>CAJGYO010000008.1:82178339-83378339 GCA_904845875.1 Miscanthus lutarioriparius | reverse complement strand
GCACCATGAAAAGGAGAGATAGCAAACAATGGTAGTCACAAGGTTAGGAGTCAACAAGGAGGTGATCCAAAGATCAAAATATAGCGCAAGGGAACATAGCTTAATTGCCGAAGACAATTGAGCAGGGGACTCCTGCCAAATTTTCATATATGCCTCGTGTCCACCAAAGTGATTACCAGATAAAGATTAACATGAGATTTGGTCTTGTCGAGCAGCAACATGAGATCAAGACTGATAAATATCTAGAGACTTGAAAGGGTTGGAGACAAAATACACGAGATTCGAGGGACAGAGCCATTGCACTAACTAGGGATTTAGTTGATAAAGCAATGACATGATTTGTGAGGAAAAGGTTCCAAAGCCAGGGCAGATAGCGATTAGCGTTGCACTAGCTCATCAGTAGGAGAAAGCAATGAGGTCCGACAAGGATTTTTGAGTAGGGTCCTCCCACACAGGAGTGGAACAACCACGACACATGTAAGCATTCAAGGGAACTAAGCTTAGGCCTAAGGTCAAGCAAAGGCATAGATAAAGTCTTCGTAGCGCAACGTTCAAGGCTAGCAACCACATGTACAGGCTCAGGTTTCTAAGAGAGAATTTAATTGGAGGCGACAACCGTGCGATTACGTAACTTGAGCGTTGTTCTAAGATAAAGCTATTTGACACTCATATGCTTACCGAGGACCAAACGAGGTGATAACTATGGCACTAATTAGATAACAAGCATACATACCACATCATAGTTTCAAGCAAGCATTTGAGAGATTCAATCAAACTAGCTTAAGCACAATTACTAAGCACAAGGCTCATACACATAACAAGCATTTACCATACAAGATTTAACTACAAGCTTGGCCCAAAACCAAAGTAAGCTAAAGAATCCACTTAGTATATGCACAGAAAACTGAACAACAGTACAGTAGGCACAGGTTTCAAGCATAACTGAAGTTGTAGGCATCAAACAAAGGTGATCCTAGACTTTAGGTAAAGCTTATTAAGTTGTCTATAACTTTCTTATTATCATATGAAGATGATCCTACAGCTAACAAGACCAAACAAGGCAAAGAAGACATCTCTGCCCAGATTTGGACAGATTCTGTCATTCCATTTTGCAAGCTCATAACTGGAGATTTAGATCACCAAAAGCAGTGCTATTAGCCATTTTGGAAAGCTTAGAAAAAGTACTATACTTCTTCTACTATTTCCAAGAAATAATTCTATATGCACACAGGTAAAACAAACCAAATATTAAGATCTGTTCAGAACATAAGCAAAACCTGACAACAAACTTCTGAAATTCATAACTCTTAACCCATAAGGCCTGGGGTCATGAAATTTTTGGACAAGCAAGATACGAAAGTTAGCTACGACTTTGGTATTCTCCATAACTATAGAAAACACCGTTATGACCACGAAAACATCACTACTACAGAAATTGTTCTAGCAGCCAACGTCCCACAAGCAAAACAAAACTTGCCTTTGTTCTACTGAACAAGAGAGCACACAAACATGTTATTCTAGCAGCTCTAAACATTGTTACCTTAGACCAACAATAAATTAATTTTAGTCATAATAATCCCAAGTACTTAAGTGAGGCCTAAAGCATTTGCAAAAGCTTGTAAGAACAACATACCCACCACTTGGCTAAACTAGAGGACATTTATAGGTTTAAACATGTAACCACAATTATTTCTAGCAAGGCTAAGCACACACTTTTCTCAAGAACTTCCTATTCAAGCAACATGGAACAAGGCATTTTGTCTAGCTTCACACAGGGAAGATAGCAACATCACATTGATCACAAGTTACTTAGTATTAGAACAAGGTGAGGGAAACATATTTATGCACAAGCACAATCGTGATGCATGCTCGTCCTATTCGTCCTCACAAAATTGCCAAATAAGGGTGGCAATCACGTTCTATGTCGGTGGCATAACACGTACTCTCTCGATATATAGCTAGTCGTCAGCTACATTCAATCTACGCATTCGTGGTTAGCGTACCTGCAGGCAAATTCATTGCAGCCCATCCCCACAAGAGATAAATAAGCACACAATAAAAGCAGTAAACTAAGATACTCTCCATATATACATCCCCAGATGTATATACTTCGATATCCATAGCTACCCGATAAATATACCCACAATTAAGTACCTTCATATATACATGGGTGTACCATGTAAATATTCCAGTAACCACAGCTAACTCTCCCCTAGACCGATAGTTGGACGGTCATGCTCTCACAACTCACACTTACCTGAGCGTAGAGATAATTGATCCATACATTACCATTCAAGCGAATGGCATCCATACAATAACACATCGTATGGACGACGAAAGTAAAAACCCCCATGTTAGTACTTAGATAGCCACCTAATAGTCCTTAACTGGGCATAAAGGAGGATGTCGCTAGCATAGTTTTGCAAATTAGTTTTGACAAATTTTACTGTAGCTAAAGTTTTAGTTAAAATAGGCTTTTTAAAACCAAAACTTTGTTTTTAAAACAATGTACATGACAGTATTATGCTTAATCTTGCTCTGATGCCAGCTGTAACAGAACCGCCCAATTTATACAAGATCAAGTACGGTTGTCCGCGCTAACACGTTGACACACACATACTTTCACTTATATAAACCCGGTAGTCCGCCGAGTGTCCCAAAAGACCTCGGTAAATCAACATCACAACCAAGATCGCGTGATTAAGCAAATACACATCACATACACAGGGTTGCAGCGGAAATAATATTACATAAGGTTTCACAAATAAAAGTACAAGTTTGGGTTTCAAAACCGCTTAGTGAAAACAACATAGCTTTCAAATGATTACATTAATATAAGGTCCAAATATATTGCTAGCATAAGTGACATCATCCGACAAAAGCATATAGATGAGAAGTAACTATAGAATCACCGAGCCCACCGACGGTTAGCCACCATCTTCAACAGGCCGAGAACTCCACCTGCAACATGGTGGGATAAACCCTGAGTACTCGAATGTACTCAGCCAGACTTACCCGTCGAAAACCAAAACAAATGACACCAAGGATCATGCATAGCTTAATTTAGTGGATCTGGCTGGACAACCTTTTTGCATAAAAGCTTGAGTAACCAATAGCATTATTCACCTGCACTAGCAGTGACTTTTAGCCATTACCTACCATCTATATTAGCACCTGTACTAATCAATCACTTGATTAAGTTGCAAACAATAATAACCATATCAGGTATTTCATGGCTCATTGTCATTATCATCATCATCATCATCATCATCATTTAACCATATCTTTAAATTTAGTGAATCTACGTTGCCGCTGCTCAGTCAAGTTCTCACTATCCGGGAGAGACGGCGATTCGAATCGATTCCTATCCAGCTGGAGGGGTATTCCTAAACACAAACCCTGCTTCCCCCGTCAGGGTCGCAAACGAGTCACCTTTGGTACGATTCAGGAGTCACGAGTCCGAACAGATCGACATTCTCAGAGAACCACTCTGCCAAGGTTGTTCGGGACTCTAACCCGCCTTGGACTTATGCCAATGGCTCTCCGCACATCCTTACTACCTCCAGAATGCCGCCACTGCTCGCGTCCCCGGCCTGAGTCGAGCTACTAGGCTTCATGGTCGGAACGACTTATCCGGCCAGCTAAGTGTTAGGCTGCGTTCAACATGACATGAGGACATACAGCATATCGGTCCTTAAACGACACGACGGGGATAGATTCACACCCAAGACCTCCATGCCTTGTTGTCGCACTACCATCATCCCGTCCGGTCTCCTTTCATTATTAACACATGGTTCTTTTTCATGATAGCAAATATAGCCAACCGTGACCGTGAGCTCATCCTACATCTCGCAGTGACAGAAATCACCCGACTTCTACCGGTCTATGCATAGCTAAGCATCATTCGATCCTACACTTAATTAGGATTCACGAGTTTTATCTGGACAAGGTAGGGATATAATGCAACAATTGGTTCCAACCAATTCCTATACTTAATGCATCATCAACAATAAGAGATACTCAATATATTTGTAAAAACATGGGAGACTTAGAATGCTCCGGGGCTTGCACTCGATCCGACACAAGTCAGTTCAGTTAGCTTGCACCGTCTTGGTGACATCTCAGGTCCTAGCACTTGTCCAGTCCTTCCACCTTCGGGATAGGTCCATCAAACGCCGTCTCCAGGTTTGGCTCCAACATCTCATCCTTCACGTGGTGCATCTAGCGTACCTAAATGAGATGCAAGATGCATGTGTATGAATGTGATGAATGGTAACACAAGATGCATCACACATAAGCATTTAAGGCAAAACACAAGATTATGCAAGACATAGACACCAATAGCTATTTAACTAACATCACACAACCTATCATGCTAAGATGGCAAAGAAGACGACAACACCAAGCATGACACAAGTTTTCCAAGATCTCAGGTGCTCTAACTCAATCATCATTCAAGGCATAAGTCACACTTAACAATATACAAGCAAACACTATAATTGGAATCTGCCAATTTCTGGACATGCAAACAGCAGCTACAAGATTTAGCTATAACTGAGTTACACAAATCCAAATGACTTGCAAGAAGACATTTTAGAAAGCTTATGAAATTATCTACATTTCATATATAACCATCACAGCATGATTCCCATGTTAAGCAGGTCGAAATTATACCTTTACAGAAACTGGTTCATACAAAACAGAGAGCAGCCATTTCTGGAACCCAACTTTAAACTGGCATAACTCACAAACCACAAGGCCAAATGCCACCAAATTTTAACAGCAGCTAGATACATGAATTATATACAACTTTTGTATAAACAAGTTTCACAACAAAGCACATTAGCATGAAGAACTTTGCTAGGTTCCCAGATCTGTCCATAAACCACATTTGCAAGAAAATAAATATTAACTTATGTTGCAAACACATAATTAGGCAAAACCAACTTTACCAACATGTCACACATGACTAAACAACACCAGAAAACCTAGTGTCCATGGCCAAATAAATTCTTTTAATGCATTTCTTAATTTATTTTAGATCACAAGGTGACTTAATGAACATATACCAAAAGTATACAATGAATTCTACAAAAATTACAGTGGCTCACATATCCTCTCATTAGTCTACTTTACAAATTTCACTCCATTTGAATATGTATAGCAACCTCTATGGAAAATACAAAATGCTAAAGCAAGAAATCATGTGAGAGCAAGATAAACTAATAACTCACTCATACAGCAACCAATGACCATGAAAATTTTACCACACATCAAACATCACATGAGTAGCATGCCACAAAAATTTCACTTCATTTGGAGCCCTAGATCTTTAGTTATGAAAAAGACAAATACAACTAGAATTAAAAACCTAGAGGCATAAATCTATTTTTACAGCTAAAACTTTAAACTAAAACATGAAATATTATAGATCTACTACATAGATAATTTCACAAGGATTCCAAAAAGTCCTCATTTGCTATTTTACGAATTTCCTATGATTTATTATGATTTTCCAAACTTTCAGCCGATTTAAAACAAATAGGTCCCTTGGAGCACTATTCATATGAGTCTATAACATTGCAGATAGGACCCTCCCTTTCTCCTAATTGTTGCATGAAGTCCCTGGTCGGAATTAAAAGCAGAGGAGGCACTGGACTTCGCCGAATCCGGCCGGAGAGGCGGCAGTCGATGGCGACGAGTGGCGGGGAGCAAGTATGGTCCCGTGCGCACCCGATGGTGCCCTCGGCTCGGCCCGAGGAGGAGTGTGGAGGGTTGGCCACGTGTGCATGCGGCTCGGCTGCGCGTAGACTAACGGCGGCGACGCTGTGGGGCGCGACGGGCGGCGAGGACGAGCCGCGCGAAACCGGGTGGCCACAGCGCGCCCGCGGCTGGGCTCCGCTCGCGCCATGGTAGGGCGCAGCGGCCAGGCCACGTGCTCGTGCGGCGACGGCCCAAGCTTTGGCTTGGCTGGCGTCCATGGCTGCCCGCGGCATCAATTGGTCCCCCGCAACGCTGGACCGAACGAGCACGCGTGCGAAGCAAAGGAGCCAGACGGTTGGCCGGGCGAGGAGGACGCAGAAGAAGCGAGAACGGCGGCGTGGAAGCTCCGCCGCCGGCAAAGGTGGGCATGGCGACCGCACCGCACTCTGTGGTGCTTTAGCGAGGCAAGGGCGGCGAGAGCGACCGAGAGAGCCCGGAGAAAGCGAATGGAGAGGACAGGGGAGCGAGCTCTCGGGCTCGGCCGCTAAAACGACGAGCAAGGGCGAGGTGGCGGTCATGCGAACCAGGACGAGGCCACGCTGGCAACGGCGTCCTGCGCTTCGGTCGGTGATCTTTCGGTTTGAAATCGGTGAGCTAAAATACCACCTCAAAGCGCATAACCAAAACTCCATTTTTCCCAACCTCTATCTCCCGATCAAAGTGGTCCTAGGATCACGACGCAAGAGGCAAAGTTGTATATCTTTGTGAGGTGAACAACATTGGTTTAAGGATCAAGAACTAGTTCGGCCTATATTTGTAGATATGGATCTTCAAAGTAGGGTACCTCAAAACCAAATTCTGCGAGTTCGATGAATCGAATCGATTTGAAAGTGCATTCTTCGCCCCCTTCTACGCACTAATCCAAATGAGTTTGAGCAAAACCTCAGTAATACAAGTTGTATATCTAAGGGAGTACTACAACTTATATTAAAGGTCAATGAACTGGTTCGTCCTGGTTTGGGATGTACAGAGCTCCAAATAAGCTAACTTTGAAATCTGAAATTTCAGTTCCCAGACTTAGAAAAATTTCAAGTGCTGAAAACATCTCACTGATTCAAAGTTTGAGCCTCGGTTTGACTTATTTCCATGCTTATCTGGCTCTTGGTCCAAACAAAGTTTGTTCTACACATCATGAACTACAACTTTTATTTAGGGCTCCATACCAAAACTGGTATAGAACCTATAGTTCTACTTTGACCAATGTAGTATCCCGATAAATCTTAAATTATCCTTTTTGATCCATTGGAGCATTTTCTTGGCCTTTGCCCAACACGAACCTTTCATGACTTTTGTTGTAGAGTTCATCTAGAGTCATTTTGGCAAGGTTTCAAGGTTTGGGTTGACATCTCATGTTCTCATTCACTTAATAGTGCAATTCAAGCACTTAGTAAAATCATTCCAACAAGGATATAACTTATCATTTCATGTGAATTTTTGATTCCAAACTCCACGAAACTTTTCCATGGATCAATATAGATGGATATTGATGTGAGACACATGAAACAAGTACATCTAGCATTACTCAAGCATACTTTTTGAAAAGGGAAGCACGTAAGCAATGGTGCATGGTCCAAGTTTAAGTGGTGGCTCCTTTTCATATGTTTGACCTAACATCTCCATCACCACTTAACATTCCATGGTTGAGTTTAAACCCATTGCTTAACTGGTGACAAACACCTGGGGTGTTACACGGTGGCCTTTGGCTTATTTGGAACGATGATGTAGACCTAACTGTTGTAGACCACTGTCACCACTATATCATGGCTATGTGCATAAATAAACAAAGCATGAAGCAATTCGGTCTTATATGCATCTATGGTGACCCCCATCACCGTGCCACTGATGATATCTGGAATCAAGTGCAAAATTTTGTAGTAAATAATCGCAACTTGCCTATGTTTTGTATGGGGGATATGAACAACATCATGCATGCTAATGAAAAGTTAGGTCCTAGAAGGGCTGATGTTAGACGTATTAACGTTTTTCTGTGCTCACGTTAAACAATGCGGTTTCATTGATTTGGGCTATAGTGGACCGGCTTATACTTGGACTAATAAACATTTCAGCACTAACCTGACGTATGAAAGGCTTGATCGCTGTTTAGGCAATGCAGAATGGTGTATGGCGTTTCCAAATATGACGATCTATCACCTGCCGATGCTTCGCAACGACCACGCTCCTATTCTTGCGGTTCTTAATTCCAAAAGATTTCGAACCAACAAACCTTTTCGTTTCGAAAATTGGTGGATTATGGAACAGGATTACCACACGGTTGCTCAGAAAAGTTGGGAGCGCTCTGCCTCTAGATCTTTCACTCAAAAAACTAGATTCCTTGTCACTGATCTGTGCAGGTGGCGCAAAACCAAACTCTAAATCTTTGACCAACTGGCTGCTATTGAAGATCAGTTGTTTCAACAACAATCCAAGCCTCCCAACCAACAAGATCAATCCCTTCAAAATCACCTAGCTCAGCAACACCAATGTATCCTTGAAAAGGATGAAACCTACCACATCCAGCGAGCAAAAAAACAGTGGGCTGTCAAAGTGTCGGTGTTTCGAACAAGCACCGGCTAGTAAATTTATAATTGATGCGCGTTAGGCCCGGATGATGTGCTAAAGGACACAAGGTTTATACTGGTTCGGGCTAAATGTCCCAACGTCCAGTCTGTTGCTACTCGTGTTATTAGCACTGAAAGAGGTTCGTAGTAGGGGGTACAAACGGTCGAGAGAGGGACTGGTCCCAGTTCTCTGATGGAAGGGGTGAAAGGATGCCAAGAGCCTGGTGGTGGCCTGGCTGTGTGCATGATATGTCAAATTGAGCTCTCTATGAGTTCGTCTGTGTGTGAGTTGTCCATCAAAAGTCGGTCCCCCTTTAGCGGGGAGCTCTGCCCTCCCTTTTATAGACCAAGGGGGAAGCAGGGGTTACGGATGGGTGAAAGAGGAAAATACTACAGGTATAGAAGGTTCTTCGAAGGGTTCGGGTCTTCCTTTTCCTCCAATCCAGCCTTGCTGACATGGCCAGCTGTTGTCAGTGGTTGGCACGTTGGCCGGGTACTTGGGTGCTGATGACGCTGCGCCTTTACTTGATCTGCAAGTGGTCACATTCCGTCCCGCCCCCGCGGGTGGCGTGTCAGGCTGAGATGTTGTCCCACGGTCCTATGGGGAGCGGATGGTGCGGTGACCGCTCGTTCGTCACTGTAGAGTATGGGAGTCCCCTCTTGGACTGTAGTGGCTGTCATATGTTGGTGTCCGATTCCTCACCCGAGGGATGAAGGCGGCGCCTACAACACTGTAGGGAAAAAAGTACACGCCCACAACACTATTCAGCCCCTGCCATGCCTGGAAGGGTCTAAAGCGCTCGTCCCGTCGTGCTCTGACAGTACTTTCCCGCAGTGGCACAGGGCATGGTCCTTGATGCCGTGGTTGACCCGAACGTCTTATCTTACCCTGTGCCTATCATCATGAGGGAGCGGGGTGCGGCTGTCAGGCGAGGCGGAGCCAGCCTTTGGACATCGGGCGAGGCGAGGTTCGTCTTCGGACGTCGGGCGAGGCGGAGCCTAGCTTTGATCCGTTGGGCGAGGTCGAGCCCAGCCCTTGGGGGTCGGGCGAGGCGAAGCCCAGCCCTCGAGGGCCGAGCGAGGTGGAGTTTATACCTTGGGGGTCGGGCGAGGCGAAGCCGAGCCCTCGGCCCTCGGGCGAGGTGGAGCCGAGCCCTCAGCCTTTGGGCGAGGCAGAGCCATCCTCCAGCCGTTGGGTGAGGCGGAGCTGGCCCACAGGCGTCGAGCGAGGCGGAGCCAAACTCCCATCGTTCGGGCAAGAAGTGCAGTAGTGCTCTTGTCCGTTCGGGAGTTTTTAATGTTCGATGGTTATTAGTTCCACCTCCTTTGGTACCCCGGTATTAGGTCCCCGATAGTAGCCCTCGAGCCCCCGGGTGATTCGAATAGAATCGCCCGGGGGGTGTTTTGATTTTGTCGCCAGAGGGTGCGTGCGAGCGCATCCGGTGGGTGTAGCCCCCGAGCCCCCGGGTGATTCGAGTAGAATCGCCCGGGGGTAGTATCGGAGTCAATTCGCTAGAGGGTGCGCACGAGCACACTCGATGGGTGTAGCCCCCGAGCCCCCGGGTGATTCGAGTAGAACCGCCCGGGGGGTAGTATCGGAGTCAATTCGCCAGAGGGTGCGCGCGAGCGCACCCGGTGGGTGTAGCCCTCGAGCCCCTGGGTGAGTCGAGTAGAATCGCCTGGGGGTAGTATCGGACCCTCCGCGGTAAGGCCATAAGACTTGGTTTTTCGTCAACTGGATATTTTTAAGGGGATCGCGGTATCCCGTTGCGCAGGGATTTTGTCCAAGGTCAGCCTGGCTGGGGCTCGACTTCGGATCGAGGCCCTACTGATGCTCGTGTACCTGGGTTCTGGTTGCTTACGGGCCCATCCCCTGTTGGGTTGGTCGTCGAGACCGTTGGGCCGATCCCTGGACGTTCCAGGCCCAGGTGGGCTAGAGACGAAGCATTCTGACCCATATCCCCTCTGTGGGGAAAGAGTCCGGTCCACTTGGGAAGGCGAACCATCCAGTGTGGTTTTGGTGGAAAAGGATAGAGATCGTGGGTGCGTATCCCGTGAGGTGACGCGGCGGTGCGCGTGGCAGGCTCGGAGATCGAGGCGGACGGTTGCCCTTCTCGCATCTGTCGCCCCTATAAAACCACGGGGTTCGCCCCTAGGGTTCCGTATTTCGCCTCCTCGCCTTCGCGTCTGAATCTTCCGCCGTCAATCGCCTTAGCCTCCAGCTCCCGTACTGTCGCCGTTGTTAGGCTTGCATCCGCGTCGTAGCCGCCGTCAAGCTCACGCCCACATCGCAGCCGCCGTCGAGCTCGCACCCACCTTTTTTCCCGATGCCTCAATGGAGCTGTGGGGCAGATCCGACATTACCCCTCGGCATTTGGAGGGCCTCGTCCGCCACGGCCTTCTTCGCCCGTCGGCTGCTGTCGAGGGGTGGCTGCTACCTGGTGATGAGGACCAGCCATCGCCGCCCGAAGGGTATGTCGTGTCTTTTGCTATCTTTCATGAGCGGGGATTCGCCGTACCTACACATAGATTTCTTCGGGGCCTGTTGGACTACTACCAGGTGGAGTTGCAGCATCTTACTCCCAATGGGGTCCAACATATGGCGGCGTTTGTTGCCCTGTGTGAGGGTTTCCTGGGGATCGATCCTCACTTCGATCTGTGGCGGCACTTCTTCACAGTCAGTCTGTCGAAGAGGCAGATTGGGGGGAAGGAGGTGAGTGTGCCGATGGGATGTGCCAGCATTCATCTACGCCATACCCGAGCGAGCAGCTACCCGTTGATGCGTCTGTCGTCCTCCAACAAGGGGTGGCATTCGCAGTGGTTTTACGTCAGGGATGACATGAGTGCCCCCCTGTCGAAGTATTCAGGGCGCCTCATTGAAGAGGCCCCGGAGTCGTGGAAGTGGGGCGCCCTGACCAAGGAGAAGAAACATATCACCGATCTTCTCGCCGCCCTCCATACTCTAAAGGACCGGGGCGTGAAGGGGTCGGGGATCATTGGTGCCTACCACGCGAGGAGGGTGGTGCCGCTGATGGCGCGCGTTCTTCCCCTGCACCGGATGGTGCCTGGAGTGTCGTTTGAAGGGACGGTGCTCGTTGATGAAGCGCTTCCTCCGAGGTGGCGCATCGCATCAAGGAGGCGATGGAGCCTACGAAGCACTCCGTCGGCGACGTCCTCGATCATGTGTATCCGATGTCGGGGCATCCCCCAATGCGCCTGGAACCGGGGTTTTTTGACTTCGTAAGCTTTCTTTCCCCGCGCTCCTCTTTTCGCTTGAATTTCCGACCCCTTGATGCTAACTTTGGGATGGCAGACCAGCCGAGGAGACTTTCTTTCAAGGAGAGTCGGCCCCAGAGCCGAAGGACCGGGTTCTGACGGCGGCGAATCACACCACGGCTGAGTGGGACAAGAGGACAAGGGAGCTCAAGAAGAAGGAGTTGATACGGAAGCAGCAGGCACGGGACCGAGGAGAGGAGGTAAGCAGTGATGACGATGACAACGACGACGATGAGGCAGCAGCCGGCGTGGATTGGGGTGTCCTGGAGAATGAGGACTCGCTGTCCATGCAGGGACCCCTTCCGTTCCACGCAGAGGGAAGCGAGTCCATGAGGACGGTGGAGCCAGGCCTACCCATGGGTCTGGTGGGAGCCGGTGGATCCGCCGTCACCCTCGGGGTGCCATCGGAGGATCGGTGGATGGGAGGGGACGGATCCGTGGCTTCCCCCGAGGTGCTGATGGAGGGGGGCGGCTCCGATGCCGCGCCCCGTGAGCTGATGGAGGGGGATGGCTCTGTCGCCATGCACCACGAGCTGATGGAGGGGAGCGACCCTGTCGCCACGCCCTTGGAGACAAGGGAGACAAGCCCCCTGCCTCGGAGCAGGGGGCAGGCTTGAAGCGGTCCCGCCCACATGAGTTGGAGCGGGGGTCCGGGGGTTCATCCCCTAAATGTACCCGTCGCCCAAAAGTGCCAGAGTATGTCACCGATTCCCCTCATTTTCCCTTTTTTATTGTTCTGTTCCGACTTTATGTCTTTTTCCTTTTTGCAGATTCTTGCGACGGGGCCACCCTCTGGGACCGGCGCCCAAGAAGAGCCTTGCCCTTTAGGCGAGGCGGATGGCGCTGCTCGACATCGCCCCTGTTTCGAGCAGGAGTGGCGCTGACATTGCGGCCTGGTTGGCCGATCCGGCGGCACCCGCGGTGGCGCCTGTGCCCTCGGTGGTTGTCGAGTAGGGGGCCACGAGCGAGCCAAGCCAGGAGCAGCCGGACGTGACCGTGGTGGTGTCCGAGGGGGTGGCGCGATCCGTGCCCCCGGCGTCCCAAGTGGCGCTGCCTGATGCGGACCGGGCAGAGCTGGATGCAGTCGCGGTGGCGTCCAAGGGAGCAGCGCAGTCCGTGTCACCGAAGGCCCATACAGAGGTAGCTGCGACCGCGACAAGCCCGACGGGGTCGGATGCTGCCATGGTGGCATCCGAGGAGATGGCGCAATCTGCGCCACCGGTGGTCTAGGCCGCGACGCCTGAGGCGGGCCGGATGGAGGAGGACATGGCCGAAGGGTCTGTGGGCGTCATGGTGGTGGTGGGGAGGACCCGTAGAAGGTCGTCCCCGGTCCTGTTGTCGGGGGGCAGCCGCTCCCCCACGAGGGGCGAGCCGCCGCTCCAGTGGATGGCCGCTCAGGACCCAACGTCGGTTGTTTTCTCGATCGACGATGCTTCTAAGAGCATGGAGCGGGAGAATCTTGACATCGGGCTCTCGACTGTGATGGATGCCTTGAACTAGGCCGGTGGTGCCCTGCGTGAGATCCTCATTCCTTCTAGCCAGGTGCCCGCTTAATCTTCTCCCTTGTTTCCTTCTTCCTTCAGGTATTCTTGTGTTTTTTGTATTTTTGATACCGGTCTTCTTCAGTGTATCGTTTCTCGTAGCCGGAACAAATCCCGGTTCCTCCGCGAGCAAAAGGCGGAGTGGGACTGTCTTACCGAGGAGACCCAGCTGCGAGGAGATGTGGGCGCGCAGCTTGCTGCCGCCCAGCAGCGGGAGACCACGGCATGTCGGGACATGGAGGAGATCCATGGGATGTTCGAGGATTTGTCGGTGAGGGTGAAGGTGGACGAGGAGGAGACCGCCAGGCTCCGAAAGGAGTGGGATGAGCTGCTACAGAAGGATGCCACGGCCAGGGAGTGGGCCATCGAGCTCCTGGCGGAGCTGGAGACGGAGCGGGACCTTAGGATAAAGGCTGAGGAGAGGTCCGCGGCGTTGCAACAGAGGGCGGACCGGGACGCCGAGGCGATCACCCGGTTGCGCCTTTTGCTCGGAGCGCGGCAAAGCCCGTGAGGATCGCGACCGGGCCATTCGGGAGCGTGACGAGGTGTGTGGGGTGGCCGACTCCCTCCGAGCGGATCTTGGAGCCGCGGTGAACCGAAGGTTGGATGTCGAGAGCGTCGCTGCCAGGCTAGGCAAGGAGCTTACCAAAGTGCGAGGGATCCTAAAGACTGAGAGTGATGAGCACGACCTTCTGCAAGCCGTTGTCAGTGTGGTCATCGACGCCCTGAGGGTGGCGCAGCCAGAGGGAACCAGCTCGCTCGCGGCTCGTACCGCGGGTATCACGGCGCGGGTGGGCCAACTTGAGGAGGATACCTTTCACGCCGGGATCACCCTAGCCTTCGCTGTCGCCCGTTCCCATTATGATTGGGAGATCAACCTAGAGGTGATGAGCCATGGCTTCACGCCTGTCTATGAAGATGCTGAGCTGGACGAGATGGAGAAGGCGGTGGCTCCCCTTGCACGGAGCCTGGCGAACAGGCTGAAAGAAGAGGTTCTCCCTTCGTGAAAGTAGTTAGTTTGAATAAGTGAAAGGTCCTAATGGCTAGAGGGGGGGTGAATAGCCTAATAAAAATTTCTACAACAACACTTAACCAAATGGTTAGACAATTATGAGGCGAAGCGAGTGTTGCGCTAGCCTACTCAAAAATGCAAGCCACCTACCACAATTCTAGTTTAGATAGTGTCAATTCACACAAGAGCAATGACACTACCCTATGTTAGTGTGCTCTCAAAGGCTAACTAAAGAGCCACACCAACCAAGCATGCAAGCTCTCACAACTAGCTACACTAAAGAGCTTGTCAACTAGTTTGTGGTAAAGTAAAGAGAGTGAGCAAGAGAGTTATACCGCCGTGTAGTGGTAGGAACCAATCAATCACAATAATGAATACCAACGTAGACCAATCACCTCGGAGTCAAATGATGAACACAGTGATTTTTACCGAGGTTCACTTGCTTGTCGGCAAGCTAGTCCTCGTTGTGGCGATTCACTCACTTGGAGGTTCACGCGCTGATTGGCATCACTCGCCAAACCCTCAATAGGGTGCCGCACAACCAACACAAGATGAGGATCACACAAGCCACAAGCAATTTACTAAAGTACCTTTTGGCGCTCCGCCGGGGAAAGGTCAAGAACCCCTCACAATCACCACGATCGGAGTCGGAGACAATCACCTCCTCCACTCAATGATCCTTGCTGCTCCAAGCCGTCTAGGTGGCGGCAACCACCAAGAGTAACAAGCGAAATCCGCAGCGAAACACAATCACCAAGTGCCTCTAGATGCAACCACTCAAGTAATGCACTTGGATTCTCTCCCAATCTCACAAAGATGTTTAATCTACGATGGAAATGAGTGGGAGAACTTTGGCTAGGCTCACAAGGTTGCTATGTCAATGAAAATGTGCAAGAGACCTCCCTTGAGCCGGCCATGGGGCTATAAATAGAGCCCCAATCAAATAGAGCCGTTATACCCCTTCACTGGGCAAAACGCGCTCTGATCGGACGCTCCGGTCATACTGACCGGACGCTGGCCCTCAGCGTCCGGTCGCCCGATGGACGCCACGCGTCACCAGCTTCAAACGCTGTTCGTCAGATTTCAACGGCTGCGAAGCTGACCGGACGCTCCGGTAAAACTGACCGGACGCTGAAGCCCCAGCGTCCGGTCGTTTCCAGTAAGCTCCCCGAGGCATGTTTTTTCGACCGGACACGTCCGGTCCACCTTGACCGGACGCAGCCAGCGTCCGGTGCTCAACCCTAGCCACTGTGCCGTCTGACAGCTCGACCGGACGCAGCCTTTCAGCGTCTGGTCGCTGAGTGACCCAGCGTTCGGTCAGTAGACCGACGCCAGCATCATTTTGATCAACTCCATTTCAACTCTTACTTCTTCACCCTTGCTCAAGTGTGCCAACCACCAAGAATTTTGCATCCGGCGCAATAGAAAATAGATATTTCATTTTCCCGAAAGCGCCGAATCCATCTCAACCCTACAAACACCTTGTGCACATGTGGTAGCATATTTACACAAATATTATCAAGGGTGTTAGCACTCCACTAGATCCTAAATGCATATGCAATGAGTTAGAGCATCTAGTGACACTTTGATAACCGCATTCCGATACGAGTTTCACCCCTCTTAATAGTACGGCTATCAAACCTAAATGTGATCACACTCTCTAAGTGTCTTGATCACCAAAATAAAATAGCTCCTACAAGTTATACCTTTGCCTTGAGCTTTTTGTTTTTCTCTTTCTTCTCTTCAAGTTTAAGCCCTTGATCATTTCCATGCTATCACCATTGTCATGTTATGATCTTCATTTGCTCTTCTACTTGAAATGTGCTACCTATCTCATGATCACTTGATGAACTAGGTTAGCACTTAGGGTTTCATCAATTTACCAAAACCAAACTAGAGCTTTCAATAAGTTTGATAAACACTTATCTGTAATATGTGAACAAGTGTCGGTACTTTCGTGTCCTGGAAACGGTTTCATGGATTCATTTCGTAATTTTGTTTCGTTTTGTTTGTTTGATCTTACCTTCTTCCCTTTTTGCGATGAAAAAGATTTATGCGATCGACCCTTCCGTTTGTTAAGACCGTAGGGCCCGAGGTGTTTAGGGGAAATTTTGATTGTGCTGGTGAGCAAAATTACCATAGGCGTCTGGGCGTGGGCTTTTTGCGGTCTTACCAATCTGTTCCCCCGAACCTTGCCGTTAGTCTTGATGCGAGGAAGAGGCCTGATGTATTGACCTTTTCGAAAAAAGGGAGGAGGTACCCGTACCTTTATCAGCCCCCGAGTGAGATCTGACCCCTTGCGGTTGCTGGGGTCGAATGTTACTGGAGACCGGAGCGAGGGAAACGAACTTACGTTTGTACTCGCTCGTACCCCTTACTTAGGATTTTGGCGATCGCTGTGTGACCGCGCGTTTGGTTTTTTTACTGCTGGCTCATTCTTCCCCGAGCCCCCGCGCGTGGTGGGGATTTGACCAAGGGCCAGCCTGTTTCGTAACGTTCGTCCCGTCCACAATTCTTCACAATTTGGAGGGATTGGGGCGGTGTCATTTGCCTTGGTGGCTCGAATGACGTGCCTGATGAGCTCGCTAACGGGGGTGTTTGGGCGAAATCCGATCCCACTGGTTTGCGATGGAGTCGGCAAAGCCCTCGGGTGGCATTCTGTTGCTCCCTGCCCCGCCTTTCAACAGATTCCCCCTCAATGGGGTTTGTATGGGCTCGGCTAGGGGCTGGTTTGAACTAGAAGGTTGAGATGACCCTATCCGCCTCAATGCGGGTTGGGCAAAGGCCGCTGAGGCTCATCTACATTTTTCTCCCCTGGCTCTTGTTCGACGCGAGGCGGCCTCGGACCTTTTGCGGGTCAGCCTTCGAACCTCGGTCTTTCGATCTTGGATCGAGCGGCTCGAGCCCTCGAGCCCTGTAAGGGTCTGATGGGGGTCGGCCATGTTTCATGCGTTACCCCGTCCTCGGCTTTCTCAATCGGAGGGGCTGAGTTGACGACACTTGCCTCGACAGCTTGAGTGTCGCGCTCAATGAGCTCGTTAACGGGTACGTTCGTGTGGAATTCGGGTCCATCATTTGCTGATGGGGTCGGTAGAGCCCTCGGGTGGCACTCCACTACTTCTTAACCCACCTCTCGGTAGATGCCCGAGCCGTTCGATAGGCTCAAGTGGCCCGCTGGCCTCTCCTCGGTGGAGACTCTATGGGTTTGGCTCGGGGTTAGAATCGAACGAGAAAAGGTCGAGATGTCCCTGTCTGCTTCTAAGCGGGGTCGGGCAGGGCCGCTGGGGCTCATCTCAGTTATTTCTCCCCGGCTCTGTTTGACGCGAGGCGGTCTCAAGCCCTTTACGGGCCGGCCTTTGAACCTCGGTCATTTGTCATTTCGTATCGAACGAGACGACTGCCACTTCATGACGCGACACGAAGCGTTTGGGATGCAACAACTGCATGAGTTTAATGTACGATTTAATTTGAAACGAAAGTAGGATTACCTTGGTGATATGAGCGATGGGAAGCTCCTACCAGATGTGTCCGTGCGGGGTTCAGGCCCTGATGTTTGCGACGAGGTTGGAGCAACCTGCATAAGAATCGCTATTCTTTGTTTTTGTCTCTCGGCGGTGATTCGAGCCGCTTGATTGATTTAGTCGATCTGATAGCTTCTCCTCGAAGGGGGTTCTACAGGGGGACCCCTCCAAACCCTTCTCAGGAAGGCGGGAGCCGAGGCTTGCGATGCGGGGAACTGTGAGTTCGTTTTATGCTGGTGAACAAAAAACACCGTAGCCGTCGAGGCGTAGGGTCTGGTGGTTCGTCCAGCTGTATTCAAGGTTTTATACCCACACACCGCGCTTTCGGTCTTTAAACATAAGGAGGGGTCAGGCGAAGAGGGTGTCTAAATGAATAGACACCCTCGGCAGCCCCCGAGCAATGTCCGTGCCCTTGCTGTTGCTGGGGTCGGTTGCTCGGTGTGGAAATTATCACCTAAAGTAAGTAAATAGAGGTACTTATCTTTTCAGCGGTCATCCGTTTGTTGTTTTACCTGGGCCACCCGATCGGCCCAGGAGGCCCGCTGGGCTTTCTCTGGACGGAGGTTCCATCGTTGGGTCGTTCCATGATCCTGCCTGGGGAAGTGGAGAGTCGCCTGCATGCGGGCCTGCCCTGGTTCTCACGCCCGGGACGCATTAGTGGCGGGCCATGCCCAGGCAACGTCCTATTTGACCAGGCGACGTCTTGTCGACCAGAGCGTGTCCCGCCGGTTCTGTCGCGTCCCCTCGGCTTTCTGTCAACATTGATTTCGCATTTGCATTGAATAGGGGAAGGCAGAGAGTTTTTCGTCCCAACCTTTCGCCTTTCCTCAGCTGCTGAGCCCCTTCTTTAAATAGGGGGGGAGGGGAGTTGTCGTCCCACTTCCTTGCCAGCCTCTATGCCGCCACTTCTTCTCCTTCCTTTCCATCGAATGCAGCGGTTCCTAAGTTGGAGAGGGTAATGCCAGGGAGAGAAGAACTTATAGATCCGCTCATGAATCTAGGACGTGATGTCGAGCTAGAGGTCATCCAACGTAGATGAGATGGTGCGGGTCGCCTTTGCCAAGAAGGGGTCGCTGCCGTCGAAGGAGGAGGGGCACTGGAGGGTGCCGAGCGTCGTTGGCCTCGCCATCGTCTGTTGTAGCCTTCCTTCGGCGGCAGGCGCCCCCCGTTCAGACGCCGTTGTTGGGGTTGCGACTGATGACGATGGCGTAGTCCCTGGATGTCTCGGTGGAGGTGCCTTGTCAGGGTTGCGGCTGATGACGATGGCGTAGTCCCCGGATGCCCCGGCGGAGGGGCACCACAGTCGCCGGCGTGGTGCCCGACGTTGCAGATGACGGCGCCTTCGAGGATCCTGTGGAGCGGTGGGACGTCGCCGATGGAGACCGTGGCGCGGCGGCCGTAGTAGACAAACTGGCCCGTGTACATGCTGGGACATTGTCGATGGAGAGCGTGGCGCGGCGGCCGCAGTAGTACTTGTAGAGACTGTAATTGAATAAGTTTGTGGGAGAGCCCCCGAGTGAACGGTTTGGATTCTAAGGGTATATTAGTCCTTTTCGTGATGAAATCACTTTGTAAGCGGTGAATTTGTGCAAAAATGAACAAATTTTCATCTTTTGTTATGGCAAACAGCTTTTCAGCTTCCTCTTTTTGTAGAAGAGGTTTCGGTGCCCTCTGACCCTTCCCATGGCTCAAGTTGTAAGAAACTAGGAGTGCGGGCGAATTAATTCTGATCACGCTGGTGAGCAAAGAGGTCGTAGCCGCTGGGGCATGGGTCTCCCGCAGTCCTACCAGTTGTACTCAGAATTTGTTCCTGAAATCTTAGTCCTTAGGATTTGTTATGAGAAGAACAGAAAGCTTAGAGAATGTTTGCAAAGATAACACAGGAAGTGTTTGCAAGATAAACGTACTTGTATCATTTGTATCAGCCCCCGAGTGAGGTCTGACCCCTTGCAATTTGCAGGGGTCGGACGTCACTAAAGATCGGGGATTTGTAAAGACAAAAACTGATAAGGAAAAGTATGCGTTTATTTAAGGGTAAAAGCGATATAGCTGTTCGATGTTCTAGGCGTTGGTGAAGACCTTGCCGTCGATGGTTTTCAACTTATAGGCACCTGGACGGAGTACTTCCGCGATGACGTACGGCCCTTCCCAGGGTGGGGAGAGCTTGTGGCGGTCCTTGTTACTCTGTACGAGGTGGAGAACAAGGTCCCTGACATTGAAGGCTCGGTCCCGCACCTGTCGGCCGTGGTACCGCCGTAGCGCCTGCTGGTACTTGGCCGAACAGAGGAGGGCGATGTCGCGGGCTTCGTCTAGTTGGTCCATGGCGTCTTGGTGGGATGCCTCGGCTCCCTGTTCGTCGTATGCTCTGACTCTTGGCGCTCCGTAGTCAAGGTCCGTCGGGGGGATGGCCTTGGCACCGTAGACCATGAAGAAAGGCGTGTAGCCGGTGGCCTGGCTGGGAGTTGTTCTCAGGCTCCATAGTACTACGGGGAGCTTGGCTACCCAGCGTGCGCCGAACTTGTTCAACCGGTTGAAGATCCTAGGCTTGAGGCCCTGTAGGAGCATGCCGTTTGCGCGCTCAACCTGCCCGTTCGTCCAAGGGTGCGCGACGGCCGCCCAATCGATCCGGATGTGTTGTTCATCGTAGAATCGAATGAATTTCCTGCCGGTGAACTGTGTTCCATTATCTGTGATGATGGAGTTTGGTACTCCAAAATGATGGATGATGTCGAGGAAGAACAGCACAGCCTGCTCGGATTTGATCGTGGAGATCGGCTCAGCTTCGATCCATTTCGTAAACTTGTCTATGGTGACAAGTAGGTGGGTGAAGCCCCCGGGCGCCTTTTTGAATGGCCCAACCAGGTCGAGCCCCCAGACCACGATGGGCCACGTGATGGGAATCATCTGGAGTGGCTGGGCCAGGAGGTGAGTTTACTGAGCGTAGTACTGACACCCTTCGCAGGTGCATACGATTTGCTTGGCGTCGGCTACTGCAGTGGGCTAGTATAAGCCCTGTCGGAATGCGTTTCCAACCAAGGTTCTCGGCGCGGCATGGTGACCGCAGACCCCACTATGATATCGTTCAGCAGAAGTTTTCCCTGTTCACTAGGGATACAGAGCTGCAGGATCCCGGTGTGGCTTCGTTTGTAGAGTTCGCCCTCTACAAGAACGAAGGACTTGGCGCGACCTGCGAGCCGTTGAGCTTCCGTCTTGTCCGTCGGTAGTGTGCCGCGGAGGAGGTAGTCGAGGTAAAGCGTTCTCCGGTCGTTCAGAGGGTTGGGCTCTGCTACTGGATCCTCTTCAAGCTCCATGACCTCGGGGTCGGACGGAGCAGTCGGCGGGTCGGTCCTCAGGGCCGGATCAGATGGGCCATCGTCGGCCCATTCCGACCCCTCATAGCGCACCGAGGGCTTGTGTTGATCACTGGTGAAGACACCCATTGACACTGGCTCTCGGCCGGACGCTGCTTTCGTGAGTGCGTTGGCCGCTTTGTTGAGGCGCCTTGGGATGTGATTGAGTTCGAGGCCATCGAATTTGTCCTCCAGCTGTCGGACTTCTTGGCAGTATGCCACCATCTTGGCGTCGTGACAGCTCAACTCCTTCATGACTTGGTTGACGACCAGCTGGGAGTCGCCCCTGATGTCGAGGCGTCGGATGCCCAACTCGATGGCGATTCGTAGGCCGTTGATGAGCGCTTCGTATTCGGCAACATTATTTGATGAGGGGAAATGGAGCCAAACCATGTACCTCATGCGGACCCCGAGGGGTGATATGAAGACTAGCCCTGCGCCGGCGCCCTTTTTCATCAGTGACCCATCGAAGTACATCGTCCAGTACTCTTGATCGACAACCGCCGGTGGCATCTGGACCTCGGTCCATTCCGCGATGAAGTCAGCCAACACCTGGGACTTGATTGCCGTTCGGGGTGCATACGCGATGCCTTGGTCCATCAGCTCGAGTGCCCATTTTCCGGTTCTCCCCGTGGCGTCCTGGCTATGGATGACCTCGCTGAGGGGGAACGATGCCACGACTGTCACGGTGTGTGACTCGAAGTAGTGGCGTAACTTCATCTTGGTGATGAGTATGGCGTACAGGAGTTTCTGGATTTGGGAATAGCGGGTTTTAGAGTCGGATAGTACCTCACTGATGAAATACACAGGGCGCTGCACCTTGAAGGCGTGCCCCTCTTCTTCCTGCTCTACTACCAGGGCAGCACTGACCACTTGCGTGGTGGCCACTATGTATAGCAGGAGGGATTCTCCATTGCTTAGAGGAACTAGGACCGGGGGTTTTGTCAGAAGTAGTTTGACCATGTCAAGCACCTCCTGGGCCTCGGCTGTCCACTCGAAGCGGTTGGCTTTCTTCAGGAGTTGATAAAGGGGGAGTCCCTGTTCGCCGAGGTGCGAGATGAATCGGCTGAGGGCGGCGAGGCACCCCATGATCCGCTGAACCCCCTTTATATTCTGGATCGGGCCCATCTTTGTGATGGCTGAGATTTTCTCCGGGTTGGCTTCGATGCCGCGCTCGGAGATGATGAAGCCGAGCAGCATGCCCCTTGGAACCCCAAAAACACATTTCTCAAGATTGAGTTTGATGCCATTTGCCCGGAGTTTAGCAAAGGTTTGTTCAAGATTGGCGACAAGGTGGTCAATCCATTTGGACTTAACTACGATGTCATCGACGTAGGCCTCAACGGTCCGCCCGATGAGGTCCCCGAAGCAGTTGAGCATACAGCGTTGGTAAGTTGCCCCGGCGTTCTTTAGACCAAATGGCATTGAGATGTAGCAGAACGATCCAAAGGGGGTGATAAAAGACGTCGCAAGCTGGTCGGACTCTCTCATCGTGATTTGGTGGTAGCCGGAGTACACGTCAAGGAAGCAAAGGGTTTCGCACCCTGAGGTAGAATCGACTATTTGGTCTATGTGTGGCAAAGGAAACAGGTCCTTTGGGCATGCCTTGTTGAGACCCGTGTAGTCGACACACATCCTCTATTTCCCGCTTTTCTTTCGTACAAGAACAGGATTTGCTAACCACTCTGGGTGGTGTACTTCCCTGATGAATCCAGCGACCTATAGTTTTGCTATCTCCTCTCTGATGGCCCTACGTTTTTCCTCATCGAAGCGACGCAGGTGTGGCTTCACCGGCTTGGAGCCTGGGTGGATTTTCAAGGTATGCTCGGCGACCTCCCTCGGGATGCCTAGCATATCCGAGGGTTTCCACGCAAAGATGTCTTTGTTGTCGCAGAGGAAGTCGACAAAGCGTGCTTTCCTATTCGGAGGAGAGCGCGGTACCAATATGTACCATTTTACCCTCGGAGCTGCTGGGGTTTATGAGGACCTCCTTGGAGCCTTCTGCCGATTCGAACGACCCGGTCGATTTCTTCGCGTCGGGCGCTTTTTCGGCAACCTCCTCCTTGAGGGCGGCGAGTTCCCTAGAGGCGACGACTGCGGCTGTGTGGTCGCAGCATTCGACTTCGCACTCGTAAGCGCGCTGGAAGGAGGTGCCGATGGTGATGACCTCGCGGGGACCCGGCATCTTCAGCTTGAGGTATGTGTAGTTGGGGACGGCCATGAACTTCGCATAGCACGGTCGTCCCAGGATGGCGTGGAAGGTTCCGGGGAACCCCACCACGTCGAAGGTGAGGGTCTCAGTCCTGTAATTGGACTGATCCCCGAAAGTGATGGGCAGATCGATCTGTCCCAGTGGCACGGCCTGTTTGCCAGGCACGACACCATGGAAAGGCGCTCGGATTGGGCGGAGGTTCGACCAGTCGTCGCCCATCTCGTCGAGCGTCTTGGCGTACATGATGTTGAGGCCACTGCCTCCTTCCATCAGTACTTTCATGAGTCGCTTTGGGCCGATGATCGGGTCGACTACAAGCGGATACCTTCCCGAGTGCAGGACGGTGTCCGGAAGGTCGGCTCGGTCGAAGGTTATGGTGGATTCCGACCACCGGAGGAAGGCAGGCGTGGCCGGCGCGGTCGTATAGATCTCGTGGCGCGCGACCTTCTGGCGGCGCTTGGAGTCGTAAGCCATTGATCCTCCGAAGATCATAAGGGCGCCGTTCGGCGTTGGAAAGGCGTCGTCCTTCTCCTCGGCGTCGTCTGTGGTGGGGGCAGGTTCCTTCCCCTGCTCCCCTTTGTTGGCGGTTTCGAGCAAGAACTTCCGCATGAGGGCACAGTCTTTGAGCAGATGTTATACAGGAAAGGCGTGGTTTGGGCACAGCCCTTCGAGCATTTTTTCGAAGTGGTTTGGAGTGCCCTCTGCGGTCTTCCGGCCACCCTTGCGGTTAGCAACGGCCACGAGCGAGTCGTCGCGCCGTTGCTTCTTATTCTTTTTTTTGGCGGAACAGTTGGAGGCGCCTTCGCCGGCGCCCTCGTCCCGCCTTGCCTTGCCGTCGGAACGATCGAAGATTACTCCGACCGCCTCCTCTCCTGAGGATTGGCTGGTGGCGATGTCCAGGAGTTCCTTGGTGGTTCGTGGGCCCTTGCGTCCTAGCTTATGGACCAAGGACTCGCAGGTGGTTCTGGACAGGAAGGCTCGTATCACGTCGGCGTTGGTGACGTTGGGGAGCTCATTGCACTGCCAGGAGAAGCGCCGGATGTACCCGCAAAGGGTTTCATCGGCCTTCTGGCGGTAGTTCTTGAGGTCCCATGGGTTCCCAGGGCGTTTGTATGTGCCCTGGAAGTTCCCCACAAAGATTTCCCTAAGATCCGCCCAACTCTGAATGGCGTCGAACGGTAGGTGCTCCAACCACGCTCGTGCCGAATCGGCCAAGAACAGTGGGAGGTTGCGAATAATGAAATCGTCATCATTCGCGCCACCGGCTTGACAGGCAAGCCGATAGTCTTCGAGCCAAAGCCCGGGGTTTGTTTCTTCAGAATATTTAGGGATATTGGTGGGCGGTCGGTACCTTGGCGGGAAAGCAGCGTTGAGGATGTGCCGACCGAAGGCCTAAGGGCCTGGCAGGCCGGGGCTTGGGCTCTGATCCTCGCTGCTGTCGTAGCGTCCGCCACGCCGAGGGTGGTAGCCACGTTTGGCTCCTTCTCTTGAGTCGTTGTGGGCGCGTCTACGGGCGTCGATGGTGCTGCGTGCGTCGCGGTTGTGGCCGAGACGTTGATGCACCGGAACAACGGTGTGCTGCCTGCCGCCCAGTGGTGTCTAGTGAACCGATGCATCCTTGGCGGGGCGCACCAAGGGCGTGCGCTGGCTGGTGTCGAGCTCGCGTCACCGAGACAACGAGCTTAACGCCTGCTGCGCCGCCGCATGCTCGAGCAACGTTCGAATTTCTCGGCGGGCCCGGCGATCCTCAGAAGTCACGGCCTCTGGAAGGCCGTGAATCAAGGCCGTCGCAGCGGTGATGTTCTGGCTTGCCCGAGCGAAGTGAGGGAGGGTCCCGTCGTCGGTGAGGATCCTCTGGTGTACATCACGGGCCGTGGCGCGTGCGTGCCCACCGTCTCCACGACGCTTGATTTCCTCATCGATCTTCCGGTACTCCCGGACAAGCTGTTGTCCGGCGTCGTCGATCTCCAGCTTCCGCGCTCTCAGCTGCTCCATCCTTACGTGAGATGGGGCCGCTGCCTCCCCTCCAGTCCTAGCGTCAGGGTTGCCTGTCGGGGTAGCCTCCTCCCCAGAGATGCTTTCGACGTGCCCCTCGGAGGTTTCCGCCATGAAGCATTCCCGGGAAGGGTGATGGCTCCCCCTGTTGGAGTCAAAGCTAGAGGACGATCCTGGCTCCTCAGTGAGGAGCTTGTGGAGGGACTCCGTGTCGTGTTCAATTACCCCCACGAACTCGCTGTCCATGGGCGGTTGAACCATGCGTAGTGCCACGAGGTGGCCAACGGTTCCCGCGGCGTTGCGGAGACCGAACGGAAACGCTGTCGTGGCGCTCCGCACGTGGCGCTCCGGAGAGAGGTGCCCCTCTCCGGAAGGTCGTGCCACGTCGTCGTCGTTGGAAAGAGCGAGGCGATGCTGGTTCTCCCTAGACTGCTGGGGTCCAAGGGAGACGCCGAGCTGGCACCCAAGCCTCTCGTGGTCGAGGCCGATGGAGGGGAGAGATTGGATGGCGGTGTACGCCCGTACCAACTCTCCTCCCACCGTGATGACGAAATCTAGGCTCCCGAAGCGCACGTGTGTGCCTGGGGCCCAGCTGACGTTGTGGTTAGCCATCCGTGGCCTGGTTTGGAACGCGCAAAGGCCCCTACCTAGCGCGCCAACTGTCGGTGTTTCGAACAAGCACTGGCTAGTAAATTTATAATTGATGCACGTTAGGCTCGGATGGTGTGCTAAAAGACACAAGATTTATACTGGTTCGGGCTGAATGTCCCTACGTCCAGTCTGTTGCTGCTCGTGTTATTAGCACCGAAAGAGGTTCGTAGTAGGGGGTACAAACGGTCGAGAGAGGGACTGGTCCTAGGTCTCTGATGGAAGGGGTGAAAGGATGCCAAGAGCCTGGTGGCGACCTGGCTGTGTGCGTGATATGTCGAACCGAGCTCTCTATGAGTTCGTCTGTGTGTGAGTTGTCCGTCAAAAGTCGGTCCCCCTTTAGCGGGGAGCCCTGCCCTCCCTTTTATAGACCAAAGGGGGAGCAGGGGTTACAGATGGGTGAAAGAGGAAAATGCTACTTGAGTACCCCGGTATTAGGTCTCCAACACAAAGGTAATCAGAACACAACTTTGTTTCACCACTCTATCATCAAAAGAAATAGGCAGAATAGGATTACCCACCTCCAGAACCCTGATGGCTCCCACTCCACTACCCCTGACCAGCTAGCCCAAACCCTTACTGATTACTTCCAAAGATTTTTTACTACCCAGCACTTGCACAGGAACCTTCAGCAAACCCATCTTCAGCCATCTCCTATTCCGGAAGACAATACAGGAACTATTGCAGAGAATACAATGCATTTGCCGTCAACGGATCCATACACTAACTTGATTCCAGATTTACAGGAATTGCATTCTATTGTTAAACAGATAAGAAACAATGCCACTCTGGGCCCAGATGTACTAAATGCGATTTCTTACAAGACGGCGTGGCCATGGATTCAGTAGGACGTTCACAACCTGATAACTCACTTCTACTCTTCTGCTCATCTTCCTGATCAGCTCAACCAAACTTATATCGCCCTAATTCCTAAAAAAGTCCATCCGATTATTCCTCAGGATTTTAGACCCATTAGTCTCTGTAATGTAATTTATAAAATCATAGCAAAATCTTTAGCCGATAGACTTAAACCTCATCTTCCTCATTCCATCAACTTGGCTCAGGCTGCTTTTATTAAAAATAGGCATATTTCTTCTAATATTATAATCACCCAAGAAATTATTCACTCTTTCAATTTAAAAAGCTGGAATCAGAAGGCTTTCATCCTTAAATTAGACCTTGCCAAAGCCTTTGATCGTCTTGAATGGGATTTTATTGAAGCCGCTCTTCGTTGTCAGGGGTACAAAGATAATTTCATTCGTCTTATCCATGCCTGCATCTCTACGCCGACGTTCTCTGTCTTGGTTAATGGTGAACCGTCTGTCGCTTTTCGATCTCAACGAGGAATCCGCCAAGGATGCCCTCTGTCACCATACCTTTTTGTCATTGCTATTAATGAACTATCTACTCGTCTGCAGGTTGAACTCCATAACAGAAACCTCTCAGGTATTTCTCTGGGTCCGGGTTGCCCGCCCATCCACTCTCATCTTTTTGCTGATGATTTGATCCTTTGTGGTCATGCCTCTGTGGACGAAGCTGCTACCATCAAATCTATTTTTGATCAATTTTCGCTGCTCTCGGGCCAGGTCCCTAACTTTCAGAAGTCTTCTATTCTTTTCAGCAAAAATGTTGATGATCAAGCCAAAAGCCACATCAAACATATCTTTCCTGTTTCTGATCTTTTACCTAATACTATGCACCCTGGTCATCCCATGATTTTCAATCACAGTGATAGAAATAAAGCCTATGAGTTCATCGTTAATAAATTTAGGGCCAAGCTTACTATTGTTAAGGCTAATAAACTCAACCATGCAGGAAGACTTACTTATATCAAATCTGTTCTTGCCTCTGTTCCTGTTTACTACATGTCCACAGTTCTCTTCTCCAAGACTTTTGTGGAGAAAATCAACGCGATCATTCGAAGATTCTGGTGGGCTGGCGTTCAGGATGACAACCCCTCCAACCCTATTGCGTTTCGTTCCTGGGAAGACATCTGCTAGCCGAAGGACAACGGTGGTCTTGGAATCAGAGATCTCTATACAGTTAATAAAAGCCTCATCACCCATGCTGCCTGGAACATTGTCACGAACAAAAACAGTTTCCTCACCAGTATCCTCGAGGCAAAATATTTTCCATGTAATTCTTTCTGGACTGCAAAAGCTGATGGTCCTCGGTCTGTCTTCTGGGCATCGATCCTACAGGTAAAGGACTTGGCTAATAACACCATCTATCAGATTCATGCTGGCAGTAGTTTTATTTGGTCCACACTTGGTGTCCAATATGGGAAAATATTCACGATCATCTAATATTGGCCCCGTTCGCTGGGAGGAATCTGGACGAATGCGTGTGAGGAATCATCCGGCTACAGTGTTTTTCCTCCGGCTACAGTGCTTTTAGTGTCAGCCGAACGAGGCCATTACCGGTTACTCAGTCTCCACTGCCAAGTGTGGTGTCGGATCTTTGGACTCCGAACACTCACTCTTGGAACATGGATCTTCTAATATTTTTGACCAGACTGGTGTGTAGATTATATCGCAGGTGAAGACGGTACACAGCCACCAGGCTGACACTCTCCGATGGACTCCGGCAAAAAGAGGTGATTGCACAACTAAGAATATTTACAGGCACTTAAGTACACAACTGCAGGTACAGCTGCCCCAGCAAGGTTCCAGGAGCATTACACCACAGGCAGATAAAATTCTACAGAGAATGTGGAAGCTCAGGGAACTACCACCACTCATCAAAACGTTTACTTGGAGGCTCATAAGACGGGCACTGGCGACGGGAGATAGAGCTGGCAGATATACTCCTCGCATTGATAAACACTGCAGTACCTGTGGACTAGTCGAAAATGATGCCCATCTGTTCTTCCATTGCGACTTCGCCCGTGCGGTATGGTTCTCAACTCAACCTCCTCTTCGCACAGATTCTTTGCCACAAGAGGATGATGGTGTCCAGCTTATTCTCTCCACTATTATTACTGACTCAATAGAAAACTCTTTAATGCAAAAAATACTTATAACTATGTGGTATATTTGGAAAGCGAGAAACGATAAACGATTTGCAAAAAAGAATTGGACCGCATGGCAGATACACCATGCAGTTGCTGCTTATATCACCACAATCAATTCAGACACAGGTGTACCAGACGAACAGCCCCAGCAAGCTAAGTCCCAATCCAACAGGGAACAAACTGATGGTGACACAGCCACCATGGCGACCACTCCATTGCTGCAACACCACAGCAGCCTGAGCAATTCAAGGCAAGGTATTACTTATACTTTTGCAGGCAATGATGCAATAGACACAATCACACAGCAGGAGCACATGAACCTGCAGCCTATGTATACTACAATGAATGCCACACGGTCAGGTATGAATTATTTCACTGCAGGAAATGGATCATCACCATCACAGGCGTACAGATACATGACAAGTCCAACACAAAGATTCAATGTTTCGCTTCCAGCATTGTTGGAAGGACCTCGATGCTACACAGATGCCTCCACTATGCCGGATCAGGTTCCGTCCACTCCAAGGAAGGCTGGAATTGGAATCTTCATTATCAATACCCAGATCCAGCTGACGCAAAATATCTACATCAAAGCAGCCATGTCCAGCTCAGTCTCAGTCCTGATGGCTGAGGCGGCAGCTATGTCTCTGGCGGCGGTCATTACGGATCGGCTACAGCTACAGCATACTAACTTCCTATCCGATAACCAGGACCTGGTTCAATTCTTCAATTCCGCTGACTACTCAAATCCTCCGGATTGGAGAATCAAGCATCTAACTCAAACCTTTGTCAACCACACTCAACACAGAAGTACAGGGACATTCAAGATTAACAGGAGTCTAAACCAAACTGCTCATACTCTTGCAAGGCAGGCGTTTCAGGAATGCCAATCCATGTACACACCTACTGCTGCTGCTTGTACTTGCTCCAACTTAGCTCATGTACATCAGTGCCCCTTAGCGGTGCTACTGCAGAATGTAACCATTGACTCTGTAATGGTCTTAACAGCTAGATGCTGTTGAAATGGAAAATCGTTTGTTGTAAAAAATATATATATATATCATGAACTGAATTTTTCTAGTTAAGAACTAAGTACAGAATTAATAAAGCATACCTGTCCAGCATAGACTAAAGCCAGTATTGCCCAAGCAGTGTTCACTGCATGAGCACGGTTACCTTTGATATTTTCATAAACCTGTTTTGTTTGACAATGAATAAAATATAAGTCAAGAGATGATAAATGCAGAAGCCCTTGCTATCCTAAAGAACTACTAGTATTGTATTAAAAATGAGCATGTAAAATACAAAAGAAATTATAAAAAAGCACGGTTGGAATAAGAAAGGTCCAAAAGAAATGACTAGCCGAAATCAAAAGAAAATGTCTCATATGCGGATTTCTTAGCAGCAATTTCAAAAAAAAAAAACTAATGATTAAACTGTGTCCTTACCATGCAACCAAAACGGAAGGACCTAATGAACTAGAGGGCATATTGATTACCTGAGTTCTAATGGAGACATGGCATCCACCAGTAATAAGCTGCTTTGACAATAGGAAGTGGCATGCATTCTTGATGGAAGAGCTATTCTCGTATGTTTTTCCAGCATCAACTAGTCCTTTAACGGAAAAGAAGGTTGAATAGGTGAAACATACACCCCAAGTGCCTAACCAGTAAAACAACTAAATGAGTTACTAATGTTAAAGTTTATTCCCTCCGTTTCAAATTGTAGGTTGTTTTACTTTTATCCTAAGTCAAACTTCTTTAACATTGACCAAGGTTATAGAAAAACGCACCAACATCTACAACATTTCTATAAACTTGGTCAAAAAAAAAGTTTGAAAATTTTGACCTAGGACAAAACTGAAACTACATATAATTTGGAAAAGAGGGAGGTAGAGACAATTCTTTAAGGTAAGACAACAGATATTGCATTATGACAAACCATGAGCCGTCTTCTTGTTTCCAAATCTAAAGTTTGAAAGGTTCAACTCTCAAGTGTTTAAATAAAACATATTTGAAATATACTTTGCAAAACTTATAAAAGGTAAACACTTTTCATGGGCCAAATCTCATTTGAAAACCCAGCCCAAAATTTCTTTTTCTTTTTGTTTCCTCTATTCAGCCCGGTCATTCTTTTCTTCGGGCCAAAAGGCAGCAGCCCACAAACCCCCTTCGCGCCTTCTTCGTTCCTCTGCATGGGCCTTGACCCATTCCCGGCCCAACAATCAGCCACTGAGCCACCCGCCTCCACCTCTCCAACCTGGTCCTGGCCACGTTTGCAGCAGCAGCACAGCCCACAACTGCCCCGCGCCCTCTCCCTCAGTCGCCGTACGGTTTTCTTGATTTGGATTTTTGGAATACGCAGCCACGGTAGTTTGCTGTATTTTTTTAGGAGTTTTTTTTTTTAGTTTGTTGTATTTCATCCCTGAACCTGAATGGAAGTCGCTTGAATCTCCAACCCAAGAGTCGGATCCCCTACCTCAGAGAACAGAGATGGTGGCAGACTGGCAGGCAGCAGCTTGGCGCCTTCGCCTTCGCCTTCGCCTACCACACTGCACTCGTAATCAGCTGGAGGGCAGTCTCGTCATTCCGGCAGCTCCTCCACCTGCCTTGCCTTGACCTTCCTATTCTCCCCCCACAAAGCACAGGGCCTTATCTGCTCTGCTGCTCTCTCCCTCCCCACCCGACGCGCCGCCTCCAATTCCAATCCGTGCTCTTGTGCCAAGTCAGGCAATCAAAGAGTCCAAAGATCCCAGCTTTCCCATGGCGGGCGGCGATCTCCCGCCTCCTCCTCCTCCCGAGGAGACGCCGGCGGCGGCGGCGGCCGAGGAGGACGAGGACCTGATCGAGATCGTGGAGGAAGGTTCGGGGCGGCTGGACATCTCCCGGTACGTGGACCACGTGCGGGACCTGTCGGCGGGCGCCATCGCGACGTTCGAGGGCACGACGCGGGACCACTTCGCGGGGCGGCTCGTGGTGGAGCTCCGGTACGAGGCGTACGCGGCCATGGCGCGGCGCCGTCTGGGCGCCATCCTGCGGGAGGCCCGGTCCCGGCACGCGCTGCGGCGGCTGGCCGTGGCGCACCGCCTGGGCCCGGTGCCCGCCGGGGAGGCCAGCGTGTTCGTGGCCGCCTCCGCCACGCACCGCGCCGACGCCATGGAGGCATGCCGCTACGTCATCGACGAGCTCAAGGCGTCCGTGCCCATCTGGAAGAAGGAGGTGTACGACGACGGCGAGGTCTGGAAGGAGAACCGCGAGTTCTTGGACCGCCACGCCGGCGACGCCCACGGCCATGGCAACGGCCACGGCTCGGCCGGTTGCTGCGGGAGCAAGGTCAGGGTCCAGGAGGCTTGATGCTGATGGATGGCGGCGCCCGGATTTCTCTCTCTTTCTGCATCGCGATCGCAATCCACGGGAGTGGGTGGGGTTTCATGAAATCCGCTGTACAACTCGATCTCCGTTGACTTTTTTCCCCAGTTTTATTGCTGAGAGAGACTACTGCTAGTACATCTTGAAGTTGAAAGGCAGATATATTGAGAAAAATCAGAAGTGATGAGGGAAAATAGTACAGTAAAGATTGTTTCTGAAGAATTCAAACAGTTTGTTGGCCAATCTAGATTCTATATTTCTATATGCCTTGTACCAACACAACGTGGCGAAAATAACAGAAATTGCTGTACTCTTTGAGGACCCTTAGAATGCAGGAATTTCACCGAAATTATATAGAAAACTTTATAGGAAAATTTTCTGGATTCCAAAGGGGCATAACTATGGAATTGCTGAAAGCCGAGAACTGCATATGCTGCATATGATGATATGAAGAGGTGTTGATGTTGTAGTCTGAATCTGAAACTTGACAGGAGTTGTAACTGAAACAGAAACACGAGTGGGTGGTACTGCGAGGAGGAGACGAAAATACAACAGAACAGTAAGGGGGGTGTTTGGTTCCTACAGAAAAATTTTAGTCCCTATCCCATTGAATATTTGATACATGCATGAAGTATTAAATATAGACGAAAAAAATAACTAATTGCACAGATTATGGCTAATTTGCGAGACGAATTTTTTAAGCCTAATTAGTCCATGATTTGACAATGTGGTGCTACAGTAAATATGTGCTAATGGCGGATTAATTAAGCTTAATAAATTCATCTCGTAAATTAGTCTCCATCTATGTAATTAGTTTTATAATTAACTTATATTTAGTTCTCCTAAATAGCATCCGAACATCTGATGTGACATGGACTAAAAATTTAGTCCATGAAACCAAACACCCCTTAAGAATAGTTCTAACGATTCCACGTTTGAGACGGCATAACGTCTTAACAATTTGAAACAGAGAGAGTACTACTTGCTGGACCTCTTCTCTTAACAATTTGGAACAGAGGAGAGAGTAGTAGTTTCTGGAACTCTTTGAGAAAGGGGCCTGAAACTGGACAAGACGAGGAAGAGGTGTTTAAATCTGGAATCTGAAACTGGACACAGGAGTTTGCTGTAATGGATGGAAACGAGCGAGTAAGTTAGATGATTACTTGCCTCTACTAGCCGTTTTCAATTATTCATTCACGTGTAATTCCTATTTCGAAATGGACTCAGCATCGAAGGTAGGAAGCTCCCTTTCCATAGATGTTATAAATCTGTATGAAACAATCAAACATCAAAGTGGCTGTAGTTCAGTGGTTAGAATTCCACGTTGTGGCCGTGAAGATCTGGGCTTGAATCTCAGCAGCCACAGTTGAAGTTTTAAATTTTTTTAGTCCTTTAGCAGCCACATTTCTCTTCTCAGTCCTTTAGCAGCCATATTTTTTAACATTTTTTCAGTCCTTTTTTTTTTATCTCATGTGCGCATGAGGTGGTGACATTTATTTAAAATTTAGCAGCCACATTTTATTTTTTTCAGTCTTTTTTTTTGTCTCATGTGCGCAGGAGGAGGTGAGATTTTTTTCCCAGTCCTTTAGCAGCAACAACTATTCATTTTATTTATTATTTTTCAGTCCTTTTTTCTTGTCACTCATGTGCGCAGGAGGTGACAAAGGTGAGGAGTTCTGCGCAGCCACCTTTTTGAATTCCGTTTGAACTATACTTAAAATCCTTATAAAATACTCCGCTCTGTTCCAAATTATAAGACACGATTTGGATTTTCTAAATACGTTGCTTTTATTGTGTATTTAGACATAGTATATATCTAAATACATAGAGAAAAACTATTTATGTATAAAAGCTAAAACGTCGTATAAATTGAAACGGAGGGAGTAATTTTGAAGGTCAAAGTTCTCTCTTTTAGAGACCTTTTCAAACTTAACTTTCAAACCTTACTTTGCAAACCCATTCAAGGTTTTTTCCTTTTCTTTTATTTTTCTTTTTTTCTATAAAAATAAAGTGTCAGTGCAGAAAGTGACCAACACGTAAATATTTGTAGTTTTGTCGTACGTTGTGATCGGATGTGGCCTAGCACTCATGACACAGGGTTTATACCGGTTCAGGCAACGTGCCCTATATCCAGTTTGAGTCGGTCGGTGACTTTATTCCTAAGCCCAGGTGCTCGAAGTTTGCTGTGGGGTTACAAACGAGAGAGAGAAAGATAGAGGGTGCAAGAAGTCCAGTCGGACTCCGGACTGAAGGGCCGAGAGTGACGGGAGCTCCTACGTGCGCTAAGTATTCGAGCGTGTGCTCTGTGTAGCTTTAGAATGTCTAAAGCTAGCAGAGGGTGAATCGATCGTTGGTTGTTCCAATTGCTCGAGAGTCGTTGGAGTGTTGTTGATTGATCCTCCTCTATTAGGAAAGAGCGCATCCCCTTTTATAGATGAAGGGGACGACCTTACAGGCGAGAGAGAGAGAGAGTACGTCTACTAAATCTTGTTGCCCACGTCGTCGGGTACAAGATGATTGTAGGCACCCATAACACTGTTTGTGCCAGACGCATGTGGGAGGTTTTACCGCATTCGCCATGTATGGCAAATGACGGTGCCCACAACACTGTCGATGCCCAGAGGTATGTGGGGGGTTTTACCGTGTTCGCCTGGTATGGGAATAGATGGCGCCCACAACACTGTAGGGTAAACGTCGGCGCCCACAACACTGCTTGGGTTCTGATATGCCTGGAAGGTTCCAGGGCACCCTTCTGACATGTCCTGTTGGTAATGTCCTGCAGGTGTGCAGAGTACGGTTCTTGGTATTGCGTTTGACTTGAGCGCTCTGCCCTACTTGCTCTGCCCGTTTTCTGGGTCCTCACCGAGCGGGCGTCCCCGGTCGGTTGGTATCAGTCGGCTCTGACTGTGCCAGTCGGAGAAGGATGTAAGCAGAGGTTCGGTGCATCTCCGGTCAGAGACGCGGGTCGAAGTTAGAAATGGCGTTGGCCAGGCCTTCCAGTCGGAGAAGCGGGTCGGAGTCAGAAACGAGCGACGTTCCTCCTTGACCAGGCCTTCCGGTCGGAGAGGCGGGCCGGAGTCGGAAGCGAGCGTTGTTCCTCCTAGCCAGGCCTTCCGGTCGGATATTGGATCACCCTTCTGGCATGTCGTTAGGTATTTTAGACCGGCCTAGGAGTTGCGCGTCGTTCGCAATGTCATCTGCTAGGCAGAGCTTTTGCTGGAAAGCAGGTCCATGAGGGACCCCGGGTTTATGAACCCAACAGGAGCCCCCGAGCCCCCGGGCGATTCGGGTAGAATCGTCTAGGGGATTTTTATCTTGACAGCGGGTGCGCGCGAGCGCACTTGCGGGTGTAGCCCCCGAGCCCCCGAGTGATTTGGGAAGAATCGCTTAGGGGGGTTTTCGTATTGCCAGCGGGGGAATTTTTTGCTTCGTCAGTGGGTGCGCGCGAGCGCACCCGCGGGTGTAGCCCCCGAGCCCCCGGGTGATTCGGGCAGAATTGCCTGGGGGGTTTTGTCAGCGGGCGTGAGTGTATGCACCTTGGTGGGCGTAGCCTCCTCTTCTCAGTTTCTGATCCATCATTTCCAGGAGCATGGTCCTAGGCGTTTGGTCACGGCCGAGGGACTGGGCAAGACAGAGTCATCAACCAGGGCGTTGGGCGTGCCAAGGGGTAGCCGACGGATCGGGTGAGATAGACTCGTGGACCAAGGCATCGGGCGCAGCCGAGGGATAGCCGGGGATCGGGTGAGATGGACTCGCGGACCAAGGCGTCGGGTGCAGCTGAGGGATCGGGCATGATGGACTTGCGGACCGGGGCGTCGGGTGTAGCCGAGGGACAGCCGAGGGATCGGGTGAGACGGAGTCATGGACACAGGCATCGGATGGGCCAAGGGATCGGGCGAGTCAGAGTCATGGATCCAGGCATCGGATGGGCCGAGGGATCGGGCGAGTCGGAGTTGCGGATCTAGGCGTCGGACGGGTCGAGGGATCGGGCGAGTCAAAGTCACGGATCCAGGCGTCGGGCGCAACGCGGGGTCGAGAGAGTCGCGAATCCGCGCATCAGGCGCAACGAGGGATCGGGCGAGTTGGAGTCGTGGATCGAGGCGCTGGGCGCAACGAGGGATCAGGCGAGTCGGAGTCGAGGATCCAGGCGCTGGGCGCAACGAGGGATCGGGCGAGTCAGAGTCAGGGATCCAGGCGCTTGGCGCAACGAGGGATCGGGCGAGTCGGAGTCGGTAATCTAGGCGCTGGGCGTAACGAGGGATTGGGCAAGTCAGAGTCAAGGATCCAGGCGCTGGGCATAGCCGAGGTCGTGCCGAGGTGTTTGGGCGTCCTGAGCCTTGTGAGTTTTTGTGCGTTACCCCGTCTGTAGTTTTTGCAACCGGAGGGGCTGAGCTAACGTCGCTTGCCTCGATGGTTCAAGTGACGCGCTCGGTGAGCTTGCTAACAGGCATGTTCGAGTGAAATCCAGGTCCGTCATTCATGACGGGGTCGGCATAGCCCTCATGTGGCATTCCACTGCTCCTTAACCCGTGTCCCGGTAGATGCCTAGGTTGTTACGGAGACCGACCCGGGTGGCCCGCTGGCCTCCCCTCGATGGAGATTCTGTGGGCATGGCTCGAGGTTAGGATCGAATGAGAAGGTTAAGATGACCCTGTCTGCTTTGAAGCAGACTAGGCGAGGGCTGCTGGGGCTCATCTGCGTTTTCTCCCCTAGCTCTGTTTGACGCGAGGCAGCCTCGAGCCCTTTGTGGGCCAGCCTTCAAACCCCGGTCGGTCGTTGCTCATGTTGAATGAGGCAACTACCGCTTTGTGACCCAACACGGAGCGTTGTGGTGCATTTAACTGCATATGCGATGCTTTGGATGTATGGGATGAATGAATGCGTGTATGGATGAAATGTGTGAATGCATGCATGAATGTATGAATGACAGCAGATGAATGAATGATCATATAAAGAAATAGTGGGGGTTGGTAATGTTACCTTGATGACTCGAGTGATGGGGTTTGAGGAGCTCCTATCGGATATGTCCGACCAGGATCCGCATGGCCCACATGGGGCGTCCCTTTGCACCTTACCTGTTTCTTGGCGTTCATCTGAGCCGTCCGATCGACTTAGGAAGCCCATTGGTCTCTCCTGGGTGGAGATCCCATAGTTGGGCCTTTCCATGTCCCACCTAGGAAGGCAAAGGGCCACCTGCGCGCAGTTACGCCTTATTTCTTGCGCCCGGCATGCGGTAGTGGTGGGCCATGCCCAGGCCATGTCTCGTCTGATCAGGCGCCATCTCATTGGGTAGGGTGCGTCCCATCGGTCAGGGCACGTCCTATCGTATCCCATCCGCATTGAATAGGGGAAGGGAGAGGGTTTCTCGCCCCAATCCTTCGCCTTTCCTCAACTGATGCGCCTCTTCCATAAATAGGGGAAGGGAGAGGGCTTTTCTCCCATTCCTTCGCCTATTCCCCATCTGTCGCCTCTCCTCCTTCTCCCCAAGAGTGTTCGTGTGCTGCGGCAGTTCCTAGGAGAAAAAGGGGAGAGCGAGGGAGAGGAGAAAACTCACAGATCCATTCGTGAATCCAGAGCGCAATGTCGAGCTAGAGGTCATCCGTTGTGAGCGAGTCGGTGCTGGCCGCCTTCACCGAGAAGGGGGGGTGCTACAGCCGAAGGAGGTGGCATATTGGATCCTGCGTGAGCTCCTTAATGAGTGGGGCCTAGAGCTGCAGCACCTCAATCCGACTAGGGTGCTGCACGTCGCTGGCTTCGTCATCATCTGTGAGGCATTCTTTGGGATGGAGCCATACGTGGACTCTTTCTGGTGGATCTTCACCGGGCGAGCCTTGTCGGAGGAGAAGCTGCCTAGGACCATGCCGGTGGGGGGTTTCGCCCCTACAGCTACTTAGGTTGGCCAGTTCATAAAGTTTGATGAGATGTCAGAGACATCCTCCAGCCATGGCGGCCATACTACAGCAGGCAGCGTCCCTGTCCAGGAGCTGCCCTGTCTATATGGGAAAGTTTGGAGCTCCATGTTCTTCTGCTGAGCATCTATGGGTGTGACGCCCTTAAGGTACCCGTTGTGCTTGCCGAAGTCGATGGAGCGGAACCGGGCGGGGCCCTTATGGTGGTGGTTATGTCTGGTGGCAGTAAACGCTCTTGGATGATGCTCATGAACTTATGAACTTATTGCAGTGCTTGGTGCCTACCGCCGGAAGACACCTGGACCTGGACCTGGACTTTGCCGGGCGGCAACAGTAGAAGTAGCCAGCAGATGTAATAGTTTAAGTTTGTGGGGGAGCCCTCGTGTAAATGTTTTTTGTGTATTAATGAATACATGAATTTTTGTTTTGTGATGAATTACTTCGTTTGGGGAAGTTTGTCCCGTCTGTTCCCTATTTTTACCTTAGCATAGCTTTGTTTTTATTCTTTCTTTTTTGCACCTGCCCGTTCATCCCGTAGGCTGCAATCTTAAGAGCCCAGGTGTGGCCCGTGAGGCTTAGCTGCTCATAACCATAGGTTGAGGCGGGGTGCGATCGATCGGAATGTTGAAGCAAAGTTACGTAAGATAATTAAAGGAACGGACTACCCTTTCGTTCGGGTAAAAATGTATTTACCATATGATAGTAAAAAAGAGGTGGTATCGCACCCTCGTGGAGCCCTCGAGCAACCCGGGCCGAAAGTGTTTGGGCCAAGGTGCTTTGTAGGAGTGAACGTTTGAATGAAAGAAAACGGTAAAGACCGAATTTTAGGGGAAGAAACGACGTAGCTGTTCTATGTTCAAAGTGTTGGTGAGAATATCACCGTTGTCATCCTTCAGTCGGTAGGCGCCTGGTCAGATCACTTCGGTTACCGTATAGGGTCCTTTCCATGGCGGAGAGAGTTTGTGCTTCTCCTTGGTCGATTGGGTCCTTCGAAGCATGAGGTCTCCGACCTCGAGGATCCTTCCTCTAATTTTCCTCTCGTGGTACCTGCGGAGAGTCCATTGGTAGCGAGCGGAGCAGATGATGGTCGTCTCGCGGGCATCCTCGAGTAGGTCGACTGTGTCTTGTTGAGCCTCCATGGCTCGGTCATGGTCGAAGGCCTTCACTCTTGGGGCATCATGGTCGATGTCGGAGGGCAGCACTGCTTGAGCTTCGTAGGCTAGGAAGAAGGGTGTGAACCCTGTGGATCTGTTTGGGTCATTCTTAGGCTCCAGAGGATCGCTAGGACCTCTGCAACCCATCACCCAGCGTACTTATTGAGTCGGTCGAAGATGCATGGCTTAAGTCCTTGGAGGACCATGCCATTGGCACGCTCGACCTAACCGTTAGTACATGAATGTCTGACCAAGGCCCAGTCAATCCTGATGCCGTATCCATCACTAAAGTCTAGGAACTTCTTCCCAGTGAAGTTAGTTAAGTGGTCAGTGATGATACAGTTAGAAACACCGAACCGGTAGATGATGTCGAGGAAGAATTTGATCGCCTCTTCCGAGCGAATGTTGGTGATGGGCTTTGCCTCTATCCACTTGGTGAATTTGTCCACTGCTACGAGTAGGTAAGTGAAGTCGCCCAGACCCTTTTTGAGGGGTCCTACCATGTTGAGGCCCCAGACCATGAACAGCCAGGTGATGGGGATGGTTTGGAGTTCCTATGCCGGCAAATGTGTTTGCCGAGCGTAGAATTGGCATCCCTCGCACCTACGGACGACCTCCTCTACATCTCGTAGTGCAGTGGGCCAGTAAAAACCTTGGCAAAAGGATTTTATGACCAGCGACCTCGGGGCTGCGTGATGTCCGCAGATTCTGGCATGGACCTCGAGGAGGAGCTGTTTCCCTTGGTTGGTAGGGATGCACTTCATGAGTACCCCCAATGGACTTTGCTTGTGGAGTTCATCACCGATGGCGACGAATGTCTTGGCACATCGAGCGACCCATCGAGCTTCAGACCTTTCGGGTGGGAGAACCACCTCGAGGAGGTACGCGAGTAGCGGCGCTCGCCAGTCGATTTGATCGAGTGCCAACACGGTGACATCGGCGGGTGACGTCAACATGGAGGCACTAGGGTCGGAGCCCTCGAGCATTGGTTTAGCGTCGGGGTCGGAGCCCCCGAGCGTTGGGTTGGCGTCAGGGTGTGTCTGGATCAGACTTTCTAGGATGCGGGCGGACGGCTCATGGAGGTCGTTGATGAAGACCCCGCTCGGAGATGGATCCCGCCTGGCGGCTAATTTTGCAAGAAAATCGGCGACATCGTTGTCCTTTCAGGGGACGTGATGTAGCTCAATCCCCTAGAATTTGTCCTTGAGTTTTTGCACCTCTTGGCAGTATGCTGCCATGAGGGGGCTTTTACAGGAGGACTCCTTCATGACCTGGTCAACGACTAGCTCTGAGTCGCCGCGAACGTAGAGTCACGTAGCGCCAAGCTCGATGGCGATGCGTAGTCCGTTGATGAGGGCCTCGTATTCTGCGGCATTGTTTGAGGACAAAAAATGGAGGCGGATGGCATAGCGGAGCCTACTCCTGTCCGAGGAGATCAGAACCACCCCAGCCTCCGAGCCAAGCGCCATTACGGACCCGTTGAACTACATCATCCAGTACTCGTGTGTGACGTCCGGGGTCGGTAGCTGAACCTCCGTCCATTCGGCGACAAAATCCGCGAGAGCCTAAGACTTAATAGTGGTACGGGGGATATACCTGATATCATGGCCCATGAGTTCAAGTGCCCATTTGGAGATCCATCCCGCGGCATCGCGGTTGCGGATGATGTCTCCGAGCGGGTATGAAGTGACGACCGTGACTTCGTGGTCGGTGAAGTAGTGTAGGAGCTTCTGGGTCGCCATCAGCACGGCGTATAGGAGTTTTTGCACCTAGGGGTACCGGACCTTGGGGTCGGTGAGTACCTCTCTGATGAAGTATACGGGTCGTTGGACCTTAAGGTGGTGTCCCGGCTCCTCCCTTTCGACGACTAGGGTGGCGCTCACCACGTGATTGCTTGCCACGACGTAGAGGAGGAGGGGTTCTCCCTGTTCAGGAGCGACGAGGATTGGGGCCGACGTCAGTGACGCTTTGAGGCTCTCCAAAGCCTACTGTGCTTCCTCAGTCCAGACAAACGTGTCTGTCCTTTTGAGTAGCTTATAGAGAGGCATCCCTCGCTTGCTGAGCCGGGAGATGAATCGGCTTAGGGCAGCCAGACAGCAGGTGAGCCTTTGTATGTCCTTGACGTTGCGTATAGGGCCCATGTTGGAGATGGCCGTGATTTTTTTGAGGTTGGCCTCGATACCGCGTTCAAACATGATGTATCCAAGCAGCTTCCCCTTCAAAACCCCGAAAACACATTTTTCAGGATTTAATTTGATGTTGAACCTTTGGAGGTTCGCGAATGTCGCGGCCAAGTTCGCGATCAGGTCACAAGCTTGAGCCGTTTTGACCACTATGTCATCAACATAGACGGCAATTGTTGGTTTCGGCCGCTCGGCTTGATCAGGCTAATCGAGCGAGTATATTTGATCAGCGAAGCATTGCTGCATGCACCTTTGGTAGGTGGCACCAGCGTTCTTTAGACCTAGGGCATGGTTATGTAACAGTACGAACCATACGGGGTGATGAACAAGGTTGTGAGCTGATCAGTGCACCTTTGGTAGGTGGCACCAGCGTTCTTTAGATCTGGTGATAGCCTGAGTAGGCATCCAGAAAGGAGAGGATCTCGCATCCTGAGGTGGAGTCGACTATCTAGTCTATGTGCAGCAAAGGAAAGTGATCCTTTGGACACGCTTTGTTGAGGCCAGTATAATCAACACACATTCTCCATTTCCCGGTCTTCTTTTTAACAAGAACAGGATTGGCAAGCCAGTTAGAGTGGAATACCTCTCTAATGAATCCGGCTACCAGGAGTTTGGCGACCTCCTCGCTTATGGCTAAAAGCTCTAGTTTGGTTTTGGTAAATTGATGAAACCCTAAATGCTAACCTAGTTTATCAAGTGATCATGAGATAGGTAGCACATTCTAAGTGGTGAAGCAAATGAAGATCATGACATGATGATGGTGATGCCATGATGATGATCAAGTGCTTGGACTTGAAAAGAAGAAAGAGAAAAACAAAAGGCTCAAGGCAAAGGTATAAATGGTAGGAGCTATTTTGTTTTGGTGATCGAGACACTTAGTGAGTGTGATCACATTTAGAATCGATAGTCGTACTATTAAGAGGGGTGAAACTCGTATCAAAATATGGTTATCAAAGTGCCACTAGATGCTCTAACTCATTGCATATGCATTTTGGATCTAGTGGAGTGCTAACACCCTTAAAAATATTTGTGAAAATATGCAAACACATGTGCACAAGGTGATACACTTGGTGGTTGGCACATTTGAGCAAGGGTAAGAAACTTCACCGGCATCCTATACAGAAAAGACAGGATTTCACAGAGTGACCGGACGCTGGATGAGTGCGTCCGGTCCAGCTAGCGTGGCAGTGCACAGAGGAGACTATGTGTGACCGGATGCTGGGTGAGTCCGGTCGAGCATGACCGGACGCGTCCGATTGTGAGTGGAGGCTTACTGGAAATGACCGGATGCTAGGGTCCTACGTCCAGTCATGATCTAACTGATGCGTCCGGTCGCAGCTGGAACCTTACTGGAAGTGACCGGACGCTAGGGTCCTATGTCCGGTCGTGGCACTGTGCTACGTCCGGTCTTCACTTGACCGTTGGGATCGGGCACTCAATATTTGAAGAGAGGGATGATGTGGCAGCCATCCGTTGACCAGACACTGGAAGGGTGCGTCTGGTCGATCTGACCGGAGCGTCCGGTCACCCCGAGTTGTGCCCGGTGAAGGGGTACAACGGCTCTATTTCATGGGGGCTTCTATTTAAGCCCCATGGCTGGCTCTAGCTCACTCCTTTGGCCATTTGCATTGACATAGCAACCTTGTGAGCTTAGCCAAAGCCCTCCCACTCATCTCCATCATTGATCCATCATCATTGTGAGATTCGGAGAGAATCCAAGTGCATTGCTTGAGTGATTGCATCTAGAGGCACTTGGTATTTGTGTTTCGCTGCGGGATTCACTTGTTTCTCTTGGTGGTTGCCGCCACCTAGATGGCTTGAAGCAGCGAGGATCATTGAGTGGAGGTTGGTGATTGTCTCCAGCTCCGACCGTGGTGATTGTGAGGGGTCTTGTGCCTTCCCCGGTGGAGCACCGAAAGGTAACTCTAGTGGATTGCTTGTGTCATTGAGTTACCTCACTTGTGGGTAGGTTCTTGTGGTGTCCAATTATGTGGATGAGGTTCGTGCAACACCTCTTAGCCGTCGAACCACCATGTATTGGTCGACACAACGGGGACTAGCGTGCCGACAAGCACGTGAACCTCGGGAGTAAAATTGGTTGTCTCTTGCCCTTTGGTATTCTCCCGGTGATTGATAAAGTATTCATCTTGTGATTGGTTCACTCCTCTACGCAGCGGTATAATCACCTCACTTACTCTTTAGTGTAGCAAGTGTGAGAGCTCTTAGTGAGTAGTGACATAGAAAATTGTGTGTCTAGTGATCATAGCAACTAGAATTGTTGGATAGGTGGCTTGCAACCCTTGTAGAGCTATGAGCAAGTTTGCATTTTGCCATTTGTTATACTAACAAATTGCTCTAGTTGATTTGTAGATTTTTAAATAGGCTATTCACCCCCCCTCTAGCCATATTAGGAGCTTTCAATGGCCCTGCGCCTCTCGTCATCAAAGCAGCGCAGGCATTGTTTGGCGGGGTTCAAGCCCGAGACGAGGCGTAGTGCGTGCTCGGTGACCTCCCACAGTATGCCTAGCATGTTAGATGGTGTCCATGCGAAGACATCACGATTGGCGCGCAGGAAGTCGACGAGCTTGCATTCCTATTTGGTCGGGAGCTGGGTCCCAACCTGCACCGTCTTGGTTGTGTCAGTGGGGTCGACCCCCACCGCCTTAGTTTCCTCGAGTGGGTGAAAGGCTGTCAAGGAGGTTGGTTTGTTGCAGTATGGGACTATAGGGGTCGACAACTCCTGTAACACCCTCGGTGTTACATTATACGGTTTTGTTAAAACATTGCATGAGCATCACACTTATGTGCATATGTGTATAACATGAATTATAAATCAATGTTCGGCACTTGAAACATTTATGCGAAACAAGAAATCAATGTTACGTTTCATGTCACATAATATGGTTTAGTAGTCTAACCGAATTTTTATCGAACAAAAGTGTTATAGAACGTTTATGCAAACTTTGATAGAGTTGGCAGTACATGCTTCATAGGTAGCAATGAAATAGGTGCGGTCGAGGACAAGGATAGCTAGCTAGTACCTCCAGTAGGTTGGAATTGGGATTCGACGCGAAATCGTTCGAATCGACGTCATTCCGCGTAAGTTTTAAAAGGGGTTGACGAAGCCGCTTTAGGTAATTTTTGTAGAGCGATTGGCGTAAACATGATGTCATGACTTCGGTTGGTAGCTTGACGTACCCTCTTGCGAATCGAACAACTGGTTTGGCGTTTGGAGCATCGGGTACAAGTTTTTAAGCTGCTTTAAAATGCATGCACGGCACATGGGTTAGCTCTGGGTGCGGTCACCACCCTCTGCTTGGCCTGGCACCGTTGTTGGCTTGCCAGCGCACGCTGCCGCGCCGGCCGCATCCCACTGCCGTGCCGGTGCACGTGCATGGCCCTTGCGCTACGTGCCAAGGCCGCCTGCCACCGCGCGCTGACTGTGGCCAACGCCGCTGCTCAGCTTGGCGCTGCTGTTGGCTCGCCCAGCACGTGCGTGCTGAAGCGCTGGCCGCATCCTCACTACCGCTGTGATTTTACCTCACGCACGGAGTCCTGACGCTGCTGCCTCGGCTGCCGGCTGCCACTCGCTGACGCGCGCGGGTCACAGCACCGAGGCTGACGCGCTGCGTCCGGGACGCCGACCGAGCCCTGCCGACCATGCCCTGCCCTGCTTTGGCCAGGAGTGCGCCAGGTCCCGTGCTTTGAAATCCGCAATCGGGCCGAACCAAGCCGTGCCAAAGCTCTGCTGCCTTAGTTGTCACCACGGCCGGCGGGACCCCCTTTCCTTCAATTCACCGTGAACGCAGCGCTATGCTCCAATTCGTCGCACCCTCGGCTCCGCTAGGTAGATGGCCGCGCAACCTTCCCCACCTTGCCGAGTGCACCATTGCACAGAGCCGCAATTTGTAATCGCCGCCCCGTCGGGTCCATAAGACCGGACGGACACGCACCGTCGGCAAGTCAGCCATTCTGAGCACCAAGTAGCGATTCATTGCACCATCAGCCTAGTCGTACCCTCCTAAGCACCCCGCGCACCTCAGCCGTAGCTTCACAGCAGGGCAGCCATCACCGACGTGGTCGTGCCATCACCGGGCGCCGTCGCATCGTCGGTGCGCACGCGGCCAACTCAGCTCGGGCATTCTCCGGCCAGACCGACACATCAAGGGTCTCCGTGGGTAGTGCCTCGAGCTCGCTAGCTATTTGGTTTGCTCCATTTTCGCTGTGGCTCACGGGAACGCACCCGCCATCGCAGGTCAAGGACCACCGCCGGGGAGGGAGCCCAGGACGACGCCCCTGCTCACCATATCGCTTCTAGCCACTGCGCGTTGTCGTGGAGGTAATCATCGGTCCCTTAGCGAGGCCTTGGAGACTCGGGGGATGCTGGCGTGGCCGCCCGGTGCCCGCGCCGTCGCGCTAGTGCGCACACGGGTGCCGGGGGACGTCGCCGCGGTAAAGAAGAAGAAGAAGGGGGAGGGCGTATCTGTAAAAATGTAGCCTAGAGAAATAGTGCCTTAGAGCTCGCTGTAAATACGGAGTAGATCGGGGGCATTTTTGCATATTTGCGTCGCGCGCGGGTCTCTTCTGTCGTGGGCCGTTGGCCGACTGGGCCGCGCTTCGCTGGCGCACGCGCCGCGCCGTGGTGGGCCGAGCCGCGCGTGTTGGGCCGCGAGCTAGGATTCGGTTTGTTAATTTCCAGAAGAATAGGAATGCTTATTCAAATTAGTTTTCAAGCTGAACTTTAAGAATTTGTAGTAAATTGTGTAGTGATCCTAAAATAGTGAGACTAATTTTGTTAGGTTCGCAAAAATACCATCTATTCGTTAGTACAGTTTGATTGCAGTTACTTGTGGCAGGTATTGGGCCATAAATTCCAAACTAGTGGGATAATATTAGGTAGATTAATAGTTGTAAGAATATTTGTGGAAGATTGGTGATACTTATGGATATCGGTAGCGTGAGTAACCTGCCGTTACTCGCAAATAGGTAATAAAATATGACCACTCATGATAAAATGGTGGAAAGGAAAATGGTGACCGGGCAGGGATATGGATTAGGTACTGGTGGGTGTAAGGGGTTGTGTCCCGCGGCCAACAGGGCATGACTCGGTTACACTTTTTCCCTGTCCGTGTCGATTAAGGACCGGTCGTTGCATATTACTCTAGGCAAGTCACAGATTTATTGTCCTGAGCGCATACTTGGGTATGGGCATAGGGAAAACTTGTAGCTCTCTTGTCGTGGATCCGGCTCTTTCCGGACCGACTGATTGGAGGTGGAGATGGTGGAGGTGCTCGCACCACACTGAGTCCGGAACTCAGGACTGGGGGCTTGGAGTCCAAGTTTGGACGGGGACCTAGACACCCGAGACAGGAGAGTGATGGGTTAGTCCTGCTTGTGCTTGGGGTACAAGCGGGGCGTGTGTTTTCAGGGCACCCACCTAGGCACATGGATTCGCGAATTGCCGGGAAATCCGGTACGGCTTGTCTGCTGTTTAGCACCGTAGTAAGAACTGAAAGTTGAAAGGAGAAGAAATAGAACTGATTGCTCAACTCTTGTTGGAAAGTAGAACTGGTGCTTATATAGACTAGCAAGATGATAACTTAATACGGCTGATAATAATACATAAATAAGGACTCACTATTAGTATTGCTTTCTGCCAAAAGAAACCAGCAAACCATAAAGCTTATCATATTCCTTGGAGTCAGGAAATTATTCCCACTAGTCGGATAAGTCTTGCGAGTACATTGTGTACTCAGGGTTTATTTACCCCTATTGCAGGTGATGCTTGAAGAGTACCTTTGTGTGGAGGATTCTTCTGGTGGGCTCAGACGGATCCTCGCCCCATACCGCTAGATGTTATTTTTAAATTCCGCTGTTTATCATTCCGCACTCTGGTATTTGGTATTGTAATAATGTACTTTTTAAGAAACTCTGATGTATGAAATGGACTTGTATTGTAACTCGTTCTCATTATTGGATCCTTGGAAAAAATGTGGACCTTTCGGGTTCTCCCTATGGGTGTGCCCGACGGATGCCGACAGCTGTAGCTTGCTTTCGGGGTGCTTAGTGTCCGGTGGAAGACAAGCGCCTCCGTAAGTGTGCTATTTCGGGTGGTTCTACCATAGTTGGTAGCAGAGCCAATAATGGTTACGAGTTCATCACCCCTTTTTAAAACTTTAAAATTTGACCAACTAAAGTTTTGCGAAAAGTAGGATGCGATTATATTAGGTAAATAAGTACAAGCCCTACCAATATGGTCTATCTAGGATAGCGGCACTGGTTTTATCTAATCAGTTTTCTGCAGGTACACTGACTTACGTTACGTAAGAAATCGCTTAGTATCGCGGAAAGTGAGTGTGCGATGTGCCGAAAATTTTACGAATGCCGCTATATTCCGGCTCGAGTGAACGTATAGGTCGAAGCATGCATCATGATAATAGCATCTTACTTCAACTAAAATCCCCCTTCACGTATAATTGAATTAGTAAATTGATAGGACTAACTAACGAAGTGCTTTAATAAATGTGCTGTCATCCCTCTGATTCCTTGCTTCTCATTCGGGAAGGGTGTTCTTATGGATGGTTTATATCTCTTACAGATGAATCTAAGGTCTGGATGCGGGAGCACCAGTTCTAGGGTGGCTCACGAGGGCTAGGGCGACAGTGGCCGGGCCATTGAGCACGGCAGCGGGGGAGGTCAGGAGGTTCCACCTCTTGCTCCTCATCCTTTCCCGCCGCCGCCACCGCGTCCGCCAATGACTCCCACAGAGATGATGGCTAAGTTGATGGCTGCTCGCCGAGAGACAGCCCGTGCCATGGACATTATGGCACAAGCTGTCGCGGGCCTCGCCCACGGAGGCCACGGGGGCAACGGTGGGAATGAGGGTGGTGCCCGCCATCCTAGGGGACCGTCCTCTTACCAGGGCTTTCTCAAGACTCACCCACCCACCTTCACCCCATCTGATGAGCCCCTGGAGCTGGAGCACTGGCTTTGCACCCTGGAGCAGAAGTTTCTGCTGCTCGATGTGACTAATGAGCAGAAGGTGCGCTTTGCAGCGCAATAGCTTTTGGGGTCCGCAAGTGCATGCTGGAAAACCTTCCATGCCATGGAGCAGCTGGATCATCCAGTAACATGGCGGGAGTTCTCCACCGCATTTCGAGAGTTCTTTATCCCTGCTGGTGTCATCAACCAAAAGGTGACTGAGTTCCTGGAGCTACGTCAGGGGAACAGGACAGTGATGGAATATGTGAACAAGTTCAATCACTTGGCTCAGTATGCTGGCAGTCAGGTGGATGCTGATGACAAGAAGGACCGCTTCTTTCGTGGTCTAGCTCCCCTCCTTCAGAAAAAGCTATACACGGCGAACTATCAGACCTTTGGGGCTCGGATGAACGCCGCCATTGCCACGGAGGATTTTCAGCGGGAATCCCAGGCCGATTGGAAGAGGAAGCGGGTGGCAGCTGGATCCTCTAGCCACCCTCACACACAGAAGATTCAGATTGTCTGGTGGGGGCCCTATCAACCATCCGGCGGGCCTTCGTTCCGGTAACCCCAGCAGACTTCGCAAGCTTCCTCTACACAGTACCGTGCACCTACGTAGCAGGTGCAGCCCCAGCAGTCTTAGGGACAGCAGGTCCCACCTCATCGGGGGTTTGGGAACAAGCCAGGTGCTTGCTTCAAGTGTGGCAAAGATGGCCACTATGCCCGAGATTGCCCCCAGAACTAGCCAGCTCAGTCCGCTCAACCGTCAGCAAATTCCAGGCTTGTCAAGAGGACCATCATCAAGAAGAAAGTGCCTAGCAGATTGTGGCAGAACCGTCTGAAATAGCACACTTACAAAGGCGCTCGTCTTCCACCAGACACTAAGCACCCCGAAAGCAGGCTACAGCGGGCGGTATCCGTCGGGCACACCCCGAGGGAGAACCCGAAAGATCCACATTTTTCCCAAGGATCCAATAATGAGAACGAGTTACAACACAAGTCCATTTCATATATTATAGTTTCTTAAAAAGTACATTATTACAATACCAAATACCAGAGTGCGGAATGATAACAGCGGAATTTAAAAATAACATCTAGCGGTATGGGGCGGGGATTCCGTCTGAGCCCACCAGAAGGATCCTCCACACAATGGTACTCTTTAAGCATCACCTGCAACAGGGGTAAATAAACCCTGAGTACACAATGTACTCGCAAGACTTATCCGATTAGTAGGAATAATTCCCTGACTCCAAGGAATATGATAAACTTTATGGTTTGATGGTTTCTTTTGGCAGAAAGCAATACTAATAGTGAGTCCTTATTTATGTATTATTATCAGCGGTATTAAATTATCATCTAGCCAGTCTATATAAGCACCTGTTCTATTTTCAAGCAAAAGTTGAGCAATCAGCTCCATTTCTTCTCCTTTTAACTTTCAGTTCTTACTACGGTGCTAAACCGTAGACAAGCCGTACCGGATTTCCCGGCGATTCATGAATCGATGTGCCCAGCTGGGTGCCCCGAAAACACACGCCCCACTTGTACCCCAGGCACAAGCAGGACTAACCCATCACTCTCCTATCCCGGGTGTGCAGGTCCCCATCCAAACTTGGCCTTCAAGCCCCCATTTCCTAAGTCCCGGACTCAGTGTGGTGCAAGGACCTCCACCATCTCCGCCTCCAATCAGTCGGTCCGGAAAGAGCCGGATCCACGACAAGAGAGCAACAAGTCTTCCCTGCGCCCATACCCAAGTATGAGCTCGGGACAATAAATCTATGACTTGCCTAGAGTCATATGCAATGACCGGTCCTTAATCGACACGGACAGGGAAAAAGTGTAACCGAGTCATGCCCTGTTGGCCGCAGGACACAACCCCTTACACCCACCAAAACCCAACCATATCCCTACCCGGTCATCATTTTCCTTTCCACCATTTTATCATGAGTGGTCATATTTATCACCTATTTGCGAGTAACGACAGGTTACTCATGCTACCGATATCCTGATTATAGGAGCTACTCGACCGTGCTGACGATGGATGCGTGTGGGATGGGTGAACAGTGTTTCGTCACCTCACCTAACAAGTCAAAGTAGAGCCAGTGCCTTCAGGCTTCTGACAAACGTGTGACACGGCTCAGCTATAGTGTACGAGTATAGTCCAAATCTTTGGGTCAAGACCAAGGAATGGGCCATTCCTATGAGTTTTTATTCCTGTTTGTGAGAATTGTAAATAAATTGCAGGGTCTGCTTAGAATTACGTACTACAATTCAACTAAAATACATTTATCAAACTATAAAGATTATTTTGTTGCATATTGTATTGCTTAGCCTGGCCGTGCAAGCTAGTTGAACCTGGTACTAATCTACTAGGAGTAGCTTAAGAAGTATTACGTGAGGAGAAGATGACACTAAAGTCTGTTGTGTCACTACGTTTTTGTCGTACCGTGGACCGTGGTCGCTAGCAGACTTCGTTCAGCTTGGCAGCATCTTTAGACATCGGCCTTTCTTGGCAATCATTTCCAAGACCAACGCCAATTAAGTAGCTACAGCACCACGACGACGACCCTAAATTACCGGACTTGCAGCGAGCGTGCCGGCTGGGGTGTAGTAATTAATTACCGTCGCATGCAGTCCCTGCGTGAGTCACGCAAGAAGTTGCTGCCCAACCCGCCATGCACGATACGGCGAAGTATTGGCACTGCGGCAAAGTGTCAAGGCTTGCCAGCGAAGTGTACTGCAAGTGTGCTTGGCGGGCTGGCTCTGCGAGGGTGCTGTGTGCGTGCTCAGGGGATTAGAACAAGATCAATAGCGAGAAATAGAGTTGGATCCAGATAACAATAGTGAGTCGAGCTGTGCTAGAGAGTATTTGGACAACGAATAAATTAGAGCTTAAATTGAGAATTAGTGTAATAAAATTTAATTTCTCATTTTACCACATGCAATAATACATAAACATGATGCTCATAACATGGTTTAGTGTTTTAATTAAGGCGTAACACCGAAGGTGTTACAAATCTACTCCTAAAACAAAATCTTGACCCGAGATTTCATGTGCCTCGTGTGAGAAAGAGATAGGAAAATACATTTCGACGCAGCAACTAACTATCAGAACCTGAAAGGAGGTGGGGGTAATGCTTCAATAGATAACTCTCTTGTTTCCACGTGGCTTCGTCCTCTGAATGGTTTTGCCACTGCACCTTGTAGAACTTTACCACTCTGTTCTTGGTCACTCTCTCCTTCTCATCCAAGATTTTGATAGGGTGTTCCACATAAGTCAAATCTGGCTGGAGGGGCAGCTCTTCAATTTCCACAGCTTCATCAGGAGCACGCAGACATTTCATCAATTGCGATACATGAAACACATTATGTACCACAGATAAAATATCAGGAAGCTGGAGGCGATAAGCAGCGGGGCCACACTGTTGCAACACCTGGTACGGGCCCACATACTGAGGGGCTAGCTTGCCATGGACATCAAATCGATGCACCCCTCTCATAGGAGACACTTTGATATATACATAATCCCCAGCTGCAAACTCCAAAGGCCTCCTTCGCTTGTCTACGTAAGACTTTTGTCGGCTTTGAGCTGCCTTCAAGTGGCTTCGAATAATGTTTACTTTCTCTCGAGCCTCTTTTATGAAATCAGGCCCAAAGTACCCACGGTCTCCCACTTCAACCCAGTTCAGTGGCGTTCTACACTTCTGCCCGTATAGAGCCTCAAATAGTGCAATGCGGATGCTCTCTTGGTAGCTGTTATTATATGAAAATTTAGCTAACTTCAAGCACTTATCCCACTTCTCAGGAAAAGAAATGGCACAAGCCCTCAACATATCCTCGAGCACCTGGTTCACCCTTTCAGTTTGACCATTAGTTTGTGGGTGATATGCTGAGCTCCTAAGAAGATGAGTACCCAGACAGTGCTGCAGTTGCTCCCAGAAATGAGAGACAAAGACTGACCCTCTATCAGAGACGATAGTAAGGGGAACTCCATATAGGGTCACAATCCGATCGAAATATATCTCAGCATACTTCTTGGTAGTATATCTAGTGTCCACTGAGATAAAATGGACAGACTTGGTGAGACGGCCCACAATGACCCAAATAGAATCAAAGCCCGTGGAGGTGCGGGGTAAACCCACAATGAAATCCATGGAAATATACTCTTATTTCCAAACAGGAATGGGCAAGGGCTGTAAATATCCTGGGGTACGCATATGATCTGCTTTAACCCTACCACAAGTGTCGCACTCCGTGACGTGCCGGGAGATGTCCTGCTTCATGTTAGACCACCAATACAAGTGGCGCAGATCATGATATATCTTGTTACTGCCAGGATGAATAGACAGTTTTGAATGGTGAGCTTCATTCAAAATCTTTCTTTTCATCTCTTCATTGGATGGAACCACCAGTCTATCCTTATATCTCACCACTCCATGCTCATCAACACTAAAGTGAGGACCACGCCCTTCAGCCATCAACTTTCTGATGCGAGGAATCTCTTCGGGGTCTTCCTTTTGCTCCCGAATAATCTGCTCTAGCAATTCTAAGGTCAATGCAATGTGAGCCAATACCTCTACATGGTTGAGAGACAAAGGTGCTTCTTCAACCTAATGTGACTTTCGGCTCAAAGCATCAGCTACAACATTGGCCTTTCCTGTGTGATAATGGACTTTCAAATTGTAATCCTTTATCAATTCTAACCATCTCCTTTGTCTCATGTTTAGCTCAGACTGAGTAAAAATATATTTGAGACTCTTGTGGTCTGTAAAGATGTGCACTTTGTTGCCCAACAGATAGTGCCTTTAAATCTTTAGAGCGTGGACAACAGAAGCTAGCTCTAAGTCATGAGTGGGGTAATTCACCTCGTGCTTCTTCAGTTCGCGCAAAGCATAAGCTATCACACGCCCATCTTGCATAAGCACACACCCCAACCCCGTCTTCGAGGCATCACAGTATACATCAAATGGCCTATCAATATCTGGTTGGGCCAACACAGGAGCAGTGGTCAGAAAAGTCTTCAGAGCTTGGAAAGCTTCTTCATAAGCTGGGCTCCAATCAAACTTATCTTCTTTTTGGAGCAGCTTGGTCATTGGATGGGCTATCTTGGAGAAACTAGGAATGAAACGCCGATAGTATCCAGCTAGACCAAGGAACTGACGAATCTAATGCACAGACTTGGGAGACTTCCAATCCACTACATCTTGCACCTTGCTGGGATCTACAGAAATGCCTTCAGGTGTCAACACATGCCCCAAAAACTGCACTCGATCTAACCAAAACTCGCACTTGCTGAATTTAGCATACAGCTTATGCTCCTTTAGTCGAGTCAGTACTATCCAAAGGTGTCGGGCATGCTCTTCATCATTCTTGGAATAGATCAGGATGTCATCAATGAACACCACCACAAACTTATCCAGCTCCGGCTTGAAAACTGAATTCATCAGGTACATGAAGAAGGCAGGAGCATTGGTGAGACCAAAGGACATCACTAGGTACTCATACAGCCCATACCTAGTAGAGAAAGTTGTCTTTGGTATATCCTGTGGCCTGATCTTGATCTGATGATAGCCTGATTGGAGATCTATCTTCGAGAACACCTTGGCACCAGCTAATTGGTCGAACAAAGTATCTATGCGGGGCAAAGGATACTTGTTCTTAACTGTTACCGCATTAAGAGGACGGTAATCCACACACATCCGCAAGGTACCATCCTTCTTCTTCACAAAAATAGTCGGGAAACCCCATGGTGAAGAACTAGGGCGGATGAAACCTTTGTCCATCAACTCTTCCAGCTGCTTCTTCATTTCAGCTAGTTCCCTTGGAGCCATGCGGTATGGGCGTCTGGAGATAGGAGTAGTACCAGGCTCAAACTCAATAGAGAATTCTACCTCATGGTCTGGTGGTAATCCTGGAAGATCTTTAGGGAAAACATCCAGGAACTCACATACTACCGGAATGGAGGTAAGATCAAGAGAGGCTTCAGCATGGGCAGCAACAGGTAAGACTGGATCTGAGGGTACAATAAGAGAGACCCTATCCTCAGAAGAAGGAAGCCATAACTCCACACTCCTCTTCATATCCAATACTACCCCATACACCCGCAACCAGTTCATTCCAAGAATAGCATCAATGCCTTGCCCAGGCATTACCATGAACTGTAGACGGTAAGTGTGGGTGGCTAATACCAAACTTACTGTATCTGTGCGGGTATTGATGAACATTTTTGAACCCGCCGTACGAATCTTATAGGCATACGGTATAGCCATAAGTGGTAAGTTGTGCCGCTCTACAAACCCCATGCTCATAAAGGAATGTGATGCACCAGAATTGAACAACACAAGAGCTAGATGGGAGTCGATGGTAAACATACCAGCCATAACTGCCTCCTGTTGCACAACCTGCTCAGCATCTGTGAAGTGCACCTGACCAGACCTGCTGGGCACTTTTTTCTTGATGATGGTCCTCTTGACAAGCCTGGAATTTGCGGACGGTTGAGCTGACTGAGCTGGCTGGTTCTGGGGATAGGCCCAGGCATAGTGGCCATCTTTGCCACACTTGAAGCAAGCTCTTGGCCTGTTCCCAAACCCTTGACAAGGTGGGACCTGCTGTCCCTGAGACTGTGGCGGCTGCACCTGCTGCGGAGGTGCACGGTACTGAGTGGAGGACGCTTGCGAAGTCTGCTAGGGTTGCCAGAACGAAGGCCCGTGAGATGGTTGATAGGGCCCCCGCCGGACAACCTGTATCTTCTGTGTGTGAGGGTAGCTAGAGGATCCAGCTACCACCCGCTTCCTCTTCCAATTAGCCGGGGACTCCCGCTAAAAACCCTCCATGGCAATAGCGGCGTTCATGAGCGCCCGAAGGTCTGATAGTTTCCCGTATACAGTTTCTCCTGAAGGAGGAGAGCGAGACCACGAAAGAAGCGTTCCCTCTTCTTGTCATCAGTATCCACCTGACTGCCAGCATACTGAGCCAAGTGATTGAACTTGTTCCCATATTCCATCACTGTCCTGTTCCCCTGGCGTAGCTCCAAGAACTTGGTCACCTTCTGGTTGATGACACCAGCAGGGATAAAGAACTCTCGGAAAGCGGTGGAGAATTCCTGCCATGTTGCCAGATGATCCGGCTGCTCCGTGGCCTGGAAGGTTTCCCACCATGCACCTGCGGACCCCAAAAGCTGCTGCGCTGTGAAGTACACCTTCTGCTCGTCGATCACTCCAAGCAGCTGAAATTTCTGCTCCAGAGTGTGAAGCCAGTGCTCTGCCTCCAGGGGCTCGTCAGACGGCGTGAACGTGGGTGGGTGAGTCTTGAGGAAGTCCTGGTAAGAGGACTGTCCCTCAGGGCGACGAGCACCACCCCCATTCCCATCGTTGCCCCCGTGGCCTCCGCGGGCAGGGTCCACGATAGCTTCTGCCATAATGTCCATGGCACGAGCTGTTTCCTGGCGAGTAGCAGCTGACTCCCGGCGAGCAGCCAATAGCTCTGCCATTATCTCTGCGGGAGTCATCGGCGGAGGCGGTGGCGGAGGAGGAGCCAGAAGTGGATCCCCATGGCTCTCCCCGTTGGGCTCATGGGCCCGGCCACTCTCGCCTTGGCCCTTGCCAAGACTGTGAGCTGCCCCCGCACTGGTGCTCCCATGTCCAAACCTTAGATTCATCTGTAAGAGGTAGGAACCATCCGTTTAGAACAACCTTCCCGATCAGAAGCAGGGGATTAGAGAAATGGCAGCACATTTATTAAAGCATTCCGTTAGTTAGTCCTATAAATTTACTAATTCAATTATACGTGAAGGGGGATTTCAGTTGAAGTAAGATGCTATTATCATGATGCATGCTTCGGCCTATACGTTCACTCAAGCCGGAATATAGCGGCATTCGTAAAATTTTCGGCACATCGCACGCTCACTTTCCGTATACTAAGCGATTTCTTATGCAACGTAAGTCAGTGTACCTGCAGAAAACTAATTAGATAAAATCAGTGCCGCTATCCTAGATATACCATATTGCTAGGGCTGATACTTATTTACATAATGTAATCGCATTCTACTTTTCGCAAAACTTTTGTTGGTCAAATTTTTAAGTTTTGAAAAAGAGTGATGAAACTCGTAACCATTATTGGCTCTGGTACCAACTGTGGTAGAACCGCCCGAAATAGCACACTTACGGAGGCGCTCGTCTTCCACCAGACACTAAGCACCCCGAAAGCAGGCTACAGCGGGCGGTATCCGTCGGGCACTCCTCGAGGGAGAACCCGAAAGATCCACATTTTTTCCAAGGATCCAATAATGAGAACGAGTTACAACACAAGTCCATTTCATACATTTGAGTTTCTTAAAAAGTACATTATTACAATACCAAATACCAGAGTGCGGAATGATAACAGTGGAATTTAAAAATAACATCTAGCGGTAAGGGGCGAGGATTCCGTCTGAGCCCACCAGAAAGATCCTCCACACAAAGGTACTATTTATGCATCACCTGCAACAGGGGTAAATAAACCCTGAGTACACAATGTAATCGCAAGACTTATCCGACTAGTGGGAATAATTTCCCAACTCCAAGAAATATGATAAGCTTTATGGTTTGCTGGTTTTTTTGGCAGAAAGCAATACTAATAGTGAGTCCTTATTTATGTATTATTATCAGCCGTATTAAGTTATCATCTAGCCAGTCTATATAAGCACATGTTCTACTTTCAAGCAAAAGTTGAGCAATCAGTTCCACTTCTTATCCTTTCAACTTTCAGTTCTTACTACGGTGCTAAACCGTAGACAAGCCGTACCGGATTTCACGGCGATTTGCGAATCCATGTGCCCAGCTGGGTGCCCCGAAAACACACGCCCCGCTTGTACCCCAGGCACAAGCAGGACTAACCCATCACTCTCCTATCCCGGGTGTGCAGGTCCCCGTCTAAACTTGGACTTCAAGCCCCCACTTCCTAAGTCCCGGACTCAGTGTGGTGCAAGGACCTCCACCATCTCCGCCTACAATCAGTCGGTCCGGAAAGAGCCGGATCCACGACAAGAGAGCAACAAGTCTTCTCTGCGCCCATACCCAAGTATGCGCTCGGGACAATAAATCTGTGACTTGCCTAGAGTCATATGCAATGACTGATCCTTAATCGACACGGATAGGGAAAAAGTGTAACCGAGTCATGCCCTGTTGGCCGCAGGACACAACCCCTTACACCCAACAAAACCCAACCATATCCCTGCCCGGTCACCATTTTCCTTTCCACCATTTTATCATGGGTGGTCATATTTATCACCTATTTGCGAGTAACGACAGGTTACTCACGCTACCGATATCCTGAGTATAGCAGCTACTCGACCTGTACTTGTAGGACTCATAGGTAGATATATTTATGCATGTAGTTTTCATAAAATGCCTGTAACTTAAATGCACATCATAGATATATATTCAGTGATCATTTAAAATAAGGGTTATGCACCGGGGCTTGCCTTGGGCAGGCGCGGTGTCAGCAAAGTCAGTGACAGGTGGCTCCGGAACGTCCTCCTGCACGAGAATCTCCTCCTCGTACTCTTCGATGACTTCGTCGTACTCCTGCTCGCCGAAGGTCACGATCTAAACTGGCTCGTTCTCTATATGCATGCAGTGATGATGATGCAATTATTACCACTATTTTGGCAACAACAACTCTTAAAATAAGAATACATCTACCAAGCTACTAACCTAACTCTAATGACTAATATGCTAAGTTACGTATTATTCCCACTAAACAGGTATGAAACATTTCATATATTATCTTAGCAACTAAAGGCATCCTTATTTTTAATATCAATTTATTATATATATATGATAAAACAAGGAGCACTAGTTTCCACATTTATCAACCTATTCTAAGGCTACAAAAATTATAGAGAGCATATAATATTATCATGAGCCTACTGTAAATTTTTGGGCTAGCACTTCTACCAATGCATCACAAAAATTCATTCTCTAAATAACCATAATAATAATAAGCATTTCAAAATAATAAAGTAAGCCTAAAGGTATCACTGAACTGTATGAATTAAATACACTTACAGATAGATCATGAATTTAGGAATCTAACAAAATTTATTACACAATAAATAAATAAATTTAAATGAGCTCTAGAGATGAAGAAAATTGTATTATTAGAGGAGGCCAATTAGCTTGATTAACCAACTGATCTATTCGCACCTTTGCGTGTTCTTGGAAATGGTAGAACACGAACCGGTGAATTGGATGTGAGATGATTTGAGAGAAGTGAATGATCAGTGGAGCGGAACAGCTCGACGGATCGGCGTGTCCTTTTAAAGGCAGGAGAGGCCGTTAGGGAGAGGCCGGCTCGTTGCACGCGGTCACGATCAGGTCATGCTCGTACTGCTACCGTGCTGACGATGGATGCGTGTGGGATGGGTGAACAGTGTTTCATCACTCACCTAACAAGTCAAAGTAGAGCCAGTGCCTTCAGGCTTCTGACAAACGTGTGATACGGCTCAGCTATAGTGTACAAGTATAGTCCAAGTCTTTGGGTCAAGACCAAGGAATGGGCCATTCCTATGAGTTTTTATTCCTGTTTGTGAGAATTGTAAATAAATTGCAGGGTCTACTTAGAATTACGTACTACAATTCAACTAAAATACATTTATCAAACTATAAAGATTATTTTGTTGCATACTGTATTGCTTAGCCTGGCCGTGCAAGCTAGTTGAACCTGGTACTAATCTACTAGGAGTAGCTTAAGAAGTATTACGTGAGGAGAAGATGACACTAAAGTCTGTTGTGTCACTACGTTTTTGTCCTACCGTGGACCGTGGTCGCTAGCAGACTTCGTTCAGCTTGGCAGCATCTTTAGACATCGGCCTTTCTTGGCAATCATTTCCAAGACCAACGCCAATTAAGTAGCTACAGCACCACGACGACGACCCTAAATTACCGGACTTGCAGCGAGCGTGCCGGCTGGGGTGTAGTAATTAATTACCGTCGCATGCAGTCCCTGCGTGAGTCACGCAAGAAGTTGCTGCCCAACCCGCCATGCACGATACGGCGAAGTATTGGCACTGCGGCAAAGTGTCAAGGCTTGCCATCGAAGTGTACTGCAAGTGTGCGTCGCGGGCTGGCTCTGCGAGGGTGCTGTGTGCGTGCTCAGGGGATTAGCAAGAAGATGAATAGTGAGAAATGGAGTTAGATCCGGATAACAATAGTGAGTCGAGCTGTGCTGGAGAGTATTTGGACAACGAATAAATTAGAGCTCAAATTGAGAATTAGTGCAATAAAATTTAATTTCTCATTTTACCACATGCAATAATACATAAACATGATGCTCATGACATGGTTTAGTGTTTTGATTAAGGTGTAATACCGAGGGTGTTACACAAATCCGGCCAGCTGCATTTCACAGATGCTGAGCAGGTTTTGCAGCAGGAGTCGATGATGGCTGGTATGTTTACCATCAACTCCCATCCAGCTTTGCTGTTGTTCGATTCTGGTGTATCACAATCCTTTATGAGCATGGGGTTTGTAGAGTGGTACAACTTACCACTTATGGCTATACCGTATGCCTATAAGATCCGTACTACGGGTTTACAATTGTTCATCAATACCCACACGGATATAGTAAGTTTGGTATTAGCCACCCACACTTACCGCCTATAGTTCATGGTCATGCCTGGGCAAGGCATTGATGCTATATTTGGAATGAACTGGTTGCGGGTGTATGGGATAGTATTGGATATGAAGAGGAGAAGTGTGGAGTTACGGCTTCCTTCTTCTGAGGATAGGATGTCTCTTATTGTACCCTCAGATCCAGTCTTACCTGTTGCTGCCCATGCTAAAGCTGCTCCTGATCTTACCTCCATTCCGGTAGTATGTGAGTACCTGGATATTTTCTCCGAAGATCTTCCTGGGTTGCCACCGGACAGAGAAGTAGAATTCTCCATTGAGCTAGAACCTGGTACTGCCGCTATCTCCAGACGCCCATACCGCATGGCTCCAAGGGAACTAGCTGAAATGAAAAAGCAGCTGGAAGAGTTAATGGACAAAGGTTACATCCGTCCTAATTCTTCACCATGGGGTTGCCCGGCTATTTTCGTGAAGAATGATGGTACTTTGCGGATGTGTGCGGATTACTGCCCTCTTAATACGGTAAGATGTGTGCGGATTACTGCCCTCTTAATACGGTAACAGTTAAGAACAAGTATCCTTTGCCTCGCATAGATACTTTGTTCGACCAATTAGCTGGTGCTAAGGTGTTTTCGAAGATTGATCTCCGATCAGGCTATCATCAGATCAAGATCAGGCCACATGATATACCAAAGATAGGTTTCTCTACTAGGTATGGGCTGTATGAGTACTTGGTGATGTCTTTTGGTCTTACCAATGCTCCTGCCTTCTTCATGTACCTGATGAATTCAGTTTTCATGCCGGAGCTAGATAAGTTTGTGGTAGTTTTCATTGATGACATCCTGATCTATTTCAAGAATGATGAAGAGCATGCACAATACCTTCAGATAGTACTGACTCGACTAAGGGAGCACAAGTTGTATGCTAAATTCAGCAAGTGTGAATTTTGGTTAGATCGAGTGCAGTTTTTAGGGCTTGTGTTGACACCTGAAGGCGTTTCTGTAGATCCCAACAAGGTGCAAGATGTATTGGATTGGAAGTCTCCCAAGTATGTGCATCAGATTCGTCAGTTCCTTGGCCTGGCTGGATACTATCGGTGTTTCATTCCTGATTTCTCCAAGATAGCCCAGCCAATGACCAAGCTGCTCCAAAAAGAAGCTAAGTTTGACTGGAGCCCAGCCTGTGAAGAAACTTTTCAAGCTCTGAAGACTTTTCTGACCACTGCTCCTGTGTTGGCCCAACTAGATATTGATAGGCCCTTTGATGTATACTATGATGATTCGAAGACGGGGTTGGAGTATGTGCTTATGCAAGATGGGCGTGTGATAGCTTATGCTTCGCGCGAACTGAAGAAGCACGAGGTGAATTACCCCACTCATGACTTAGAGCTAGCTTCTGTTGTCCACGCTCTAAAGATTTGGAGGCACTATCTATTGGGCAACAAAGTGCACATCTTTACAGACCACAAGAGTCTCAAGTATATTTTTACTCAGTCTGAGCTGAACATGAGACAAAGGAGATTGTTAGAATTAATAAAGGATTACAATTTGGAAGTCCATTATCACCTAGGAAAGGCCAATGTTGTAGCTGATGCTTTAAGCCGAAAGTCACACCAGGTTGAGGAACCACCTTTGTCTCTCAACCATGCAGAGATATTGGCTCACATTGCATTGACCTCAGAATTGTTGGAGCAGATTATTCGGGAGCAGAAGGAAGACCCCGAAGAGATTTCTCACATCAGGAAGTTGATGGCTGAAGGGCGTGACCCTCACTTTAATGTTGATGAGCATGGAGTGGTGAGATATAAGGATAGACTAGTGGTTCCATCCAATAAAGAGCTGAAAAGAAAGATTTTGAATGAAGCTCACCATTCAAAATTGTCTATTCATCCTGGCAGTAACAAGATGTATCATGATCTGCGCCACTTGTACTAGTGGTCTAACATGAAGCAGGACATCACACGGCACATCGCGGAGTGCGACACTTGTGGTAGAGTTAAAGCAGATCATATGCGTACCTCAGGATATTTGCAGCCCTTGCCCATTCCTGTTTGGAAATGGGAGGATATTTCCATGGATTTCATTGTGGGTTTACCCCGCACCTCCGTGGGTTTTGATTCTATTTGGGTCATTGTGGACCACCTCACAAAGTCTGCTCACTTTATCCCAGTGGACACAAGATATACAGCCAAGAAGTATGTTGAGATATATTTTGATCAGATTGTAACCCTTCATGGAGTTCCCCTTACTATCATCTCTGATAGAGGGTCGATCTTTGTCTCTCGTTTCTGGGAGCAACTCTAGCACTGTCTAGGAAATCATCTTCTTAGAAGCTCAGCATACCACCCACAAACTAATGGTCAAACTGAAAGGGTGAACCAGCTGCTCGAGGATATGTCGAGTGCTTGTGCCATCTCTTTTCCTGAGAAGTGGGATAAGTGCTTGAAGTTAGCTTAATTTTCTTACAACAACAGCTACCAAGAGAGTATCCGCATGGCACCATTTCAGGCTCTATACGGGCAGAAGTGTAGAACGCCACTGAACTGGGTTGAAGTGGGAGACCGTGGGTACTTTGGGCCTGATTTCATAAAAGAGGCTCGAGAGAAAGTAAACATTATTCGAAGCCACTTGAAGACAGCTCAAAGCCGACAAAAGTCTTACATAGACAAGCGAAGGAGGCCTTTGGAGTTTGCAGCTGGGGATTATGTGTATATCAAAGTGTCTCCTATGAGAGGGGTGCATCAGTTTGATGTCCATGGCAAGCTGGCCCCTTGGTATGTGGGCCCATACCAGGTGTTGCAACAGTGTGGCCCCGCTGCTTATCGTCTCCAGCTTCCTGATATTTTATCTGTGGTACACAATGTGTTTCATGTATCGCAACTGAAGAAGTGCTTGCGGGTTCCTGATGAAGCAGTGGAAATGGAAGGACTTCCTCTCCAGCTAGATTTAACTTATGTGGATCACCCTATAAAAATCTTGGATGAGAAGAAGAGAGTGACCAGGAACAGAGTGGTAAAGTTCTACAAGGTGGAGTGGCAAAATCATTCAGAAGATGAAGCCACTTGGGAGCAAGAGAGTTACCTATTGCAGCATTACCCCCACCTTCTCACCGGCTCGGATAGTTAGTTACTATGCTAAAAATGTATTCCCTATCTCTTTCTCACACTAGGCATACGAAATCTCGGGTCGAGATTTTGTTTTAGGGGGGTAGATTTGTAACACCCTCGGTGTTACATTGCACGGTTTTGTTAAAACATTGCACGAGCATCACACTTATGTGCATATGTGTATAACATGAATTATAAATCAATGTTCGGCACTTGAAACATTTATGCAAAACAAGAAATCAATGTTACGTTTCATGTCACATAATATGGTTTAGTAGTCTAACCGAATTTTTATCGAACAAAAGTGTTATAGAACGTTTATGCAAACTTTGATAGAGTTGGTAGTACGTGCTTCATAAGCAGCAATGAAATAGGTGCGGTCGAGGACAAGGATAGCTAGCTAGTACCTCCAGGAGGTCAGAATTGGGATTCGACGCGAAATCGTTCGAATCGACGTCATTCCGCGTAAGTTTTAAATGGGGTCGATGAAGCTGTTTTTGGCAATTTTTGTAGAGCGATCGGCGTAGGAAGTAGCGCGATGTCATGACTTCGGTTGGTAGCTTCACGTACCCTCTTGTGAATCGAACAACTGGTTTGGCGTTTGGAGCATCGGGTACAAGTTTTTAAGCTGCTTTAAAATACGTGCACGGCATGTGGGTTAGCTCTGGGCGCAGTCACCACCCTTTGCTTGGCCTGGCACCGTTGCTGGCTTGCCAGCGCGTGCTGCCGCGCCAGCCGCATCCCACTGCCGCGCTTGTGCACACGCATGGCCCTTGCGCTGCGTGCCAAGGCCGCCTGCCACCGCGCGCTGACCGCGGCCACCGCAGCAGCTCGGCTTGGCGCTGCTGCTGGCTTGCCTAGCGCGCGCCGAAGCACCGGCCGCATCCTCACTGCCACCACGATTGCACCTCATGCACGGAGTCGTGGCACTGCTGCCTCGGCTGCCGACTGCCACTCACTGACGCGCGCGGGTCACAGCACCACAGCTAACGCGCTGCGTCCGGGACGCCGACCGAGCCCTGCCGACCATGCCCTGCCCTGCTTTGGCCGGGAGTGCGCTGGGTCCCACGCTACATGCCGCACGTCGCCACGCCGGCACTGCTTCCGTTGAATCACCATGGCGGCATGCGTGTGGGGCGACCATCTGCTCCCCATCACCTCAGCGTCACTTTGCACTGTGTTTCCCTTGTCTGGCGCTACTCGCTGTGACGCCGTGCCGCGCCTCGTCGGCTTGCAGCCACGGCCGTGCGAACAGCCTCCTGGAGCACGTCCCGCTGTTCCCCATTATTGTGTGTGCTTGTTTGTTGCGTTGACATCCGTAGCCAGGCCGAACCAAGCCGTGCCAAAGCTCCCCTGCCTTAGCTGTCGCCATGGCCAGTGGGACCCCCTTTCCTTCAATTCGCCGTGACCGCAGCGCTATGCTCCAATTCGTCGCACCCTCGGCTCCACTAGGTAGCTGGCCACGCAACCGTCCCCACCTTGCTAAGTGTACCGTTGCACAGAGCCGTAATTTGTAATCGCCGCCCTACTGGGTCCATAAGACCGGACGGACGCGCACCGTTGGCAAGTCAGCCATTCCGAGCACCCAGTAGCGATTCATTGCACCATAAGCCTAGTCGTACCCTCCTGAGCACCCCGCGCACCTCAGCTATAGCTTCACAGTAGGCCAGCCATCACCGATGCGGCCATGCCATCACCGGGCATCGTCACATCGTCGGTGCGCACACAGCCAACTCAACTCGGGCCTTCTCTGGCCAGACCGACACCACAAGGGTCTCCGTGGGTAGTGCCTCGAGCTCGCTAACTATTTGGTTTGCTCCATTTGCGCTGTGGCTCACGGGAACGCACCCGCCATCGCTGGTCAAGGACCACCGCTGGGGAAGGAACTCGGGACGTCAGCCCTGTTCGTCGTATCGCTTCCAGCAGCTGCGCGTTGTCATGGAGGTAATCATCAGTCCCTTAGCTAGGCCTTGGAGACTCGAAGGACGCCGGCGTGACCGCCCGGTGCCCGCGCCGTCGCGCCAGTGCGCGCACGGGTGCCGGGGGACATCGCCGTGGTAAAGAAGGAGAAGGGGGAGGGCGTATCTATAAAAACGTAGACTAGAGAAATAGTGCCTTAGAGCTCGCTGTAAATACCAAGTAGATCGGGGCATTTTTGCATGTTTGCGTCGCGCGTGGGTCTCTTCCATCGTGGGCCATTGGCCGGCTGGGCCACGCCCCCGCGTGGGCCACGCTTCGCTGGCACGCGTGCCGCGCCGTGGTGGGCTGAGCCACGCGTGTTGGGCCGTGAGCTAGGATTCGGTTTCTTAATTTCTAGAAGAATAGAAATGCTTATTCAAATTAGTTTTCAAGCTAAACTTTAAGAATTTGTAGTAAATTGTGTAGTGATCCTAAAATAGTGAGACTAATTTTGTTAGGTTCGCAAAAATACCGTCTATTCGTTAGTACAGTTTGATTGCAGTTACTTATGGCAGGTATTGGGCCATAAATTCCAAACTAGTGGGATAATATTAGGTAGATTAATAGTTGTAGGAATATTTGTGGAAGATTGGTGATAGTTATGGATATAAAAATTTTACAGTAGGCTCGCTAGGTTATTATGTACTTGCTGTAAATTTTGTAACCTTATGATGCGTTGTTAAATAGAGTAGCCATAACCCTTGCTTTATCGTATATAGCGTAAATCAGTATTAGGAGTAAGAATATCTGTAGTTGCTATAATAATAATGAATGTCAAATTTCAAACTTGTTATTAGATAGCTTAGCACCGTGGTCGGTAGCACTAGCTTAGTAGTTAAATCGATGTACTGTTATTTTAAGAGTTGCGGTTGTTATATTCCTAAGCATTGCACCATTATTTCATGCATGTAGATCACGAGCTGGTAGACTTCGTGTCCGTTGGCAAACCGGAGTACGACGAGGTGATCGAGGAGTAAAAGGAGGAGATCCTCGTGTAGGAGGGAGCCTAGGAGCCTGTTGGTGCTGACCTTACTGACCCGTCGCCTGCCCAAGGCAAGCCCCGGTGCATAACCCCTATTTTTAATGATCACTGAATATATATATACATGATGTGCATTTACGTTACAGGCATTGCATGGAAACTACATGCATAAATATATCTACCCATGAGTCCTACTAGTACAGGTCGAGTAGCTGCTATGCTCAGGATATCGGTAGCGTGAGTAACCTGCCGTTACTCGCAAATAGGTAATAAAATAATATCACTCATGATAAAATGGTGGAAAGGAAAATGGTGACCTGGCAGGGATATGGATTGGGTACTGGTGAGTGTAAGGGGTTGTGTCCTGCGGCCAACAGGGCATGACTTGGTTACACTTTTTCCCTGTTCGTGTCAATTAATGACCAGTCATTGCATATGACTCTAGGCAAGTCACATATTTATTGTCTCGAGCGCATACTTGGGTATGGGCATAGGGAAGACTTGTTGCTCTCTTGTTGCGGATCCGGCTCTTTCCGAATCGACTGATTGGAGGCGGAGATGGTGGAGGTCCTCGCACCACACTGAGTCCAGGACTCAGGAGTGGGGGCTTGGAGTCCAAGTTTGGACAGGGACCTGGACACCCGGGACAGGAGAGTGATGGGTTAGTCCTGCTTGTGCCTAGGGTACAAGAGGGGCGTGTGTTTTCGGGGCACCCAGCTGGGCACATTGATTCGCGAATCGTCAAGAAATCTAGTACGGCTTGTCTGTGGTTTAGCACCGTAGTAAGAACTGAAAGTTGAAAGGAGAAGAAATAGAACTGATTGCTCAACTCTTGCTGGAAAGTAGAACATGTGCTTATATAGACTGGCTAGATGATAACTTAATACGGCTGATAATAATACATAAAGAAGGACTCGCTATTAGTATTGCTTTCTGCCAAAACAAACCAGCAAACCATAAAGCTTATCATATTCCTTGGAGTCAGAAAATTATTCCCACTAGTCGGATAAGTCTTGCGAGTACATTGTGTACACATGGTTTATTTACCCCTATTGCAGGTGATGCTTGAAGAGTACCTTTGTGTGGAGGATTCTTCTGGTGGGCTCAGACGGATCCTCGCCCCTTACCGCTAGATGTTATTTTTAAATTCTATTGTTTATCATTCCGCACTCTAGTATTTGGTATTGTAATATTGTACTTGTTAAGAAACTCTGATGTATAAAATGGACTTATATTATAACTCATTCTCATTATTGGATCCTTGGGAAAAATGTGGACCTTTTAGGTTCTCCCTCTGGGTGTGCCTGACAGACGCCGCCCGCTGTAGCTTGATTTCGGGGTGCTTAGTGTCTGGTGGAAGACGTGCGCCTCCGTAAGTGTGCTATTTCGGGCGGTTCTGCCACAACTCCCTGAGCCACGGGAGCTCGGACGAGTTGATGACCGCAGTGGCGAGCTCAAAATGCTCGCGGTCGCACGTGAAGGCATGTGAGAAGGTGCTACCCACAGTGATAACGCCATTTGGACCCGGCATCTTCAGCTTTAGGTAGGTGTAGTTGGGGACCGCCATGAACTTGGTGTAGCATGGCCGCCCTAAGATGGTGTGGTAAGACCCCGGGAAGTCCACCACCTCGATGGTGAGCACCTCCGAGCGGAAGTTGGCTTGATCGCCAAATGTGACGGGCAGGTCGATCTGCCCGCGCTCCTGGCATCACGCCATGGAAGGGAGAGCTCGCCGGTTGAAGCTCCGATCGGGGGATGCGCATGGCATCGAGGGTGTCGACGTAGAGGATGTTGAGGCTGTTGCCTCCATCCATCAGCACCTTGGTGAGGCGCTTCTTGCGGACAATGTGGTCGATGATGAGCGGGTAGCATCCTGGTCTGGCGATGTGGGATGGATGGTCCCTCTGATCAAAAGTGATCGGAGATTCCAACCAGCGAAGGAAGGAGGGGACGGTCGTTTCGGTGACGCACGCCTCTCGGTAGCGCACTTTGTGCTGGCGCTTGGAGTAGATGGCATTGGATCCCTCGAAGATCATGATGCATTCCTCGGGGTCAGGGAAGCTGTCCCCATCCTTGCCCGTCGCACCTCCTTTCCTAGCTGCTGCCTCCTTGCCCTTTCCTTCTTTTGGCCCGTCGGCCTGTCGCAGGAAACGTTTGAGGAGCTCACAATCCTTGTAGAGCTGTTTGATGAGGTAAGCATGGTTGGTGCAAGGGCTATCCATGAGCTTATCGAAGTGGTCAGGCAGGCCCTACTGGGGCTGCTTGCCCGTGCGATCAGCTGCGGCTGCCAACGTGGAGTTGGCCTATCAGCGCCGATCCTTCTTGTTCTTGTTTCCTCTCTACGTGGAGGGGCCCTCCTCTTGGTCCTCGCGCTTGTCCTTGCCCTTGTCCCGGCCTCTGTTGAAGACTGCTACGACCGCCTCCTCGTCGGAGGCGTGGTTCGTGGCGATGTTGAGCAGGTCGTGGGTGGTATGGGGCTTCAGGCAACCAAGCTTGTGGATCAGGGACTCGCAGGTTGTCCCAGAGAGGAATGTGATGATGACGTCCACGTCAATGACATCAGGAAGGGAGTTGCACCGCTTCAAGAACCTACGGATGTAATCCTATAGGGACTCGCTGGGCTCCTGCTGGCAGCTCTTGAGGTCCTAGGAGTTCCTAGGGCGAATATATGTCCCCTGGAAATTCCCGACGAAGATCCTCTTGAGGTCCGCCCAGTCACGGATGCTGTCGTGCGGGAGGAATTCGAGCCATGCTCAAACATGTTCCCCCACGCATATGGGGAGGTACTGAATGATGAAGTGATCATCATCCACTCCCCTAGCTCGGCAAGCGAGCCGGAAGTCTTCGAGCCATATACCGGGATTCGTCACCCTGGTATATTTGGCGATGTTGGTCGACGGTCGGAAGTGTTGTGGGAACGGTGCTCTCTAGATGCACCGGCCAAAGGCCCATGGCCTCAGGCCATCCGGGCTGGGACTCCAGTCGTTGGGTCGGTGACCACGCCTGGTGTGCGTTTCACCGATCCCCTCGATGGTCCAGCCAGAGCCCGTGTCATCTACTCTCACCGCCGCCCGATGGACGTCATCATCATGCCGAACCCAACACTGGTTGCTGATTACGCTGCGAGCGTCTTGGTTTGGCCTGAGGCATTCGCGCATAGGCGATCGGTGTGGAGCGGGTGCCGGGTCAGGCTGTGGCGCAACTACGCTCTCCTATTCCATGCCTGGTGGCCGTAGTGGCGAACAGATGGAGTGATGTGTTTGGTGCATCCTGCTCCCCTGGTGGGGAGAGAGGCCACGAGTCTGTGGTGCGACGCGGAGCTCTGCGCCAGTTGAACGACGGCAGTTTCCACCAGTGCCCGGAGGTTCCGGTGGATCGCCTGTTCCTGGGGGTTGTCCGGCTTGGGAAGGCCGCGTAGAACCATCACTGTCGCGGCGATGTTCTGGTCGGCCCGAGCGAACTGTGGGGGATCGTTCCCCCATCCATGATGTTGCGTTGGACCTGGCGGGCGTGACCTTGGGCGCCGCTCGCTGGGTTACGCGCATGGGGCACATCGTGGTGTGCCGAGCACGCTGGCGCAGGTGGCGGCTGGTTCTGCGGCCTTTATCGTAGCTCCTCGCCGCGCTCCCGAGCACATGCGAGGGCATCCGCACGAGGGTCCGGAGGGGTGTGGGTCTATAGAGACTCAGCCACCACCAGCGGCTGTCCCGGAGCGTCTGCCATAGCGCACTCCCGGGATAGAGGGTGGTTGGGTGCCATGACGTCACCGATGCTGGAGCCATCGCTCTCAACATCGTCATCCATGAGGTTGTGAAAAGAGGAGGGACCATAGCTCGCCATCCCCATGAATTCGGATGTGAGAGGGGGCGGCGCCAACATCCTTCAGAGCCCCTAGGCATACGCGTCCGCGGGAGACGTGAGGCCATAGGGGAACCGGTCGTATGGAGGTCGTGGTTGGGACAATGGGGTCCCTCTAGAGAATCAGCGAAAGATAGTAAATAGCGAGTAAATAACAAAGCGTACGTTACTCACAGTTGGGTTTGAGCCCTGCGCTGGCTTAGAGCTAAGCGCGAGCACCTTGTCATTGAAGTCGCCGGGAGTCCCGGAGCCGACGGACGATGCGCCTCCTCCGACAGGTGCCAAAACAAGTGCCTCCTCGTGGAGGTGTAGTACGCCGAGCCGATCGGCAACAAAGTCCAGGCTTTCGAAGAGGAAGGCCTGGGATGGCTCAAAGCCGGGAGGAACCCACATCCCAATAGGTGGGAGTGTGGGAAATCCCAATGAGCCGAAGCGAGTCGTATCACTTGAGCCCGCCATGGCGAAGGTGGTGGAAAAGTGGGCCATCCGATGACCAAATTCGTGAGCGTACGACATCTTCCCCACGGACGGCGCCAACAGTCGGTGCAGAAAGTGACCAACATGTAAATATTTATAGTTTTGCTGTACGTTGTGATCAGATGTGGCCTAGCACTCAATGACACAGGGTTTATACTAGTTTAGGCAACATGCCCTACGTCCAGTTTGAGTCAGTCGGTGACTTTATTCCTGAGCTCAAGTGCTCGAAGTTTGTTGTGGGGTTACAAACGAGAGGGAGAAAGATGGGGGGTTCAAGAGGTCCGGTCGGACTCCGTACTAAAGGGACGAGAGTGATGGGAGCTCCTACGTGCGCTAAGTATTTGAGCGTGCACTCTGTATAGCTTTAGAGTGTCTAAAGCTAGCAGAGGGTGAATCGATCGTTGGTTGTTCGAATTGCTCGAGAGTCGTTGGAGTGTTGTTGATTGATCCTCCTCTGTTGGGAGAGAGCGCATCCCCTTTTATAGATGAAGGGGCCGGCCTTACAGGCGAGAGAGAGAGAGAGAGAGTACGTCTACTAAGTCTTGTTGCCCATGCCGTCGGGTACAAGTTGATTGTAGGCGTCCATAACACTGTTTGTGCCAGACGCATGTGGGAGGTTTTACCGCATTCGCCATGTATGGCAAATGACGGCGCCCACAACACTGTCGATGCCCAGAGGCATGTGGGGGGTTTTACCGTGTTCGCCTGGTATGGGAATTGATGGCGCCCATAACACTGTAGGGTAAATGTCAGCACCCACAACACTGCTTGGGTTCTGACATGTCTGGAAGGTTGCAGGGCACCCTTCTGACATGTCCTGTTGGTATTGTCCTACAGGTGTACAGGGTATGGTCCTTGGTATTGCATTTGACTTGAGCGCTCTGCCCTACTTGCTCTGCCCGTTTCTTGGGTCCTCACCGAGCGGGCGTCCCCGGTCGGTTGGTCCCAGTCGGCTCTGACTGCGCCAGTCGGAGAAGGATGTAAGCAGAGGTTCGGTGCATCCCCGGTCGGAGACGCGGGTCGGAGTCGGAAGTGGCGTTGGCCAGGCCTTCCGGTCAGAGAAGCGGGTCGAAGTCGGAAGCGAGCGACGTTCCTCCTCGGCCAGGCCTTCCGGTCGGAGAGGCGGGCCAAAGTCAGAAATGAACGTTGTTCCTCTTCGGCCAGGCCTTCCGGTCAGAGAGGCGGGCCGGAGTTGGAAGCGAGGCCTTCTGGTCGGAGAGGCGGGCCAGAGTCGGAAGCGAGCGTTGTTCCTCCTGGCCAGGCCTCCCGGTCGGAGATTGGATCGCCCTTCTGGCCTATCGTTAGGTATTTTGGGCCGGTCTAGGAGTTGCGCGTCGCTCGCAACGTCGTCTGCTGGGCCGAGCTTTTGCTGGGAAGCAGGTCCATGAGGGACCCCAGGTTTATGAACCCAACACAAAGATCTTGAAAAATTTGCCAAAAATTATAGGAAAATTAGAAAAATACCAAACCAGTTTTGTTAGCTTCGTAAAAATGTGATCTATCTATAGATGTTATGAATCTTGTTAGGTTGTGCTTTGTCTAAGGTGTGTTAAATCATCCTTGCATATGTTGCAAGCATATAGGTTCGGCGCTGACAGGGAACATGCCAGAGGTGGACCCGAAATACGTGGAGGTGGCCGAGCAGTACGAGGAGGATCGTCGGTGTTCCCAAAGTATTCACTAACTTTTTGATGTCTAGTTCCTACTCAAGGCAAGCCCCCGTGCATAACCCCTACTTTTCAGCAATTATTATGTTTGTTTGCGCATTAAGTTTTGAGGAGAAAGATTTACACCATCGGATGTAGTTTTCATTAGATACAAAACTTATTTTTATTAAAATATGGATTAGTCAAAGGTACAACTAATTATTTTGTGAACCGGAATCTTGGGTAGATTATTGTTAAATGAAATCTAAAAAAATATTTATGTAATTACTGACGAGGGTTGCCGTGTGAAAATTAAGAGAGGTCTCCCGTCATAATTATTGGTAGACAGATCAATCCTTTACACACCGACAAAAGTTAAGGAGATTAATATGGTGTGTCAAAAAAGCTACGAATGTCTATACTGAGTCATAAAAAAACCCATGGATAGTATGAAAAATTAAAGTTATGATATATTGATATTTAAATAATTATGCACATTGCAATAGAAGGAAAAAAAATACCAAAGTGTATATTAATTCGATATAGGTTAAATAGGACATTGTTATTTATTGTCAGCATTAACTTTATGTTATGGATGTGACGGTCATCATAAAATAAATCATAAAAGCATAAAACATAAGTAGATATATACCATTCACGATATCATTTTGCATGAATGGTTAATAGTTTTTTCTCCCGCTACAACGCACGGGCATATTTGCTAGTAATACTAAAGAGGCCACAAAATTTTTTTTCGTCCAACCTAATCTCCCTAATATTAAAGAGGTAAAATTTCTATCACAATTTTTGTGTCGTCCCACCTACGCCCTGTTCGCTTGATCGTATCAGCCATGCTTATCAGCCATGATACAGTATTTTTCTCTCACAACAAAACAGCATCAGCCGGCTTATAAGCCACGTAAACGATCAAGCGAACACAGTGCTAATCATCTGAATTGGAGTCAGACACCCCATATCATTTTCGTGTTTTTTCCTTTTCTTTTTCCTTTTCCTTTTCTACCGTATATCCTTTCTGCGTTTTTGGCCCCATTCGCTTCGCTGAAAAAACAAGCCGAAACATTGTTTCGGCTGATTTGTTGTGGGAGGAAAACACTATTTCAGCTAAAAAATAAGCTGAAAAAGACGGATTATAAGAGAAGCGAACAGAGCCTTTGTTTTTTCTTTTCCTTTTCTACCGGATGGCTTTCTGCCGGACGGTTATGGATCGATACAAAAATCAAGACACCACCGAGGAAATCAGACCAAAACCGATATCGAATCCAACCTCACCATGACTCATCATCCTATAAACAGCCGACTTCGCACCCAAATCATATCGATCCCCATATAATCAATCACTAGAACACCTTAATAACACAAATCGGATCTCCTAGAGACGAGGTGAAAGTACACTTTCTCCATAGGCGGTCAGATCGTCGACGTAAGGCGGAGCCGAGGCGGAGCGAGGTGAGGCGGGGGCGCGGGACAACGACGGCGAGGCGGCGTCGAGTCGAGAGCGCGGGCCGCGACGGGCAGGCGCCGTGGAGTCACGAGCGGGAGCACAGGGCAGCGATGGCGAGGCGGCGTCGAGTCGCGAGCACGGACCGCGACGGCGAGGCGCCGTGGAGGCACGAGCGGGGGAGCGGGCCATGACGGCGAGGCACCGTGGAGTCACGAACGTGGGACGCGACAGCGAGGCGACGTCGAGTCGCGGACGCGTGCCCTCTCCCTGCGCATGTGGCTTCGTGTGCACGGGCACGCGGGAGGCGGAGAAGAGAAACACGGAGGAGGATCGCGCGAGGAGGGTCACTGCGCCATGGTTTGTGCCTGCATCTTGCATAGCCGAGGGGGCCCCCTCGCTTGAGCCATGGCCGGCAACGTGCAGACACGAACAGCAGAGGCTAGACCCTAGAGAGTTCCAAGGATATGGGGATTATGGATAAGGAGCATGTTCGAATACTCTACTCAAGATTGACCACAGCGATCACTGACAATTTTCACGATCTGTGGAATAGTATTTTTCTCGTTGGGCCAAACCAGCCAGAGAACTTTGGGCACTGAATAATTCACGATACGATTTGCAGACACAGGATTTTTAGAAATTTGAAGGAAATTCTTTGGAGATATTAAAGTTTAGGCTTTTAGCTTGTTTTGTTGTTGAGAAAGATACTATGCTTGCTGTTCGGTTTTCTTTACTTTTCGATAAATCGTAAATTTCAGGTAAAAGTTTTTTTCTCTCACACAAACCAGACAACGGTAGTTGAATTGTTTCGTTCCTCCGAATTCTGTATATGATTTGAACGACTCATATATGACTCAAATTTATAAACCGTGCACCGATCAGAGATTCTAGCAAGTCAGTTCGATAAGCCGGCTGATAAGTTCAAACGAACAGGCCCCACAAAGGAGACTGGAATACTCTACCTCAAGATTGACCACAGCGAATCACTGACAAGTAGGGTCACGATCTGTGGGGCCCAGTTGGAAGTCGTTGGGCACTGATTTTTTTTTGAGAACTTTGGGCACTGAGTTGAGTTCTAACCAACCGAATCGTAGACACAGGATTTTTAGAAAATTATAAAATTCTCAAGAAATAGAATGTTTTAGGCTTTTAGCTTGTTCATCATAATTGACATAGTGGCCCCCCGTATAAACAATAAAGTTAGGATATGTTTACAAACAAAGAAAAAATCTAACAAGCATGTTTTTTTTTCAATACAACAATTCATTGCACGTGCGTTGTTTTCAACCGTCGTTTTTAAATGGTCATAGTTTCATTTAGTCGAATGAGGCCAAAGTATGTTTGCCGGAGGTATATCTTCTTTTTCTTTAGTTTTTTTACATAAAATGTATGCATGTTGTAGGTAGTAAGTTTTAATTTATAGAAAAAAACAAGGCAACGGTAGTTGAATTGTTTCGTGTCCTCCGCATTCTGTATATGATTTGGATTGTTGACTTCATATATGACTCAGATTTATAAACCGTGCGCCGTGCTCATACGAGTTAGAGCAAGTCAAGTTCAGCAAAGGTATGAGATTCAATTTCAACATATATTGAATTTTGTGGAACGCATAGAGTAATCTTTGCAGTTCCCAACAAAGTTTGGCATGTGAAGAATCGAGATGCCTCCTGTCATAATCTTCAACGAAAAGACCAATTCTTCAAACATGACCAACTAACTTCTTGTCGACTTTAATCAAATATTAAAATAACAAATTCTTTTCTTGAAACATCGTCAACTAACTTCTTGTCGACTTTAATCAAATATTAAAATGACAAATTCTTTTGGTTCCTCAAAGAAAGTTAGGGAACTCAATATTTAGTTATACCAGCACATGGATAGTATAAACAATAAAGTTAGGATATGTTTACAAACAAAGAAAAAATCTAACAAGCTTATGTTTTATTTCAATACTAGCAAAATTGCACGTGCCTTGCAATGGGACCGTCGTCTTGCATGGTCATAGATAATTTATTGCTTAGAGATTTAACGATTAGATCATGCATTTCAATTAGTTGTTCAATACCTTCAACCTCAGCAGCCTCGAGCTTTGGTTTTCTTAATAAAGAGGCAAATCACCGGAGTTAATGGCTCTACTAGTCATGAAGATAGTATCAGTAAGTCAAGTCGTAACCAATCAATCAAACATTTTTTATTTTTCGCCCTCAATCGAAAAATATTCACAAATAGAGCCCTAGTGATTTGATTTTCGTTTATGAACTAGCCCTCGGCCCATGACTTTTGGCGCCGAATCGAAAACACGCCTCGGCGCCATGGCCAATGACGCTCTTGGTCTTGGTGAGGCGTTGGTACGATGGTGGTGGCATGGCCTAATGCCCCTCAAAGTTCGTTCCACAAAAGCCTCGGCGCAGAGTTTATCTTGGCAATGCAAGTTGTTACACTATAGCTCTTGGTTCTTGAAATGAAATAAATATAATTGTTCCAAGAAACATGCAATAACGCCATTGCAAGGCACATGTTTAGGATTTCTTTCTTAAATCAAAAACTTAGGTTCAAACCCCATCGTTGAATCTTTTTTTGCTACATTTTAGAGGAAGGCAAACGCTGTCGAGAGTGAAGCATGGCTTCGATCGTCATGCTGTACAAACATGGAGATGGCAGCGTCGATCTCAAAACAAACATACATAAGCTGTGGTTTCATCAATCAAATATCCAATTTATTTTACACCGGTGGCCTGACTGGAGCTACATGAAATGGAACCCAAGCGTTAGAGTGGCATTTCCACATTGACAGCAGAATGCTCAGCTCACTGCTGCGTGACGGATTCAGATTCAGGATCAATCGACGACTACCAAAGAAAAACGCTCGCAAGCAAAACACATGCAGGTTGAACATTCCAGGGACATGTACAAGGCGCGTGGTGTTCATGAATGACTTCATGTAAGTACTACTACGTCTTACCAACGCGAGAACGAGAAGAGTACTGACGCGTGAAGCGTACACGGAGGAAACCGGGACGACGACGGTGCGTGGCCGTGGCCTTAGGGGCGCGCGTCGGGCGCCGGGTCAGCCCGCACGCCGCTGGCCGGGGAGGGGTCGGGGTCGGCTGGACCTGGCGTGTCGTCGAACACCTTGGCGTCGTGACAGAGCCGAGCATTCAAACCAACTGGACCACAATTAAGATATAGCATGTTTCTTGAAATAATTTTTTTTAATTATAAAAATGTATTGCGCGTGTCTTAACCAGCTGAACCGCAATGGTATTGTTGCATGTTCCTCGGAACAATTATACTTGTTTCATTTCAAACGACAAGAGCTATGGGGAAGCAAGTGTTGGACACGTCAAGACTCTAAGCAAAGCAACGGTGATCATATAGTCGCGTCGGCGCTAATAACTTGTATGAAAACGTGTACGCGCCTCGAGCTCGTCGGCCGACTCGTTGTGTTACGTGTTTTGACTAACAATTCCAAACATTAAATGTCTCCAAATCAAAGCTCTATAAACAAAAATTAAACCACCAGGAGTCTATTTGAGAATATTTTTTAAAAAAAGACCGAAAAATAAAAAATTCTGGCCGGCCGTGGGGACATCGGCCTCAGGGGCGAGCGTGCCGGCCGCGTGGACGCCGTTCCATGCTGGAGCACCGCCTGTCCCTCGTCTAAACCAAGTACATCAGGGTGCCGCACTCCGTTAGCGGGTCAACAAACGAGTAGATCCGATAGAGGATATACATTCCCTGTGCCGTCCGATTTTTATGCCGGCACGACGTTGCCACATCCACATATTTCAAGAAGCAGCGCCAGCCCCTCTCCGCGTGCGGTGGCCCGCGACCTCGCAACCGGCGGCGGCCCGTGACCCCGCGACCTTCCCTCACCCGCACCCCGACGGCGGCCACAGCACACCGCGACCTTCCACTCGCGCACGGCGCCCCCCCGCCCCCATCCCCCACCAGCGGTGTCACTCGAGGGAGGCGGTGGCTCTCCTCCATCCTGGATCTGCGCGCGGCCTCCACATCAAGGGACAGCAGCCTCGATGTCGGCGCTGGCCGTGCTCGCGACCGCGCCTCTCCCCCTCCGATGGCGGCGGCGGCGGGATCCCACCACCACCGATGGCCCTGGCGGCGCGCGGCCTGACCCGCGGGCACGGCAGCCACGCCCCTTCCCCGACCCGCGGCGGCGCGATGTCGCTCCCCTTCCCCGACCTTCGGCAAGGCTCGACAAGGGCCGCGACGGGAAGGCAAGGGCGGCGAGGTTGGGAGATGGCACGTCCTCTCCGTCGGCATCCTCCCCCAGCGGATCCGACCGCGACGTCTGCTCCCCTCTCCTGTTGGAGCCGGCTGCGACGCCCCTCTCCTCCCCCCGCTGGTGGTGGCGCCGGCAGGGCCTTTCCCATGTCGGAGCCGGCTGCGATGCCCCTCTCCTCCCCCGACTGATGGTGACAGCTCCTCGTCGCGCCTGAGGTACGGCAAAAGGCACCGCAGCCTCGCCGGTCACTAACCATGTGCTGCCCCTGTTGTTGGATCTCAGTGTGGCTATTTTTTCTATCTGAATTCCGATGCTTCGTCTCTCAGTTTTCTTAGTGCATTTTGTGGTGAAAATCGTTCCCAAGAAATCTGTTGTTGCTCACCACTGGCACAGATGTGGATCTGTGCGTACAAATCCCAGGAACGGCGGCTGCTAGATTTCGACGGATTACTCTCTGTGCTCCGCTTCATAGTGTCCCGGTCATTACACAGGATTCTGTATTTGCACTGCTCCTCAGGTGAACTGCCTGGTGCCTATCAGATAAAGCTTTAATGTTGTAGCCTGTATTTGCTACTTTTACTTATTTAGATTTGGATACATGCTTATGGGGTAGTCTTATCTTGGTGCTAATTTTTTTTTCTTTTTAAGCTTTTTACCGCGCATTCCTATTTTATATGATAGTCATGCCTATGACTACATCTGAATGTAATTGTTATGGCTATGATGGCTATTTCCTTTCCTTTTATTCTTTGCAATGTTCCCATGAAACACGGATATATTAGTGATAACAAGATCTTTAAAGGAAATTATGATAGCTTGCCTTTACAAGCGTTATGATAGTTTCTCCAAGTTACAACAAGGTTCTATGCATATGTGCTAATACTTTATTATCCTTCGCTTTGTTGTCAGACTAAAATTTATGTGAAATGGACTGAACGTGTATAAAAGACGATATGGACGATATAAAAGACGATATGAACGTTAGTATAAAATTTAGTGGTTAGAATTCCACGTTGTGGCCGTGGAGACCTGGGCTCGAATCCCAGCAGCCACATATTTTTTTTTTTTTTTGTTTTTCATTTCTGTCCTTTATTATGAGCCACATTTTTTGTATTTATTTTTTCATCCATTTCAGTCCTTTAGCAGCCACGTTTTTTTGTTTTTTTTTTCATTTCAGCCCTTTGGCAAGCACATTTTTCCTAGTCTGTTTTGTCTCTCGTGCGCTGGAGATAGCAGCCACATGTATTTTTAAAATTTCTGAAGTCCTATTTTTCTCTCATGTGTGCAGGAGGTGACATATAGATGAGGACTGAGGAGTGAGGAGCGGTGCACACGCTGGAACGTTTTGGTTTTTGAGGAGGAAGCATTTTGGTTAAAAAAACATTGACTTTTCAAACAAAACTTGGGTGTTTATTTGGATGATGACACGCCCCGTTCGGCTTGCTGAAATTTGGCTGAAAGTGGCTGAAAAACACTGTTTTGGCTGAAATATTGTGAGAGAAAAACACTATTCCGACTAAAAAAAGAAGCCGAACAAGCTAGATATAAGATAAGCCGAACGGGGCTGAATTCCTACTTTTATCGAGGTGGAGATAGAAGGACCCTCGACCTTCGGGGCTGCTTGGTTCCCTCATTTCGCACCATTACACCTCACCGAGTAAGGATAGTGATCTATGATGCCTGTTTCGTTCTCTTAGGTCCAGTTTAGTTCCAGAAAATTTTGCCAAATGTTTTAGATTCCCTGTCACATCGAATCTTTTGATGCATGCATGAAGCATTAAATATAAATAAAAAAATAAAACTAATTACACAGTTTAGACGAAATTCACGAGACGAATCTTTTAAGTCTAATTAGACTATGATTGGACACTAATTGTCAAATAACAACGAAAAGTGCTACAGTGTATTTTGCAAAAAATTTCGCTATTTAAACAGGCCCTTACTTGAGTACTATGAAGATTGTGTGGGTAAGATTCTCCTCACTCGCATGAGAACCACATTGGCTTACTCGTCCTAGCAACTTTCTCATTAATTGTGCTAGCACAGTAGGTTTAGGTCTCTTTGGTAGAGCTCTGGTTTCTCTGAAAATGGTTCTAACTTTGGCTTATCTAGAAAAGTAGCTTCATGTATTTTGGCTTCACAAGCCACTAGAGAAGCCCTGCCTTTGGTACGGCTTAAGGTGAATCCACTTGAGAAGCTTGGGAAAGCCACGGAATGAAGGCTTCGGCTTGTCCTTTATAAACGGCTTTGGCTTCATGCGTTTGGGCTTCACAAGCCGATGAAGAAGCTATGCGTTTGGCAGAGTTTGTAAATATATATCGGTGTAGAAGCCATGAAGCTGTGCCAAAGAGGCACTTACTTCATTATGGATTTATAGTCTTACATTTTTGTCATCTTATGAATCTTATGGTATGAATTAAAATTTACTTATGTATTGGTAGTAATATCATACATTTTTATTAAGTTAGGTCAGCATGTGAAGTCACGTTTCTTGATTCTACGCCTTGACGTTACCGTTTCCATATCCTGACTGTTATCAATGTGTTTTCATTCGAATTGGTTCATTTTTTTCATTTCCTATGAACCTTGTTTTCATTCCTATTCTTGGCCTTACCAATTTTGATTTTGTTGCGGTAACAAAATGTAAAATGAAAACAGGAGAGAGGCTATTCTGGTCGACCCAATTTGTCCCTAATTAATGGAAGCAGTACAGTTTTGTAAAAAAAATTGGTACAAATTTTTTTGCAAAAAAAAAAGAATTATGAAAAATATTTTCTTTTTTTGAGCAAAAAAACAAACAAACAGGCCAATCTTTCTAGCGGACGAAACCCAATTCAAACAGCGGCTCGGCCCAACGCAATTCCATCGGCCTGGCCGCTGGCAGCCTGTCCGGCGCTCTCCGTTCCACCTCCACCTGTCGCCGTAGTCCAGTCGTCCTCCGCCCTGCGGCCCCCCCGGCTGGGCGATCCCTCATGGCGTCGCCTCCTCCCGCCCGTGGCGGCCGCGGGGCCTCACAGCGTCTTCGTGTACGGCACTCTGATGTCGGCGGAGGTGGTGCGGGTCCTCCTGGGCCGAGCCCCGCGCTCCTCCCCGACCACCGCAGGTTCAGCATCAGGGGCCGCGTCTACCCGGCCATCCTCCCCGCCCGTGGCCACGCGGTGAGCGGAAAGGTCCGCGTCCGCCTCTCACTCTCTACGCGCCAGCCGTAACCCGTCGCAAATACGGCAGAAACATGGAGGCGAAGGCCACCGAGACAGCTCCAGTCTGAATCCGTTGCCTCTGCTCCGTCCAGGTTCTCAAGGAGCTCACCGACAGGGAACTCCATGTGTTCGACATGTTCGAGGACGAGGAGTATGTGAAGACAACCGTCGAAGTCTCACTGGCTGTGAGTACATTGCAACCGTATCTGCACCATCTGATTCTGATCGACTGCCATACTTACTACCTTCGCATTGTTCTGAACTTCTGATCCTTAGTAGCTCAGATGGTTAATGGTTTCATTTTCAACGATGAAAAAAAGATGGTCTGGGGGTTTTGCAGGATGCACCGGAGAAACCACTCGCCCACGCGTATCGCGTACATATGGGGCAACGAGCGTGATCCTGACGACCTCCACGGGGAATGGGATTTTGAGGTCTGACTGAATGTCACCGTATGATGTTCGTGTTTGTGTCTGTAATTGTATGGTGATTCGATTTGTATTGATGTCTCGGTTTCTGGTCTGTAGGAGTGGAGGAAGGTGCATTTGAAGGACTACCTCGAGATGACTGAGGAATTCATGCAGGAACTCGGGCAATTTTAAACACTTCTCCCCTGGTTTGTAACTAAACAGGATCCTTGCAAATTGCCATAGAATAATCTGTGTCGTAGTATAGCCTCTTGTGCTCATATAGAGTCGACGAGTGATTGCTCCACGATGCATTTCTTCTGTGTTTTTTGGAACATACAGATGTTACTTGAGCCATTTGGATGTGAACAAATCGACTCTTCTCTTCTGCCTGTTTTTGCTGTGCTGTCCTGTGAAATGATAAGGTTTCTGCTTCCTACTAGATGCCTACCACTAGCAGTGAAGTTTATTGCTCTATATATTGGTCACCAACGATTAGGATCTGGATCTGACTAGTTGGCAGTAAAAAGTATATATAGAAATCTGTCAAACTTTACCAAAATGAGATGTATAGAGTTTCCTCGTAGTGACTGATAAAACCTGGTTATAGTCAAACAAAGTGCACCTACAAAATGGACACTGACAGGCTGTCCATTTGTAGATTTTCTGAAACTAGATAAGGAATAGCAATGGGGAAAAACAAGTAAGAATAGCAAGCATATGCCAGTTCACTTAAATGGGCCATTCACATTGGACAAATAGTACTAATCAGTAGAACCTCTTTAATCTGCTTCAGTATTTTCTGAACTGAGACTCATAGTGCTACATGGGTTTCAAGCAACCCCAGGAGCAGTTAAATACAGAATTACAAATACTCTCCACCAAAATACTTTATCTTCAGATCTGCCTACTCTGCCTGAAGTTTAGATTTTGCCTAACCCTCTGTCCGACATTTCGACTTGCCACAGCTCTAGGTAAGTTTCATTCTTCTTGCCTACATTGTTTCAACCAAGAAAAGTACACATATATCTAAAACATACCCTAATATGAGGAGTGCTCTCCCAGCTATAAAAGCCTAGACGTCTACAGCATCCTGCATTGCTTGGCGATAATTCTGTAGATGGCTGGACACTGGTTGCTTTTTGCAACCATAGTTCTCACCTCCCATTCTGAATTCATAATTGTGAAATGCAGTTCAACAACTAACACAGGGATAAAAGGAAATACTGTAAGCAAACTGTGTGTAGGTACCTGTGATCCGATCATTCAAATTGGTCGTAGAAGCCAATCGAAGGGTTACCAGGGTTCTGGTCACAGCGAGGCTTCCAGGCATTCCCACCATCTGAGCTGCTGCAAGCCTGGTTGGAGAGGACATTGTTCCCCAAATCACCATCTAAGCTCATCTGTTGCACTTCTTGGGGGGATAGAATCCTAATGCACTTCACACAATTCACAAACTCCCTGTATAATTCACATCACATTTTATTATGATAATAACCAACGAAATTCTTCTTCTATCATTTATATTCAGTGCATTTACAAAATTTACACACCCTATAAGCTTCAGCATATGCTTATCAATAAAAAGGAAGACACAGGCACATTGCTGTTCACTTTTGTACATTTTTTTTTTTACTATATTACATTCCTAGACAGTATACACGTCTACATTGGGCACTTCTACAATATTATTTTCTTGACAAATTTTCATAGTGAATACAAAATTTAATATAAAGCAAAAGTAGGAACGTAAACTTACTCCCATGGGTCATCACCGAGAAGTAGGATGTCATCCTCATGGTCCTTGTAGACTAACTTCCAGCCTATTCTCTGTCGGTCCTCAAGTTGGCCCTCTATACCAAACATGCGGGCCAAAGCATGCTTCAATTCTTCATATCCAGAGAACCTACCTATGTCAATAGACCGGCCTACAGCTCCACGCTTGTAGACCTACAGGATTTATGTTACAGTCACTTTTATGAAAATGTTAGGTTTACATTCAAAAGAATGAATGGCCATAGCAAACAAAGCACATGCCCAAGAGTTTATGGCTCCAGAGTGAGCATGGTCATAGAAGGTCCCAATTGCCAAGTGTCCAGTCCTTGACAAGCTTTTAAAGCAATATGTGACCACCTCATACACCATACATCCAAGCAAGCATTAATACACTTATCTCGTTTGAATCGTGATTTCAAAACTGCTTGACAGTAGCTGACTACTCAATTGACATAATAGCATGGCACCATATACTAGCACAGCTAAAACCATAAATGCGCTCTTGAAAAGACAGTTATACATTTGCTTTTCTACTAGTCTGAATATGACAGAATTTTGACTACCCTTTCTTTAAACTTTTTTACATGTGAACTTTTTACATGTACTTCACATATATTGTCATATCTGCTCCAATATTTCATCTTATATTTGGTGTACAGAAGTGTATTCCATTCTTCCATTAAAGTCCCGCAATTCAATATTCAGGAATTAGTAAATACAACAACAAAAGTATACTGTTGAATGTTATAATATCAGTAAGTTGGGTTATTTAAAGAAGCACAAACCTTTGTGAATGTCCGCATTCTCTGTGGTGGAGGTGGAGGTGGAGGGGGCCAGGAATTTCTGTTCAACATGGCACCATCGTTGATTGCAGAATCAATTGAGTTAAAAGCTATATCAGACTGACCGAATGACTGTGAAACCATGGAGGTTGAGATCTCTTGTTGGGCATCCTTTTGTATTTGGTAATTGTTCTCAACATCAGTTGACAAATTAGGCTGACACTTCACAGGATTAAGTGCACTTACCAACAAGCCTTCTGTTTCCATAGGAAAGCCCAATGGACCATCATTGTTGATCCCAAAGAAGGCATTGTTAGTTGGATCCACTTCTTGAATTTCCACATCTGGAAGTGCATCTTTGAACATTTGTTGCTGATTGAAGTTAGAAGTGAGGAATCCTTGATGCAAAAGTCCATCTGTTTGGGTAGGCCATAATGAAGTTGCTGATGAAGTTGTTTCCAGGTTGTCTGTTGATGGTACAATGTTCAAAAGATTGTCATGTCCAGTCCCAACAGTGGGTGACTTTGAGGTGATTACATTCTCCTTCAGATTATGGTTCAACTTCGACGATTCCTTCATCATTATTGGAGTTGTTACAGCTTCACCAGATGTTGGAATTGACATCAGAGCAGACGATTGAGGCACCTTCTCCATGTTGATCTTGCAATGCTCATTCCTGCCAATGGTTGGGTGTGCCAAATGATTTCCGTTGTTGGCTGTAGAAGGTGATGTTGAGCAAGAAGGGATTTCCTCAGTTAGTACAGATTGTGTAGCACCTGGAATCATCAGTTGGCTTCCAGCTTTGGACAGAACGTTGGTTGATGAAATCGGTGGGAAGGCAACATCTGACACATCTGCAAGTGCAACTTGTTTCTGTGAAAGCTTCTGCTGTTCTTGCTTCATTGGTGGTGGCACCTGTGATGCTTGCAGTGAAACTTTGCTATCTTGCTGAGGCACGATCCGCTGCTGGGCAAGTGAATGAGAACTCGATAGCTGCTGCATATCCAAAAGTAACTTCTGTTGTTCCTGTATTAGCGGTAATCGTGAGAGTGGAACTGCTGGCTGTGATATAAGTGACTGCTGCTGTAGTTTCTGTAATAGCTGCAACTGAAGTTCCTGGTCAGACAATTGAGCCTGTTGACCAGCCAGATTCACAAGTTGACCTGGCGACTTGTTTAGCTGCTGCTGGTTCTGCTGCTGCTGCCGTTGCAGTTGCTGAAGTAAAAGCTGCTGTTGTTGCTGCAGTTGAAAATTCTGGTCCTGATGTTGCTGTGAAAGAAGCAGCTGTTGCTCACTGGTTCCCTGCTGGCACCTAGTTGGAGACGGCTGTTGTTGTTGCTGCGGCTGCTGCTGCTGCATCTGAGTCTGGATAATTACCTGGGCCTGGACAAGATTGGCTTGAGCCTGGCTTAGAGGAATTGCTTGGTTAACGAGCTGTTGTTGCCTCTGCTGGTTGCCAACTTCTTGCTTCAGTTCTTGATGATTGGTGATAGCATCAAGTTGATTACAAGACAACGATCCCTTGGCAAGCTCATTTATAGGTTGCATTTGCTGAGGGAGCTTGGAAGCATTAAGCTGTACACTGTTTTGTTGCAGGAGATGGTTCTGAACATATAACTGCCTTGCAAGCTCAGTGGCACCAAGGTTTTGCATGGCAGGGTTACTTAGAGATCGCAGATACTCCGACTGTATGCCTGTATTAGCTAATGTGGAGCTCTGCTGCCTGTTCATGTTCATCCATTGAACCAAGCTCAGACCAGGCATTGTGGTGTTCTGGGTCTGAGCATCCTTTATGCATATCTCCTCACCAAGCCAAGGCATTGCCCTCTTGAAAAGGTTTTCCATCTCTGATGACTCGTCATCTGTTAATTCAAATATAAAAGCGAACCATGTAAACCATCAGAAGTAGTTGTCGTGATATGCAATTTGCATTGCAATCTAAAACAGAAAGATGAACCTAAGGCTGATTTACCTATTTGCCTAGGGCGCTTTACACCAAAGAAAGGCTGGGGGCATATGAAGAAAGGAGCAGCAATTGGTTCAATCTCCCACATTGAAACTCTGTTTCGCCTTTCACCTGCAGCAGACTCATCCCAACCAACCTACAAAATTACGCTACATCTGTGAATCAGGTACAAACCAAATCTGCCATCAATGGTGTGGCTCAGCAATCTAACCTGTAAGTTGCGCCACTGGGAGTTTTTCCATCTTACAGGATCTAGGTCACTTATCCCAGTTATCGTACCCATGTACCTGAAGAACATTGAATAATTTAATTAGTATAGAATAGGCAACAAAACCACGGCTATAATTTAGAATTTAAAACAAAGAAATATAAATTGATTGTCAATAATGTGCCAAATCAAAATCAAAATAGGTAAAAAGAGCCACTGTACCTTCTCATCCCTAATTCCTCGGTCTCAAACATCATCCGGAATCGCATTCCTAAAGATATTTGGTTACTATACAGTGCCTTCTGGTATTTGGCAAATGGGATAACAAATTCAGTAGGGCTAGCCCTGAAAGTCCACATTTCAGATAAATCAATCATTGATAGTTACTGAGTTACATAAAAAGGCTGTTTAGAGCCATCAGGGTGGGAAAATTATAGCGTAGGAACATTACTCGCCTAGGGTTGTAAAATATGGTAAATGGGCTATTGTTAGCAGCAGCATGGGCCGCTGCAGCAAGCACCCCTATGTGCATACTGTCACTTGAAAGTACTGAAGAGGATATATTAGTTGGCTGCCGGCTAGCCCGCCTGATTCCCAGTAGAAGTTGCTGCCTTTCATCCCTAAAATCATGATGAGCCAAAACATAGATGATATTCATACTCCAATTTTGTTCATTATTTCACAGGTAAGTTGGTAAGAATCTTTACTCTAGAAAGAACCAAGACAAGCTTTCGCAAGAGGGAAATGATCATGAAACTTACCTAACAAAAATGACAGAATCACCAACAAATAGTTTCTTGCCGCCCACAAAAAGACTCCACCCAGTGGTAAGTAAATGTCTTTTCGGCTGACCTGATCATATTAAAGTACAAAATGATTCATAGTATTGAAACTTGCATTTACAGTCAAGGACCTCTAATGTTGGCAACAGTAACAGTAAATTTTCCCTTGCAGACCACCCAGAACATAAAAGAATCATGTGCAAGGTTCTTCAAATGCATGAAACTTCATGGGGAAATACTTGCATAAAAACTAAAAGAGTCCTGCTACTGCCATTTTGTAGCAATGAAAGTGCTATATTTTCCCCACCTCGAAATATATGGCGAAATGTCCACACATTGTCATGTATGTCTCTGGCTTGAAGTTCTTGAGCCGGAGGCTGCATACTGAAGTCCTATAGAACAGACCAGGAGAGTAAAAATATTACAATGGCACTATGACGTTGATAAACAGCAAGCATTTTGCGGCGGCAATGTCAGATATTTGATGCCTGGATACCAGTGGAGGTAATATCTTCTCTGCAGCACGGCGAGGCACAGAGAAACCTCCATGTGTACTTGTATCACTTGCAGTAAGTGTCTTACAGAAGAACTCCATCTGTGGCCTTGCATGTTTTAGTGCAAGCTCGGATAGCTGTAAAGCCTCTTTTCCATACTAAACCAAAGTCAAAGCCAAGGTTTTAGGACATTGGAACAAGCAAGAGACTTTGGAGAACCACAAGTTCTAGATGCTCACTGTGTTCACTGGCTGAAGAGTCATCTGTGCATACACCTCATCAGTGTCTGGGTCCGCCTGAGGACAAAAGAGAGATGGTTTTAGAATTGGTGATTGCAAGCTCCGTGTCAAAAGTACAGGACAGGAAGTGTACATTACATGCAAAGTAACACTGTGAAGAAGACATATCAACTTTGAGGGAAGATTTGGGTAGCTTGGCACATGTGCATCAATGTCCTTTTGCATAGAAGCTGCAACCTGAATCAGAAGGACAATAAGTCCAAGCATAACATTCCGTTTGGAAGAAAGTGAAAAATATTAGTATTCAAATATTCAAGGTAACTTTTTGTCTTAATCTCGGAAGACATTAAATTGCAGGCAGATTAACCAAGCATCAAGTATATGGGGACTAATATATTTTCATTATTTTCCAGTAATACACCACAACTTTTCCTGTATTCATTGTTGCATTACTGTCACAGTCAGAATAATGCATGGGGAAATATTTATCTTTGTGGCGCTGTTATTTCAAAATGTGCTAGTGTGGGGACTCATCAGTACTCTGCGGATTTTACGATAAAAGATTATTTCATGAAATGATTAAGAAAGTAGAGCCATTCGAACATGCTTCCCCTTTTGCTAACCCTTTCTGCAGATTGACTAAAAAAAATGAAGCGGAAAGTAGTCTGCAGTTTAAAAGGAGCGCCGCATGAGTGAACTTTTCTTAGATAAACTCTTTATAAGTACTGTGATAAAGTCCTCTACCATCATGCGCAACACAACCAGATGTCATAAAAACAAAAGGATTTCGTTTCCTTTACTTTTCTTCTGAAATAGAAAGATAATTTATGTTTTCATCTTTCTGAAAAGAACACCATGACTGGCTTTTGGATTAAGATTTTTATAGAGAACCATCACTTATGATAAAAATAAAATTTCATAATCATGTTATTCCAGTGCCAAATCAGGAAGCTGGAACAAAAATTACCCATCCCAGGACCATAAATGCAGGCAACCCACATGCACAGAAGATGCTTCATGTACACCAAACTCCTTGCAAGGAAATAGTGCACAGCACACCAGAAACCAACAGAGGAAAGAAGTATGTAGGACCCCAATAGTTCCAACCACTTTGTCAATGAGCTAACATTAGCAGGTTCTTGCACTGGAAGATATCAGCAACCGAGTGAAATCTTCACATTTCTAGTGAAGAATGGGAATCTTCTTGCACCAAAAAGATCTGAATGAAAAAAAAATCACCAGAAGTCTGGTAGTAAAGCAGATTATGGGAAACTATTCCAGTTAGCTCAGCAACAATCAGTAGGCTCTACCCACAAATCAACAACTGTTTTTCATTTTTATTACTGCACTGATAGTAATACCCTTTCTGTTATATCCCTTGTATAGAAACCAAAAACATTGTAGTAATAAACTCAACATTAAGCCAAAAAAAAAACACAGAATGAAAAAACACAACTTTTCACCTGAAACACACAGAATCAAACTACAAACTCTGCACAAGTATCACAGAACACCGACATATAGATGACCAATTGAAGATTTGGTGGCATGATCCCATAGAAGATGCCGAAGAAGCATCAGCGGATGTTACAAGAACAGAGCATCCCAAAGGCTGTAGCAATGGCGTCAAGCCGTCAACGACCGTTACGGCGTGACGTCGAGAAGCAGGAGCAGCACGGGGAGGAGGACGAGGAGGGCGCGGCGCGGTGTCACTCACCTGCTCGCTGTGGCCCTGCGGGAAGTAGACGACGAGGCTGCCCACCGGCGGCAGCGACACGAGCGGGCCCGCGCAGGCGTACCACAGGTCGGCGTTGATCGCCGGCGCCTTCCGCTCCCCTGCGGGCGCATGCCGACGCCGGCGTCAGCGACACGATACGAGAAAAAAAAAGGCGACGCCTTTCTGAACTTGGGCACAAGATACGCGGCTCGGAAACGCGAGCTGCCGCCGGCCGGCGACGCTCGCGGGCGCGGCGTTCCGTCGAGGCCGGCGACAGACGCACGCGCAAAGAGGAGGAAGGTGGCGAAAGAGGTACCTTCGCATGGCGCCGCGCCGGTGGAGGCGGCCGCGGCCGCGGGGGAAGGGACGGGCGCGGGCGCGACACCAGAGCTCGCCGGGGACTGCTTCATGGTCGCGTCGCGTGGCCACGCGGGAGCTTCACTGGTGGCCCACGAGCATGGAGCAGGGGCGGCGCGGCGTCGCTGCCAGACAGACAGCGCGCGCCGCCGGATGGCCGGGTCGTTCTTGGCGGAAACAACCTACAGTACTACTACTACCTGCCTAGGAGTAGTTGCTCCGGACGCGGCGCTAGGCGAGCGGCGTGGCGGCGCCTCCCCGACAACGCGAGCAGCACCTCACGAAGACCAAGGCCGTCCCCTAGAGAGAGAGACAGAGAGAGGAGGTGCTGAGCTCCTGGCTAGTTGGTGCGTTGCCTCGGGAGTTAAAAACGAAAGGCTCCTTCTTCTCTCTTTTTCATCGTCTTCTTGCGAGACTGGAGAGAGAGAAAGAGGAGGTGAAAGACAGCAAGACGATGTCCTCTGCAGCTCTCTCAGCTCAGCCCAGCCCAGCCCAGCCGCGTCCGTCGTCTCTGACGTTTTGTAGTAGGGCCCGTTTGGATCATCAAAGGATTATTATGAGAAGCCAGATTATAGATACTGATTTTGAAAATCTAGATTCTGAATAGTGATAATCAATTTTGTTTGGATCTCAGATTATACTCTTGGACAGTGGATTTGTTATGCAGAAAAATGTCTAAAATGCCTATGGCTCTTTTCACTTTTCTTTTCATTCCGCGGTCACATCTTGTGGACAATATAGTCTTTCTTGGGACATAGGGCCTGTTTGGAGGGCTCCGGCGGCTCTGGCTCTGGGTACTGTAGCATTACTGTGGAGGAGCCGCCGGAGCCCAAATCCTGGCCGGCTCCTCTTTGTTTCACGTTGCTTTTTGTTGGGGCTCCTCCCGTCCAGCTCCTTGCTACAGGTAAGAACAGCGCTGCACAGTGTTGTTGTGTAGGGAGCCGAGCCGCAGGAGCCGGTGCCAAACACTGCCATAATCTCCTATAGAAGCTCCTCCCCATAGGATATTGGATTATAGCATAGGATTTCGAGACAGATACCCAGAATCTGCTTCTTTTACCGGATTACAAAATACTATCCAGAACCAAACGGGCCGTAGTATCTGTAACTAAAATGAAAATCTTTTTCCGCGCGGTGAAAAAAAATCTAAAGGTTTTTTATATGCTTAGCTTGTACCTCCATAAAATCGTAGTAGAATTTATTTTCCTTGACATGACAATAATGGGCTTTGTTACAGTGACCATGATAGTGAGTTTACCGTGAGGAGAGACGTTGACGACTTCGATCGTGTGTTCATAAAGATAATTGGATAATTTAGCATCCTAAATACCGGTTAGTGCGACACGAGAGTGGATTTTTAGAATTGTGTGTGCAAATGTCAACTCATAACAAGCTGAGTTTGTTATTACCGTGTGTTCTATTGATTCCATGACTATTTGTGTTCTCTTATAAAGTTGCGTGCTCGCTACTAACTTTGATCGGAGATATAAGTCCACGAACATATCAACGTAATCTATGAGATACTGTAATGGAAATGGGGATCCCGATCTTCCGTCAAGTGGTGATAACTATCGTTTTGGCGGAGAATTACACACCGATCCGGTTTCAGATCGAAAGATCGAACACTGCAATCTTAGCACCACAGCTCCTCTGATTATCAACCGAGTCACGGACCAGGTTGACCTCGCCAAGAAGGCTAATTCCTGCCTGCGCAACGAAGAACACAAGCAAGAACAAAAAAGAACACAACCAAATTACAGATGATTGATTAATGTCACAAAGTTGGGGTCTCACAAACCGATGAATGGCGAAACTGTTCTTGACAGAATAATTTAAGCAAAACCCAAACCATAATGGAGGGGTGGCGGCTGTTTACGAAGACTCTAAGGTCGTGCAAGACCTCTGGATGCATCCTTAATGGGCCCAAACACGATGCATGGTCCAACGGACCAAAAGACAGTGTCGCAGCACCCTGGCAGATTTTGGACGCTGTCTTGTGACCACGATTCCCGTTGATTCTGAATAGCTTTTGACGTGAGACCACTTGGATTGGCTTCCTTATCAAATTAGCTTTCCATCCATATGTGGATTGTCGAAAACGGAGTCCGGATGCGTTTTGGGTGACCAGTTTAAAGCAGACTGGTCCTGGAGGCCGAGGTAGACTCGAAATCATGTTGGATCGGGCCTCCGGTTCCTATTGGACGTCCTTGCTGGTCATCATTGCCTCCACCTCTTCCTCTAAGTCCCTCATGACCCTCTCCAATGTTTTTAATTAATATAATATCATTAGATAGCAATCTATTCTACAAATATGAAAAGGATCACTTAAAAACGAGCTCACCTCTAAATTAAGTTGTCGCCTTCGAGTTTGGGTCATTAGACCTTGCATGATGGTTGGAGGATCAGCGGGTGCCTCTGAAGAAGTGATGTCCTCATCATCCTCCCCCTCTTGAAATGGATCGTCCTCGACTCAAGCTCATCTTCTTCTCCCAAATAAGGTTTCAAATCTACAATGTTAAAGGTGGGACTAATTCCGAACTCGGGTGACAACTCAAGTTTATAGGTATTATCATTTATTTTCTCAATGATCTTATAAGGACCAGCTGCTCTTGACATTAATTTAGACTTACGCAGCTCAGAAAATCTATCATTTCTCAAATGTAACCAAACCAAATCACCTGATTCAAGTTTAATCTCTTTTCTACCTTTACTACCAGCAATTCTATACTTTTCATTTATTCTTTCAATATTTGCTTTAGTTGTTTCGTGCAACTTACGAATAAAATCAGCACGCTCTCTAGCATCACTATATATTCTCTCAGTGGTAAGTAAAGGCAAAAGATCAATAGGAGCACGGAGGTTAAAACCATACACTACCTGAAAAGAACTTACCTTGGTAGTGGAATATTTCGCCGTGTTATATGCAAACTCCACATGCGGCAAACACTCTTCCCACATCTTCAAATTACGCTTTAAAATTACTCTCAACATGGTGGACAATGTTCGATTCACAACCTCAGTTTGTCCATCAGTTTGGGGATGACATGTTGTAGAAAACAGCAGCTTGGTCCCTAATTTATTCCACAACGTGCGCCAAAAATGACTCAAGAATTTTGCATCGCGATTTGAAACAATAGTAGAAAGCATACCATGCAAGCGAACGATTTCTTAAAAGAAAAGATCAGCAATATGAACAACATCGTCGCTCTTATGACAAGGAATAAAATATGCCATCTTAGAAAAACGATCAACCACCACAAAAATGATATCCCTCCCCTCTTAGTCCTTGGCAAACCCAACATAAAATCCATAGATATATCAGCCCAAGGAGTAGAAGGAACAGGAAGAGGCATATACAAACCATGTGGGTTCAATCGCGCCTTAGTTTTTTGACATGTGGCACACCGAGTCACGTACCGCTCTACATCTCACCTCATCCTTGGTCAAAAGAAGTGTGTGGACAGCACCTCCTCCATCTTTTTGGCACCAAAATGTCCTATCAATCCGCCTCCATGTGCTTCCTGCAACAACAAAAGACGAACGGAACCAACTGAAATGCACAGGCGGTTAGCTCTAAACAAAAACCCATCATTGATCATAAACGTATTTCATGTATGTCCCTCTCTACAATTAAGCAACACGTCCTTAAAATCAGAATCAAGCACATAATGTTCTTTTATTGATTAAAGACAAAAAATCCGACAATCAAGTTGAGACAGTAATGTATATCTTCTAGACAAAGCATCAGCAATCACATTATCCTTCCCTTTCTTATGTTTGATAATATAAGGAAAAGATTCAATAAATTCAACCCATTTAGCATGCCTACGATTCAGATTATTTTGAGAGCGAAGATACTTAAGCGATTCATAATCAGAATGAATAACAAATTCTTTATGCCACAAATAATGACGCCACATCTCTAATGAACGAACAAGTGCATACAATTCCTTATCATACGTGGAATAATTAAGAATAGGGCCATGCAATTTTTCACTAAAGTAAGCAATGGGTTTACCATCTTGCATCAAAACAACTCCAATGCCAACTCCACTAGCATCACATTCTAGCTCAAAAGTCTTACCAAAGTTTGAAAGTTGCAGCAATGGTGCGTGTGTGAGCTTGTCCTTCAAAGTGTCAAAGGACTCCTCATGTGCCTTTCCCTAATGAAACACCACCCCTTTCTTCATCAACTCATGCAATGGGGCAGCAATGGTGCTGAAATCTTTGACGAAGCGGCGGTAGAATCCTGCAAGACCAAGAAAACTCCTCACCTGTGTGACGGTTTGGGGAACCAAACAACTCTTTATGGCTTTAATTTTCATCTCATCCACCTCAATTCCCTGTGGAGTTACAACATAGCCAAGAAAAGAAACTCGATCCGTGCAAAAGATGCACTTCTCAAGGTTACCAAATAATCGTGCATCACGTAAAGCATTAAAAACAGCACGTAAGTGATCCATATATTCATCAAAAGACTTGTTGTAAATCAATATATCATCAAAGTAAACTATCACAAAATGACCAATAAAAACTCTTAAAACCTCATTCATTAAGCGTATGAAAGTGCTAGGTGCATTTGTCAAACCAAAAGCATTACTAACCACTCATACAACCCGAATTTGGTTTTAAATGTAGTTTTCCATTCATCTCCAAGTTTCATTCTAATTTGGTGGTAGCCACTTCGCAAGTCAGTCTTAGTGAAAATTATAGAACCACACAACTCATCAAGCATGTCGTCTAGCCTAGGAATAGGATGACGATACCAAATAGTAATATTATTGATGGCTCTACAATCAACACACATACGCCAAGTTCCATCTTTCTTAGGAACCAAAAGTACAGGAACGGCACAAGGACTAAGGCTTTCATGTACATACCCACGGTCCAAAAGGTCTTGGACTTGCCACTGAATTTCCTTAGTCTCCTCGGGATTGGTTCGATAGGCAGCACGGTTGGGCAAGATTGCTCCCGGAATCAAATCGATTTGATACTCTATTTTTCTCATAGGTGGCTGCCCCAGGGGTATCTCAGCTGCAAAAATGTCCTCATACTCCTGCAAAAGGTTAGTGACAGCAAGAGGCACCGAGCTAACAATATCATCAAGTGAAAACATAGCTCGTTTGCATACCAAAGCATAGCAAATATCATCTTCCAAAATTTCAACAAAGTCACATTTTGTTGCAAGCATAACACCACCCTTCAATTTAATCCCCTCATCCTTAAAAAAAGATGTAGACTTATCCTTTTTAGGTGGGAAAATAGAATTAGCAACTTGCTAATTTTTAAATTGAACATCATTCAAACTAGCAGCGCGTTCTCTATCAGCTTGTACAATTTGAGTAGGAGTCAAAGGTACCAAAGTAATTTTCTTTCCTTTATGCACAAAAGTGTATTTATTACTTCTACCATGGTGTGTAGCATCATTATCATGTTCCTAAGGACGACCCAATAAAACTGAACAAGCTTGCATAGGTACCACATCACAATCAACAGAATCAACATATGAACCAATGGAAAATGAAACTCTACAAGCTTGTGTTACCTTTACTTTTCCAGAATCATTTAACTACTGAATATGGTATGGACGTGGGTGCGGGCGTGTGGTCAAGCTAAGCTTCTTGACCAAATCAGAACTTACCAAATTATTGCAGCTACCTCCATCAATAATGACACGTGCTCGACGGTTGCTGATGACGAAGAAAATCTGGAACAAGTTATGGCGTTGTAGCTTCTCAGGTTGTTCTACTTGTGAACTGAGCACCCGCTATACAATGATGCTCCTATAGGACGTCGTGGCCTCATCACCAAGGACTTCGCCGTCCTCCTCATCTGCATCTTGGTCTTCTTCATCCTCAATCTCAGAGGTGCTGATGTAACCATCTTCTGTAGCAATATATACCCACTGACTTGTGCAGTCCTTCTGCACATGGCCAATGCCATGGCAGCGGTGGCACTGAATGCCCGAAGTGCGTCCCGTCGATGCAACGGATGAGGAACTCTTGGTAGGCACCTGCAAAGAATTTTTACCTAAATCTGAAGGTCGTGCGGGAGGTGCCTTAGGTGTAGCAAAAACTCCAGAAGCTGTTGATCGCTTGCTCGCTGGTGGAGGCACCCAAAAAGTGGTTGGCTTGGTCAGCCCCGAAGATGGTGCCGAGCATGGCGTGTATGTGGTGCTAACCATGCTCTTGCTCTGCTGTTCACGCCCCTGCAATTCCTTTTCTGCAAGCATAGCAAACTGAAACAACTGGTTGACAGTGTTAAATTCATTATAATCAACAATGTCCTGAATCTCACGCCTCAAACCCGAATAAAAACGACAAATGGCATCTTCGTTCCCCTCCACAACACTACAGCGCATCAATCCCTTTTGGAGCTCACCATAGTAGTCCTGTACAGATTTATCTCCTTATTATAAACGCATCAATTTCTTACGTAAGTCTCTATAATAAGAAGGAGGAACAAAATGATCACGCATAGCTATCTTAAGTTCTTCCCATGTACCAGGTAAAGCATCTTATGCAGCTAGCCCATTCCACCAAATAATGGCAAAATCCTTAAACTCACTAGTAGCTTGTCGTACTCTATGATGCTTAGGCACAAAGTGGGCACTAAACTTTTGTTCTACCGTCATCTCCCAATCAAGATATCCCTCAACATCATAATGACCCGAAAAAGATGGTATTGTGAACTTAATCTTAGCATAAGGATCATCGGGCACGCGGTGATTATTATCTTGATGGTGGTGGTGGTGGACACCACCCATACCTGTCGTGTTGCGACGAAGACGTCGTCGTAATCTTTCTTGTCGGAAGGCTGCTCGACCTATGTTCCCGTTGGCATCATACACCGTGTCTTGACCATCGGTGTTGCTGCCGGAGACGTCGTTGTTGCCCACCACAAAGGTTTTCAACTCAATAACCTTGTTGGTTAGCGTGGAAATTCGCTTGTCCAATCTCTCCATGTTGTTGTCAATGTTGAGTTCAATGAGTGCGTCAGTGACGGCCTTCCTGATGGCCTCATTCATCCTTTTTTGGGCATCCTCTACAACAGCTTGTAGTTGCTCTTGGCTGACACACTCGTTGAAACCCTTGGGATTGTTATCTCCAGTCTGATCATCTCCTGCCATTGTAAACATAAAAACAAGGAACAAACGGTGAAAGTTATCCCTACCAAATGACTACATGGTAGCAGTGGTGTCACTTTTCACAACAAGTGAAAGCGTCTTACCAAGCTCTTACAAAGTTCTTACCAACGCAAGCAGTGGACGGTACAACTGGTGGTTTGTTCATGATACCTATGAGGCAGTGGTACCGAGATTGCAAGGCCCTTTTTGTGTACTGATCTGAAGAGTTTGTGGAGCTTGGAAGACATACAAAGAATAATATGTATATCTGGCACACAAGTCAGTAACAGAAAGTAATGCTGAATTATAGTTCAAAATGCTTGTTCTCGTTGCTGGTCTAAAATGTTCCAAGTACCAGGTGTGTAACAAACAAGTATGGTGGATGGATAGCAAGGTGACAGGGGTGTGAAAAACAAGTATGGCGGATAGCAAAAGCAACAAAAACAAGGAACTAGACAGCACACGCTAACACAGCTCATTTTGGCCTTCTCTATGTGCTCCTCTAGATATTGTTCCTCTTTTGCCCCTATCTTTTTTTCTATTTTTTGGGCTGTCGTTATTTTTTTGGAAATTGACTTTTTCTTTTTTTTTTTGATATTTTTTCTTCACTTAGGAGCACAAAAGAAGTAACCACATAAAATATGAGCTTAAACAAGTGAAAGACGTGGCCTATGAATTTTTCAGAATACGTGCTCAAAATCGATAAAAACCTTGTGACCACGAAAAGAGGATCTTGTGACCACTTTTTGACCAAAATAAAAAAAAATTCTGATCGATTTTGATATATAGAACGTCGAAATCTGAGTTCGTATGCGAAAACTAGACCAGTTTTAAGAACGAACTCCGAATTAGAGGACAAAACAGGAACAATGTGCGCAAAAGTGGTCACTGCAGCAAGAATTTGATGGAAACGATGGGGAAAAACACACGAACTGAACTCTAACACGACCTAACTAGCAACAAGACCTCGACCAGAACACAAACTCAACACAACGGACTCTGAAACTGAAATATGCAAAGGCTATGATGCGGAAGGTTATAGGATAGAAAAAAACGAGTATGGCACTGGACTATAGGACGAATGCGAAACACTCAAAAGTAGGGAATAAATGTGAACCTGACGGTATACCTTAGCTCTGATTACCGCTTAATGGAAACGGGGATCCCGATCTTCCGTCAGGTGGTGATAACTATCGTTGTGGCGGAGAATGACACACCGATCCGGCTTCAGATCGAAGGATCGAACCCTACAATCTTAGCACCACAGCTCCTCTGGTTATCAACCGAGTCACGGACCAGGTTAACCTCACCAAGAAGGCTAATCACTGCCTGAGCAATAAAGAACACAAACAAGAACAAGAAAGAACACAACCAAATTATAGATGATTGATTAATGTCACAAAGTTGGAGTCTCATAAACTAATAAACGGCGAAACTGTTCTTAACAGAATAATCTAAGCAAAACCTAAACCCTAATGGAGGGGTGGCAGCTATTTATGAAGACTCTAAGATCGTGCAAGACCCCTGAACGCGCCCCTAATGGGCCCAAACACGATACATGGTCCAACGGACCAAAAGACGGTGACGCAGCACCCTGGTAGATTCTGGATGCTGACTTATGACCATGATTCCCGTTGATTCCGAATAGCTTTTGATGTGAGACCACTTGAATTGGCTTCCTTATCAAATTAGCTTTCCATCCATATGTGGATCGTCGAAAACGGAGTCCGGATGCGTCCTGCGTGACCAGTTTAAAGCAGACTGGTCCTGGAGGCCGAGGCAGACTCGAAATCATGTTGGATCGGGCCTTCGGTTCCTGTTGGACGTCCTTGCTGGTCATCATTGCCTCCACCTCTTCCTCTAAGTCCCTCATGACCCTCTCCAATGTTCCTAATCAATATAACATCATTAGGTAGCAATCTGTTCTCAAAAATATAAAAATGATCACTTAAAAACGAGGTCACCTCTAAATTAAGTTGTCGTCTTTGAGCTCGGGTCATTGGACCTTGCATGATGGTTGGAGGATCAGCGGGTGTCTCTGAAGAAGTGATGTGCTCATCATATTGTAACACACTTTGAATACCAATATCCATAAATACATTGTTTTATTATCAAATATGCTCTACGTTGCAATGAGACAAATAAATTGTTACATGGTCACCTAGACTAGCATGTACCAATGACGATGAGGTAAGTATTTTTGTTGGATTTGATTGGGTTTATCTTATCTTATTTCAACTTAATCAAATACTTCATCTATCTCTAAATAAATCAGATCTTAGAGTTATTTTAAGTCAGACTTTTTGAGTTTGATTGAGTTTATAGAAAAGTGTGCCAAGATTTATTAAACCAAATTAGTATGATTAGATATATCATAATATATATTTTTATAATATGCTCATTTTTGTGTTATAAGCATTTGTGTTCTTTTCTATAAATGTGATCAAACGTAAAAAAAAGTTTGACTTAAGACAACGAATTGATTTATTTAGAGATGGCGGAAGTAAATTGCAGTCTATAATAAATGTTAAATGCAATAAAGGATTAATCTTGTATGGAAATTGACTGGAGAGTGATTCAGTTTAAAGGGACTTGCTATTTGTATGCATCTGTTGTTAAAAAAATGTAGAAGGTGAGCCATGACATGTCATCATAAGTGGTGTGATGTTTGGGCCTCAGACTCCTGCCATGTGTTTAGGTTTGCCACCCAGTCTTTGACTCCGGCCATAGGTCTACCTTTGAGGCTTTGACACCCATGAAAACCAAAAGAGTGGAAGTGAGGATAATTCTCTATCGTTTTGACACCCGTGGTAGTGACCCAGGTTTCAGACTTGTATCATAGGTCTACTTTTGCCACCCATAAGAGCGAAAAAGAGAGAGTGAGAGTGAGAGACAGACGGACGGGGTGAGAGTAGGGACAGATAAAAAGAAATTTATCGTATCTAATATTAGTTATAGATATAACATAAACAGTGATATATTATGAAAGTACCTTTTTACAATGGATACAATAATTTCAATCTTTCTTGTTAATCTATATAAAATTTTAGTTATTCGTATTTCAAGATAAAAATATTTGGCTCATACCCAAACTCAAAAGGCTTTGTTGTCTAAAAATGGCTCCGGCTCTTGGAGAATCTTGTGTAACGTAGCATAGAGTTGTTTTTCGTTCTCTTTTTAAAATAAACTAGAAGCCAATAAAACCAGAAAACTAACTTCATCGGCTCTAGTCCCTCTAGATATTGGAACGAGCCAGAGCAAAAAAAAAAACTCCTTTCAAGAAACAAAGCCTCTAGATTGATTTATATTTCCAACCTAAGTAAGGAAATTTATTGCACCTCCTCTATCAAGAAGCGTCTGTCTCCAAAGTCCAAATCATCTCAGCACTGGTACTAGTGGGCCTGTTCACTTCAGAAGCGAAATAACAAAACACCATTGGGCAGGCATAGCCCTTTTTTTATTAATTATTAATTAACTACCTTGCGTACGAAAGTGGGTCCATATATATTAGTCGGTTGCGCCTGTATGCCACGTGAATTCCAGGAATACGATGCGTACTCTACACTTTTGGCTAATCACCTGCTACTATCCTTTCCTGTTGCAATTATTCTTATATATAATATACTATAGTTCAAATAGCCAAAATTCGTGTGTTTAGTGAAACGATAATATCCAACACGAGCATCCGGACGGTACTATAGTTCAAATAGCCAAAATTCATGTGTTTAGTGAAACGATAATGATCCAACACGAGCATCCATGACTCACGTCCGGATGCGGCTCCGTAGGAGCGGGTCCCATCTCTCTCAGAAACAAAAAAAAAACAAATCCTCACTCTCTCGTACGCTTATCCGCGCGCGACCAGCAACGAAGCAGCGTGGCCGCTCATCCGTCCGCCTCCTTCCTCATCGTGCGCTCGTCGGACTACCGCGTCGTGCCCTTCCCCATCACCGGTCGTGCCACGCGCCCTCGCTCCCTGCGCCACTCACCTATGTCCCAGTCACCTACGCCGTTCACTCCCTCGCCGTCGGTCCGTCACCCATCGCCGTCGGCCATGCCGCTGACCCCGCCATGGTTGCTGGAACGCACGTGCCGTGGTGTCTCAAGTCTTCCCCGGTCGAGCCAAGGGCATCCACGAGCATGGTCAATGCTGGTGGTGCTCGCGCGTCGCCGCTTGCCGCTGGATTCTACCCCGACGATCGGAATCGACCGGCCCTGGCCTTCCCTCCCTATGTTGCAAATGTATGTTTCAGATGTATATTGCAATTGTTACATATGGATGTTGTAAAAGTATATCGGGATGTTGCATATTTTTGCAAATGTTTTCAATGGTATGTTGCCGTTTTGAAAAAAAAATGTTTTATCTGTTTCACATATGTTGCAGCAAGTGTTTTATCTGGATGTTGCATTTGTTTCACACACATGATGCAAGTGTTTTATTTTGATGTTGTATATATTTTACACACATGTTGCTAGTGTTTTATCTGGATGTTGCATATGTTTCACACATGTTGCAGCAATATGTTGTAAATGTTTTATCAATGTTTGATGAATGTTGCATCTAAGTGTTTCATGTTGCAAGTGTTTTATGGGGGTACGGTGAGTGGTGGGCGCACGGCCCGGGCGTCAGGGATGGGGGCGCGACAGAGCTGGGGACCGGCGGATGGGGGCACAATGAGCTAGGGGCTGGCTCCTGGGTCCCGCCCATGTGGAGAGAGAGGAGGGGGTCAAGGGGAAGGAGCGGGCGCAACAAGGGAGGGGTGTGAGGGTGCACGTGCGAGGTAGGGGCAAGGTAGATGGGGGGGCTGCACGACAGTCCATCCAGACGCGAAGAGCGGTGGGCGCAGCGTCGAGAGCGGGGTGCACGTTCAAGTTGGGGTGAGGTGGGCTGTGCGGGCGTATGGCCACGCCCTTAGTGATAGCATGCAGGTGCATCCTATGCGTGAAAAGCATGCTGGTGGTGGTGGATCCTGTAACACCCTGGTGTTATGACCAACATTTAGGCACTGTAAATCATACATATCATGCATCATCAAACATCCTACTCATACATGCCTAATCATGTAAATAATAACTGAAACCCTGCTTCGAAACATACGAAATATGCTCGTGAAACATGAATGTTGCATACACTTGTTTAGAGTTGTTTTGCCATGATTATGCTTGCTAGGTTAGTAAAACATGTTTGGCTATAATTGTAAGTCATCTAGAATTATTTAGCACAATTTTTGGAGCAAAGTTTGTATTCAAACTTTTGACAAAATATGCTTTTAAAATTATTATTGGAAAGGGTAAAAAATCCTCTCTATTTAGCTTTTGCTTCCCAATTCAAAATCTATGCAAAATTTTTAGTTGGTCCCTAAAGCAAAGTTGTAGAGGACTAAATTCTAAGCAACTTTTATTTTTTGGCCATTTTCAAAAGAAGTCATTTTCTTGCTCAAAATGATATTTGAAAACTGCTATTTGAAATTTCCTTGAAAATAGAAAATTGAAAAAAATGCTTTTCTCCTTTCATGGGCAGCATTCCTTTCTTGGCCCATTGGTCGGCTGGCTCGGCCTACCATCACGCCCAGCTCTTCAAGGCGCCAGATCCGCCCAGCCCCTACCTCGCCTCGCCCCAGCCAGCCTCGCCTGCCTGCCCTGCGCACAGCACAAGGCCTCGACAGCCTGAGGCGTGACCTCAAGATGGCGACCATGCAGTTGTGACGCCCACATGCAGCAGCAGCAACCACGGCCTCCTCCGCCTCCACGCCAACGCTCCCTCACGCCTCGACACCTGCTTCCTCCTCATTCCTCCTCCCGCTCTCTCGGACGCGGCCAAGAAATTCCCCTGCACACACACCACGAGCTCGCCACGCCTCCATTCATCGATTCCCGCCACCTGAAGCTCCGCCTAGCATCCCTGCCTCGCCTGCGCTCTCTTGCGGCCATCGTCGTCGAGGTAAGGACCAAGCTCGGACGCCTCCTTCCTTCCTCTCCGCGGCCTTGCCGCCGCCCAGGCCAGTGGTTCGTCACGCCGCCGGGCCACCTCCACCACCACAGCCAGTGCGGCTCGGCGTGGCATGCACGCTGAACCACCCGCACCACCAGAAGGACTCATGGCCGCCGGTGAGCACCGGCCGACGGAGCCCTCCCTCGCCTCTGGTCACGACCAGAGGGCTCAAATGACGATGGTCGGCGAAGGCCCGGTGGTGGCCCAAGGGGCAGTTGACCCATTGGCTGGGTCCCGCTTTGGCACCCCTCTGGGTGCATAAGCACCGGTGCACCCAACGATTTCGTCAAATGGAGTTTAAAAGGATTTCAAAATGAATTTTCGATTCCTACTTAAATGCTTTGGAAAATGTTTGTGTACTCATTTTGGCTCCAAATTTGTTGAAACAAATTTTGCTAGGTTCCTTGTCACCAGATCTACATGATAAAATTATTGCATGTCATTTTTGCGATACTTTTCTGTAGAGTTTTATTTAATCCTTGATATTGCTGATAACTTGAAAAATGTGTAGAAAAACCTATAGGCTTCAGAAAAATATGATTCCAAGTTTGTTAACCTTCTTGTGTAATGTACTTCCTAGGAAAAAATATGTGTCATGCATGTACTGTAGAAAATTTAAGAGATGTAGTTCAAGTGCCTTTAATGGCTGATTTTTGTTATTTTTGCTAGAGAGCAAAATTTGTATAAAACATGAATGTGATAATTTTTGTGCAGTGATTATTTGCTGTGTAGAACATAGGAAAAATGATTCCTCTGTTGTTTGACACTCTTCACAGTACAAAGTATTTTCAGGTTCATAATCATGCCATAGCTTGTTATTTTTGTGTAGGCTAATCCACTCATTCAAATACCATGAAAATCTGATGGTAGACTACTCAAGGTAGTACTGTGATATGGTAATTTTCTAAGATTTTCTAAGCAATAAAAATAGATGTTGCTATTCAAACCTATTATTAATTAGGGTTTAATCAAGTGTTGCTTTATGTGTGATTAAGAAATTAGTGAAGCTTTGGTGTATCTTTGAAGCATTAATAAGATATGTTGACTTAGCATATTAGTAGTAGAAGAGAATGCAGTAGATGGCATGTGCTTGTAGTATATGTTTTTGGATGATGTTGACTACCTTGCATTCAAGCATATCCATTGTATTCATCTCATCCGCTGCACCGATTGCATAAGCACTTACGCACATTGCATCATACAGGATCGCAAACCGAGAATCCAGTCGTCATACCCGAGGAGCCCGAGGAACAGCTCGAGGTGCAGCCGTAGGAAGTGCCCAAAGCCGACGAGGAGGACGTTGAGGAACTTCCGGAGTGCCCCGATCACCGCCCGAGCTCCTTCGAGAGAGGCAAGCCCCGGAGCATTTTCTCCCCGGTTTGCAATTATTAATTAAATGATTTACTTTAATTGATGCATTACGTTCAGGAGTTGTTTGCAACCGTTGCTGCATTATACCTTGTCTACCTTTGTTATACTATATCCTTGTTACCCTGGTATCCGCAGTCGAGTCAATGCTTAGCTGGCTTAGACCGGTAGAAGTCGGGTGATTTCCTGTCACCTGCGAGCTATAGGTGGTTACCTGGATCTGTTTGGATGACTATGAAGTCATGGTATATCTAAGTGTTAAATGAAGTTGAGACCGGGCGAAGACTTATAGAGTTTTGGACTGTAGTGCTTTCCGTTTGTGTCGATTAAGGACCGACCGTTGTTTGGCCTCGAGTCATGTTGAGCGCTTGCCTTACATTTAGCTGGCCGGATAAAGTACCTTCCGACCGTGAAGCTGGGAGATTATTCGGGCCGACTATATTGCCCGCAGCGCACTGTGCCGGAGCAAGTGTGGTAGGACACGGGGGCGAGATGATAAGACCAAAGTGCAGTCGGTCGGCCCCCAGGTACATGTGGTTCCTGGCAAACTCGAGACTCCTGGATAGTTGACTCGATGATCAATACCTCACTTTAGCGGGTGAGTGAGGTTTGTGTAAGGAATAAATCACCAGCTGGTTAGGAATCGATTCGAATCGCCATCGCTCCTGGATAGTGAGCACTTGACTTGAGTTACTTCATCGTAGTAATGTTAATGGAACACTTGGACAGTTATAATGCATATGACAATATGGAAGTGGTTAATGATCATTGGTTATCATTATTGGCTTAATCACATGTTTGCTCTAGTGTAGGTGCAAATCTAGTCGACAGGTTATAAATAATTAACTTGACAATAATGCTTTTGAAAGGTTCTTGAAATGCTAAAATGCCTCTTTTTGCAAATGAGTCAGCTACCCTACTATAAAGCCTTTCATAATCCTTGGTGTCATTTATTTTCGGTTATGTCGGGTAAGTCTAGCTGAGTACCTTCTCGTACTCAGGGTTTTATTCCCACTTGTTGCAGATAGGCAGATGTATTACGGCTACTGTATCAACTGCCTTTATCATACGATGGGTGATGCTTAGGACCATGGGCATGGTCATTCCTTACGTCTCGTCTGATGCTTTTGTTGGAGATGATCATTCGCTGGCACTGTATTTGAACTCCGTGTGAGTGTGTGTGGTTTGAACAAATGGCTTCCGCTACTTTTATTCGAACTTGTTTTGTAATAACTATGTTTAAACTCTGATGTATCTAAGATGCAAACTTTTATGTAATATGTGATGGTGACCGCTAAACTTATTACGATCTTGGCTGTAATGGAAGTTGGTTTGAAATTCTTCGTGATTTCACGGACTACCGGGTTATATGGGCTTAAGTTTGCTAAATCGTCTGCTCTGGCGGATGATTTTCTTACTTAATTTCGTATAATTGGTCGATTCTGTTACAGCTGGTATCAGAGCATGGTTTAGCGTGTTACTATTCACAAGTTTATTTAAAACAAAAAGGCATTTGAAATATGTGATTTACAAACTATAAAGTGTGCCAGTGGTCATATCCTTTATGCCCAGTTAAGGACTCTAGGTGGCTTAATTAAGTACTGACTTGGGGTTCTTGCATCATATTTCTCTTTCGTTGCTCATACGGCATGCTATTGTATGAGTGCCACTTGTTTGAGTGGTAATATATGGATTATTTGCCTCTACGCCTCGGTAAGTGTGAGTTGTGAGAGCATGATCGGATACACCGCCGATCTAGGGTGAATGCTTATATGATGCTGGCGTAATTACATGTTCTACGCATGTTTTATAAAGGTATCTCATGTGTGGGTATTCCGTCTGTTGAGGCGATGCCGTCAATAGGATGATGGTTCAGGTAGTTGCTACCGTTGTACACGTATCTGGGGATTCGTGTAGGGCGTGTAGATAAAATTTACTGCTTTTATGCATTCATTGGGAATTGGGCTGAAATGAATCTTCTGCAGGTACATAACAACGCTATCATATAGAACGTATTAGTTACGTATTTGAGAGATCGTTTGTATGCCACCGAATTCATCGCTAGACTTATTTATTTCATAAGTTTGTGAGAACGTACGACACGTACATACATCATATTACTTGTGCATTTCATTCATGTCATGCATTCCTCCCTTATAAATTGATTATCTCATTTTGATAAAAGTTGTATCACCTGAAATATGTTTCCCTGTGGTAATAAAAGAACTTTTTTACTCTGAGATGGCCCGCACGGCAAGCGCACCGGCAGTCAAAGTCCACCGGAGGAAGAGCACCTCGACGTCCGCTGGCCCTCGAGGGAGCACCGCACCATGGACACCTTCTTGAGCGAGTTTGGCATGCCGACCTTGCTTTGGAGAGTGCTCCATGATGTGGGGTACCTGAGGGTCAAGAACCGTGTACTCTTGGAATGAGAGCCGATTAGCGAGAGGATGGACTTGTAGTGGTAGAGATCACGGTTCCTGCTCTTGGTGATGCTCTAGATTGGGATGGTTGGCACTTGGAGTTTGAGGGTCGCACTCCTGCTGAGGGTGCTGAGGGAGCAGCCTTCCGTGTCATTAGGGATATCATGAGCAGATTTCCCAGTGAGCTTGCAGCAGCTCTAGCTGGCACCTTTCCTAAGGATGATCCTCGTGATGCCATTTGGGTTCAGCCTTAGGGAAGTGCCTTGGTCAGAGGTCCAGCTGAGGGACAAAGCTAGCGACAATCAAAGCTATGAGTGCTATGTTCGCGCCATCGTGAGCGTATGAGGGTCTCGAGAGTACCCTCTGGACTTTGACTGGCTTGGGTGGTCAGGATAAGCTCAAGGGGAGAAAGCAAAAGAAGAGACAGGCACGTGCTATAGCTAGTTTGCAGGAGCAGTTGGCTGATATGAACTTACCGCGAGACCAGGCAGTTGAGAGAGGTGATAGAGCTATGCAGCGGGTGCATACGTTGACTCAAGCCAACAACAATGCAGACCGCATGATTGGACAGTTGGTTCAGGAAAGGAATGAAGCCTAGGACGAGAGGGACCTTCTGCTGCAGAGGGTCGATGAGCTAGAGGAATACAACGGCAACCTGCATGAGGAGTTTCATGCGCTCTACAATGGGGTTGGCCCATATGCTCCACCAGACACCGCTGACATGGACATCGACCACGACAACGAGGACGAGCCTGTAGTTTCACCTGGGGGCGATGGTGACGTCTCTGACCCCGACGATGGCCCCGAGGAGTAGGCTAGTTGCCTTGCGCTAGTATCTAGGTCCTGTCGCGATGACCTTTCTTTTGTTGGCATGTAACCTAATATGTTTTGCTTCAAACTTATGAGACTTGGCATGTGGTTGGAACTTGATTAAGAATGCGATATCTGAACGCATAAAGGTCCAGTGTATGTATGCGGGCAATTTGGTCGTATGTACGCAATGTTTGCTGTTGAAGTAATTTGATTAAGTGATGTTGTTTTAATTGGGATGCGATTGTTGTGCCTCTGTTTTATTGTATAAATTTATTCTCTCCAGTAAATTCAGTACAGCATAATTTTTTCTTCACTCACAATTATTACAGCGTCACTCAATCATTACTTGTTGCTGAAATATGCAGATGACAAATACTCGACGTACCACGTATGAGGTCGCTGAGCCCGGTGCTAATGGTGCTAGGACCGGTGGTGGTGGTGGAAACCACGGCAACAACAATGAGCCTCCCCATGAACCACATTTGCCACCTCCTCCCCCGTTTACCCCAGAGGTGTTCTTCGCACAGTTGCTCGGAAGTCAGCGCAACACGAAACAATCCCAGAAAAACATGGAGGATTTTCTGCATACCATCGCCAACAACGTTCAATGCGGTAACAATCAGGGTGGTGGCATTGGGGTGAATCAATACAGCAGCTTCAAAGATTTTATGGACACCAGGCCACCGATATTCAAGGAAGCAACAGAACCACTCGATGCTGAAGAATGGATCAACACTATGGAAGATAAATTCCATGTGTTGAGGATGACTGAGGTGTTGAAAACTGAGTATGCTGCACTTCAGTTGCAAGGACCAGCGGGAATGTGGTGGAAACACCATCGCACCACCTTTCCTCCAAATGCTCAGATTACATGGAGAGAGTTTGCTGAGGCCTTCCGTGGAGTTTATATTCCACCCGGGCTGACCGAGATGAAGTTGGGAGAGTTCTTGGCGTTGAATCAGGGCACCAAGACCGTGACGCAATATTTGCATGCCTTCAATAACTTGTGTCATTATGCTCCCGACATGGTTGACACTGATGCTAAGAGAATTGCCAGTTTCAAGAGAGGACTCAATCCGAAGATGATGAAGCATGTGGGTACCAACAACCGTGTCAGATTCAAGGACTTCATCAGCGATTGTCTGAAGCAGAAAAGAATAACAACGCCAAAGACACAATCTAAGACTCGCAAGAGAGCCCTAGAAGGTGGTCCTTCCCAAGCACGAGCACACTGTGGGAGGTCGTCCTCCTATCGTCCCATCTCGCACTGGCGCTAGGTTCAAAGCCACCTCAAAGAGAGAAGTCGAATTTCCGTGGACCCCTAAGCCTTTTACAAGATGGCAAGATGCATTTAACAAGGCAGCCACAATCATGGTATAGGGGCAGTTTCAAGGAGCTATGGGATCTGGCTTTGATACAGTAAAGGGCACCTCGCTATAATCAGATCAACCCGGCCACTTCTCGAGGTTTTGTCTCAGATCCGCCCAAGAAGAAGCAAAGCAGACTTATAATGCTAGGGTGCATAGTACGACTGTGGATGAAATTCTGAGGAGAGCCCACATCACTGCTGGTAAGTTTCACATCAATGAAAACCCTACAGCTTGTTCTATTTGATTCTCGGATCATCGCATTCTTTTTATGAGTCAAGCATTTGCACGAAACATGAACAACTATGCACGTAATTGTGTTATAGTTACCAGATAAGTTCAAAGAGGGTGATGTTTTGACCAACCGAATGGTTCGAGGGCAACCCTTGAATTAGGAAGCAGGGAAATTCCGAGTGAACTTGATAGTTATGCCCGGACTAGTTTTGGATGTCATTATAGGAATGAATTGGATGAAGGATTGGGGAGCAATCATAGATACCGGAAGTCGAGTACTTACCCTTAAGGATCCCACGGTGAGGGTACTTTCCAAGTACCATTGCCTCGGAGAATGCACCTTATAAGTGTTACATGTGCTACGGCGCTTATTCCTATTCATCGATTCCGGTGAGGTGTGAATTTTCGGATGTATTCCCGGATGAGCTACCCGGTCTTCCGCCGGATAGGGGGATTGAGTTTGGAATTGAATTAATCCTCGAACAGCCCGATTTCAAGGAGACCCTATCGGATGCCTCCAGATGAATTAGTTGAGTCAAGAAGCAACTAGAAGAGTTATCAAAAAAGGGGTTTATCCGGCCAAGGAAGTCTGAATGGGGATGTCCTGCCTTGTTTGTGAAAAAGAAGAAAGAGGGCACGTTGAGAATGTGCGTGGATTACAGGCCACTTAACGCTGTAACCATCAAGAATAAGTATTCCTTGCCTCATATTGATGTTCTGTTTGACCAGTTAGCCAAGGCTAAGGTGTTCTCAAAAATAGATTTGAGATCCGGTTATCATCAGATCAAGATTAGGCCACAGGATATACCGAAAACTGCATTTTCCACCAGATACGGGTTGTATGAGTATCTTGTCATGTCCTTTGGCTTGACAAATACTCCTGCATACTTTATGTTTTTGATGAATACAGTTTTCATGCCAGAATTGGATAAGTTTGTGGTGGTGTTCATCGATGACATTCTGGTGTACTTCGAGAACGAGAAGGATCATGAAGAGCATCTGAGAATCATCTTGACCAAACTTAGGGATCATCAACTGTATGCTAAGTTTAGCAAATGTGAATTTTGGTTGAAGAAAGTTCCTTTCCTTGGTCACATTCTGTCAGAAAATGGAGTTTCAGTCGATCCAAGTAAGGTTCAAGAGGTTATGAATTGGAAAGCACCGACCACAGTTCCTGAGATTAGAAGTTTCTTAGGACTAGCCGGTTATTACCGTCGCTTTATACCAGACTTCTCGAAGATTGTCAAACCTATGACAAGTCTGCTACAGAAGGATCACAAGTTTGTGTGGACAGAGGAGTGTGAAGCAGCTTTCCACACTTTGCGAAAACTGTTGACACTGCTCCTGTTCTCGCACAACCAGACATTGAGAAACCATTTGATGTGTTTTGCGACGCATCGAAAACTGGATTGGGCTGTGTTCTTATGCAAGAAAGGAGAGTCATTGCTTATGCCTCACGTCAATTGAGAAAGCACGAGATCAACTATCCAACACATGATCTTGAACTTGCTGCAGTTGTGCATGCCCTAAAAATTTGGAGACATTATCTACTCGGTAATGTGTGCAACATTTTCACAGATCACAAGAGTCTTAAGTACATCTTTACCCAACCAGAGCTGAACATGAGACAGCGCAGATGGTTGGAATTGATCAAAGATTACAACTTGAATGTGCAATATCATCCTGGAAAAGCCAATGTAGTGGCAGATGCTTTGAGCAGAAAGTCACATTACTTGAATGTGCAGCCATTACTTGTAGATGGGTTCGATCTGATGCATGCTGCTGTGTTACATAGTATTCAGATTAGTTGCTCTTTGGAGAGTAAGATAATAGAAGGCCAGAAAACCGACAAGGGGATATTCCACATCAAAGAGGAAATAAAAGAAAAGCCATCAAAGCACTTTAAAGTGGATGAACAGGGCGTGTTGTGGTTTGACGACCGTCTTGTGGTTCCCAAGGATCGAGAGCTTAGGAATAAACTCATGGATGAAGCTCACCTTTCTAAGCTATCTATCCATCCGGGAAGTAGTAAGATGTATCAAGAACTAAGACCTCGTTATTGGTGGACCAAAATGAAGAAAGAAATTACAGCATATGTTGGCAGATGTGACATATGTTGTAGAGTGAAAGCTATTTATATGAAACCTGCTGGTATGTTGCAACCTTTGTCAGTCCCTAGTTGGAAGTGGGATGATATAAGTATGGATTTTATCTCAGGTTTGCCCACTACTCAAAAGGGACATGATTCGATTTGGGTAATTATGGACCGTCTTACCAAGACCGCTCATTTCTTGCCTGTCAAAACAGAATATCGACCACCTCAATATGCCGAGAAGTATATCGCAGAAATTGTGAGCTTGCATGGTATACCAAGGACTATAGTATCTGATAGAGGGTCACAGTTCACGGCTCACTTTTGGGAACATTTACACAAAAGGCTTAGGAACTAGTTTGATTCGTAGTACTGCTTATCATCCTCAAACAGATGGTCAGACTGAACGAGTGAATGTTGTTTTGGAGGATATGTTAAGAGCCTGTGTATTTGTCGATGTTTTACCACCGGCAACCCACCACGGGAGTACCCGGGGCGGTGATTTGTTCGGAGGGGTATCGGCGTATGTAGGAACTCGATGGTAAACGCAGGGAGACAACGATTTATACTGGTTCGGCACGCCGGAAAGTCACGGCGTCCTACGTCCAGTCTGGTGTGGATAGTATATTGCGCCCTGCGCTATTTGTTGTGTTTGTGTTCCGGTCTTGTCTCTCGCTCTCGATCTTGGGACCCCTGCCCTCCTTTATATAGTACAGGAGAGGCGGGAGTCCTAGTCGGTTACAAAGTAGAGATCCTAATAGGATTATACGTAACTAGTCCTAATAGGATTACATGTAGGGAATCCTAGTTGGACTAGGTCTTCTTCTCTCTTCTCCGTGCGGAACCCTATGGGTCCTGCATCGACAGTATTGTCTTCTAAGGGATCATGGGAGTCATGGTTACCATTAGCTGAGTTTTCTTACAATAATAGTTATCAAGAAAGCATCAAGATGGCTCCATTCGAAGCTTTGTATGGCAGAAAATGTAGAACACCATTGAATTGGGTCGAGCCTAGAGATAGAAGGTATTATGGCATTGACTTTGTAGAAGAGGCCAAGAAGAAAGTCCATATTATTCAACAAAATATGAAGGCGGCCCAATCGCGTCAGAAAAGTTATGCAGACAGAAGAAGGAGACCTCTTGTGTTTGAAGTTGGCGACTATGTTTATCTGAAGGTCACGCCAATGAAGAAGAAAAGGTTTGGAGTCTAGAGAAAACTTGCCGCTAGATTCATAGGACCATACAAGATCTTGGAAAAGAGAGGTCCAGTAGCTTACAAGTTAGAGTTACCTGAGACAATGAGTACCGTCTTCCCAGTTTTCCATGTATCACATCTCAAGAAATGTTTGCGTGTTCTGGAGGAAAGAATAGAACCTCGAGGCTTTCAACTCAAATCAGATTTGGTATATCGTGAGCAACCGGTCCGTGTGTTAGACACCAAAGAACGTGCTACTCGAAATAGTGTGGTGAAAACATACAAGATACAGTGGAATCATCATGATGAGGGAGATGCAACTTGGGAAACGGGAGAATATCTACAAAAAGCTTATGAAGATTTTTATAACAAATGGTTCGTAACCCAAATCTCGGGACGAGATTTTTATAAGGGGGGAGGGATGTAACACCTCGGTGTTATGATCAACATTTAGGAACTGTAAATCATACATATCATACATCATCAAACATCCTAATCATATAAGCCTAATCATGTAAATAATAACTGAAACCCTGCTTCGAAACTTACGAAACATGCTCGTGAAACATGAATGTTGCATACACTTGTTTAGAGTTGTTTTGCCATGATTATGCTTGCTAGGTTAGTAAAACATGTTTGGCTATAATTATAAGTCATCTAGAATTATTTAGCACAATTTTTGGAGCAAAGTTTGTATTCAAACTTTTGACAAAATATGCTTTTGAAATTATTATTGGAAAGGGTCAAAAATCCTCTCTATTTAGCTTTTGCTTCCCAATTCAAAATCTATGCAAAATTTTTAGTTGGTCCCTAAAGCAAAGTTGTAGAGGACTAAATTCTAAGCAACTTTTATTTTTGGGCCATTTTCAAAAGAAGTCATTTTCTTGCTCAAAATAATATTTGAAAACTGCTATTTGAAATTTCCTTGAAAATAGAAAATTGAAAAAATGCTTTTCTCCTTTCGAGGGCCGCCGCCTCCTTTCTCGGCCCACAGCCCGGCCGGCAGCCTCTCGGCCTACCACCGCGCTACTCGCACTCACACGCCCAAAGATTCACGCCCCCCCACCTCGCCTCGGCCTAGCTTAGCCCAGCAGTCCTGCACCACTCGCCACACCAGCACACACAAGGTCCAACCCAGCCAGAGCACGACCTCCTCACGTGGCAACCATGCGCCAGGGCCTTGCGCCGCGCCAGGCCACGCCTGCCCTCCGCCTCCATGTGCGCGCCTCCTTCTGCCCAACACCGCTGCCTCCTCCTCATTCCTCCTCCCGCTCTCTCAGACGTAGCACCAGCAGCTCCTGCGCGCACCACGAGCTCGCCACGCCTCCATTCCTCGATTCCCACCGCGCTCAAGCTCCGCCTAGCATGCTGCCTCTCCTGCGCTTCGCTTGCGGCCATTGCCGCCGAGGTAAGGACCAAGCTCGGCCGCCTCCTTCCTCTTGGCGAAGCCAGCAACATGCTGTTAAATCACACGCACGGCAAGCCACCTCCACCACCCAGCCGGTCGCGGCTCGGCGTGGCATGCACGCTGAACCACCACGCCACCGGAAGGACTCCCCACGGTGAGCACCGGCCGTGAGAGCCCTCCCTCTTCTGTCGGCCGACCCATAGGGCCCAACCAGTGTGGTGGCGAAGGCCCCGTGGTCGGCTGGCTTGGGCTTGCTTGACCATTGGGTCCCGCCTGGCAGCCCCTCCGGGTGCACAAGACACGGGTGCACCTAACGATTTCTGGTCCGAGTTTAAAAAGGATTTCAAAAATGAATTTTCAGATTCCTACTTAAATGCTTTAGAAAATGTTTATGTACTCATTTTGGCTCCAAATTTGTTGAAACAAATTTTGCTAGGTTCCTTGTCACCAGATCTACATTATAAAATTATTGCATGTCATTTTTGAGATACTTTTCTGTAGAGTTTTATTTAATCCTTGATATTGCTGATAACTTGAAAAATGTGTAGAAAAACCTATAGGCTTCAGAAAAATATGATTCTAAGTTTGTTAATCTTCTTGTGTAATGTACTTCCTAGGAAAAATATGTGTCATGCATGTACTGTAGAAAATTTAAGAGGTGTAGTTCAAGTGCCTTTAATGGCTGATTTTTGTTATTTTTGCTAGAGAGCAAAATTTGTATAAAACATGCATGTGATAATTTTTGTGCAGTGATTATTTGTTGTGTAGAACATAGGAAAAATGATTCCTCTGTTGTTTGACACTCTTCACAAAGACAAAGTATTTTCAGTTCATAATCATGCCATAGCTTGTTATTTTGTGTAGGCTAATCCACTCATTCAAATACCATGAAAATCTGATGGTAGACTACTCAGGTAGTACTGTGATATGGTAATTTTCTAAGATTTTCTAAGCAATAAAAATAGATGTTGCTATTCAAACCTATTATTAATTAGGGTTTAATCAAGTGTTGCTTTATGTGTGATTAAGAAATTAGTGAAGCTTTGGTGTATCTTTGAAGCATTAATAAGATGTGTTGACTTAGCATATTAGTAGTAGAAGAGAATGCAGTAGATGGCATGTGCTTGTAGTATATGTTTTTGGATGATGTTGACTACCTTGCATTCAAGCATATCCATTGTATTCATCTCATCCACGCACCGATTGCATAAGCACTTACGCACATTGCATCATACAGGGATCGCAAACCGAGAATCCAAATAATACCCGAGGAGCCCGAGGAACATTTCGAGGTGCAGCCAGGAAGTGCCCGGCCGACGAGGAGGACGTTGAGGAACTTCCGGAGTGCCCCGATCACCGCCCGAGCTCCTTCGAGAGAGGCAAGCCCCGGAGCATTTTCTCCCCAGTTTGTAATTATTAATTAAATGCTTTACTTTAATTGATGCATTACGTTCAGGAGTTGTTTGCAACCGCTGCTTTGCATTATACCTTGTCTACCTTTGTTATACTATATCTTTGTTACCCGTATCCGCAATGAAGTCAATGCTTAGTGGCTTAGACCAAAGAGAAGTCGGGTGATTTCCTATCACCGCGAGCTATAGGTGGTTACCTCGGATCTGCTTTGGATGACTATGAAGTCATGGTATAGCTAAGTGTTAAATGAAGTTGAGACCGGGCGAGAGACTTATAGAGTTTTGGACCAGAAGCGCTTTCCGTCTCAGGTTTATTAAGGACCGACCGTTGTTGGATCTCGAGTCATGTTGAACGATGCCTTACATTTAGTCGGGCGAATAAAGTACCTTCCGACCGCCGGCTAGGAGATTATTCGGGCCGAGTAGATTGCCCGCAGCCAAGACCGTGGTTCGGAGCAGTGTGGTAGGACACGGGCGAGATGATAAGACCAAAGTGCAGTCGGTTGGCCCCCGGGTACATGTGGTTCCTGGCAAACTCGAGACTCCTGGATAGTTGACTCGGTGATCAATACCTCACTTTAGCGGGTGAGTGAGGTTTGTGTAAGGAATAAATCACCAAATGGTTAGGAATCGATTCGAATCGCCATCGCTCCTGGATAGTGAGCACTTGACTTGAGTTACTTCATCATAGTAATGTTAATGGAACACTTGGACAGTTATAATGCATATGACAATATGGAAGTGGTTAATGATCATTGGTTATCATTATTGGCTTAATCACATGTTTGCTCTAGTATAGGTGCAAATCTAGTCGACAGGTTATAAATAATTAACTTGACAATAATGCTTTTGAAAGGTTCTTGAAATGCTAAAATGCCTCTTTTGCAAAAATGAGTCACCTACCCTACTATAAAGCCTTTCATAATCCTTGGTGTCATTTATTTTCGGTTATGTCGGGTAAGTCTAGTGAGTACCTTCTCGTACTCGTAGTTTTATTCCCACTTGTTGCGATGGGCGGATGTATTACGCCATCTTGTATCAACTGCCTTTATCCTACGATGGGTGATGCTTAGAACCATGGGCATGGTCATTCCTTACGTCTCGTCTGATGCTTTTGTAGGAGATGATCATTCGCTGGCACTATATTTGAACTCCGTGTGAGTGTGTGTGGTTTGAACAAATGGCTTCCGCTTCTTTTATTTGAACTTGTTTTGTAATAACTATGTTTAAACTCTGATGTATCTAAGATGCAAACTTTTATGTAATATGTGATGGTGACCGCTAAACTTATTACGATCTTGGCTGGAATGGAAGTTGGTTTGAAATCCTTCGTGATTTCACGGACTACCGGGTTATACGGGCTTAAGTTTGCTAAATCGTCTGCTCTGGCGGATGATTTTCTTACTTAATTTCGTATAATTGGTCGGTTCTGTTACAGATCCTATGCACATGGTAAACAGAGCATAGTTTTTTCCTTTACATAATGTAAAGCATCGTCGCTTCACCCTCTTCAGAGAAGAGGTGTCTTTCGTTAATTGGTTCATGGACGTGGTTGCATCAAATATCCGGACAAGAAGATAAAGGTTAAGTGAAAGCGCATCTAGCCCTTTAGTGGGTTTTGGATGTTTGAATGACAACGTGATTAAAGGTCTAACCCGTTTGCTAAGTGTGGACAGTTAATAGGTTATCTCACGGGTACTTAATGAAAGCCAAAATAATGTGTTGTTGTATAAACAATCTAGTTCAAGCATAAGACAACAATGCAAATGGAATTCATGCAAAGGCTTGTTCATTGTGGGATTTCCATGTACTTTGTGAAAGTAAGCCCGGTAAAAATTAGTTGATGAGATATGTGGGATTGCATATGGAATGGTCTCATATTTAAAGCTTGCTAAATTAAAATGAAAAAGATAACAATACAAATGAATGGATGATTCAACACAAGATGTGACTTGATGGTTTGAGATGGTGAAGATAGCAAGGAAATGCTTCGAGGTACTAAGCAAGGGTGAAGGGCAAGCGACGGCTTGGCGGCCGAAGAACCTAGCTAGGGTGAAGAAGAAAGTACTTGCATTTAGTTGAGGTACTAATCAAACTATGATGGTCATGTTGATGTGGAGGATCAAATCTATATTGGACAAAGTGTTGGAAGTGACTTGATGCATTTGGAGTTATTCATATTTGATGAATGGAATCAAGTCACATGCTCAAGATGGCTATGCTCAAGTGAAAAGATCAATATCAACACATTGGCACCCTCATTTGATGAAGATCGAAAGACACGGCTTCGGTTGAAAGAGAACAGCTCAAAAGGTTTAAATTCGTTATACATTTGAATTTGAGTTAATAGGAATGCCGTACTATTAAGAGGAATGCATCATGTTGATAGATAATCATTCATAAGTGTTCATACCAACCCATGTGAGTTTTGAGTGTTTGAGCGACAAAAGAGCTAACTTTATTTTTGCTGGTCTGGCGGTATTGATACCAGACATGTTCGGTATTTGCCCAGCAGTGGTAAAATTGTTGTTCTCGGGTTAGTTCACCGGGAGTTCCGGCATAGGTCGGGAGTTCCGACGTCTCGCGCTTAACTGACTTAGATGGTGCACTGCCCTGGTCATACCGGACGTGTCCGATATGAATGGCCAAAGGCCAACGGCTAGTTTTCATATGCCTTGAGGGTCAGGAATTCTGGCATGCGTCGGGAGTTCCAAAACCTCACAAACTTCAACTCAGTTACTTTGTTTTCAAATATGCTGAGGGTCGGGAGTTTCGACGTGTGTCGAGAGTTCCGACGGTCGGGAGTTCCGACATTCATCGGGAGTTCCGACGCCTCACATTGTCACTGTAACATAGTTACCATTGGCGCAGTGTAAGTCATACCGGACGTGTCCGGTATGGCAACGGCTATAAAACGGCTAGTTTTTCAAGGGGGCTATAAATATCCCCAAGCCTCCACCTTTAGAGGCCGCTGATTCTGTTGGTTGCTGTACATGTTTTTAAGCCTTGCCAACTCTCCCAAACTCTCTCTTAGTGAGTGTGTGATCCTAATTGCCAAATCAATTAGTGGGTTGAGAGAAATTCAAAAGAGAGCAATCCAACCACTTGAGCACTTGTGCATATTGTCAATCTCGTGATTTGCATTTGTTATTCTTGGATTCTTTGGTCCTAGACGGTTAGGCGTCGCCGGAGAGCACCCAAGAGATTGTGGTGTGCCTCAGAAAGTTTGTAACGGTCGATTCCGCCACCTCGGAATCAACTAGTGGAAGGAGGAAAATGAGTTGGAAAAGACTCCGTCTAGAGTGACCTTCATGGTAACCTCTAGGGCTGACCTTCGCTGGGTCACCTGCAGCCCCCTCAACGAAGAGTAGGACTCGAATGAGTTCGAACTTCGGTAAAACAAATATCGTGTCTCAATTCGCATTTCATTCGATATTTGTGTTGCTCTAGCTCTTGTGCAGGTTCTCTGTGTATATTGCCATCTCTAGTAGGTGCCTGTAGTTTGGTTTGAAGATAGAAATCGAAAGGAGCAAGTTTGGGACTGATCTGTAGAAATCGTGTATACCGAACACGTCCGGTATTAGAGCTCTGTGCTGAAAATATTTATTCTCGGTTCTAACTTTATATTGCAGGGTTGTAGCTTCTAGATATATTCTTTATACCTTGTTTACTCTGTGGCTAACTTGTGAGGGGTGGTAGTACTCTTAATTTGGAGTTTCCATTTTGGAAATTCCATTTTCTAATTGTTTCCGCAATTAAAGGTGTTAATTTTTAGAAACGTCTATTTACCCCCCCTCTAGGCGGCATCCTAGGTCCTTTCATTAAGTGAGACTGTATTTTCAGAAAGAGAGTGTTTGATGAGAGCGAATACAGAATAAACTGCGATTTTGGTTGGTTGCCTGCATAAGTGGGTACAACCTAACTACTTGTAGGATCGACGCGTGGGCCTATCCTCCTCATCTCGCACCCATTGGGACAGGTTCGGGAGAGACAACCAAATCACGAAACAGAATATCCAAGCACCCTTCTCCGTTAGTCGCACTACTACATAAATGATTTTGCGAGGCAGTGCCCTCTAATTAACCGAGGCGGTCACAAAATTCAATCGCCTCCTAAAATACCCGGCGATTAATGGAGGCGGTTGCTCTTATTTCCGATGGAGGCTGACATCTTAAGATAACCACCTCAAAAAATTACCTATTTTTGGAGGCGGACGTCTTAGGGTGCCCGTCTCCATCAATCCGTTTTTGGAGGCGGGCACACTATAAGGCCCGTCTCCTAAAATACAGGCCCAACTCCCAGCCCAAGCAACCCATCTCGGCCCAATATCATGCTCATCGTATATATACATAGAGCTAGGGTTTCATTCACTTATCATCTCTGCCTCTCACAGCTCTACCCTCAGTCGCCCCTTCCTCTCCCACACCCGATGCCCCAGGCACCCGACGCCAACCCCAACCCCTCACTAGCCCATTCCTCTCCCTCATCTCTCCTTCTCTCCCATGGCAGCCCCCACCCAAGGATCCTCCCACCTCTCCCTCACGGAGCCCGAGATCGGCCGGCGCAGGGCGCATGCACCTCCCTCGCCTCTCTATCTCTCCCACGGAGCCCGTGCTCGGCCGGCGCACGGGGATGCCGGCGGCGCATCCATTTCCCTCTCCGGCGGTGCATCTCTCTCCCTCTAGCTCGGTCGGCGCACGGGGAGGCCACCGGTGCATCCCTCTCCCTCAAGCTCGGCCGGCGCACGTGGAGGCCGGATCCGGCCCCAGCGCGGGCGGATCTGGCGGCGGCGGGCTCTACCACGGCGGATCTGGCGGCGGCGAGCTCCACCATGGCAGATCTGGCCTCGGCGTGGGCGGATCTGTCGGCGGCGGGCTCCACCACGACAGATCTGGCCCCGACGCCGGCAGATCTGGCGGAGGTGGGCTCCACCACGGTAGATCTGGCCTCGACTCGGACGGATATGGCCCCGGCGCGGGCGGATCCGGCTGCAGCGGATCTAGCCCCAGCGCGGGTGGATCCGGTGACGCGCAGCCCAGATCCAGGCCTAGGCTCGGTTCGGGCTGTGGACATTTTCCTTTTTTGTTTTTTTTAATTTATTTTTGGAGTTTGGCAAAACAACCGCCTCCGTTAATCTGGCATTAACCATGACCTTTGATTGAAGACGGTTGTAATGTCCACCTCCATTAATCTTTTTGCCCTCGTAAGAACCAAGCATCAAACATACCCAAGAGAGTTGAGCCCAAAAATCATTACAAGAATGTAGCATCAGCTACTCATCTACTCAGAAGCGAACAAGCCACACATATACACTCATCTACAAGAGTTTCAGTGTCACAACTTTCATTTAACAAATCTACATATATTCAAGTCTATTAATGACCAAACTTTAAAAGGTTGTTTTGTGGATTCTAGGACATGAAAAGAGCAGAGGTAGTGTAATTAGCCAAACTGTAGCGCGTTCATGTCTCATAGACAACCTTGTACATACATATCATGTAGCTTTAGTTTCGCCTACTACATAGAATGTCTGTTGCTGCTTGGTGGCGTGCACATGCATGTTGTCAACAGCATGCTCCCAGCAGAGATCCTTCCAAGAAATTAAGACGCAATTCAGATGAAATTCTTCATGAGAGGTGTGAATGTGTGATCCACATCATATTATTACTATGATTATTATAATATGATGCACCCACCACATCATACTACCCTTTTGGAGCTCCTAGTGTACTTTCTGACCTGTAGAATTAGAAAAGGCCGATTTTGGCATGTGAATTAGCTAGTAGGATCATCAGAGCAGCAGGCAGCAGCGTATATGATTGCGTGGTTAGTTGAGATGTTTAAGGTATCCATTCCATCCGGTTGGCATAGCAATGGCAATGAGAGAGAGAGAGAGAGATTCGACATGACATGTCCAGCTCCATCTATGTAATTGTTTTTATAATTAGCCTGTCATCCCTTAAGATATCCATTCCATCCGGTTGGCAGGGACAACCAGCTACTTGAGCCTGCATACAGGGACAACTCGCCGGCCGGCCCGTCCGATCTCCTCTCGGTAACCACCACACCATCCCATCTCTGTCCATCCCATCTCTGTCCGTGTTGGACTCCACTTATTCTGAGTGGTTCTACCCCAACTTCTAAAAAGTTCTTCTGTCCAGCAAAGGGCTCCGTAGCTTGGACACCTCTTAGAAATGCGAGATTTAACGTTGAGTCTAATTAGTCCATGTTTGAACACTTTTGAATCTTATTCTCCAAATAACTATAATATAACGATAAGCAGCTCTAGACATGTGCATGGCATAGACCGGTATATATATATATCATAGAGATGATTGCATGTTTAATTATTTTTACTGCAAGGTTTAAAGATGTTCAATTCCTAATGATCCATGCCCAGTTATTACGAGTAAGAATAAGCAACAGGTTGAATTCAAAGTACTACTAGTAGTACCATGCAAATCGAGCCATATTTGTTCTACCTTAAATACAATAATGCAGAAATCTTTTGCGTTTTTGAGTATTCGAGAAAACAAAAACAAGCTACGACTATGAGGGTATTTATACTCAACTCATTTACCTTGGGTCTACCTTAATTGGAACTAGGAAATGAGTGGATCTCGAATGTCTTGTGATGAGTGATGAGTGATGAGTTACACATCCACTTAGGGTGTCTCCAACAAAACCTTCCTAGCTGATTATTTGATTACGTGGAGGAGAGAGGACATCCAAAAATCTGGTCGCTAGCGCCAAACTCGTCGCCTATCTCACTCTATTTCCAAGGAATCCATTGTCCGTCATCGTGGGCTGGTTAAGTCTAGTCAACAATTCTTGAGCTAGCTACTATGGGCGTGTTTGGTTGTCCACCACCGCTAGCCACATCTCCTATAAGTAAGGTTGCGTGCCACACCATGTTAAAGTTGTTGCTTGGTTCTTTCTTCAAATTTTACATGTCACAACCTTCTATACTAGCTAGCGACAATAATTCTCGCCACAAATATGGCGTCAGTTTTTGCCACCCCAACTTAAGTGCCACCGCAAGCTCTGCGTGACGCCTTATGGTTGGCAAGCAAACAGGACCGCCGGATATGAAACCTCGAAACCAAAGATTGTCCACTAAACCAGACTCATTCTACTACTTCTTTGATAGGCGACGTGTCCATCGACATCGAGGCGGCTGCGGTAACTTCGTCAATCTTGATATTTATCGGTCCAACTCAGTTCTTTGGAGGTGCTCATAGGAGTATGGCACGGTGTGCATGCGTGCGTTTATAAATGTGAGTGTGCGCTCATGTATGTGAACGTTTATGTCTGTAACTAGTGTCGAAAAAAATGTACTGTACTTTTTTTTACTATGGAACCAAAAGACTACAGAACCTCAGGTAATGAATGAGCCGGGCAGGCGGGCTGGGGGCCCGCCGAGCCCACTCGGCCCGGCCCAGCCCGCGCTTGTACGTACGGCTACTGTGCTCGCGCGCGCGGGGCAAGGCCAACGAAAACGGATCGCTGCGGTCGCAGCGCGCGAAGCGTTGCCAGTCTCCGCTCGATCTCTGCACCGCGACACGCAGCCTGCCCTGCGTAGTGTCCAGACCCCAGACCCCAGACCCCAGAGGAGGAGCGCCGTAGCCGTAGCAGGCTACTACTCAGCCAGCAGGGAATGATTGACGGGACGCGTGTGGCAGGGGCGCCGGTGGCTGCTGCGTCCGACAGCATTTTCCGCCCGCCGCACTACCGCCTCGCCGGGGGACACCACCCCTTTCCCGCCGGCTTTCCTAGCACCCTCTGTCGTCTCGTCTCCCTCCGGTGTCTCCACGTCTGTCTGGTCCAATCCAATCCAATCCAATCCGCCGAAGGCCACCCTGCTGGCTGCTGCTCACCCTGCAGCAGAGCAGAGCAGTGCAGTGCAGTGCAGCCGATGAGCCGAAGCATTGCGACCGTCGTCGTCGTCTGTGGAACGGAATGGAGGAATGACATCCAGCTAGCCTCAGGTCTCGAGACAGGAGGAGGAGGGCCTCTCCTTTGCGCATTCATTATTGATTCTTGCCCTGCACTGCACGCAGCACGCCATTGTATTTGTCAGCGCCGGAATTTATCGCTGCTGTGACTAATTTGTAGAAATAATTTATCATGAGAAAAAAATACTGTTTTTTTCTTTTAAAAAAGTAAGGCTGATTCCGATAAGCTTAAACGAACTCGGTAGAGTACGGGCAGTAGTACAGCACAGGTCGTACAGGAGGACTTCACGGGCGGACCTCGGTGTCTGCGTCAGCGTGCCCCTGCTCCTGCTCGCAGCTCGCTCGTGCACCGGGAGTTGTGCCCACAGCTGCTGTTTAGTTCTAAAAATTTTATAAAATTTTTCAAGATTCTCCGTCACATTAAATATTTAGATGCATGTATAAAGTATTAAATATAAATAAAAAATAAAATTAATTACACAGTTTAGATGAAATTCACGAGATGAATCTTTTAAGCCTAATTAGACTATGATTGGACACTAATTGCCAAATAACAATAAAAGTGCTACAATATCATTTTCCAAAAAATTTCACCTACTAAACCCTGCTAATCTAGATTATTTTATTTATAACCCTACTAATCTTCTATTTTAAGCCATCAAGAGTCCGTGTCTAGATGATTTTGTTTATAACCCTGTTAATCTTCTATTTCAAGCAATCAAGAGTCCGTGTCTAGATGATTTTGTTTATAACCCTGCTAATCTTCTATTTTAAGCAATCAAGACACTTGGTAGCGGGCAAAGATCTGTATCCATTTGGATGAATATGAGACCCGAACAGAGTTTAAAGACAAGAATGACACACTTTCTGAATTTGAGGACCAGAATAACATACCCCCACATGTTCGAGGACCGGCCATGTATTTTACTCTTTATTTTTAGTTTCAAATATGATGTATTTTTTGGCTTCAAGTACGATGACTCCAATTTCTCTGTACACTACGTCAATGAGCCAGACCAATAGTAAAGATCCCTTTGTCACGACTCATCCAAAACGGTTTCATTGGTGAAGCCAAAGCCGGTGAAACCAGAAAAACTTGGCTTTTTCTGGCTCTCTAGTTCATTTTAACCCCGACTTACAAAACGGCTTCACACTATAATGCCTCGATTTACGCAAAATAAATGAAGCCGAAGCCGAGATAAGTCGTGCCAAAAAGGCCCTAGGAAGCCCAAACCGGAATAGCGTACTGTCAGCAATTAAGCTCAGATCATCGTCGAAGGCATAGCCTAGGTCATCTCTTGGCCTAATCGCAGTGGCGTCATAGCTGGCCGTCTCCCGTCCTAGCCCAAACCATGTCGAGTCGAGTAGTGTTCATACTTGCCGTGGCATATCATATACTTAGACAAAGCATAAACACTACTTGCTGTATTTCTTTTTTTGGTTTTTGGCTGTGGCTGGTTGTAGTACTACTACTTATTAGATTTGCCGCGAGCAGGACCTACTAATCAACTGGCTGACGTGCGTTCACCAACATAAAGCTGTTTTTCTTTGCTTCACTATCAACTAGTTGTCCCAAACCAACTTTTCTAAGCTTTGATCATCAATAGCTGAAACTTTTGAAGGGTTTTCTAAGGTAAGGATGCTACAATATCCATCATAAATAGTACTAGGAGTATATAGCTCTTTTTGTTTGTAATAATATACGAATTCGATGGTTCGTATCATTGTTCCGAACTGCTTGCATTTGTAATAACTAGCGAGTATAAGTTTACTGTACCATTGGAGGATGAGGAGCCTGTTCGCTTGGTCGTATTTTGCTTATAAGCCATGGCTTATCAGCCAACGAATAGTATTTTTCTCTCACACTAAACCAACCAACAGTACTTTCAGCCATGGCTTATAAGCCAAACCAGCCCAAACGAATAGGACGGAGATCTCAGATGTATTCTTAATAGAATCTAAGGGTCTACTGATTAGCATACGTATAGATTAACTAAACTTTTTAATAAGTTGTCCTAAAAATATGATGTTTTAGTTTTGTCCCGAGTCAAATTATCTAAGCTTAAAATACTAATGTTTATGTTACCAAATAAGTATTACTAGATTTGCAATAAAACATATTTTTATAGTTTATCTATTTGGTGTCATAAATGTTAGCAAACTTCTCTATTGATTTGGTTAAACTTAAGATAGTTTAGCTTAGGACAAAACTAAAACATAAAAAAAAATTAGGACAGAGTGAGTAGCGTTTTTTAAAAGCTGAATGGTTGAATAGTTCAAAATGAACTATAACTATAAAGTGGTCTATTTCTGTTAGATCTTTTGGTCAAGTAATAAGCCAATTAGTGTCGTACTAACCACCTAACAATTAGCTATTAGTTAGTTCTTTGAGCTAACATAGCCACTTAGATTTCAATTCGGAGAAAAATTATGTAGTACTTAAGAATAATTGTGGACAAACCTAATTAAATAAAAATATGTTCTGATTTGCCTTATAATTCCAACGAACGTAGGCAGTGGTACTTCTATGTTTTGCGATAAGGGGGAAGTCAAAGCTTCAAAGCCAAGTCCAAACCAAGAGCGATAGAGTCTCGAGGAGGAGCAAACAGCCAAACACTAGGAACTAGTTAGAGGATCGATGGCACACGTAACTGTCTTTTTCGATTGAAAGCCATCTGACGAGTGCCTAACCTAATAACCAACGGAGTGTACGTAGTAATAGCTGATAGCGATCATATATACTACATTGCATAAAAATGTTCTCAAACAAACTAATACAATTCCTGCAAAATCTCTCCACTCCAGGACGGTTCATCAGCAGACTAAGCTAAGGTGTCACCGTGCCATGCAGGAGCCGAGATCCAGTATGGATGTCCGGATATTCCGAGAATACTCAACAATTTTGCTAAATATAATGTATATATAACAAGTACTTCCTCCGTCCCACAAAGAATTAATGTCATTCTCACTTTTTGAGAAGTCAAACATTTTCAACTCTGACCAATTATATATAAAAGAATATTAGTATTTATAATGTATAATTAGTATCACTAGATAAATCATAAAATATTTTTTCATAATAAATTTATTTAGTAATATAAATGTTGTTAATATTTTCTATAAACCTAGTTAAAATTGAGAAAGTCTGACTAGCGCACATCTCATAGCATCTTTTTTTTTTATGGAGGGAGTATATACACGCATGCATGGGTATACGTTGGTTGCACCTTATTTTCATCATTTTCTTATCATTCACTTATCAAAAAATAAAGTTTACCAACCTCCTCTAATCACACTCCACCAAGGTTTCTCCGGACCAAACGCTAACAGGTAAATTAGGATCTTCCTCAATAACACATGGGCACATCGGCATCACATGCATCTATCCCTTGCCTGCCCCTTACCCTCCCATCTCTCTCAAATCCCAATCCTCACATAAACCCAAGACTCGCCACCAGACATGCTGACATGCATATATATGGACACAGGCGTGATGGTGTTGGCATGCAACCAGTGGTAAACAATTTTTGTTTACATCTCCCTAACGAAGAGCATTATTAACTTTGCAACAGCGGCCGCTATAGTGGTAGCGAACATCTACCTTTCTCGCGATTGAATATTGATATATATAGGATAGCAGAAAAGAAGATTATAGTTATCTATTGTTGCACTTAGTCCGGGTGCCGTTCGTGCTCTCCGCCACTACCGGCTGTTTCACTAACGGCACTATTCATCAACCAGCTACTATTGCTAGCCCCTCACAGTGGCTTTTTACCATTGGGCCATTGTGCTTAGTGCTAGAGCAGCTGTTTATTGCTTTATGGATGATTCAAAGTGAGAACTGCTATGGTTGAAGTGGCAATAAAAATGTCTATATAAGCAATGTCGAAGAACTGATGGGATGATGAATAATGTCTTCTCCAGTGACAAAAATATCTTCTCCATTGATATAAGGACTTGATATTAATTTGCATAAATGTGTCTTGGTTATAACCTTTGATAAGACCATGGAAGCATGCAGAATTAAAAATATATTTTCCATTGATATAAGGACTTGATATTAATTTGCACAAATGTGTCTTGGTTATACCTTTTGATAAGACCATGGAACCATGCAGAATTATTGCTAAATTTTGTGACTTGTTGGTATTAATATCGAGGGTTTTAACATTCATATATATACTATATCATTGAAAAAATATGTGACTCTAGTTTCCAATGCAACAAACAGTGACTTCCGAGCTAGGAGTTATGACCCTTTTAGTGGAAGATGGCTGCACGAGAACTAAAGAAGATTCATCAAATACTCCGAGCTAGGAGCTACTGATGGCTGTGCGAGAACTAAACAAGATTCATCAAATACTCCACTAAGATGACTTTCCACCTGCTTTTACTTAGGTTTATTTCAGCACAACTAGGAGGATGTTCCTAGTATAAATAATTCGTGTAATCCCTTGTTTGAGAGGAGTTGATACTGATATGTTAGATAATTGAGAGCGTGACTCTTATTTAAGAAATCCATAGAGTAGAGTAATATCTGGTGCTAGTTGATATTGTTGAGTGATCTCCGAGTGATTCTAATTTTAATCTAATCCACCACCACATGACCACATACCCTTTCATGAGTCGATCCTTATCGCCTTTTTTTTGTATATCATGTAACTTCTTATATAGAGAAATGTAATGAATGACTAAAAACATCTATATCTTTAGTGAAGTCGATGTTGAAAGCATCTAGGCCCCTAGTTGGGTTTCAGTGATTAATGACGATATGAGATTACTGTGACTAACATGTGTTTTGCAGAGACAACTTGAGTTAGGTCATGTTCATGGTGATTGTTTGGGCAATTATGGTTTTCATGGCCCTATCGATGGAAATCATTTCAGTTTTTAAAGGATGCACGACAAGGTTAAGGATGGACTAGTTCTAAGTGTCGTTTGGCGTTAGAGAGACACTTAGAGTAGTTTAGAACTTTATTTTTCTTTTGGCCGTACTATTAAGGGGGGTATGAACCAGTAGCTTGACCTAGGTGAGTCTAATGGATTAGGTGTGGTGCACACTTGTCAAACTTAGTACTAGGTAGCTCAGGAATAGCCCTAAGATCGATTGGAGTCAAATTCATTCACAAAGGATTTTGAATTATTAGTGAATGGAGAGTCAAATGATTGACCGGACGCTGATTTTGTGTTGACCGGACTCACAGTTGTTGCGTTCGGTCAGTGTTCAGCGCGCACAGCAGAAGCCGAGGAGAGATCAGACGCTGCGCATTGATTGGGACCGGACACGCTGGTGGTGACCACTGCAGCAGCTAGGTCTCAGTGTTGATGAAGGATCGGACGCTGAACAGTGAATGACCGGACGTTATGTTTGCAGCGGCCGGTCAACATCAGTAAGGTTCTAGAGAGGAAATTTGAGAACCGGACGTGTCAGGTCCAGGAGGATCGGACGCTCATCTGCGTCCGGTCACTCCAACGGCCCTCTCTGACAGGGTGACGCCACGTAGCCGTTGGCTACTGACCGGCGCGTCTGGTCACATGGACCTGCGCGTCCGATCATGCCGAAAAATGCTGAGTTGGACCCAAACCGTTATGTTTTGAATGGGGGTATAGATACATATCCTACTCGTCCAATTGAGCTTCTCTTTCCCATTTGTTTAGCTGAGAAACACTTTTGGAGTGCAAGGGAGAGTAAGAGCTTAGTGGGGTGATTGAGATTTGATAATCCAAGATCATTGACATCATTAGTGCATAGGGAGTAGCAAGTGTGCATCCACCTTTCTCATTAGACTTGTCTTGGTCAAGTGAGAGTTTGTGCTTGTTACTCTTAGTGATCGCCATCACCTAGATGACTCAGTGGTGATTGGAAGCTTGATGATCATCCGGCGGAGCTTGTAGATGACACAAATCATGGTGTGAGCGGTTGTAGGCGATTCACCGCGACGAAATGTCAAAGAATCAGCCCGTAGAGAGCATTTGATCCTTGCGCGAATCAAGGGAGAGCTACACTCTTGCGCGGGTGCTCCAACGAGGACTAGTGGGGAGTGGCGACTCTCCAATACCTTGGAAAAATATCACCGCGTTCCTCTCTCTCTTTAATTTGAGTATTTACATTTGAGCAATTCAATTTATGTCTTTATGTTCTTAGAATGGTCATGCTAGAGTAGGATTCGAACCTAGGGTACAAAACTTTTGTGCGGTAGAACAATAGAAACACTTCTAGACACAAGTGGTGAAATTGGCTAAGTATAGGGCTTAATTAATGAAAAAATTTAGAATTAACCTAATTCACCTCTCTTGGACATTTTAATCCTTTTAGATGTTATTTGTATTGATAATTTGTTCTCTAACTTTTTTAGTATTTTTAAAATCTAGACTCAATATTTTTCTCTCTCGCGACAAATCAGATGAAACGGTATTTTAACTTTGTTTTTCAGCGATGCCAACAGGCGCCAGTAGTAATTTAGGGCGTGTTCGGCTGGGATGAAGTACTGTTTATGTTGGTACGGATTTACTGTTAACGCTGGTATTTTGTAAGAAAAAAATACTGTTCGGATTAGAAAAAAAAATGATCCAGCCATCCCATCTTTACCAGCCGAACACTGCTGACCTGCTGATGAGATCGGTGATGAGTAGTACTGTGAGTGCTACAGAGTCGGCCTGTACTGGAAGGGGAGCACACTTGCACATACGGAGTACAGTCACAGTGTTACACTGCTTTGGATGGGACCCCCGGTGGATTTGGCCTGTCCCTCGTCGTTGAGACAGCCAGCGACCAGCGCCCTGCTTCAATCACCAGCGCCCTCGTCGTTGAGACAGCCAGCGACCAGCGACCAGTTACCGGCTCCAATGGCGGACGTGTGGCGCAGAAAACTTCCCTGACGCCTTCTTCTCCGACGTAAATATTAGTAAAGTTCGGCCACGTTTAGTTTCCAAAAGTTTCTTAAAAAGTGCTATAGAAGTTATTACATCAAAAATCTTGCGATATATACATAGAGCATTAAATGTAGATGAAAAAAAACTAATTGCATAGTTTGGTTGAAAATCACGAGACGAACGTTTTGAAGCCTAATTAATCTATAATTGAACATTAATTGTCAAATAAAAACGAAAATGCTACGGTAGCCAAATTCCCAAATTTACACAAACTTTCATTAGTTTTGTACTAGATCGAGTTCTTTCACTTCAACACAAGTACTCCTTTCATCATGTATGTATAATGACTTGGGAATGTATGTATATTGGTCTTGTGATTTCGGTGAATATAAATGAAATTTTTAAGTATTATTGAGGATTTGCTAGCTAGTTACTTTCTTCATCCTAGAACGATAAGCATAAGTATTTTATCTGAACAAGTCAAACTTTATAAATTTTGACAAATAGTTAGTGTTAGGTTCTTGGTGCAACTTGTTAAAGACCAACTTGTTAATTACATACTCTCTTTATTCTAAATTATAAGACTTTTGGCATTTCTTTTAGATGTATAGTAAAATTAATGTGTTTCTAGAAAAGCTAAAACGTCCGATTGTTTTGAATGGAGGGAGCAGTGGTCAGTTTTCTTGGCACACACAGTGTGGCCTTCTTTGGCGCCTCACGTCTCTCTCTGTTCCCTTCCCTTCTTTGTACACATCTTCCTTCTTTCATTCTTTGGTGCTACTCTTAGTTATCAACCGAACTTGTCCTGTTATTACTCCTCATATCTCTTTGAGATAGAGGTGATTCTTTAGGATAGAATGGCAATAAGAAGCTTCATCCCGATAACCCGGCATTTATATCTCATGCATATAATGGTTCATGATTGTTTTTCACCGTACCCTTCAATTCTACACTTTACTTTTCGCAGCATACATGCCCTTTTTCTTGTCGGGGCACTTGTCACACCTCTACGGCTAGTATGATACGGTTTGTACTGTAACTTCTTTTGGTAGGTGTGGCACTCCTAAAAAGTTTAGGATTATGCGGTCTAGACTATTTGTCACTCCTAGGAATGATATAATTTTAGAGTGCTAGGTCAAACAATCTAAAACTAGACTAAGGATCCATTTGGATCCTAGAGACATTATACGAATTTAGATAGTGGATAGTGATTTTGAGAATCTGAACTTTAGATGTAAATAATCTAATCTGTTCAAATTCTCATATTATACTATGGATCGATTGTGGGTGCATTGTACAAAATAAATGTCTAAAATACCCTTCAGATGGTTCTATGGATAAGGTTAAAGCAAGAGCAAAATTGTCTTTCCTGCCTTAAATCCTCGAGAAGTTCGCAGAAGGGGTACATGATTATTGCTTTGGATTGCTGAAATACATAGTAGAATCTCCTAGAAGACCTGACCCTTTGGATCAGATTCTATTTTTTTAGCCAGATTATAAAATTGTAATCGAAATCAAATGGCCCTAAATCTATATCAATATCTAATATTAAAGAGGCTAAGTATTCTTTGTGTTCTATCGCTCATAACCTTCTGATAGGGATTCAACAGATCTAATCTTCCATGTACTCAGATGAGTCAGAATAGCATGACCAAGTCTAGCGTGGAGTCCAAATCCAAAAAAGAATTAGAATACGAACTGTTTCGATGCATAGTCAACCCCACCCTCCCGTGCCCATCCAAGTTAAGTGTTGAGGCAAACAAAGGGACAGACCCAGTGCCACAGGCCATATGAGTAGGGTTTGGGGAAGGAAAAAACCGAGGCAAGTCTTTCTCCCGTAAAATTTACGGAGAGACTGCTTCGAACCCACGACCTGGTAACTCAGTGAGACAGCTCTCACCACTGCACCAGCCCGGCCCTTCATGAGTTGGAGCAACATGAGTCTAGGGTCTAAGCACACACAGAGTTTGATTTCATACTATTTTTTTTTTCTATAAACCAATTCAAAACTCAAATTAGTCTGATTTTATTTGATAAGTTCTAAAATTGTATCCTTTTGGACACAGGTAGTAGGAGTAATCTTGATACGGCCCGGTAGCTAGAAGCTCCTACTCCTACGTAGGGGAGTACACAGGAGGAGCTTGGGTATATACAGCCTGCCGACACGATCATTGAGCCGGCAGAAATATACACAGTGCGTAAACAAGGATGGCCCCGCACCGCACCCTTATCTATCTATCTGATCTCCCCCGGATCGAGCAGCTGGTGATAGATCGATAGTAGACGAAAGATACCCAGTCCGTCACCACTGCAGTCAAGTCACAGGTAGATAGCTAGCTGCTCCTTCCTGCCACATCTTAGCTCGTGTTTAGTTTCCACCCTAAATTTTTAAAAAGTATTATAGTAGTTATCACATCGAAATTTTACGATACGTGTATGGAGCATTAAATATAGATAAAAAAAAATTAATTGCACAATTTGATTGAAAATTACGAGACGGACGTTTTAAATCTAATTAGTCCATGATTAAACATAATTTATCAAATAAAAACAAAAATACTACGATAGCCAAATTTCAACTCTCACCCAACTAAACACGCGCTTAGCATACGCGCAGTGTCCATGCTCACGAGTCACGAGGTAGACTTGTGTGACTGCTCACTGCTGGTGCTGGGCATCACGCACAGCTTGCATGCAAGTGACAGCATGCTTTTGCTTCTACCCCTACCACACAAGAATTCCTGTCATGTCATCAGGTAGGAGTACTCGTTCTCATCTCAGGGCTGTGTGTGAGCCTCTGAATGCGTCCGTGCCGACACACGCATACGCATGATTGCAATCGTATGTATCGGTATGAGTAGTAACCACCCAACTAATAAACTCTTTATTCGCTTCTTGTTTCTGCTACGTACTGATTGTCCGTGAGGAAGAAGAGAAAGTGAGGCCGTAACAGCTAGCAGTAAAACATATATCTCTTTAGCCTTGAGTGGTATCATCTCATGTTTATCATTGCAACAAAAACTACACTATAGCCTCAAATAGCTTTATTCTCCTTCACTTCACCAGGATATGATCTAGTTAGTATCTTTTTCTCCACATCTATAACATGATTGACCTTACGCATCTATCCTCATTGAATGGCACCAGTAGTGTGTCACCAACAACTAGCTCAAATGGAAAATTCATAGGATTTTATTTTAAGATAAACCACACACACTAAATGGCCAAGAGAACAGCTGCTAGTCCACATGAATAAAAGAACAGCAGATAGATAAATGTTGAAGAAAGAAACCAATAATCACAGTGGATCGGATCATATTCCAGAATTCCATTTCGATGGCTACTCCATGCATGTTCAAGTGCATGCATATGGTTGGCACTGCTGCTACCTAATGTGGTCTCTCTATTTGGTAGCTTATATCTATCTATAACCTGAAAACCATGTGAGTGAAATCTGTCCCCAGCTTTATGATGCTTCTAGCCACCCTCTTCAGTTTCAGAGACTGGCTTCCATTGGTTTGGCTGGTTTCTTGAGATGGACACTACATTGGGGGGACTGGCCCAGGTCCAATAAAGACCTGGCCCAGCCAATCACCAGACGCTGGACGGCAGCAACAGTATTGTGAGAGCGTAGCAGTGGGGTCACGCTGGGCCTCCTCTTTGATGGTTGAGCCTAACAGTTTTGGTCATTTCGAGCCTCGCGTTGCTCAAGCTATTCTATTGCCTTCCCCTTTTCGCTGGTGGGGCTGCTGAAAGATTGCATTTGCTTTCTGAAAGAGCAATTCAGTCAGAAAAGTTGTACTTTTCCAATTTCCTTTCTTTATTAAAAAACAGAGAGAGAAAAGATAATATAATGCCACCACATGATGACAGCTTGAAGAAAATCTTCCCATGCTACAAATGAACAACCGATGGCTCTTCTTTTGTGCCTGATAGCAACTATTCCCTCAATTCTGGCTTCCAAAAAATCAAACAATTTTAAGTTTGATTAAATTTATATATAATAAAGTATTAACACTTATTACTCAAGTAAATATCATTCAATTAATTATAGAATATATATTTTCACAGTAAATCTATTCGGAGACGTAAATATTGATATTATTTTCTATAAACTTCATCAAACTTAAGAAAGTTGGACTGGTCTTAAACCTAGAAATATAATTGCATTTTTTTTCTTTATTTAGATTAGAATGCGGGAGTAGTATACTAGATCAGGATGCAATTGCAACAGCCTGTAACTGCATCCTAATCAAGTGATGAACTATTAAGCAAAGAAAAAAGGAGTCCAGATCACACACTGACCTTATCCACGGTCTACCCGTCGGCTTCATCGAACCAATACACAGCCCGTTCGTTTCGTCGTAAACGGTCGTGGATTATTTACTGCTGACTGATTTGGCTAGTTTAGTGTGAAAGAAAAATATTGTTCCAGCTTATAATCCACGATCATATACGATCGTATAAGCCCAGCCGTGAACAGGGCGAGCTGCTGGTTGGCATTTTTTTAGCACTTTTTGTAAACTAATTTTAAATCTAACACTGTTTATTTTTTTCTTCAAAACTAACACTTTTGGCCACGCCTATTTCCTTGGCGCGGCGAAACGCCTGCGCCGCGCTATGCATGGTGGCGCGGCGAGAGGGGTGACGTGGCGACGAACCGGTGACCGGTGACGTGGCAGGGTCTGCCGCGCCACCGATCTTGGCGCGGTACTGATGCGCCATAGCCCACGACGCGGCAGTCCTAGGTAAATATCGTCCGCGAGATGCCGCCCTCCCTCTGTCTGTCTAGCCTCGCGCCTGCCGCTACTTTGCTTGGCCGCCACCCAGCGCCGCACAGACGCCGCCAAGACGCTTCGCCTTCGCCGCCTTCCGCCGCCAAGACGCCACCCGCCGCCAAGCCACTCCACTTAAGCCGCCTTTCACCAAGCCGCGCGCGTCGCCCGCGACTACGCGCACGCCGCCGCCCCCAAGCACGCCACCACGCCACGACGCGCGGTGCATTTACCACGACGACAATGCACGGCGGCAGCGAGTAAGATTGATTAAAGTCCTAATTAAGTGCTAATTTTGGTTTAGGCGTTCCTATAATTAGGTTAATTAAGATCTTGTCTAAGTATAAGTTCTAACAATTGGTATCCGAGAAGCCGCTTAGCCTAATTCTTGAACCCTAAGACCTAATTAGTGTTTGGTTAAGATCTAAATAGCCTTGGATTTGTCCTATTCAAATTTCTTTAAGCCAAATCAGAATATAGGGTTTCGCTTAAGCACCGAGAAGGAGGAGTCGAATCAACTTCAACACTAAGCCCCAGTTTTTGTCCAAATCCGAACCCTAGGAATGCAAATTACCTAAATTCGGTAACAATCCCCAACCCTAAGATCAGTAAGACGATTTTCACTTACCTTAAGAACTAAGATGGCGCCGTCGGGCTCCTTCACGAGTTCGCCGTAGGCATAGAAGACGAGGGCAGCAGGTCCATACATAGAAGTTGCTTATTTTCCTAGTGAAGTTATTTAATATGTTTGTTAATGTTACTTTGAATATATACATGTGCTTTCATATTGTGTTCGTATTGCATAACAAGTAGTTCAAATTTTGCAATGCTACATAATATTAATTTGAATATTATTAATTTGAATACTCTAACCCTTTGTTTATCAATTTATAACAGGATGGCCCCTCCCACGCAGCACCAGTTGTACCCCCTTTCTTGAGGTGGAGTACGACGACCCGCACCGAAAGCACACTTCTTGACTGACACCGACGTAGAGGTGCCTTTGCCTCTTTTGAGGCTTCGCACGCACACAAGGACGCACTAGTGGGACGAGCGTTACGCGCCGTACATACGGTGTGTCGGCTTCCTCGAGCTTGTCCGTGTTGTCAACTACGGTTTACACCCCTTGATCTAGCACTACTAACTGCAGCTGTAGACAGGTGCGAGTGCCTTCATTGTACGTAAACATTCTTATAATAGATTTAAGGTAACTAACAGTCGTTCTATTCTTATAACAGGTGGAGGTCTGAGACCCACACGTTCCACCTACCTTGCGGCGAGATGACCATGACCATGCAGGATGTGAAGGTTATCTTTGGCCTTCGGTTGGGGGGACTTCCAGTGACAGGTATAATTGAGAACGATCACTGGAGGGAGCTGGTGGCTCAGTTCACTGGCTTTCTTTCACCGAACGACGAGGTTTCCAAGAAAAATAAGTGAGCAATTCAAGCCTATTTAATACTTGCATTGCTTTCCTGCAGCCATCGGGTCTCATTTTCTTTGGTGAATTTCAGGAAAAGTTCCGGTGTTTCGTCGTCGTGGATCATAGAGCGCTTTGATTACTTGGACCCATAGGCTGATGAGGCTCAGATCAATAGGTTGGCTAGAGTGTGGCTCTGGCACTTTCTTGGTGCTTTCCTATTCCCAGACGTCTCGGGCAACACCATCACCTGGATCTTTCTTAACATACTACGCCAGTCGTGGGATAACATAGCGGCGTACAGCTGGGGCAGCACGGTCCTGGCATGGACGTATCGACAGCTATGCGTTGCCTGTCGTCACACCTCAGGGTATGTGAACCTTAGGGGTTGCTCCTACCTACTCCAGGTTTGGTGTTGGGAACGATGGCCCGTTGGGAGGTCCATTGTTACTGGTTTACCGGTAAGTACTTCGGTTCACTATATTCTTCGAGGCAGTTACATATGATGAAATTATTAATGGCTAATTTATTATCATGTTCAGTGCAGCATTAGAACGGGCATGATACACTCCCTACAGCTCTGTATATCTAGACACAAGCAGAGTTAGTTAGAGGGAATGCGAGGCGCAAGTACAGGGAGTATATGGACTGTCTCGATGTCTTGACACAACACCAGGTTACGCTCTCTTTACTATCATACATGTGTCTTGTTCGATGTACACTATATCACAACCTAACTCAATTACGAAATGTTCAGGTGCATTAGTGTCCTTGGGATGCTCCGGAGCTCCAATACTATCTGAGACCTATCACTAGGGATGAGTCAGACGAGTATTGCTGTAACGTCCCTCTTATTTTCTTCCACGTGGTCGAGATTCACTTCCTCATCAGGGTTTGCAGGCAGTTTGGAAGAATGACAGGCTACCCATCACCGCTTTACTCCACCAACCAAGAATTGCACGGGTGCGTTATCGATTAATAACAAAGCTACAATTCAGATGTGTGTATGGTACAACTAACAATCGTTTTGTTGCAGGTATGACCATAGAAAGAGGTACAAGACCAAGGATTGGCGCGTGACACACAACGCGTACATCCAGTTGTGGCAGAACAGGGACCGGCGGCCGATTGATGCGGATCCCCCACACGACCAGCACACCTTCGACGAGTACCTGCGGTGGCTTCATAGGTCTATGAGAACACATATCAAGCCCCCGTACACTGAGGAGGCGATTGACGAGGACGACGAGGAAAATGTGATCGAAGATGTGTACGACGTTGCCACTAGGGACGACACATAACTACAGAGAGCCCCGCTTCAAAGATACGTGGTAAGATACCCGAATGGTACAATTTGTTATCAATTTGGTATTAAGTATGTGTACTAAAACTGTCCAACCGCGTTTCTGTACCCAGGCGACATAATTGTCAAGGCTATCCAATGAAGCAGCGTTTCGGCTTCACGAGTCTAGAGGGCAAGGGTCAGGCGTTCTCGAGGCTTTTGTGGAGGTAAACATAAACTTTTCCGTTTCAAAAATGTTTCTTCAGTGTATATGTGTTTGGAAAATGCACTAACTTTTACGTCTATTTATGCAGAAGGTGGAGCGGAGCTGCAGGAAAGCTAGCTCAGAAGTTGAGTTGCATGGACACTCCTTGGGTGGAACCCGATTACCCGGCGCGGTCGGTGGCACGTCTTCTGGCTCTTTGAGGATACTAGTCGGCTCTTCTCAGCTGGTGACAGGTGCCGCTTCCGCAGTGCGTACACCACCACATCATAGCGCTGGGAAGGACCCTGCAAACGAGGAGGACGACGATGACGACCCCGCGGGCTTCCGCATACAGCACCACCAGTGGGACGATTGGCAGTAGGACGAGATCGGCATGTCTCAGCTAAGTGGTGCCCCGCTTGGTACCCAAAGAGCCTCACATGTAGTAACAATGGTAGTTTCTTTAAATACGTAGGCTCCATGAACTAACGATCATAAAGATTATAAGTAATCGTGCATATCATATACTTACAGGGTACAAGCCGTACGCACCGGCAACCCGACCACACCGACATTGGCTACACTCCCAATGTGTTGCCTATAAATCCGAAGAGAAAGATGCGTCCGATGGATCCTTACACTCCTGGGACTTAGTTGGTTATGTCGAACGAATATTGTCATCCGAAACTTGCAGACTTAGTTGGTTATGTCGAACTTATGTCGAACCAATGAAAATATTATGTGACAACTTGTCAACTTGCGCACGGACTCCATTTATTTGCTTCATATTCGTTTCAATGTGTCGGACACTTGTAGTTGTTCAGCTCCCGTTCAATTGCAATTGAGGCTGGTCGGCTTCTGTCTGCGTCCAGGTCCTACCGCACCGTGGTCTATCGGGCGTCAGTGCCGCGCCAAGATCGGTGGCGCGGCAGACCCTGCCACGTCACCGGTCAACGCCCCGGTTGTCGCCACGTCACCCCTCTCGCCGCGCCACCATGCATGGCGCGACACAGACGTTTCGCCACGTCAGAGAAATAGACGCGCGTCAAAAGTGTTAGTTTTGAAAAAAAAATTAAACAATATTAGATTTAAAATTAGTTTACCAAAAAAGTGTTAAAAAAATCGCTGGCTGCAGCCGTGAAAGGACATGGGTGCCCGATGCGTCTCCCTGCACATCTTGAGATCTTTCCCGGCCCGCCGACTTGTCTGTCATCTAGGACCGGACCCTTCGCTACTGTTACCGGTAGACAGCTCCTCCTGCAACGCCTGTTTGCTTGCATGATTGCACCGCGTGCACCTGCTCTGATGTCCGCTACGAGCAGATCACACACAGCCCCCAGCCCCAGGGGCACTGCACGGCCGCTGACGGTTGTCTGATGCTCTGCATCTAACAGCTCAAGTCGGTGGATGGCTACTGCGCGTCCATTGCAACGGCTGGGCAGGGGCCTGTGCTGTGTTGGAGCATGCCATGCCATGCCAATCCGTGGCCACCAAAGGGTCACGTCTTATCTTCTGCAGTTCTGCCCGACGAGCAGTCGAGCAGAGCGATGCATTATTGAACAACTTCCAGATGTTACCTGCCAGGAAATCCTCTTGTTGTCTGTAGATTCCAGTTACCAGCGGCTACCAAGAATTGAAGCACCTCGCTGAATTCCACTGTAGTCGTCGTAAGTTCACAGCGATGCTGCAGAATTACAGGATCACGGTTGGCCATATTATGCAGTTGCAGATCAGCAGTGCCATATAGTATGTCATTGTTTTTTTATTATGGGCAGCGCTATACGTCATTGTTCTATTATTGACATGCTGTGCGTAGTGCGTGGTATACGATCAATATGACCGTGTGGTGTTCGCTATTCGTGTTCCTCTCGACAGATGCTTAATTGCACAACCTATTCTACGGCCGAGCTCTTCCTCCAGTTCAGTTAGATGGCAACGCGGATCGGCGTCGAATCTTCAGGTACCCAAACTTGCCGGCGCCTGGAGACGAGCCCTCAAAGACAATCGGAAGGTACCCGGTAGCCGCTTTGTATCTCTTCTGAATCTGAAAAGGCCCAACAAGTTCATACGTTAGCACACCATGGATACACACACAACTATTGTGATTCTGGTGATAAGATTGAATGTACGATTGGTAAGTCAATTATGGTAGCATGTCAAAGCGCACCTCAAGTATCTCTTCACTGCTTTTCAGGCAGTTCTTCCCAATCACACAAACTGAGCCACCCGACCCTCCACCAGTGATCTTGGCGCCGAATAGACTTGCGCCGAAAGTTCGGGAGGTCTTCCTGTGCCGGATTTCTTGTACTAGATTCACTAGCCTGTCTGTACCATCAGAACCAAGCCCGCAAGCGTTGTAGCTGTAGTGGCACTGCCGTCAAATAAACAACCAAAATGTCAGCAATATGATACACCAAAATATTTCTTGTTTCTGTTCTCGTTCTACAAAAAAAAAAAAAGTTGAGGCAAAGCTTTTGCTGTCCTTTAGAAAGAAAGATATTTTTCCATTTATTTACTTCATATGGACATAACATAAGCCAGCCTGTACTCTGTATGGATATAAATGAACTTTTTTACCGCTAACCACAAATTTACCTGGAACATAAGCTCTCCAAGGGCTGAAAGTTGCTCGTCTGTTTTGGATGCTGTCAACAATGCTTTGAAGGCCTACACACCAGAAGCATAAAACATGTCAGAGATAGAATTATCTTATCAGACAAGCTCATTTTAATTTTTTAAGGGAAAAAAACGAGCTTAGTTAAAGCAAGTTCACAGGATCATGTTATGACCATCAAGGCTTATCTAAGTGAGAGAGAAGACAAAAACACCTCTCTATCCAAACTGTACCACCCCACCCCCACCCACCCAAAAAAATACTGTAGATTTTAAGTTTTAGAAAACTGAAAACACTACAGCGACAAGCAAACCAATTTACGAATGGAGAAACAGGCATAATGGTTTCAAGATGTCAAACCTCAACTCGGGAATTCTCGTATATGGGATGTCTAGTAGGAGCCTTGACACAGTAAGATCGTTTTCGGTCAACTTCTGTTACCGCATCATTATGATCTCCATACTTCTCCAGAAAAACATCACCAGTAATCGTCTCTGGAATATCTTTTGCGTAAACAGCTTCATATCTGAAGTAGAAATATAGCCATAAGAAACTGCTGAACATGAAACATGCTTCTGTCAATTTTATAAGGTGAGTGAGACCTATGTGGTGGTAAGTTGCACAAATACTCCATTGCTGCTTCAGATTTCAGAAGGTCTACACCATGTTCTTCATATTCATCAGGATTTGAGTCGCCAGATTGCATAGACGTACATGAGGGCAACAATTCTGAAAGTAGGTCAGATGCATCACACTTGATCATCTTGCGACCCATGTAAGTGCCTACTCTTACAGACCCATAATCAGTCCCACCAACACTGCATAACTCAAAGGACAGTAAAATTAGCTCCAACAAACCCATTCAAGATTCAAGAATATATTAAAAAGATTATCCCAACCACAATGCTCAATCAGAGATTTATCCACCTATGACGTATCCCAGAGTCAAGACCCCAAAATCGTATATGAGTTGGAATGCTAACCAGCTCCTTCACTTCTGCAGGCTGCAGTGAGATTTTGACTGATTAAATAGAAAGGCTAGAGATAAACTGGAGGAATGATTGGATCTAGCAGCTAGTTGAGAAGATAAACACTTACTAACCTGGCAAACCATTGCCAGGAGCTTGTTAGCTTCTCCACAAGCAGATGTCATTTGGTCCATTACTCCACAAGGAGCTCCGACAACACGATTCTCAACCTTCATAATTGTTCACCAACAGACAACACACACTCAATTGAGAATAGATGAAGTGATGAACCTAACACAGTTTGACAGTGTACTGTACCTTTTGACAGAGTAAAGCAAGATCCCTTGGAGCAATGTTTAAACCTAGAAGCAAGAATAACACGTGAACTGATGCCATTTTGCATGTATAAATGCAAGGTAAAATATCAGGAGGTGAATAATTCCTGAAGAGATTCAAAATGTCAACATATATTAACAAAATTAGCTGCTATAGCTATTTTCTTTAAGGGCCATTTGCAATCTGCTCTCGCTTTGACCTCTAACAGCATGTTTACCCCTGATTTTATCAGTGCCACCAAAGTAGGCAAAACCAGGGTCAACGGTGGGTTGAATGGGTCAAAGCAGGGGCAATGGGGCAAAGTTGGAAAAGGGGGGAAACATGAAGTTAGAGGTCAAGGTGAGGGCACTTATGCAATTGTCCCTTCCTTTAATGTAACAAACATTGCTGTATGTCTCCTCTCGATATACTAACCATAGGCAGCAGCGATAGCAGACATAGAAGCTACCTCCACTGATGCAGAAGAGGAGACACCTTTGCCTTCAGGGACAGATGAAGAAACCTGAGGATTCAAACAAAAATACCACAGATAACTGATACAGATGTTCAGGTTACATGTGTCTGACATGTGAAAACATGACTGATTAATATGGGCATTATATGAAAAAAATGTGAATGGCATGATGTTTGATGACTAATCAACATAAATTTCTAATACCGACTAACTCTTACAGGCATATGTGATATATCCCAATATGAAAAAGAATATGAATGCCAATATGTTTGATGATTAATGGACAGATAGTTTTCTTTACAGACTAATTCTTGCTAGCACATGTGATGTCGTTAAATGTGAATGGCAAGATGTTTGATGACTAATCAACAAACATTCCTGGACAGACTTGATAATACAAGCATTAGTGATATATCCCAATATGAAAAAGGTGATAAATGGATGCAATTTTGCATACTATGAATTGCGATTACTCATACCAAAATGTTCATGCTGTCTGTAAAGCGCACTCCTAGCTCAGTCATCAATACAAAAATAGTTCCAGCAACATAGGCAGCCCATCTGAGATGGAAAAGTTTTATTAAACATCAATACACATGAAAGTTGTTGATAATAGACAACAATAAAAACATCTTACTTTTGTGATGGGTCCCGAGAAAAGTATTCTTTGGCTTTATCATAAGATATTGGTTTGTCACCATCCATAAAATCAGAAAGGTCCATGTCGAACGTAGGTGCACGATTACTTAATTCAGAACCAAAGGATACCTGCGCAAACATATTTAGTAAAAACACTCAGTTGCACAAACAAGTGTATTAGATACTCTAGTAAACATGTAGGGGTCTTATCTCCACAGAATTATGGAAGAAGCCAAAAGTGAAAATATTTCAGTACAAGACTGTTTAAAAAAGATAAGGGGACAGAAAGACCGAGGATTGTAACGTACAATTTGTAACACTGGTACTGCTCCTCCATTTGCTAGTTGTCTAGCCTGTGTATGCTTCCATTGCTTCTGTTTGGTAGGGTCGCTTCTCTGAACAGCAACATGGCACGCCTCTCGGATGGGCATCTATATGTTAATAATCACACATGTCAAAAAAGAACAACCATATCACATCGGAAGGCTACTAGATCAATTCCACAAAGGTGCTAATTTACTAGGGAAGGTAGTCCTAGCTCCTAGGTAACTATGATTTATGAGATAATCGGTCCCTGTAGCAATGACCAATTCGTTTTTATAGAAGAAAAGTTTGAGATCTAACTAATCCTTCAAACAGTGCTGGAAGATCGGGAATTGCCTCAGCCTTCAGGAGAATAAAAGTCATAGTAAATTATTCATCCATCTATTATCTGTAAATAAATAAGTGACAATACAGCATTAATGGCATCAAATCTAGCATGTTAAAATGGACCTGTGGCAAACCTTGTGGAGAGAAAAATTACAAGGGACCCTAATGGCATAAAGTGGCCGCACAAAAGGTTAGGGCGATGCAAAAGGAAAGTTTAATAAATATGAAAAAAGGCATTGTTTTTGCCACGTTAGTAATTAAAACGGATGGTCAGAGGTTTAAGGATACACAGGTGGCATCCCCAAAGAGTCTAGTTGATAAGAAGCAATAAAAATGGTTCGCTTGTGGATTCGGGCCCATGGAGCTCATAAGAAAAGAGTATGCTTTGAAAATGTTACAAAAAAAGGAAGGCATATAAAACATGTTTTACATATGTGTCTAATATTTATTACTAATAATGACAATCTATGAAACAAATGGCGCTTGTTTCTGCAGTCAAACTTACCTGCAGTACAAGACTTCCAGAGTAATCTGCAATACCACCCATAACGTCTAATCGCCCAGGAGCTCTTGCAACATATATTTCCTCCTATAACAGAATAAAATCAGTTAATTAAATATTGCATATGAATCTTGTTCTTAATTTAATATTGCATAGGAATTTTGCTCAACAATATTTCTCTGTAACATATTAACAGAATTTATCAAACAAAATGAAGGGTGTTCCATCAGATTCGGTGCATTCTTCCAGTCTAACATAGAGAAGAACGGGAACTTAGCACAGACTATCGGAATTCACACTCCAGGTTTATAAAGAGAACTGAGTACCTCCCAGTCAAAGAGCACAGAAGCAGCGGCCCTCTCTCGAGTTTGCTTCTCAGGGCTTCTTAAGTCATTTCCAACAAGCCCTGATAAACTCTTCAAAAAGGACATGGTATCAGTTAAGCCTTGCATGTCACCATGGAGTATCTCGAAGTCCTCGAACGATCTGGAAAAGAAAATGAAAAAGGTGAACAAATTTGTATCAGAATGCAGAAGACTACTCTTGGAGAGACCGTAGATAGCATAAAGGGGAACAAAAGTGGTATAGAAACTTACGACTCTGCACTTCCATTCATATCATGAGATGTGGGTGTTGGGCGGACACTGATTTCTTTCTCAGAGAGAGAATACCAGTCAGGAATTCCTACATCTCTCCCAGGAGCCCTTTGTAGTTGATAGCCAAGCACAATGGCATCACGCAACCGTCTTGCTCCGCTCAACTACAGTTGTTAAATAAAGCAAGATGATTGAACATAAAACAGAGACATTCATTGAACATTCTAAAGTAACAAGCACATATAAATCATATGAGTTTTTTTACAAAAAATAACTAATCACATGGAAAACATGGCCAGTAGGATTGTGAAACAACAGGGAGTATTAGCAAACAAAAGAATGATTATTTAACATAAAATAAACTGTAGTCATGTACTATTGACAACAGAATTCAGAAGGCATGCTTGGTCGGAAATTTGGAGGTCCAACATAAAGGGCAAAATTTGACTCAAACTTTAAATATAGTTTGTACAGTAACTCACCTTTCCAGAAATATACTTCTTCCCAACAGCAGTATCTTGGAGGATATGTGCAGCCACCTGATGACAGCAGCATTAGCTTGTCTACAAAAGTCTATTGTATTTTAAAGCAATCTAAACAAGTAATGAATCACATACACATTCTATCATTTGGTTCAAGGAAAATAGGAGGTTGATATTAAGTTGTTTTCTTTGCAAGAACTAATTTGCATGCAATTGAATGCTTCAAAATATTTGGTCCTTAACAATAAGGGACAACTTCGTTTTATTCTGTGGAGACAGAAGCAAAACATGATTGATGAGTTGCTGAATAATATTAAAAGATTATGCCTGAGAATAAGTAGGAATTACCTCGCCACCATTTATGGGACCATCATAGCAGGGTTGAAGTGTGATAGCACGTTGAAGATAAGGTTTCCAATGCCCAGTAAGTAAATCCCTCCGTATCATCTCAATGCCACATTGATAATGCTTTTTTGTGATGGAACATAAGAGAACACAGAACAGAATCTCAGGCAAGGTACTTAATGACAGCACACAATTTTAAATTAGTTTTAACATAAGGTGAGGGCCAAAATGTTTCAACCTCAAGCATATTCCGCAAAAATGGTTCTTCATTGAAATAATCTCTTCGAACAAATACAAATGGCAGCTTGTAAGCCAAAGCCTCACTCACAGTGCCATATCCAATTTTTCCTACATTGGAACAGGATTTTTTTTTTGTAAGTGACAGGCAAGACAAAAAAAAATCATTAAATAACCCTGAATACCAAATAATTTAAAGTTGTCATTACCAAGCATGCAGTCAGATGCTGCCATCAAATCAGGTGTGTAGGCATCCTTTGCAAGCTTAATGAAATTTGGAGGAAGCTCTTGAGTATTAGATGCACCACATACCTTTCAGAAAATATAAAATGTAAGTCAGCTGGGTTGGTCAGGCATTAATCGGGCAGGGAAAATGTTGCTATCAGATGAACATACCAAACATAGCCAACCGTCAGGCAACCACTCTTTCTTCAGTTCCCATCCCGCAGACTGGACAAGAAAATAGCAAAAAGATCATGTTATCAATGTGTACAATTGTCCTAGTTAGAACAATTACATACCGATTGAAAACAAAACGAAATTTTAAATAACTCGAACAAAATGAGGACAAGTTTTTTTCCTGGAAAGTCTATCCTTCTGTCAAAACATAGAAGAGAACTCCCAGTCCCCAAATGTTGGGGGTGTATCATATGTTGAAAACCCCCACTATCATGTTCAGAGCCCAATAACATAGCCTAGGTCTCGCAAAATAATATTTGGAGGTCATTGATAGTCTTTAGTGGTACTTTTGTAAATACAAACCCACCAGGGGTCCATTTGTAGCTTTTAGTGGCATTTTTGTGAATAAAAACCCACCAGGGGTCCATTTATAGCTCTTAGTGGTGTTTTTGTAAATACAAACCCCATTGTGGGGGCATAAAGAGAACCTCCTCTCCCACCTCTCCTATAAAAGGGAGATAGGGACTTCTTTTGTCTAATGACTCTTTTGGCACTCTCCCTTATTCCTCCTTTGCTCTTTCATTTTGTTGTTTAAATCAACACCAAATTTAATAATAATAGAAAGTTCAATTATTATGGTATGTATAATATAAACTGATGTATCAACAACACATGCAAAATCTGATCATAGAGCATCGTGTGATTACTAGTAGATTTAGATCAACCTATACTAGTCCGGAAACAGGCAAATCAATTGAACACAGATATGTTGTAGGCAGATATCAATCAGATATTAGAATAAATCTAGGCACATACTTATAAGGATGGGGCAATTTTCTCTCACCTGTCCTCCAAAGTTGAAAATGACCAACTTAACATTATCTGCAATTCCTAATTCCTTTCTCACCTAAAACATTTAAATTATTAAAATTAAAAAGTAAGAAGTGTATTAAATTTGTAAGGTATCATTACAACAACAACAACAAAGCTTTTAAGTCCTCAAATAGAATATACAAACCTCAGATCTAGATCTATGTAATCTCCTGACCACCAGAGGAACATCAATAACATCACGGAAAGCAGGCACTGCATAAAACAGGATTGACAACTTATTTATTAGAATTGTACGCTTAAACTATTAGAAAACAATTTTTCGGGCTTAAGTGACATACTAGGGCAGAATCCGGGGAGTCGGAGCAAGAATTCACAATGGGAGTAATCCTCTGCTATCTATAATTGTTGTTAAAATGCAGACATGGCTAATTAATAACGGCATAATTATCATATTGCAAATAAACACAAAGAACATGACATTATTGAATAAACTAAATGCTAAATGACAACTTTTTTTCAATTCTTCCTACTAATTCTTTCTACCAACCACTCATCTTAGGTAGGTGTCATAAATTTCCCTTAAAAAGTTTGAAAAGTTAGAGATTTGAGTGAGTTACCTGCCACACAATCGAGCGATGATAATGTCCAGCTGCTACGACATACTCTGCATAAATGAAGTCCCAGCTACAGACAATTAAGATTTTATCAGTATTCCTCTATCCTCTTTGCGACACGCGGAACCAAGGAAGCAATGGGACCACCGATAACCTGAAATTTGTGAGGCACACGGATCGAATGCCAGCATCTGCAGCCGCCCTACACACCACAGGTACAACATCTGAAACCTACCAGCATTTGCTCAAGTGAGGTCAGTTGAGTCAGGTAGTCAGTTATCCACAAATGTTCTGACAAATGACTAGATGAGTAACATAAGCCGGTATAGTATTAGTACCACTAGGTCGGCCTTGATGGAGTTGAGCCACTCCGCCTCGGTTTTGAGGATGAAGTCCCGGGGCACCACAGCCGTTTGGTGATACTGCACCCACATAATGACAGATCACAACTATATTATTAAAAGCTTGCGGTAAGAAGGGGTTTTGTTCTAGCGCCCAGAAATAATATTTCAAAACCTTTGTATGCTTTCCATTGCTTGTGTGTATAAGGCCTATGTTATATAGTATATAACTTTGATCATAGGTATCAATTTCTAGTTGCATAGTTTCATAATAATTCTGCAAAGCTTCCGCATAATTTCCTTCGGATTGAAGGAACATCCGTTACGGTAGTTCATTCTATTCAAAAAATCTCCGTTCCAAAACCGTACATGAGGTTTTCATCTCATACGGCTTCTCCCTTCTATACTCTCATACGGCTTCTGAAAAATCTATAGAATAAAAATAGAATTAGTCCCATCTCATTATGGACCAAAGGGGGCTGGTATTTTTTCCAACAAATCTCTAGCCAACCTTCCCCCAAGAGATTTTTCTTAACACCAATGAATTATATTAATGCGAGAGGAAAACGATAGCTCCAAGAATTTCTTTATTCTCAACGCCTCCTATTTAGAGGAATTAGCCACTTCGACGACCTTTGATGGTTCGCGCACCCTTATTCAGAATCGGAGAACGGAGGGGCGGTGGAATAATGGAAACTATGCGTGTGCAAACTACAAAGCAGAACAAAAAAAAAAACAAAACAAAAAACCTTCTCGAGCGATGCGAGGCGGTCAACGGTGAGGGCGTCGGCCTGGACGGCGCCGCAGTCGAGCAGCACTTTGCGGATGTGGAGGCTCGGGGAAGTGATCTCGGTTGTGAAGACGAACTCAGGCGCGGCGGTGACCACGTGCACGTCGTGTCCCGCGGCGACCAGGTGCCTCACCACCTGCAGGAGCAGCAGACAGAGGAAGGACGCAGGGTCAGGAAAAGGGACAGGATCACGCGCGGGCACTAGGGCGGAGGAGACGGAGAGAGGGGCGGCGGACCTCGAGGGCGCGGGTGGCGTGCCCGAAGCCGTGGCCAGTGATGTAGTAGGCGAACACGAGATGCTGCGGCGGCGCGGTCACCTCGCCGCCGCCGTCCCCATCACGAACCCTCATCCTCCGGGTTCCGGCCTCCGCGATTTTAGTCGGCGACCGAGTCGAGTGCGAACGATCACTCCGCTCCGCTCCGACTCTTGCTCGACTTGGGATTGGACTCTCTCTGCTTCTCTTCCCATATGTTAGTACTATTTATCACGTCGCCGTCGCGCGTAAGTAGGCGCATGTGGTTTGGTTGGTCATATCCGATCCCGGCGCCGGCTTCAATGCGCCGAGCGTTGCGCCAATTCACCGCATTATCCTCCTGCTCAACTCTCTGTTTCAATTTGCGTGCCGTGACTGAGGGGAACTCCTCGAGTTTGGGAGTCTCAAGCAACAACCTTTGCTTCGGATGGGGCTTGATAAACCTGAATTTTTTTTTGTTCGCTTTGAGCCTGATCCGAGACTGAGTGACTGACAGATTTTTTTTGAAACATGCCCACCCGACGGATATGTTTCTCTGCGGGTTCACGATCGTGGCCGGCCTAATGAGAGTGAGATTAGGCCTACAGTATGACCCTATGGGAGTTTGGCGTCATCTTATCCAGAAAAGGTAGGAATATACTATTGGATAATTGGATATGCATGTGTCTTTGTTATTCTGTTTACATAAATGATCACGTCACGCTTATAAACTTTGGAGATGAAATGTAACTTTTTTTTTTATCTTAGGGACTTGCTAGCGTCCGGACGCTGCCCGCACACGGAGCGAGCGAGCGCCTAGCGCGTCGAGCTTGCGAGCAAGCGCACCAGCAGTGGGCCTGCGTCGTCCTGGACGTCGTCCGCACCGCTGCCACTTCCCACACGCATCACATGTGCAACGCTCCGATCTACTTTTAAAACATCTAGATACAACTGTTGCAGCATACAAAAGAAGACAAATGAAACACTTGAAACAAGTGTCTGAAACACTTGCGAAAACACTTAAAAACATTTGAAAACCATTGCAAACATATGCAACATCCAAATAAAACACTTGCAATCATACGTATGAAATACCCGAAAACACTCGAAACACATGTTTGCAATATGCATGTATATGCAACATCCAAATAAAACACTTGCAACATTTTTCTGGAACAGATGAAACATTTGGAACATAGACTTGAAACATACGTGTATAGACATTACAATATGTGCAGCATCCCGATATACTTTTAAAACATCCAAATAAAACAATTAAAACATACATCTGAAATAATTGAAACACTTGAAACATAGACTTGCAACATGTCTAAAAACGGCTAGAAACACTTAAAAAACATAGCATTGCCGGTGGCCACAACCTATCTGGTGGGGAATTGCAACATCCAAATAAAACACTTGCAAACATACGTATGAAATACCCGAAAACACTTGAAACACATGCTTGCAATTTGCATGTATATGCAATATCCAAATAAAACACTTGCAACATTTATCTGGAACAGACGAAACATTTGGAACATAGACTTGAAACATATGTGTATAGACATTACAATATGTGCAGCATCCCGATCTATTTTTAAAACATCCCAATAAAACACTTGAAACATATATCTAAAACAATTGAAACACTTGAAACATAGACTTGCAACATGTCTAAAAACGCCTAGAAACACTTAAAAAACACAGCATTGCCGGTGGCCACAACCTATCTGGTGGGGAATTGCATGCCTCCCCTTCTTGCCGACGACGCGAGGTGGATGGGGGCACAGATGTAGGCATAGGCCTCCCCAGGCGCAGGTGCAAGCCTCCCCTGCCTCCCCCTTCCGTGATGGGCGAGGTGGATGCGGGCGCGGCGCGGGCGCGCGGAGCAGCGAGGGAAGGGGTCGGGTGCCTCACAGGAAGGAGCAACGCGGGAAGGGCTAGCCACACGGGAGAGACGCCAGAGCAGGCGCTTCGTGCTGGGGAGGGAGAGGAGAAGAGAGAGCGTCCTGCTGCAGGACCTTGCGGTGGCGGGGTCGGCCGGAGGTGCGGTGCGGTGAGGAGCTTGGAGCAGCTGAGGAGGACACCACAGTTCGAGTGAGGAATTTTTCTTTTTTTTAGAGGCTGGTATGCTGAGAGCGCAAGAGGGAGGCATCAGTTCACTGGTGTTCTATGCATGCCATTCCTTTGCTCATCAGTCATCATGTAGAAGTAGGTGATAGGATTCTCATTCACAGGACGAAAGGCAACATGGCGGGACTCTAATGTGATTCCCACGGTGGAAGCAAGACTTTTTATCGCCTGCTCATAGGGCAAACAAAGGCATCAGTGACTAGTGAGGTGATGATACATGAATCAATGGCACATGGCCACATGAGTCTTGCTAATGTCCCTGCTGTTTTTTTGTGCAACCCTTTCTAAACTTATTTTCAAATGATTTTTTGTAAACTTATTTTTAAATGAAAACTAGAGCAGGTGATTCCCCGCTGTTTTGATCAAAAACAATTCTCAGTTTTTACAGATACATATATATTTTATATGAACATTAAAACGTGTTATTAAAAAGAAGCATATATTGTTAATTTTTACATAAATATATGATAAAATTCGTGGCAATTGAACGGTTATGGTATCAATAAACCAGCCATGGTAATACAATAATAATGCAAAGGAGTTTGAAACTAGGGCATTAAGATGTTATAAATCCAACAGGTTACATCAACTAATTGGATGTCAATCTAATCAGGTTCTCTTGTAACATGGAGTCTACTGGCACACATATTGCTGGGGAAGATCAGCACTATACCAGGAGGTATCATGCTAAGCATAATCAGTTTTTTTGTCGACTAAAGCAGCCAGCTACTTCTACACAGCTAGGGGAGGCCTATTAGAGACACAGGGCCTCCCGGTTGTCACCTTGACCACATAACATGGGCTGATGGATTTGGTAACGACGACGGCGTCATACAATGTTGCCACTGGCTAAGGTTCTCGCCATTGAATCCGCCAGAAACTGCTTCGGGTGTTTCCTCGACATCCATAGAAGTTACTTCAGTCTCATCAGCCTCCATAGGTACTTCAAAAATCGGTGTGCTCTCTGGCTCAGCAGCAACCCAGTCAGATCTTATAGACACTTGTGGTGGTGTCCAAGGAACTAAAGCCAAGCTGTTCCTACGCTCAGGAGATTCACCCTCCATCTCATGATAGTTCGCTTGATTGAAAGCATGGTCTGAAAAGTGAAAACAGCGAAGAAACTCATGAGTTGTTATAACTCAGAACACGTATAATTGGAAAAATATGCTGCATGTGAAGGTGGCGCAAAATAGAAGCTAATGAAAAATCTCTACAAGAAACAGCAGAACCAAAGAAAATAAAAGGAAGAAGATAATCGTTGGCAAGTAAATCACGTTAAAAATCATGACATGGGTCATATTCTGCACAGCAAAGAATGCAGCACAACTACAGCACTAGACAAAGGACACACCAAGCGTTCACTCACACAAATCAGGATGTAAGCAGGTGATGTCATGGCTAAAACACATCATCTCATGCCCCTAGGCCAACAGGCATTGCTTCCTGTTATATTCACCAACTAGCTGCATGCCACAACTAAATAGTAGACTCTTTGCAGCTCTGCATATAGCTTGCTTAAAGTATCAAGAGATAGGTTTGGACATGTCATAGATATCAAAGTTAACAAAAATCTAAATAGGTTACTTTATATTTGCACAAGGAACACCCAAATACTTAGGTAACGACAATATCATACAAGTTCTGGATATACATTTGACACTTAGAAATCTAACGAAATGCAGGATCAAAATACCAAAGATTCACAGGAATAATGGTTTAAATATAAATGACGACTAAAGAAGGTTGGTCACGATGTACTTACTCTTTAGACCACGTATCAAGTCTGAACTCACTATGAATGAAGAGCTTGAGATGCCAGGACCAAACGATAAGGGATTATCTACTGGTTTGTATAAAACAAGTGACATGTCCTCACTAGGCACATGATGTGTTGTTAGACCTTCCATCATGACTTCCACACTGGGTATGTCAACACCACCATTGATTTTCTCTCCCAGCATCTGGAATGACATGGAAGGAGCAGGTGGTTCTTCTTCCATAATTGGTGGGAGCCCGGGGTCCTATAAATAATAAGCAACATTTCGTTCAGAGAGGCATTACAGATGCAATAAGTATTCTGAATAAAGACGTCCAACGAATGTAAAACACCATAATGACAGAATGCTTAACTATATGCACAACAAGACATGCTGTGCACACCATGGATGATAAACCCTGCTTATGCAGTGGAAAATTGAAACATGTATGGTTTTTCCTTCTTCACTTGAAGTGATCAAACAGAAAGCAGGGAGCTACTTTGCTAGATAACATCATAACAAGACTGTCACAACAAATGCATAGAAACATATAGAGATGATGCCATAGAACACCCAGCATATCATCATCGGATAAACCTCGCTACATTTCTACATCAAAGAACCCAGTGCAGAGAGCTCCCGCTCTATGCGGGGTCTAAGGAAGGGTGTCAGTGGCAAGCCTTACCCTCGCTTGTGCAATGCGAGGAGACCGCGACTCGAATTTCTACACCAAAGAACTCCAACAAAAGCAACAACAACATAATCTGGCAATATCTGCATGTAAACAGAACAGGCATCCTAGGCTGACCTACGAAAGGACTACTGATTTCCTGAATGCATAGGCTCTTTGCAGAAAGGCATTTTCATTAACTTATTCAGTAGGAAGTTACTGACAGAGCAGATACTGCTGAGTAAACTCATTCTAGCTAATTAATAAGAAAACGGTATAGAAACTGGAAACAGATCTGACAAAACATCTATTGAATCTATTCTGCCGAATTGCATGAAGACGCTTTAATCAAATAGCCACTTATACAGGCAGGTCACGGACATTGCAGCAAGTATAGATAACCATCAAGTGCAAGATATAGTTGAAGCAACATATTCCATTTTTTTCCTTAAAAAAAGGAATTTTACTGTATTTGCTAACATGTAACCGCTCCCAAATCCCTATAATCAACCACCCTAGTTAGGCGTCCACCAATCATCACTAATTAAAGAGATGAACTCGCAGGCATAGTAGCGGCACAAGATTAGGGCAAAAGATTGCGCCAGCAAACCAGATAAGAGCCCTCATCAATTAATAGAAGCCTAAAAAAAGGCACAAACAGCTCGCCAACTCACCAATCTGCGGCTCTTGGCAGCGGGGCCGGAGAGGGAGAAGTCGGAGAGGCTGTCCACCACCTGCTCCAGCTCCTTCCTCTTCCCCGCGAACCCCACCATCGTCTCGCCCGAAACGAGAAGGCCCCGCGCCGCGAAATCCGGCCACGAACTCCGCAGATTCGGAGATTCCTACAGAACCCCGCTCCGGGCTGCTGCTCCGGAGTGATGCTGCTTCCGCTGTCCCCGCCGCGGCTCGCGAGGGCGGCCGGTTGGGGTTCTGCTTCGCGCGCCGCGGGAGGGATCCTCCTCGGGCGGGGAGGGTTTTCGCGCTTCCGAGTTCGCACGCCCCGCCTGTGGTGCGGGGTTCTGCTTCTGCTCGTTTGGAAAGCTTGCTTGCTCGGTTGGTTGGTTTGCGCAGGAAGGATGGTTCCAGAGGAAGAGCCTTTCCTCCGTGTGCCATTAAAAAAAGATGTTTAAGGACTAAGCATATTTGAAAAGTTCAAACCTACGTGAATGTCATAATATTTTTTTATCTCTCAATCCATTCCGTTCACCTTTCGTTTGGTTTTCGCCGTTTGCCAGCTCTGACATATAGGTCCGACCAATGAAAACACCTAAAATGCCATTCACTCTAACCTCATCCTCTACCTCTTTTTCTCCGCGGGGTGGGGCCAAGCTGTCAGTGATTCCAACACCTTCTTCCTCCTCACGACGAGCAGCGCGAGCTGAGGCTTGGCGCCCGCTGCTTTAGCCGACGTAGAAGGAGCATGGGACGATGACGGGGACGGGGATGGCGCCGAGGATGGGTCGGTCTCCATGTCCATCTCCTCGCCCTCGCTCGCGCCGCCGAACCGGAGGCGCTCCCCATCTGAGCGCACCCCTGCCCGCACGCCGGTCGCTAGCACGAGCCCTGTCCTCGGATGCCCACCTTGCTTGCATCTCACGTCGGGTGCTCCGGTGCCACCACAAGTGCGTGCTCACCGTTCTTAGTGCCGGCCACGCCACGCTTGGAGTCTGGTGGCGCGCCGCCTCGGGGCCGGCCGAGAGCCGCGCCGCGACCTGCGGGACGGCCGCACACCGCCCCTGCGCTGACCGTGAACCACGCCTGGGGGACGGCCACGCCGCTTCCTAGAGGATGGTCGCGCGCTGCTTAGAGGTGGCAGCGTCGCCTCCGGGGCCGATCAGCGCCTCATTGAACACTGTCGGCGCGCATGGGCGGCATGGCCGCGGTGGGTACGGCCTGGCTACGCCGCAGCAGACGACGGGCGCGGCGCACCATGCGCGGCGTGGTGCGTGGCTGGCGCGGCCATGCGCCGCCTCCGCCAGTGGAGCCGCCTCCCCGTTAGGGATAATGAGACGATGACCAAGAGAGGGATGAAAAAATTCAGCTGCGCACATTCTTGGCTTTGCGGCCATGGCGGACAGCGGCGACGGGGTCAGCCAGTACAGCCCCTACCCTTGATCGTTGTAACATCTTCGGTGTTACACCGTAAATCATTTATTAAAACATATCATGAGCATTATGTTTATGTGTTAATACATGTGATAAAGTATGTAGATCAATTTCTGTAACTCGAAACGATCAACTAAAATACGAAACGAAAGTTGATTCGATAGTCATGTTATATCACTTAGGGTTTAAAACCTATTTTTTATTAAGCAAAAATGCTATAGAACATGTATGTGATACTTAAATAAAGTTTAAAGTAAAAACTTTATAGATGACAATAAAATACTTGCGGTCGAAAAATAATATAACTAGCTAATATTTCTACTAGCTTAGAAATCGCAAATAGAAATCAAATTCAGCTCAAAAACTTAGAAATTTTCAAGTCTGCCAACAGCTAGACATTGCTATGTTTAGCAATTTATTGTGAGAGATTGGGTTAAAGAGTGGTGTAGTGTTATAGCTTAGTTTGGTTGTCTCATATGCCATCTTGAGTATGGTGAAGATGGTTTAGGTCCTAAAGCAACCGTTTGGTCAGGTTGAACGCTTTAAATTCGTGCGCGTACTTGTCTCGGGCTGGTTGGCCGCGTGGTCGCGATCACCGCGCTCAGGCGCTCGACGTTGCGCGTTGGTCGCGCGTGCGCGCGCTACCACGCGTGGCCGGCCATGGCCTCCTCTGGCCTGGCCATGGCTCGGTTGTCACTGGCCCGCTGCGCGGAGCCGCTGCTGCTGCCGCCTGCCTCGTCCCACGCTGCGCTACCGTCGCATCTGTCGCTGCTGCCTCGCGTCGCGACGCTGTCGCTGCCGTCGCATCGTTGTCGTGTTCGTGCTTGTACACTGTAATCGTTGCACCGAGCTACGTCGCTGGCTCGCTTTGATGCCGCGCGCACATGGTCGTGCCGCTGTCGCCATGTCATTTATGACACTGCGACGCGAGGGCCACGCTGGTCAGACGCACGCACGCATTGTCCGTAGCGTCGGCGCATGGGTCTCTTGATCCCGCCACTTGCGTCCTGCCAAGGCGTGGACGAGCCAAGGCCACCTGCTGCGCCGTCTCTCTCTCTTTCTCTCTTTTCTCTCTGCTTCCCGCCGCCGTCGTGTCATGTCATGGTGAGCCAGAGAGTGAGCACCTTTCATCAATACCTCATGCTCGTGTCTCCGCCTTCACATCCCCTCTCTAGCCGCCCCCACCCCCGCTTTGATTGTGGCTCAGCCGAGCTCCATTTTTGGATGCTTTGCCCGTCGCCGTGCCGTTAAGACCCGTCACCGCCCGCGCCGTGGCCAGCCTCCACCACTTCACCTTGAGCAAATTTCTCTGCACCACTAGCTCGCCTTGGCTCCCTCTCCACCATGTGTACGGCAGTGGGAGCGCTACCGCCTCCCCGCTGCCGCTGCCGCTAACACGGTCGTGTCCGCCGTGGCTTGTCATCGTGCTCACCGGGCGCACGTGGCCAGCACTACTCAGGTAGTCGCTGGTCGAAGCACAACTTCGGCCTGGTTCGTGGTGTGCCCCTGATGCTTATCCACTATCTCTACCATCCTATTAGCGATGTGGATCACCGAAATGCGGTTGCTGCCGTTGTAGGTCACCCACCGCCAGGGAGAGCCCGCTCTGCTTCACCCCCGTTCGTGCCACCACCGCCCATCGCTTCGCGTTGAACCCTAGGTGAGCGTCAGCCTCATAGATAGGTCAACGTGGGTCCCGTGTGGCCGACGCAAGCGCCAGTGCCACCGCTCACCGCGCCAAAGCGCGTAAGGGGAGGCTAGGGACCTTGCCATTGTAAAGAGGAGAAAGATCCAATGGTTCCGTTGCAAAGTCGCTATCTATAGAAAAAGTGTGTGTTGTGTTCGCGCTATTTTATGATAACGCGAAGTGTTTTTGCTAATGTGCCAGCGCGCACGGCCTTCCTCGCCGCGGGCCGCCTCGCGTGCATGGGCCAGTGCCACGTGGGCCACACCGCGGGCCGTGTTGGGCCGAAATCAGTTTAACTTTTTCGTGGAGAATAGAAATAGCTTTTCATTTTAATTCTGAGCTAAACTTTGGTAATTAATGTAAAATCATGTAGGTATCCAAAAATTATGAAACCAATTTTGTTAAGTTTCTAAAATTGTGCTCTATCTGTTAGTGTATTTACTTCATATATATACTTATTGATACCAAGAGCTATTAAATCATTTGAGAGTGCTTAATATTATTAGGTTAAATATTGTAGGAATTTTTGTGGCAAAATGATGATAGCTTTAGCTCTAAAAATTTTACAGTAGCTTCATAGTATTATTATGTGCACCCTGTAATTTTTGTAGCTTTAGAATAGACTTAACATAAGGGTAGTTAAATGCTCTTTGTTTTAAATATACATTAAATCATTAGTAGAAATAGAGATATATCCTTCATTTATAAAGCTAGGTGTTTATTTGTTGAACCCAACACTTTACTTGATGAAGATGATAGTTAGCTTAGTATCTTAGTCATTAGAGCTAGCTTAGTAGTTTATCATGTGTATTCTTATTTTAAGAGTTGTTGTTGTCGAAATGCTAAGTGGTGCATCATCATCGTATGCATGTAGAGAACGAGTTGGCGGAGATCGTGACCATCGGAGATCACGAGTTTGAGGAGGTGATTGAGGAGTATGAGGAGGAGATCCTCGTGTAGGAGGAGGTCCTGGAGCCGCCACTGACTGACTGAGCTGACACCCCGCCTGCCCAAGGCAAACCCCGGTGCATAACCCTTATTTTGAATAATCACTGGATATATATATATGTGATGTGCATTTACGTTACAGGCTTATTGTTGAAACTACATGCATAGATATACCTACCTATGAGTCCTACTAGCTTAGGCCACGTAGCTGCTATGCTTAGGTTTTTCGGTAGCGTGAGTAACCTATCGTTACTCGCAATAGGTGATTATTAATATTACTCTCATGATAAAATGGTGAAAGGAAATGAAGACCGGGCAGGGATATGGTACGGGTATTGGTGGGTGTAAGAGGTTGTGTCATGCTGCCAACGGGGCATAGCTTGGTAACACTATTTTCCCTGTTCATGTCGGTTAAGGACCGGCCATTGCATTGGATTCTAGTCAGGTCACAGACTTATTATCCTGAGCACATACTTGCTTATGGGGGCGGGAAGGCTCGTTGCTCTCTTGTCATGGGTTCCGACTCTTTCCAGACTAACTAATTAGAGGTGGGGATGGAGGTCTAAGCACCACACTGAGTCCGAGACTCAGGTGTGAGGGCTTAGAGTCCAAGTTTGGATGGGGACCTGGACCCATTGACAAGAGAGTGGTGGGTTGGTCCTACTTATGCCTGGGGTACAAGTGGGGCGTGTTTTTCGGGGTACCTAGCTGGGCTATATTGGTTCGTGAATCATCGTGTAATATGGTACGACTTATCTATGATCTGGCACCATAGTAAGAACTGGAAGATGGTGAAATGGATTTGATTGCTCAACTCTTGCTTAAAAGTAGAACAGGTGCTTACATAGAATGGTTAGCTAATGAACTAATCAGGACTGCTAATAAGAAACATACATAAGGATTCACTACTAGTAATGCTTTTTGCAAAAAGAAAATCCAGCAAACCATAAAGCTTATCATATCCTTAGAGTCGGGAAATTATTACCACTAGTCGGGTAAGTCTTGCGAGTACATTGTATACTCTGGGTTTATTTATCCTTGTTGTAGGTGCAGCTTGAGGAGTAGCTGTTATGTGGAGGATTCTTCTGGTGGGCACAGATGGATCCTTGTATCTTATCGTTAGATGTTTATTTTAATTCCGCTGTTTAAATTCCGCACTCCGAACTTGATATTGTAATAATGTATTTATGAGAACTCTTGTTGTATGAAATGGACTAAGTATTGTAAACTCGTTCTCATTATTAGATCCTAGAGGAAAAACGTGGATGTTTCGAGTTCTCTCTTGAGGTGTGCTTGACGGAACCATCTGATATAGCTTGCTTTCGGGATGCTTAGTGTCTAGTGGAAGACCAGTGCCTTCGGAAGCGTGCTATTTCGGGCGGTTCTGCCACAATCGTTCTCGACGGGATTGCTTGCAGGAGCTAGCTTTCAACCTTAATCACTCATTGCTACAAGGAATCGAAACGAGAAGGCCCGCTCATGGCAAATTTTGAAAGATGTAGAGGGTGGCTATGGTGGACGTGTTCTGGCTTTTATAGCTAGGCATCGCGATGCAGGGCAGACATGGGCTCGACCTAAAAGTGCAATTGTCGGTGCAGAAAATGACCAACACGTAAATATTTGTAGTTTTATCGTACGTTGTGATCGGATGTGGCCTATCAAACAATGACACATGGTTTATGCTGGTTCAGGCAACGTGCCCTACGTCTAGTTTGAGTCGATCGATGACTTTATTCCTGAGTTCAGGTGCTCGAAGTTTGTTGTGGGGTTACAAACGGAAGGGAGTAAGATAGGGGGTGCAAGAGGTCCAATCGGACTCTGGACCGAAGGGCCGAGAGTGACGGGATCTCCTATGTGCGCTAAGTATTCGAGCGTATGCTCTATGTTTTTGTGAGATTGATCCTCCTCATTGGGAGAGAGCGCATCCCCCTTTTATAGATGAAGGGGATGGCCTTACAAGCAAGAGAGGGAGAGTTTACGTATGCTATTAAGTCTTGTTGCCCACGCCGTCGGGTACAATGATGATTGTAGGCGCCTACAACACTATTAGTGTCAGATGCATGTGGGAGGTTCCGTCGTCTTCTCCTGGTATGGCAGATGTCGGTGCCTACCATACTGTTGATGCCTAGAGGCATGTGGGGCTTTTTTACCGTGTTCGCCTGGTATGGGAGTTGAGGGCGCCCACAACACTGTAGGGCAAACGTCAATGCCCACAACACTGCTGGGGCTCTGACATGCCTGGAGGGTGGCAGGGCACCCTTTTGACATGCCCTGTCGGTACTGTGCTGCAGGGGTACAAGATATGGTCCTTGGTATTACGGTTGACTTGAGCGCCCTACCTTTCTTGCTCCGCTCGTTTCCTAGGTCCTCACCGAGCGGGCATCCCCAGTCAATTGGTCCTAATTGGTTCCGACTGCGCTAGTCAAAGAAAAGCTGTAAGCATCAGCTAGGCCTTCCGGTCGGAGAGGCATGCCAGAGTCATAGGTGGGCTGGCCAGGCCTTCCAGTCAGAGAGGCGGCCCGTAGTCTGAAGCAAGCATCGTTCCTCCTTGGCCAGGCCTTTCGGTTGGAGAGGCGGGCCAGAGTGGAAAGCGAGCGCCGTTCCTCCTTGGCCAGGCCTTCCGGTCGGAGAGGCGGGCTGGAGTCGGAAGTGAGCCTGGATCGCCCTTCTGGTCTGTTGTGAGGTTTTTTGGGCTGGCCTAGGAGTCACGCGTCGTTCGCAACGTTGTCTGCTGGGCCGAGCTTTTACTGGGAAGCTGGTCCATGAGGGACCCTAGGTTTATGAACCCGACAGGAGCCCCCGAGCCCCCGGGCGATTCGGGTAGAATCGTCTAGGGGATTTTTGTCTTGACAGCGGGTGCGCGCGAGTGCACACTGTGGGTGTAGCCCCTGGGCGATTCGGGTAGAATAATCTGGGGGGGGTTTCGTGTTGCCAGCTAGGGAATTTTTTGTTTCATCAGCGAGTGCTGCGCGAGCGCACCCGTGGGTGTAGCCCTAGAGCCCCCGGGCGACTCGGGTAGAATCACCTAGGGGGTTTGTAAGCAGGCGTGAGTGTGTGCACCTTGGTGGGCGTAGCCTCCTCTTTCCAGTTTTTGACCCATCGTTTCTAGGAGCGTGGTCCGAGGAGTTTGGTCGCATTCCAAGGGACTAGGTGATACGAAGTCATCAACTAGGGCGTCGGGCAGCCGAGGGATCGGTGGGTCGGACTCGCGGATCCAGGCGCTGGGCGCAACGAGGGATCGGGCGAGTCGAGTCACGGATCCGGGCGTCGGATGTGCCGAGGCATTTTGGACGTGTCGAGGATAGGGCGGGTCGGAGTCGTGGATCTAGGCGCTGGGTGCAATGAGGGATCGAGCGAGTTAGAGTCACGGATCCAAGCGTCGGACGTGCCGAGGAGTTTTGGATGTCGAGGGATCGGGCGGTCAGAGTCATGAATCTAGGTGCTGAGGCGCAATGAGGGATCGGGTGAGTTGGAGTCACAGATCTAGGCGTCGAACGTGTCGAGGGATCGGGCGAGTCAGAGTTGCAGATCCAGGCGCTGAACGTAATGAGGGATCGGGCGAGTCAGAGTCGCGGATCTAGGCGTCGGCCGTGCCGAGGCGTTTGGGCGTCCTAAGCCCCCGAGCCCCATTGGGCTCGGTAGGGGTCATTTTTGAGTTTTTGTGCGTTACCCCATCCACGGTTTTCACAACCGGAGGGGCTAAGCTAACATCGCTTACCTAGATGGCTCGAGTGACGTGCTCGGTGAGCTCGCTAACGGGCATGTTCGAGTGAAATCCGTCCGTCGTTCGTGATGGGGTCGGCATAGCCCTCATGTGGCATTCCACTACTCCTTAACCCGTGTCCTGGCAGATGCCTAGGTCGTTTTGGAGACTGACCCGGGTGGCTCGCTGGCCTCCCCTCGATGGAGATTCTGTGGACATGGCTCGAGCTTAGGATCAAACGAGAAGGTTGTGATGACCCTGTCTGCTTTGGAGCAGACTAGGTGAGGCCCGCTCGGGGCTCATCTGCGTTTTCTCCCTTGACTCTGTTTAACGCGGGGCGGCCTTGAGCCCTTCGTGGGCTGGCCTTCGAACCCCGGTTAGTCGTTGGTCATGTTGAATGAGGCAACTGCCACTTTGTGATGCAACACGGAGTGTTGTGATGCATTGAACTACATATGCGATGCTTCAGATGTATGGGATGAATGAATGATTTGTATGAATGAATGTGTGAATGCGTGTATGAATGTATGAATGACAGCAGATGAAGGAATGGTCATATAAAGAAATAGTAGGGGTTGGTAATGTTACTTTGATGACTCAAGTGACGGGGTTTGAGGAGCTCCTACCATATATGTTTGACTGCGATCCGCGCTCATCGTTTGTGACGGAGTCGGCATGGTCCATATAGGGCGTCCCTCTGCTCCTTACCTGTCTCTTGGTGTTCGCCTGAGCCGTCTGATCGACTCAGGAAGCCCGTTGGTCTCTCCTGGGCGGAGATCCCGCAGTTGGGCCTTTCCAAGTCCCGCCTGGGAAGGTGGAGAGCCGCCTGCGCGTAGTTGTGCCTTGTTTCTCGTGCCCGACGTGTGGTAGTGGTGGGCCATACCCAGGCCACGTTCCATCTGACCAGGCGCCGTCTCATCGGGCGGGGTGCATCCCATCGATCAGGGTGCATCCCATCGCATCCCATCCGCATTGAATGGGGGGAAGGGAGAGGGTTTTTTTTGCCCCAATCCCTCGTATTTCCCCAACTGCTGTGCCTCCTCCTTAAATAGGGGAAGGGAGAGGGCTTTCATCCCTTTCCTTCGCCTATTCCCCATCTGTCGCCTCTCCTCCTTCTTCCTTCTCACCAAGAGCGTTTGTGCACCACGGCGGTTCTTTAGTGAGACAAGGTAAGTGAGGGGGAGAACTCATAGATTCGTTCATGAATCCAAAGCTCCATGTCGAGCTGGAGGCCATCCGAGGTGGTGCTGGCCGCCTTCATCGAGAAGGGGCTGCTTCCGCCGAAGGAAGTGGCGCACTGGGTCCTGTGTGGGCTCCTTCATGAGTGGGTCCTAGAGCTGCAGCACCTCAATCTGACTAGGGTGCTGCACGTCGCCGGCTTCATCACCGTCTACAAGGCCTTCTTTGGGATGGAGCCGCATGTGCACTTTTTTCGGTGGATCTTCACCGGGTGAGCTTTGTCAGAGGGGAAGCTGCTCGGGACCACGCCGGTGGAGGGTTTCACCCTTGTAGCTGCTCAAGTCGGTCAGTTCATAAAGTTTGATGAGATGTTAGAGACATCCTCCAATCATGGCGGCCATACTATAGTAGGCAACGTCCCTGTCCAGGAGCTACCCTATCTGTACGGGGAAGTCTGGAGCTCCATGTTCTTTAGCTGAGCATTTATGGGTGCGACGCCCTTAAGGTACCCGTTGCGCTCGCCAAAGTCAAGGGAATGGAACCGAGCGGGGCCCTTGCGGTGGTGGTTATGTATGGTGGTAGTAAACGCTCCGTCTGAGCCAAGCGTTGCCCCATCGGAGGGCGAGCAGCCTTTATCTTCGCCGGTCGTGTCGTCAGCCCATGCCGCCGGGTGGCCAGAGTAGAAGTAGCCAGCAGATGTAACAGTTTAAGTTCATGGGGGAGCCCCCGTGTGAATAGTTGTATTGACGAATACATCAATTTTCGTTTTGTGATGAATTACTTCGTTCAGGGAAGCTTGTCCTGTCCATTCCTTATTTTTACCCTAGCATAGCTTTGTTTTTTATTCTTTCTTTTTCGCACCTACCCGTTCATCCCATAGGCTACAACCTTAAGAGCCCAGGCATGGCCCGCGAGGCTTAGCTGCTCGTAACCGTAGGTAGAGGCGGGGTGCAATCGGTCAGAATGTTGAAGCAAAGTTACGTAAGATATTTAAAGGAACGGACTACCCTTTCGTCCGGGTAAAAAATGTATTTACCATATGATAGTAAAAAAGAGGTGGTATCGCATCCTCGTGGAGCCCCCAAGTGACCTAGGCCAAAGTGTTCGGGCCAGGGTGCTTTGAAGGAGTGGACGTTGAATGAAAGAAAATGGTAAAGACCGAATTTTAGGGGAAGAAACGACATAACTGTTCGATGTTCCAAGTGTTGGTGAGAACATCGCCGTTGTCGTCCTTCAGTCGGTAGGCGCTTGGTCAGATTACTTTGGTCATCACATAGGGTCCTTCCCATGGCGGAGAGAGTTTGTGCTTCTCCTTGGTCGATTGGGTCCTTCAAAGCATGAGGTCTCCGACCTCAAGGATCCTTCCTCTGATTTTCCTCTCGTGGTACCTATGGAGAGTCTGCTGGTAGCGAGCGGAACGGATGACAGTCATCTCGCGGGCCTCCTCGAGTAGGTCAACTGCGTCTTGTTGAGCCTCCATGGCTCGGTCGCGGTCAAAGGCATTCACTCTTGGGGCACCATGGTTGATGTCAGAGGGTAGCACTGCTTTAGCTCCATAGGCCAGGAAGAAGGGTGTGAACCCTATGGATCAGTTCGGGGTCATTCTTAGGCTCCAGAGGATCGCCGGGACCTCTACAACCCATCCCCCGGCGTACTTGTTGAGTCAGTCAAAGATGCGTGGCTTAAGTCCTTGGAGGACCATGCCATTGGCATGCTCGACCTAGCCGTTAGTACGTGGATGTCCGACCAAGGCCTAGTCGATCCTAATGCTGTATCCATCACTGAAGTCTAGAAATTTCTTCCCAGTGAAGTTAGTCCCATGGTCAGTGATGATACAGTTAGGAACGCCGAACCGGTAGATGATGTTGAGGAAGAACTTGACCGCCTCCTCCGAGTGGATGTTGGTGATGGGCTTGGCCTCTATCCAATTGGTGAACTTGTCGACCGCCACGAGTAGGTGAGTGAAGCCGCTTGGGCCCTTTTTGAGGGGTCCTACCATGTCGAGGCCCCAGACTGCGAACGGCCAGGTGATGGGGATGGTTTGGAGCTCTTGTTCCGGCAAATGAGTTTACCGAGCGTAGAACTAGCATCCCTCGCACCTACGGACGACCTCCTCTGCATCTCGTAGTGCAGTGGGCCAGTAAAAACCTTGGCAAAAGGCTTTTCCGACCAGCGACCTTAGGCCCGCGTGATGTCTGCAGATTCCAGCATGAACCTCGAGGAGGAGTTGTTTCCCTTGGTTGGTAGGGATGCACTTCATGAGTACCCCCGATGGACTTCGCTTGTAGAGTTCATCACCGATGGCGACGAACGTCTTGGCGCGTCGAGCGATCCATCGAGCTTTAGTCCTTTCGGGTGGGAGAACCTTCTCGAGGAGGTAGGCGAGTAGCAACGCCCGCCAGTTAGTTTGATCGAGTGCCAATACGGCGACGTCGGCGGGTGACGCCGTCATGGAGGCACTGGGGTCGGAGCCCCCGAGCGCCAGGTTGGCGTCAGGGTGTGTCTGCGTCGGACCTTCTAGGATGCGGGGAGACGGCTCATGGAGGTCATTGATGAAGACCCCGCTTGAAGACAGATCCCGCTTGGCGACCAATTTTGTGAGAAAATTAGCGGCATCGTTGTCCTTTCGGGGGACGTGATTTAGCTCGATCCCCTAGAATTTGTCCTTGAACTTGCACACCTCTTGGTAGTATGCTACCATGAGGGGGCTTTTGCAGGAGGACTCTGATGTAGACTAGGCCTGATCTTCCGAAATGTATGATAGCGTCGATTGGTGGAGACTCGACGTTCATGATCTAGGCTTTGAACCAAGATTGATTTGGACCCCCGCAACTGTTACACCACTGCTCCGTTGGTTATCAACCACACGAACGCGATTGACCTCGCCGAGAAGGCTTTCCTGCAAGCGAATCGAGAACACAAGAAAGAACGGATGAACGCAATCTGAAAATGCAAATAAATATGAGGCTTAAGATAACAAGAAGGAGTTCAAGTCTTTATTCGAAAGGACTAATCGCCATAGGCGAACAAGATCAAGAACTGGGGCCCTGGTTCACAACAAGCAGCCTTCGCGGCACAGTTATAGCAAAACAATGTCTGTTTCATGAGGAAATCAAGAACTAAATAAAACCCAAACCCTAAGGAGAGAGACGACTGCTAATTATAGAGTCTTGGGCATCACCCCCCTAGACGCGCCCCTTAATGGGCCTAAACACGATACACGGTCCAACGGACCAAAATACGGTGTCGCAGCACCCTGGCAGATTCTGGATGCTGACTTGTTTCGATGATTCCTGTTGATTATAAAGGTCTTTTGATGTGAGACCACTTGGATTGGCTTCCTTATCAAATTAGCTTTCCAACCATATATGGATCGTCGAAAACGGAGTCCGGATGCTTCCTAGGTGACCAGTTTAAGGCAGACTGGTCCTGAAGGCCAAGACAGACTTGAACTTGAGTTGCTTTGGGCTTCCACCTCGGGGACTCAAACCGAATTAGCCTCGGACCTCCTTCTTGACTTGGACACTCTTAATGGCCTATTACCCCTCCATACCATGCGCCAAACATGGTCATATGCATGGGTGTCATGTCCTCATCAGACTCCTTCATGACCTGGTCAACGACCAGCTCCAAGTCGCCGTGAACGTAGAGTCGCGTTGCACCAAGCTCGATGGCGATGCGTAGTCCATTGATGAGGGCCTCATCCTCTGTGGCATTGTTTGAGGCTAAGAAGTGGAGGTGGATGGTGTAGCGAAGCCTACTCCCGTCTGGGGAGATCAGAACCACTCTAGCCCCCGAGCTGGGTGCCATGACGGACCCATCGAAGTGCATCGTCCAGTACTATGTGATTCAATTTGATGTTGAACCTTCGGAGGTTCACAAATATCACGGCCAAGTTCGCGATCAGGTCACAAGCTTGAGCCGTTTTGACTACTATGTGATCAACATAGATGGCGATTGTTGATTTCGGTCGCTTGGCTTGATCAGGCTGATCGAGCGGGTCAATTTGAATGGTGAAGCATTGCTGCATGCACCTTTGGTAGGTGGTGCCAGTGTTCTTCAAACCGAAGGGCATGGTTACATAACTGTACAAACCATACGAGGTGATGAACGAGGTTGTGAGCTGATCATTTTCTTTCATTGCAATCTGGTGATAGCCTGAGTGGGCATCTAGAAAGGAGAGGATCTCGCATCCCAAGGTGGAGTCGACTATCTGGTCTATGCGTGGCAAAGGAAAGGGATCCTTTGGACATGCTTTGTTGAGGCCAGTATAATTGACGCACATTCTCCATTTCTCGATCTTGTTTTTAACAAGAACAGCATTGGTAAGCCAGTCGGAGTGGAATACCTCTCTGATGAATCCGGCTGCTAGGAGTTTGGCGACCTCCTCACCTATGGCCCTATGCCTCTCATCATCAAAGCGACATAGGCATTGCTTGGAGGGCTTCGAGCCTGGGATGAGGCATAGTGCGTGCTCGATGACCTCCCACGGTATGCCTGGCATGTCAGATGGTTTCCATGCGAAGACATCGCGGTTGGCATGTAGGAAGTCGATGAGCTCACATCCCTATTTGGTCGGGAGTTGGGTCCCAATCCACACCATCTTGGTTGGGTCAGTGGGGTCGATCCCCACCGCCTTAGTTTCCTCGAGTGGGCGGAAGGCCATCGAGGAGGTTGGTTTGTTGCAGTCCAGCACTGCAGGGGTCGACGACTCCTCGAGCCACGGGAGCTCGGATGAGTTGATGACGGTAGTGGTGAGCTCAAAATGCTCGTGGTTGCACGTGAAGGCATGCGAGAAGGTGCTACCCACAGTGATGACATCGTTCGGTCCTAGCATCTTCAGCTTCAGGTAGGTGTAGTTGGGGACCGCCATGAACTTGGCGTAGCATGGCCGCTCCAAGATGTCATGGTAAGACCCCGGGAAGTCCACCACCTCGAAGGTGAGCACCTCCGAATGGAAGTTGGATCGGTCACCAAACATGATGGGCAGGTCGATCTGCCCGAGCAGGTATGTTGCGCTCCCGAGATCACGCCGTGGAAGGGAGAGCTCACCGGTCGGAGCTCCAACCGGGGATGCGCATGGCTTCGAGGGTGTCGATGTAGAGGATGTTGAGGCCGCTACCTCCATCCATCAGCACCTTGGTGACACACTTCTTACGGACGATGGGGTCAACGACGAGCGGGTAGCGCCCCGATCTGGCGACGTGGGATGGATGGTCCCTCCGATCAAAAGATATCGGAGATTTCGACGAGCGAAGGAAGGAGGGGACGACCATTTCGGCGACGCATGCCTCTTGGTAGCGCACTTTGTGCTGGCACTTGGAGTAGACGACATCGGATCCCCCAAAGATCATGATGCATTCCTCGGGGTTGGGAAGCCATCCCCATCCTTGCCCATAGCGCCTCCACTCTTGGCTGCCGCCTCCTTGCCTTTTCCTTCTTTTGGCCCACCGGCCTATCGTAGGAAACGCTTGAGGAGCTCACAATCCTTGTAGAGGTGTTTGACGGGGTAAGCATGGTTGGTGCAGGAGCTATCCATGAGCTTGTTGAAGTGGTCAGGTAGGCCCTGCGAGGCTGCTTGCTCGCGCGATAAGCTACGGTGACCAATGCGGAGTTGGTCATTCGGCGCCGATCCTTCTTGTTCTTCTTGCCCCTCTACGTGGAGGGACCCTCGTCTTGGTCCTCGCGCTTGGCCTTGCCCTTGTCCCAGCCTTTGTTGAAGACTACTTCAACCACCTCCTCATCAGAGGCGTGGTTTGTGGCGACGTCGAGCAGGTCGTGGGTGGTACAGGGCTTCAGGCAGCCAAGCTTGTGGATCAAGGGCTCACAGGTTGTCCTGAAGAGGAATGCACTGATGACGTCCACATCAACAACATCAGGTAGGGAGTTGCACCACATTGAAAACCTATGGATGTAATCCCGAAGGGACTCGCTGGGCTCCTGCTGGTAGCTCTTGAGGTCCCAGAAGTTTCCACGGCGGACATATGTCCCCTGGAAGTTTCCGACGAAGATCCTCTTGAGGTCCGCCCAGTCACAGATGCTGTCATGCAGGAGGAATTCGAGCCATGCTCGATCATGTTCCCCCACGTAGATGGGGAGGTTCTAAATGATCAAGTGATCATAATCCATTCCCTCGGCTCGATAGGCGAGCCGAAGTCTTTGAGCCATATACCGGATTTGTCTCCCCGGTATATTTAGAGATGTTGGTCGGCGGTCAGAAGCGTTGTGAGAATGGCGCTCTCAGGATGCACCGCCAAAGCCCTGTGGTCCTAGGCCATCCGGCTGGGACTCCGGTCGTTGGGTTGGTCACCACGCCTGCGGTGCGTTTCACTGGTCCCCTCAATGGTTTGGCCGAAGCCCATGTTGTCTGCTCTCACCGCCACCCGATGGACGTCACATCATGCCGGGCCAATGCCAGTTGCTGATGACACTACGAGCATCTTAGTTTGGCTCGAGGCATTCGCGCATAGGCGGTCAGTGTAGAGCGGGTGCCGGGTTAGGCTGTGGCGCAGCTGCGCCCTCATGTTCCGCGCTCGACGGCTATAGAGGCAAGCGGATGGAGCAATGCATCTGGTGCGTCCCCGCTCCCCTGGTGGGGAGAGAGGTTGTGAGTCGATGGTGCGACACGGAGCTTTCCACCAGACGAGTTGATGACGGCAGTGGCGAGCTTGAAATGCTCGTGGTCGCATGTGAAGGCGTGCGAGAAGGTGCTACCCACAGTGATGATGTCGTTCGATCTCGGCATCTTCAGCTTTAGGTAGGTGTAGTTGGTGACCGCCATGAACTTGGCATAGCATGGCCGCCCCAAGATGGTGTGGTAAGACCCTGGGAAGTCCACCACCTCGAAGGTGAGCACCTCTAAGCAGAAGTTGGATCGGTCACCAAACGTGATGGGTAGGTCGATCTGCCCGAGCAGGTGTGCCTACGCTCCCGGGATCACGCCGTGGAAGGGAGAGCTCGCCGGTTAGAGCTCCGACCGGGGGATGCGCATGACTTCGAGGGTGTCGATGAAGAGGATGTTGAGATCGCTGCCTCCATCCATCAGCACCTTGGTGAGGCGCTTCTTGCGGACGATGGGGTCAATGACGAGTGGGTAGCATCCTAATCTAGTGACGTGGGACGGATGGTCCCTCTGATCAAAAGATATCGGAGATTCCGACCAGCGAAGGAAGGAGGGGACGACCATTTCGGCGATGCACGCCTCTTGGTAGCACACTTTGTGCTGGCGCTTGGAGTAGACGGCATCGGATCCCCCAAAGATCATAATGCATTCCTCGGGGTTGGGGAAGCCGTCCCTATCCTTGCCCATAGCGCCTCCACTCTTGGCTGTCACCTCCTTGCCTTTTCCTTCTTTTGGCCCGCCGGCCTATCACAAGAAACGCTTGAGAAGCTCACAGTCCTTGTAGAGGTGCTTGACGGGGTAAGCGTGGTTGGTGCAGGGGCTATCCATGAGCTTGTTGAAGTGGTCAGGCAGGCCCTGTGGGGCTGCTTGCTCGCGCAATCAGCTATGGCGACCAACACAGAGTTGGTCGTTCGGCGCTGATCCTTGTTCTTCTTGCCCCTCTACGTGGAGGGACCCTCATCTAGGTCCTTGCGCTTGGCCTTGACCTTGTCCCGGCCTCTGTTGAAGACTACTTTGACCGCCTCCTCATTGGAGGTGTGGTTTGTGGTGATGTCGAGCAGGTCACGGGTGGTACGGGGCTTCAGGCAGCCAAGCTTATGGATCAAGGGCTCACAGGTTGTCCTAGAGAGGAATGCGCTGATGACGTTCACATCGACAACATCAGGTAGGGAGTTGCACAGCTTTGAGAACCTATGGATGTAATCTCGAAGGGACTCGCTGGGCTCCTACTGGTAGATCTTGAGGTCCTAGGAGTTTCCAGGGTGGACATATGTCCCCTGGAAGTTTCCGACGAAGATTCTCTTGAGGTCCGCCCAGTCACGGATGCTGTCGTGCGGGAGGAATTCAAGCCATGCTCGATCATGTTCCCCCACGCAGATGGGGAGGTACTGAATGATGAAGTGATCATCATCCACTCCCTCGGCTCGATAGGCGAGCCAGAAGTCTTCGAGCCATATACCGGGAATCGTCTCCCTGGTATATTTGGCGATGTTGGTCGACGGTCGGAAGCGTTGTGGGAACGACACTCTTAGGATGCGTCGGCCAAAGGCCTATGGTCCCAGGCCATCTGAGCTAGAACTCCGATCGTTGGGTCGGTGACCACGCCAAGGGTGCGTTTCACCGGTCCCTTAGATGGTCTGGCCGGAGCCCATGTTGCCTGCTCTCACCACCGCCCGATGGACGTCATCATCATGCCGGGCCCGACGTTGGTTGCTGATGACACTATGAGGGTCTTGGTTTGGCCCTAGGCATTCACGCACAGGAGGTCGGTGGGGAGCGGGTGCCGGATCAGGCTGTGGTGCAACTACACCCTCATGTTCCGTGCCCTGCGGCTATAGAGGCGAGCAGATGGAGCGATGCATCTGGTGCGTCCTTGCTCCCTTGGTGGGGAGAGAGGCAGCGAGTCGATGGCGCGACACGGAGCTTTCCGCCTACTGAATGGTGGTGGTCTCCACCAGTGCTTGAAGGTTCTGGTGGATCACCTTTCCTAGGGGTTGTCCGGCTCGGGAAGGCCACGCAGAAGCATCGCTGTGGCGACGATGTTCTGGCCAGCTCAAGCGAACTATGGGGGATCGTTCCCCCCATCCATGATGTTGCGCTAGACCTGGTGGGCGTGACCCTAGGCGCTGCTCACCGGGTTACACACATAGGGCACATCATGGTGCGCTGAGCGCGCCGGCTGGTTCTGTCGCCTTTGTCGTAGCTCCTCGTCGTGCGCCTAGACACACGCGAGGGCATCCGTGTGAGGGTCCAGAGGGGTTTGGGTCTATAGAGACTCCGCCACCACCGGAGGCTATCCCAGAGCATCCGCCGTAGCGCACTCGCGGGACAAAGGGTGGTTAGGTGCCACGACATCGCCGATGCTGGAGTCGTTGCTCTCAACATCGTCATCCATGAGGTCGTAAAAAGAGGCGGGAGAGTAGCTTGCCATCCCCACAAATTCAGATGTGAGAGGGGGCGGTGCCAGCATCCTTTGGAGCCCCTAGGCATACGCATCCGCAGGGGATGTGAGGCCGTAGGGGAACCGGTCACATGGCAGTCATGACAGGGACAACGGGGTCCCTCTAGAGAATCGGTGGAAAATAGTAAAAAGTGAGTAAAGAACAGTACGTGCATTACTCACAATGGGTTTTGAGCAGAGCGTATGCTCGGAATGAAGCGCAGGCGCCTCACCGTTGAAGTCGTTGGGTGTCCTGGAGCCGATGGAGTACTCGCCTCCTCCAACGGGCGCCGAAACAAGTGCCTCCTCACAGAGGTGCAGCATGCCGAGCTGGTCGGCGACGAAGTCTAGGCTTTCAAAGAGGAAGGCCAGAGATGGCTCAAAGATGGGTGGAACCCACATCCCAACAGGTGAGAGTGCGGGAAACTCTAGTGAGCCAAAGCGAGTCGTATCGCTCGAGCCCGCCATGGCGAAGGTGGCAGAAAAGTGGGCCATCCGATGACCAAAAAGCGTGAACGTACGACGTCTTCCCCACGGACAGCGCCAACTGTCGGTGCAGAAAATGACCAACACGTAAATATTTGTAGTTTTGTCGTACATTATGATCAGATGTGGCCTAGCACTCAATGACACAGGGTTTATACTAGTTTAGGCTAGGGGGGTATTTATACCCTTCCCCTTCCTTTCCAACGGTACTCTGCCTCTTCTTCCTCACTCCAGCTCGTCCAAAATAGAAAGGAGCCTCTCTCTCTCTCCCTCCATTGTTCACCTTGAGCGCTTAAGCAAATCCATTAATTTCCCTATCAATCCTTGAGAGAAAAGGGTGCAAAACTTGATTAGACACCAGATCCATTGACTCCTCAACTCAAAAGAGCACTTGGTTCACGTTTTGGCCAGTGGTTGTGTTTGTTACTCTAGGAGCTTGGCTCCTAGCCGGCTAGAGCATCGCCCGTGGAGCTTGCCAACTTATGTGGCAGCCCCGGAAGGTTTGTAACCATCTCTTGAAGCTAGTAAACTCACCTCTCATCTTAAGAGTTAAGTTTCTTGACTTGAGAACGAGGAAGGGTTGGAAAACCCTAAGCCTTAGTGGCTAACCTCAACAACATGGAGGTTGGCAAGCCTTGGTGGTGAGATGAACCATGGGATAAATCATTGTGTCACTTATGCTTAATTTACATTACTTGCATTTCATATTGTTGGTAGAGGTGATTTCTAGGGTTTCTAGTCAATCTACTTGTGTGTGGTGTTCCTACAACTTCAAGCTCTTGATCTATGACTATCATACTTGTAGTAGGCTGAGAAATTTCTCTGATCTAAGTTTCCGATCACTGATTTTGAACTATGACTCGAAGTTATCTGCATGTGAGGCAGTGCTGCTGTTCTGGTCCGTGACAGTGCTAGATGAGTACAAGACGCTAGACATCTTTTGCTGTGGTGCCGTCAACACTGCTTGTCATGCTATCAACCGCCTCTACCTACACAAGAAGTTGGAGAAAACTTCATATGAGCTTATAACCAGTAACAAGCCTAAGGTGTCTTACTTTAGAGTGTTTGGGTGTAAGTGTTTCATACTTAACAAGAAACCCAAAACCTCTAAGTTTGCACCTAAAGTTGATGAAGGCTTTCTTATTGGTTATGGATCAAATGAGCATACCTATCGTGTCTTCAACAAACCTCTGGGAGAGTTGAGATTGCGGTAGACGTGACATTTGATGAATCTAATGGCTCTCAAGTAGAGCAAGTTGATTCAAGTGTTGTAGGAAAGGAAGATCCACATGTTATGCAATCAAGCAATTGGCAATTGGTGATATTAGACCATAAGAAGATGAAGCCACTGAAGTGGAGGTTCCTCAAGTTGCTGCTGCACCAATTTTTGCTGACGTACCTGATGCTACACTGCAGCAAACACCCACTGCAACTCTAGAGCGTGGCAGTGCCGCACTTGAGGGCGGCAGTGCCGCACCTACATAGTCAGCAACAGTTGATTCGACTCCAGCTCGTGGACAAAACCTACAACCCATATTTGAGCAAGATGATGATGAAGATTCAGAAGATGAACAAGAGGCCATTGAGCATCCAAGGCTAAGGCAAACAATACGATGGGATCATCCCGTTGATAACATTCCTAGGAGTCTTTGAAATGGGGTAACAACTCATTTACATTTAGCAAACTTTTGTCAATATTACTTGTTTGTTTCCTCTTTGGAGCCTCTTAAGGTAGAACAAGCACTTGGAGACCCAGATTGGGTGATAGCCATGCAAGAAGAGCTCAATAACTTTGAAAGAAACCAAGTATGGACTTTAGTGGAACGACTCAATACCAATGTCATTGGCACCAAGTGGGTCTTCCACAATAAGCAAGATGAGAATGGAGTGGTGACAAGGAACAAGGCAAGGTTGGTTGCTCAAGGTTTCACTCAAGTAGAGGGCTTGGACTTTGAAGAAACTTATTGTTGGGAACCTAATACCGAGGGTACCCAAGGAGGTGGAACTAATAACCATCGAACATTAAAAACTCCCGAATGGACAAGAGCACTGCTGCGCTTCTTGCCCGAACGATGGGAGTTTGGTTCCGCCTCGCCTCGATGCCCGTCGGCCAGCTCCGCCTCCCTCGACGGCTAGGGGATGGCTCCGCCTCGCCCGAGGGCTGAGGGCTAGACTCCGCCTCACCCGACCCCCGAGGGCTAGGCTCCGACCCACCCGACCTCCGAAGGCTAGATTCCGCCTCGCCTGACGGACCTCGCCTCGCCCGATGTCCAAGGACTGGCTCCGCCTCACCTGACAACCGCACCCCGCTCCCTCATGATGATAGGCACAAGGTAAGACAAGACGTTTGGGTCAACCATGGCATCAAGGACCATGTCCTGCGCCCTATACGGAAAGTACCATCAGGACATGATGGGACGGGCGCTTAGACCCTTCCAGGCGTGACAGAGCCTGAATAGTGTTGTAGGCGCATGCTCCTCGCCCTACAGTGTTGTAGGCTCCGCCTTCAAACCACTAGGCGAAGAACCCAACACGGACATACGACAACCACTACGTTCCAAGGAGAGACTCCCGTCCTCTACAATGGCAAAACGAGCAATCACCACGACATTCGCTCCCCACGGGGTCGGAGTTCAACAACCCTGCCTGACACGCCACCCATCGGGGCGAGATGGGACGCACCCACTTGCTAAAAAGAGGCCAGGGCATGGCCTACGAAGATCAATGAACACACCACTTCTGACATTGTCTGCCATGTTATACAGGGCAGGCGTAGGGAAAAAGGAAGACCCGGATCCTTCGAAGGACCTTCTATACCCTTGGTATTTTCCTCTTTCTCCCATCTGTAACCCCTGCTCTCCCTTGGTCTATAAAAGGGAGGGCAGGGCTCCCCACTAGAGGGACCGACTTTTGACACCGAACTCACATACAGACGAACTCATAGAGAGTTCAGTTCGACATCACATACACAGCCAAGCCGTCACCAGGCTCTTGGCCTCCTTTTGACCCTTCCATCAGAGACCTGGGACCAGTCCCTCTCTCGACCGTTTGTACCCCCTACTACGAACCGCTTTCGGTGCTAATAACACGAGCAGCAACAGACTGGACATAGGGACATTTAGCTTGAACCAGTTTAAACCTTGTGTCCTTTAGCGCACCATCCAGGCCTAACGCGCATAATTATAAATTTACTAGCCGGTGTTTGTTCGAAACACCGACACTTATACACCGGTGGCAAGACTTGAAGCAATTCGAATGCTTCTAGCCTATGCCACTCATCACAACTTCAAGCTATATCAAATGGATGTGAAGAGTGCATTTCTCAACGGCCCTATTCAAGAACTTGTCTATGTTGAGCAACCGTCGAGCATTGAAGTTCACAAGTTTCCCAACCATGTCTACAAACTCCAAAAGAAGCTCTATGGGCTTAAGTAAGCATCAAGAGCATGGTATGAATGCCTTAAGGAATTCTTGCTTAAACAAGGCTTTGAAATAGGCAAAGCCGGTCCTACCCTTTTCACTCACAAAGTTGGCAAAGATATATTTATGTGCCAAATATATGTCGATGATATAATATTTGGTAGTACTAATCATTCTTTTTGTGAGGAATTTAGTAGGATCATGACCAAGAGATTTGAGATGTCCATGATGGGTGGATTGAAGTTCTTCCTTAGATTTCAAATCAAGCAAGTGAAGGATGGAACTTTTATTAGCCAAACGAAGTACACCCATGATATGCTCAAGAAGTTTGACATGGTGAATGCCAAGCCTATCAAAACTCCCATGCCAACAAATGGACATCTAGATCTCAATGATGAAGGGAAAGCCATGGATACTAAGGTATATTGCTCCATGATCAGCTCTCTACTTTATTTGTGCGTATCTAGGCTCGATATTATGCTTAGTGTGTGCATGTGTGCTAGATTTCAAGCTAACTTGAAAGAGTGTCACTTAGTGGCCATTAAGAGAATCTTGAGATATTTAGTACACACTCCTAACCTTGGCTTGTGGTATCCTAAGGTCTCTAGGTTTGATCTACTTGGGTATTCGGATTCTGATTACGCCGGTTGCAAAGTAGATAAAAAAGCACTTCAGGGACATGTCAATTCCTTGGACAGTCCCTAGTGTCTTGGAGTTCTAAAAAGCAAAATTATGTAGCCTTTTCCACCGTTGAGGCCAAGTATGTTGTAGCCGATGCATGTTGTGCTTAACTACTTTGGATGAGGCAAACCCTTCAAGATTTTGGATGTCACTTCACTAAAATCCCACTCTTGTGTGATAACAAAAGTGTCATAAAGTTAGCCAACAATCCCGTAAGCCACTCAAGAACTAAGCACATAGACATTCGACATCATTTCTTGAGAGACCATAAAGTCAAAGGCGATATCAAAATTCACCATGTGAGCACTGAAAAACAACTAGCCGATATCTTCACTAAGTCTCTTGATGAGTCAAGGTTTTATGCTTTGCATAGTGAGCTAAATATTATTGATTCTCGCAACGTGGTTTAAACTATAGCACACCTTGATTGATGAACTAGCATGGATAGGAGAAACGAATTGCAAAAGTATAAATATTGTGCTTAAAATGTTTTATCAAAAGAAACAAGTGTATTATGATCATTGTTTGTATTGATTATTTGTTGCTGATCATAGTGTGCTTGAGATATGTGTCCATATCCGATATTTATAGAGGTATTTAGTTAGTAGCTAAATTTGTTGTTCTAGGAAGTGCGGCAGTGCCGCACTGTGGTAGTGCCGCGTGTGGACTGCGGTAGAGCCACAATAGCAGTTACCATGGGGGGCCATCTTACCTTTTATTTCTATTAGCCCCTAGGGTAACTCTCTCCTTTATCCCATGAGTAGCCGACGCCTCTCCTCTCTCACGCACAAGCAGCCGTGCCGCCGCGGCTCTGTCCAGCCACGCTGCCACCTTCGGCATTACCGTGGCCTGCTACTGTTCTTCTACGTCATCATCAGCAGCAGCCCTAGCTCATGGACGGAGCCGATTCATCTCTTTCCTCCTCAATCTGCGTGAATCAAGGTGAAACCCTAACCTAATCCCGATCTATGCCATGGAGTTCTATATTTGTTGGAAGATGATTTCTAGTGACTGCATGATTAGGGTAGAAACTAGTTTGATGGATGAATTGAATTAAAACAACGATATGTTGGTTGAGCCTCATCTGTACCCGTGGTAGTGCCGCATGTTGGGTGCGGCAGTGCCGCACTCAACAGATTAAACTTGTAAATGCAGATGTTGTTCCATCGATGACTCTGTTTTGATTGGATTTGTGCACTAGATTTGTTTCTATCTTAAACATGTAGCCACTTTGCCTACATTGTAGACAACTCCATGTATTTGTTTAGGTCTACTCATTCTGAGATTGTCTAGTGGTTTAGGAGAATGTTTGAGAAATAGTCTGAATAGTTGAGAAGAATTGAATCGTGGGAGAGGTGAAGCACTTGGTGTGGCAGTGCCGCACCCTCTGACCTGATTAGTTTAGAGTGCTTAACTAACTCAAGATTTGAATCATCTCATCTATCCAGAGTGTTTTACAAGTGTTCTTCTATACCCCTTATGTATAGTTTCTTATTTGGACCTATATTTATTTGCATAGATGTCCTCTGGAGGTGATGATGTCCGGAGGGGGAAGAGGAAGATGACCGAGCCTCGGGATAAGCAGATGCCTCATCATTGTCGTGGTAGGACCACAGGGGACAGCAATAGTGTAGCAGACAGAGATGTTGCCAGAGACAGGGAGGAGAGATCAGATGATCCAGGATGAGGAGAACTTGGAGAGGGCTGGCCACACTATTCCTCTAGGTGCTTGCCCAGATACTCCGCCTCATCTTGAGGAGTTTGATAGGAGCTACATCAGAGAGTATTCTGATGATGTGGTTATGAGGCGTCCTATTGACACATGTGCTCATCCCATGCTCAACTATGCGGGAAAGCTGAAGATGGTGGAGGAAGCACGTGAGAACAATCCCTATGAGCAGCCAAAGGATTTAGAGATATCCTATAGGTTTTGGAATGAGTTTCATTACAACTTCTATATATCTGTGAACTTCAACTCGAAGAAATCCAAAGTTGTCAAGATGTAGTATGTTGATTGGGAGGAGATGAAGGCAAAGAATTAACCAGAATTCAATAAGGTGATCAAGGCTTATGAGTTGTTTGGCCTCACTAATATTATGAGCTTCAGGTATAATTGGAATGAGGAAGTGCTAGCCTAGTTCTATGCCACTTTCTTCTATGGCATCTACACTAATGAGATTCATTTGATGACTGAGGATGGCATTATAAAGTTGGTTTTATGACTTTTAGCCGGATCCTTGGTTTTAGAGAGGAGGAGCAGGGCTTCACTTATATTCATGATGAGGCTAGAGCTGAGATCCATGATATTGCCTATATGTGGATTGACAGGAGAAGTGCAGATGGGAAAGTCAGTGGCCTGAAGAGCTATTATTACATTCTGAATAATTTGATCAAGCATATTATCAATCCCAAGGATAGAGCAGTTTCTGATCTTAATGGATATGTGAGGAATGTGCTTGCTAGATTTGCTCCTGGAGGTGACATGTTTAATGTCCCTCGCTTCATGTGGCGTGAGCTAAGGAACGCCATGGAGGATGGGAGATAGGGGATACCCTATGCCCCCTATCTCATGTTTATGATTGAGAGTTCACTAGCTATAGATTTGAGAAAGATGGTCTTCACACCATCTACAAAATTGAGAAGACCCGAGGAGCAGGTGCTAGCAGGGAAGTGAAATGCTCTCCATCAGTTGAGGATGTGCCTGAGTTGTCCCGCTCTAGGCCTCACAAGTAAAAGAAGATGGAGAAATTTGGGAAGTGGATCAAGGCCATCTTCACCACATGCACTTATGCAGCGAGGACCACATATTAGGACCGGTTGGAGAACCGTGAAGCCAACCGAGAGGCTAGAGAGCATGTAGGGCTACCACCTCTTCCTCTAGTTCAGTCACTGCCGAGGTTTGATGACCTCCCTAGTCTTTCTAAGATAGATTTAGAGGATGAGGAGGAGCAGGAGCAGCCAGAGCTTGATCCACACATCAGTTTGAGATCCACCTTGCAGTCCATGAGGAGGAGCACCAGGCATGAGCACCACATTTTGACCACTCATCGCCAAGGGAGGGCGGTGGTGTCTTCTTCTTCTTCCTCCTCCTCCGACGATGATGATGGTGGAGAGGATGACATCACAGGTGCTAGTGGAGCTGCTGGTGGCGATGATGTTGATTGGGACATGATCCAAGAGGATGAGGAGTGAGCGTTGGTCTTTCTTCTTTTCTTCTCTTTTTGGTGCTTTATGCCAAAGGGGGAGAAAATTAGAGGGGTCAACAACTTTTTCGACGCCATGGAGAGGAGGTTGTTGTAGCTCAACAACTTTTTTGACGTCATGGAGAGGAGGTTGCTGCAGCTAGTCATTAGAGTAGTCTTCGTTAGATGAGAGCTTGAGAGTCCATTAGAAATTCTATTTATGTAATAATGCTACTTAAGTACTTTATATATATGTGGGATATGGACATATATTAATCTATGATGTCGCTTGTAATACAATTGTGCTAGAATGTATATCTTTATATGTATCATATGTCGTGTGGTGTTTGTAATGTTCTGTGTTGTTACAGCAAGTGCGATAGTGCCGCACTCTGGTGCGGCAGTGCCGTACCTAGCCGCAACAACAAACCATGTTGTGCATAAAACTATCAGTTGCATCATGTTTTACATACCTGACACAGTATGCAGCACCCCACAGGAGCATGGATGTAGGGGGAGCCCCATCACTTTTACTAAACTATGAATATTGGCTTCTTATGCCAATTTGAGAATTTAATTCTCTATTCACACATTTAGGGGGAGGCTCTATACCCATGGCTCAAAAATCTTAGTATTTATTTCATATCTTTTATAAGCTCTAATTGAGTTGTCATCAATCACCAAAAATGGAGAGATTGAAAGTGCAATCAAGCCCTAATTGTGGGTTTTTGTGATAATAACCACGCAATTAGAGAACTAATGAGATTTATCGAGATAACAAGCAAGAAATTCATGTTCGAGGATGCTACATGAAACGGAGGAGCCCCTAATTACAAATGTAGATGGCTTCAAACTCAAAGGAGGTTTAGATTCTTTTATATTTTGAATTTGAGTATAGAAAAAGCCGTACTATAAAGGGGAACACAATGCTTCAGCTAATATGTACTACCAAGTGCTCAAACATACACATGCATCCTCATATTCACAATCAAGACAGTCTATACTTCACTCTTACCCCTGCTGTCTTGCATGATGCGGCACTGCCGCGACTCAAGTGACCGTTGGGGGCTGAGAGGTATTTATACCCTTCCCCTTCCTCCCCAACGGTACTTTGCCTCTTCTTCCTCACTCCAGCTCGTCCAAAACAAAAAGGAGCCTCTCTCTCTCTCCTCCATTGTTGACCTTGAGCCCTTAAGCAAATTCATTGATTTCCCTATCAATCCTTGAGAGAAAAGGGTCCAAAACTCGATTAGAGAGCAGCTCCATTGACTCAACTCAAAAGAGCACTTGATTCACGTTTTGGCCGGCAGTTGTGTTTGTTACTCTTAGAGCTTGGCTCCTAGCCGGCTAGAGCATCGCCTGTGGAGCTTGGCAACTTGTGTGACAGCCCCGGGAGGTTTGTGACCATCTCTTGAAGCTAGTAAACTCACCTCTCATCTCAAGAGTTAAGTCTCTTAACTTGAGAACGAGGAAGGGTTGGAAAGCCCTAAGCCTTAGTGGCTAACCTCAACAATGTGGAGGTAGGCAAGCCTTGGTGGCGAGCCAAACCACGGGATAAATCATTATGTCACTTGTGCTTGATTTATATTACTTGCATTTCATATTGTTGGTTGAGGTGATTTTAGGGTTTCTGGTCGATCTACTTGTGTGTGGTGTTACTACAACTTCTAGTTCTTGATCTGTGACTATCATACCTGCGGTAGGCTAAGAAATTTCTCTGATCTAAGTTTCCGTTCACTGATTTTGAACTGTGACTCGAAATTGTCTCACAGTCTTGCGCCGATGCTGCTGCTCAATCTCTGGCAAGTGCATGATCCAAGCAATGCCGCCCTCCAGAGCAGCAATGCCACAGGGTGAATTTGATAAAAGTTTGAGTGTTTGTTTTGATAGGCCTATTCACCCCCCTCTAGGCCCACCAGAGATCCTACACGACCGGTGCTTGTGGTGGCTTCCAGAGCATGGCGGGGCGTCGACTTGCGTAGGTCCAGGCTGTGGATAAGGCCCAGGCTGTGGATAAGGCCCAGGCTTGCGGCATAGGGGGAGCTCACCGCCACCATGGATAAGGCCCAGGCTGTGGATGATGCCCAGGTCCAGACGACGACGTCGTGTGTGGCCATGGTGTATGCCAAGGAATGACAACCTCGCCTACGTCTAGCTCGCCCACCTTCCAGAATGGCGCTCAAGGGCCTCGTCAAGCTATAGGAGCGGTCGTGCGAGGGCAGCAATTTCGCCGCTGTGCGCCGGGACGGAGCTCGCTCACGGCGACCGGGGCAGAGCTCACCCATGATGGCTGGGGCGGAGCTAAGCTCGCCCACACACTGGTAGCGGTGGGTGGGGCGCTGGTCACGTTGGCCAGGGATGCCCCCAGCAGTGCGTCGGGCTCTCAGGCGCCATCGATTCTGTAGGGGCGGGGCTGCTACACGGAAGAGAAGAAAAAGGAGAAAGGTTTTGGTGGCTGACAAATGGATCCTACTGTAGGGCAACATGGTCATTTCATCTGTCTATTTGACATCTTTAGAGGTAGAAGTGAACAGAATGGCATGGAAGGCAAGAAAGTTTAGCGTCGTAGCATCAGGATGCGTTCGGACTTTTTAGTGACCTTAGACCAAGACCATCTTTCATAATGTCACACAGGTAAAAGGCTCCCAAAAAAAACGCACGATGGGCTTGAGCCCTTGGTCGCTTGCAGGTGGGGGCAGATTTGCCTCCCTATTTTTAGGGATGGCTCGCAGAGTACTGACGTTTCATCGTACACAAGTCAACAACTTTGATTGATCTTATCCGACTTTGCTGTCCAAATTCTAACTAAAAACGTGTATACACTTAAAATTTAGTTATCTGAAAAACATAAAATTTGTGATTCCTTAAAAACGTCATCTAAATATGGCTCAATTTAGTTATTTATCATAGAATTTATTTGGCGGAAGGTTCTTTTCCATTTTTTTTTCATCCAAACACATACCTGAAATGTCAACTTTGTCTTTCTAATGAAAACTATATAGAATTCTAAAGTCAAACTGAGCGGCCTTTGCAGGGAGCAACTTTGTTTAATACCAGGAGAAAGCAAACATGGGGTACAACAAGAAAATGAGGGCATAGACATATTTCCGAGCTAAAGATTATGATATTCATTTTGCTATTGCTAATAGCTAGCAACTACTCTCTTTATTTTAAATTATAAGATATTTTGACTTTTTCATATACATAGGTTTTGATATGTACTAAGATATATACTATATTTAAATACAAAGTGTCGGATACCATAAAAAGGGTACCCTAAGCAAGAACCAAAAAATTGCTTAGACCTTGTAAATAACGAAACCAAAATACAACCGCAGGCAAACCCGCCACATCCGAGGCCCGGCTGGACCGCCCGGCCCACCTCGAAAAAATATCTAGCCTCGACCAAGGCCCCACACCGCAAGGCCTCGAACGAGGTACTGATTCTCTGGCTCGCTCGAGGCCCCACGCCGTAAGGCCTCGGACGAGGTACCGATTCTCCGACTCACTCGAGGCCCCACGCTACAAGGCCTCGGACGATCACCCAGTTATCGACTCACTCGAGGCCGGCTCGGCATCAGCCCCGTCCCCGCCGCTTTGACCGACTTCTCTGACGGGACGTCAAATCCAACTAAAGCGTTCAACCACTCCCACAACATCAGCCGCACGATGGCATGGTGTAGCGGAGTGGCCGACGAGACGGAAGTCACATCAACGCCCTACCATCCGGGACAGGACGGGGTGGGGGTTACCGGCCGCTGTGCTTGGCACTGTGCCCACGGCTGACGCCCGTGCTATGCTGTGCTGCCTAATCCCTACTCCAAGGCCAGCGCGGCGTGGAAAGTCATGCCCGGGTCCCTGTAGCCTCGGAATCAATGTACAAGGCCAACTACTCTCTCTGAGCCTCGGCTAACCGCTCCCGGGCTCCTGTAGCCTCGGGACTCGCGCCCGTTGAGCCCCCCATGATGGTCCAGACTCTACATCAAACTGGGCCTCGGCTCTCTATGTTGTTAGCGCTCTGGACCAGCACGCCACCCGTAGTACGCGCCATGCCCTGCGCGGGCTGTAGGAGCTCCCACGTCGTGCACGGGGCCTAGCCCCTGTAGCCTCGGAATCAGAGTACCCACGCCATCACAGGTTTAGGGCGGGACGACCCGACACCACGTAGGTTCAGGGCGACGATCCACGCTCTGCTAGTTTCCCATGCCTGGCTGTTGGCGTAAAGTCCCAGGCTAGGGACTTGTCTAGCTTAAGCCTCGACAAGGGAAAGACGTCGGTGGCGCGTAGTGACACCCTGCCATCAAGCTCTGCCCCACCACCTCCTAAGGAGCCAACTCCGGCGGAGCGGAGCCCGACGACGACACAATCTCTGTACCTCTTGGGTGAGCAATGCCGCTGCAGCCTACGCTTCCGCTCACGCAGAGCTCCTAGGATGCCACCAACGTTCTGCCCTCAACTCCATGGCCACAACTCTGACCCATGCCCACGCTAACTCCTCAAAGGAGGACGAGGCATGGGCCGAAGCGGACTTCTCTGGGCTTCGCGACCCTAAAGCCATGTGCCGCTTCATGGCCACGAGCGACTACTGCTTCGGCTACTCCGACTCTGAGGATGAAGATGCTTACGACCCAACTCATGAGTGCTTCAACGTTGAGCTCGGGATGCCGAACGTGGGCAACAAGGATGAAGGGGTAGGCAATCGCTCCCCGTCCCGTGTGGGGGCAGGCAACGGCACACCGCCATGCGCCGAGCCCCCGCCAGCGAGGGACGATGTCCCCGCCCCCGAGGAACTTCAACGCCTAGACCTGGAGCAGCTCTGTGAGCTTCAGGCCAAGGTCGAACAAGACCGACTCCTCCTATAGTAGCTCCGAGACACTCTCGAGCAAGAGCAGCGGGGTCGCGGCGATGGCGGAGCAGCCCGGCGAAGGGCTCGCGACGTCAACCACCACATCAACAATGATGTAGGGGGCGAGCAACCCCCTATCTTCAATTGCGTTAGCCAGAACGTCATGACAGCAGCGATGCTACTCCGAACAATGCCCGAGCCCTCTACCTCGGAGGCGCGACGGGTCCACGGCGAGCTCCGAGACATCCTCGAGACCGCCGCGGTACAGTAGGCCAAAAGTTCCGCCTCTCGACGGCGCGGGGGCACCTCGAAACTACCCACGGCACCGTCTTAGCGGGGATAGAGAGGCCTCGGTTCGTTCTGAGCCCGCTCGGGCACCGAAAGCCAACAAGTCCCCCTCGGTGCACGACCGCCTCAGCGACCGACGCGAGGCGCAAGGCGACCACGATGTGGTCAGCAGGCGACGGCGCCACGACAATGATGGGCCCGCCCGAGGCTACCACCCGCACCGAGGCGGTCGCTACGACAGTGGGGAGGACCGCAGTCCTTCTCCTAGGCCCCCTATCTCTCGAATCTTCAGCAAGGCCATCCGCGGCGTCCACTTCTCGGCTCGGTTTCGACAACCGGCCAACCTCTCAAAGTATAGTGGTGAGACCAACCCCGAGCTGTGGTTGGCCGACTACCACCTGGCTTGTCAGCTAGGTGGCGCGGACGATGACCTACTCATCATCCGCAACCTCCCCTTGTTCCTGTCAGACTCGGCGCGAGCCTAGCTTGAACACCTCCCTCCCTTGCAGATCAACAACTGTCGCGACTTGGTAAAGGTCTTCGTCGGGAATTTCTAGGGCACATACATGCGCCCCAAGAACTCCTAGGACCTCAAGAGTTGTCGCCAGAAGACAGATGAGTCTCTCCGAGACTTCATCTGACGCTTCTCCAAGCAATGCACCGAGTTGCCCAGCGTCGGTGACTCGGAAATTGTCCAGGTGTTCCTCTCTGGCACCTCCTGCCAAGACCTGGTCCGAGAATTAGGCCAGAACGTACCGATCTCGGCGGCCGTGCTCCTCGACATCGCCACCAAATTGGCCTCGGGCGAATAGGCTATCGAGGCCATCTTCCCCGACAACGATGCCAAGGGGAAGCGGAGGGACGAGAGTCCTGGGGCATCGGCCCCTCACCTCCCAAGAAAAAGAAAAAGGGTCGCCAGGGGACGTAGGAGGTCCTCGAGGCCGATCTCATCGCGGTCGTGGATTGCAAGAATCCCCGAGGCCCCGCCAAAGGCCCCGGGCTCTTCGACAACACGCTTAAGAAGCCCTGCCCTTACCATCAGGGCCCGGTGAAGCACACCCTCGAAGAGTGCACCATGCTTCAGCATTACTACGCCAGGCTTGGGCTCCCCAACGACGACGCCAAGAAGGGGGGCGCAGGCGACAGGGACAACGACAAGGATGATGGGTTTTCCCCAAGGTGCACAACGCCTTTATGATCTTCGGTGGGCCTTCAGCGTGCCTCACAGCGTGACAGCGAAAGAAGGAACACTGAGAGGTCTTCTCGGTTGAGGTGGCCACTCCCAGTACCTCGACTGGTCTCAGGAGGCAATCACCTTCGATCAGGATGACCACCCTGATTATGTCCCAAACCCCGGGCAGTATCCACTCGTCGTTGACCCGATCATCGGCAACACCCGGCTCACCAAGGTGCTGATGGACAGAGGCAGCGGACTCAACATCCTCTACGCCAACACCCTGGAGCTCCTGGAGCTCGAGCAATCACAGCTCTGAGGCGATGTCGCGCCCTTCTATGGCATTGTACTAGGGAAGCGCACGCGACCCCTCGGGTGCATTTTCTTGCTTGTCTGCTTCGGCACCCCTTCCAACTACCGCAAGGAGGTCCTTACCTTCGAGGTGGTTGGGTTCAAAGGGACCTACCATGCTATCTTGGGGCTCCCGTGCTACGCCAAGTTCATGGCGATCCCCAACTACACCTACCTCAAGCTAAAGATGCTAGGCCCCAATGGCATCATCACTGTTGGGTCCACGTACGAGCATGCATACGACTGTGACATCGAATGCATCGAGTACACCGAGGTTCTCGTGGAGGCCGAGACCTCATCGTCAACCTCGACCGACTCGGTAGTGAGGCGCTCGACTCCAAGCATCGTGCTGGGACTTTCGAGCCCACAGAGGCCATCAAGCTCATCCCAGTCGACCCCACCTGCTCCAATGACCGACCAAGCGCTAAGGATCAGTGCCACCCTCGACAGCGAATAGGAAGCCGTGCTCATCGACTTTCTCCGCGTGAACGTTGATATATTCGCGTGGAGTCCCTCGGACATGCCGGGCAAACCGAGGGAGGTCGCCGAGCACACCTTGGACATCCGGGCTGGCTCCAGACCAGTGAAGCAGCGCTTGCGCCGATTCAACGAGGAGAAGCGCAGGGCCATCGGCGAGGAGGTGCAGAAGCTTTTGGTGGCTGGATTCATCAAGGAGGTATCTCATCCAGAGTGGCTAGCTAATCCTGTATTAGTTAAGAAGAAAAAATGGAAAGTGGAGGATGTGTGTAGACTACACCAGTTTGAATAAAGCATGTCCAAAAGTTCCATTTCCATTACCTTGAATCGACCAAATCGTCGACTCCACTGCGGGATGCAAGACCCTATCTTTCCTTGATGCGTATTCCGGTTACCATCAAATCAAGATGAAAGAATCCGACCAGCTCGTGACTTCTTTCATCACCCCATTCGGCATGTATTGCTATGTGACTATGCCATTCGGCCTCAGAAACGCAGGGGCCACATACCAACGGTGCATGACCCAGGTCTTTGGTGAGCACATCGGGCGAACCATCGAGGCCTATGTGGACGACATTGTGGTCAAGTCTAGGAAGGCCAGTGATCTCATCGATGACTTGGAAATAGCCTTCAAATGCCTCAAAGAGAAGGGCATCAAGCTCAACCCCGAGAAGTGTGTCTTCAGGGTCCCCCGAGGCATGCTCTTGGGATTCATAGTCTCGGAGTGCGGCATCGAGGCCAACCCAGAGAAGATCTCGGCCATAACCAACATGGGACCAATCCGAGACCTCAAGGGAGTGTAGAGGGTTATGGGATGCCTTGTGGCCCTGAGCCGCTTCATCTCGCGCCTTGGCGAAAAAGGTTTGCCTCTGTACCGTCTCTTGAGAAAATCCAAACACTTTTCTTGGACCCCCGAGGCCAAAGAAGCCCTCACCAAGCTCAAGGCACTGCTCACTGTGGGGGTATTAACCCCTATACCCTTATGGCTAGGCTTGGGCTGGCCCAGACCAGGGGGTTTGGCCCACTAGAAGACTACGCGTGGCCCGGTCAATCTGTTTGGAGTCTCGCGCAAGGAATCAAGGCAGATTTGGAGATCAAGCAAGATCCTGGTCGATTAGAATAGGAATCCTTATCCGGCCACCTATGGCAATTGTAAATGTTTAGGATTAGTTTCCAGATCTATAACCCTGCCCCCCAGACTATATATGGCGGGCAGGGGACCCTCTCAAAAACATCTCTCATTGACATACAGCAATACAATTAGATGCAGGGCATAGGTATTATGCCATCCCGGCGGCCGAACCTAGATAAAACCTCATGTCTATCTTGCGTCACCATCTTGTTTGTAGCTTGCGCATCTGTCTACCAATAATCTACTACCTTGGGCATACCATTAGGTAGACTGCCGACCATATTTCGTCGACACTCACCAACCCTCCTGTCCTGGTACCACCAACCAAGGACGAAGCCCTCTTACTCTATGTCGTCGCAACGACCCAAGTGGTCAGCGCGGCCATAGTAGTCAAGAGAGATAGGAAGAGGGGCATGCTTTACCCGTCCAATGACCTATTTACTTCATCAGCGAAAGTACTCTCCGAGACCAAGACACGCTACCCCCACATCTAGAAGCTGATCTATGCCATAGTCTTGGCTCGGCGCAAGCTGCGTCACTACTTTGAATCCCACCCGGTGACCATGGTGTCGTCTTTCCCCTTGGGGGAGATAATCTAGAACCGAGAGGCCTCGGGTAGAATAGCCAAGTGGGCCATCAAACTCATGGGGGAAACCCTATCTTTTTCGCCTCGGAAAGCGATTAAATCCTAGGTCCTGGCCAATTTCGTAGCTGAGTGGATCGACACCCAGCTGCCCCCTGCTCAAATCTAGGAGGAATGCTGGACCATGTACTTTGATGGGTCTCTGATGAAGACCGGGTAGCTGGCGCGGTTCTGCTCTTCATCTCACCCCTCGGAGTACACATACGCTACATGATTTGGCTTCACTTCGCCGCCTCCAACAACGTGGCCGAGTACGAGGCCCTCGCCAACGGCTTGCAGATCACCATCGAACTTGGAGTACGGCGTCTCGACGTACGGGGCGATTCACAACTCGTCGTCGATCAAGTGATGAAGGAGTCGAGCTACCATGACCCCAAAATGGAGGCGTACTGCAAGCTTGTACGCCGCCTAGAAGACAAGTTCGACAGCCTCGAGCTCAACCACATTGCGCGAAGATTCAACAAGGATGCGGACAAACTAGCAAAGATGGCATCGACACGGGCCCCGGTCCCCCCGAACATCTTCGCCAGAGACCTCCACAAGCCCTCCATCAGCTACGCCTCGGCGGTAAAAGAGGGCCCACCGGTCGAGCCCACCATAGGGCCCGAGGCCCCCTCTATCACCGAGACCCCTATGGCCGAGCCCGAGGCCATGGAAATCGACGCGGAGCCTCTCGAGGCTGACCAGGGTACGGACTGGCGAGTCCCGCTCCTTGATTGCCTCGTTCGAGGAGAGCTTCCTATGGATAGGACCGAGGCCCAACGGCTTGCACGACGAGCCAAAGCTTACGTCCTCAGCAACGGCAAGTTGTACAGGCGAAGCCCATCTGGTGTCCTCCAGCGGTGCATCACCACCGAGGCAGGCCAAGCCCTACTTTGGGACTTGCACGTGGGAGCCTGCGGGCACCATGCTACGCCTCGGACGCTCGTCGGAAACGCCTTCCACCAAGGATTCTACTGGCCAACGGCGGTTGCTGACGCCACGAAGTTGGTGCGCTCCTGCGAGGGATGCCAGTACTATGCACGGCAGAAGCACCTCTCGGCCCAAGCCCTCCAAACCATCCCCATCACATGGTCATTCACCGTGTGGGGGCTGGACATGGTTGGGCCTCTGCAGAAGGCCCCCGGGGGCTATACCCATTTGCTGGTGGCCATTGACAAGTTCTCCAAGTGGATCAAGGCTCGTCCAATCACCCGAATCAAATCCGAACAAGCAGTGCTATTCTTCACTGATATCATCCACAGGTTCAGGATTCCAAATACCATCATCACCGATAATGGGACGCAATTCACCAGCCACAAGTTCCTCACATTCTGCGATGACCACCACATCCGTGTGGCCTGGTCGGCCGTAGGACACCCTAGGACAGATGGACAAGTGGAACGCGCCAATGGCATGATCCTACAGGGTCTCAAGCCAAGAATATACAACCGGTTGAAGAAATTCGGCAAGAAATGGCTTGCCGAACTCCTGTCGGTCATCTAGAGCCTGAGGAACACACCGAGCCAAGCCACGGGGTTCACACCATTCTTTCTGGTCTATGGAGCCGAGGCCATCCTCCCCACTGACTTGGAGTATGACTCCCCGAGGCTATAGGCCTACAATGAACAAAGCAACCGCACTGCCCGCGAGGACACCCTCGACCAACTAGAGGAAGCCCAAGACGTCGTGCTGCTACACTCGGCCAAGTACCAGCAAGCCCTACGACACTACCAAGCCCGGCGCATTCAAAGCCGAGACCTGAAGGTGGGCGACCTAGTGCTAAGACTGAGGCAGAGCAGTAAGGGCCGCCACAAGCTGACCCGCCATGGGAAGGGTCGTACATCGTCGCCCAAGTACTAAAGCCCGGGACCTACAAGCTAGCCAATGAGAAGGGCGAAATCCTCACCAACGCTTGGAACATAGAACAACTACGTTGCTTCTACCCTTAAATTCCCAAGCATTGTATACATTGTTTCTCAAAATACAATAAAGAAGCGTTCTTTAGTTGTTATAATTTTTTCGAGAAACCCCCAAGCCCATCAATAGGGGCTCGGCATTACAATAACGCTATAAGGGGGACTCGGTTTTGCCTCTACAAAACTGAGCCCCCCTCGGGGGCTAGAAGGGGGGAACCCCCCTAAGTCCCAGACACCGTTTTTTAATAATCATTTTTCGAAAAAAAATTCTACGCCAAACTCTCTCGCGTACTATGACAAATCGATTGTAAAAACCTAAGGACCGAAAGTTCGCCTCGAGGCCAAAAGGCCGGCCGAGCCGCGAGACAGCCTACGCCTCTAGGCTATGGCAACTCCCTCACCACCTTCCGCCCGAAGGGCAGCTTAGGCTCCGAGGAAGTTTTTGCAAAGGACTTGTCTAAAAACGAGACAGAGGGCAATGGCTCAGAAATATAGTAGAAAATGATTAAAAACATATATACACAAGTACTGTAAAGGACTCAACGGCCACAAGCGTTATGGTACAACGATGTAAGTCCTAATCTATTTACATGGCCCCTTTGGCCCAGGTCAGAATACGGGGTCGCTAGCGTCGACGGACGGCGTAGGAGGAACCACCTCCTCTTCGAACAGCCGGGCCAGTGCCGTGCCAGGGGCCTCAGCCGCCTCCACCAGCTTCAGGACCTCCTCCTCGACCTTCTCATCGTCCTCGGCCACGACATAATCGTCGCTAATGGCCTCGAGGTTGATGCCGGCATAGTGCGAGGAGATGACGGCCAGGGCACGCTTAACGCCCATGTGCAGCGCCCCCAGAGCCGCTCATGGACGCGGCCGCTCAACGCGGCCAAGCGGCTCCCAAGGGAGCTGCCTGACTTGACCCCTCGACCTCTAGGGCCTCACAGGTGGTACGGGCGGTGCTCTGTAGCGCGTTGTGCTCCCGGATCTCGGCCTCGAGCACCGCCTGCGCTATGACGGAGGCCTCGGCTGCCTGGGAGGCCTCCTTCTCCAACCCTACGCCGAGACAAGCGGGATGGGGTTAAGCACAAGAGGAAACAAGCGAATAGGGGTGAAGGCCTATGAGACTCACCCTCGGTTTTCTCCTTCCAGCTTTGGACCTCGAGCCGAGAGGCCTCGGCCGCCCTGGAAGCCTCCCTCTCCAGCTCTGCACCACGTCGGGGAGTTAGGGGTCGAACGCAAGAAAAACAAATAAAATAGGGGGCACGGCTCAATAGGACTCACCCTGCGCGATGGAGTTGGGGTTAAAGTTGTGGAGCTCCACGCCGTAGTAGTGCGGGAGCGCCCGCATGAACCGGTCCGCTGGCAAGCCGAGGCCACGCTCGTGGAAGGCCACGAAGCTCACGATGTAGCCATCGTGAGGCCTCGGCTCCGGCTCGCTCCTCGGAGCAATCCACTCCGGCCTGTTGGGGTCGGTGACCGGGCGGAGGAGACCATCGTCGACGAGCGACTGCAACATCTCTATGGACATGCCAGACGGACCCCAAGGATCCGCCTAGAGGACAACAGTGCCACCTGCCATGGGTGTGGTGGAGAATGCGACTACGGTGGTAACGCGTGCTCTCGCTTTCTCTCTCTCCCCCCCTTCTCCCTTCTTCTCCCCGGTGCTCTCTTCCGTTGTTCTTGGCAACCGCTCGAGGGTAGAAAACGCGAGTGCAGGTAGAAAAGGTAAGGAGGGGCAGGGGCGCGACTCATCACATATTTATGAGGGAGGAAAGAAGGCGAACGGGCGGGCGACCAAACTAGGAAGATTATTTCCTAGATCTGGCGCAGTTAATGCGGATCCGGCCAAACTGCCCACGCGCCCTACTTCTTCTCGCTAACCACACACGTACAATAACGTCCCATCCGTAGCGACGACCCTGAGAAGCCGCCTCAAAAGGCGCACCCGCCGTCGCCAGCCGAATGGGAAGGGTATATTCCCACCGATTCCTTTCAGACTAAGGAACTAGGCACCGAGCCCGTTATAGTCCAGGGGTTCGAAGGCTGGGCCCCCGAGGGTCTCGACAGCCGCCCTAGGACAAATAGAGTCAGGGATGACTAAGGGCGAGCCCGTACATGGCCGAGGCCCAAGCAAGCAGTTGCTTGGGATGCCCTAAGTCGTGTCCGAGACCGGCAAGGAGGTCTCTGAATGGGATCCCACCGTAGGGAGCCACCAAGCCCCTAGGGCCAATCAAACGGCCCTAGGGACTGTAATGTCCAGTCCCGACATACATGGCGTCGGCCCACTCTTCCTAGGAGTGGTCCAACCCGCGTAGCAACCCGCTTGAACTTTCGTCCTCGCTTCGTTCAAAACGGTTAACCGAAGGTTACTACGCTTCTGCCCTGTATTTAAGTCGATCCGGCGATCTCGAGAGTTTCGAAAGATGGTACTAAACTGGTTATGCGTAGTATTTTTTCATGCGGTGCTACAATAACCCAAATTTGGCCCCGACCCACCCATTTACGTAAAAGCGATTACTTTCGGTCTCTGATGGCAAAGTTTGGATGCTACGATGGCGATCCATTCTCCTCTGATACCACTACCGCCCATAATCGGATTGGCTTGGGCCCACTTTGGCCCATTAGGATGTTACAGGGACCCACTAGAGAAGCCCTCTGGTACTTTTGGAATGCGTCTCTAGACCGCTAGCTGACCCCTATCGAATGGGGCACGGGCCTCCATTTGGACTTACCCGTTAACAGCTCACCAGAGGTGTCACTGCTCGCCCACCGAGGGTAGCTTGGCATACTCCACCCCTCTTTCCGAGCGAAAAGGATGCGAGAGGGCCGCGCAAAAAAGATAGGGAAACTTCTGACCGCCCTCTTGCTCCGAGCAGAGGCTCGGGGGCTCTTCCTGCAACCAAGCCAAGGCCCAGCGACCCGAACTCGCACTCGGAGGCTCGGCAAAACGCGATAAAACCCCTCACTCAATAGGGAAAAAGCCCCTGGAGGAATAAATCCACTCCTCCAGGGCCTCGGGGGCTACACCCGGTGGGCGCGCTCGCGCGCACCCACCGAAGCCTCGAGTACGAAACACAATCCCGACAAGAGCTGCTGCGAGCCAAGTCTCGTCAAAACCTCAGGGAGAGCGCTCACACTCCCCCTGAGGCTCGGGGGCTACTATCAAATACCATAAAAAGGGGTACCCTAAGCAAGAACCAAAAAATTGCTTAGACCTTGTAAATAACGAAACCAAAATACAACCGCAGGCAAACCCGCCACATCCGAGGCCCGGCTGGACCGCCCGGCCCACCTCGAACAAATATCCGGCCTCGACCAAGGCCCCACACCGCAAGGCCTCGGACGAGGTACTGATTCTCTGGCTCGCCCGAGGCCCCACGCCGTAAGGCCTCGGACGAGGTACCGATTCTCCGACTCGCTCGAGGCCCCGCGCTACGAGGCCTCGGACGATCACCCAGTTATCGACTCACTCGAGGCCGGCTCCGCATCAGCCCCGTCCCCGCCGCTTTGACCGACTTCTCTGACGGGACGTCAAATCCAACTAAAGCGTTCAACCACTCCCACAACGTCAGCCGCACGACGGCACGGTGCAGCAGAGTGGCCGATGAGAAGGAAGTCACATCAACGCCCTGCCATCCGGGACAGGACGGGGCGGGGGTTACCGGCTGTTGTGCTCGGCACTGTGCCCACGGCTGACGTCCGTGCTACGCTGTGCTGCCTAACCCCTACTCCAAGGCCAGCGCGGCATGGAAAGTCATGCTCGGGTCCCTATAGCCTCGGAATCAACGTACAAGGCCAACTACTCTCTCCGAGCCTCGGCTAACCGCTGCCGGGCTCCTATAGCCTCGGGACTCGCGCCCGCTGAGCCCCCCACGACGGTCCAGCCTCTGCATTGAACTAGGCCTCGGCTCTCTACGTTGTCAGCGCTCTGGGACCAGCACGCCGCCCGCAGTACGCGCCATGCCCTGCGCCGGGCTGCAGGAGCTCCCACGTCGTGCACGGGGCCTAGCCCCTGTAGCCTCGGTATCAGAGTACCCACGCTATCGCATCAACCCGGCCTCGGCTCTCCGCGCCGGTCAAACCTACAGTGACCAACACGTCTCCGACAGAAGAAGGCACGCCTGCCACCTCAGGGGCTCCCACGTCGCACAGGATCGAGCGTGACCGGCGCGTCGCTCCAGTGCACCGAAGACAAAACCACTCCACCGACCATACCGCCACAGTGACAAGCTGCAGGGCTCGGACATGCCGCCTCTGCCAAAAGAACGCCACGTAGCAAATACATGTACCGCCCCTGTGCCTCCCTTCGACTATAAAAGGGAGTGACCAGGGCCGCTCCTAGGCATCACACACACACAACCGGTGCAAGTCACGCACAACACTCTGTAACACGCACACTCCTTCTCTGCAAGAGATCAACATCTCAAGCAACACATACGGCAATTCACAGAGACCTGGGGCTAGCTCTCTCTCTCGCCCAGCTTGTAAGCCCCTACTACAAGCACCTCGGTGCAAGGAATACAAGATCGCTCCCTCAGACTGGACGTATGGCACCTATTGGCTGAACCAGTATAAACCTTGTATCTCTTTGTATCACCATCTGGGATTAAGAACACGCAGTACACTTTCACTAGTCGGTTGAGGACCTCCGGTCCAAAACACCGACACATAGTTAAAATAATATATTAAAAAAATCAAAACGTCAAATAATTTAAAATGGATGAAGTAGGAATTAGTAAGAGGGGATTAAAATAGCCACCTGACAATAAGTGTACTAATCACTAGCACAGTTTAACAAGTTGGACTGTTGGAGGCTACTAGGAGATGCCAATGTAGTAGCTTGCAATGCTAATTTTAAGCGTTCAAACAGGCCATAAGGTTCTACAAGACTATAACGAGGGTTGCATACCGAGGAAAAATTGTTCGGATGACATGTCAGTGTTTACTCGTTTTTTATTTGCAATTGCATGATAGGATTTACCATTTAAATAAACTAGTTTCATATATATTAGTATACTAGTGGAAGGGGCGCGCCCTCGCGCGCCGCATCAGTCAGCTAATCGTGTTGGGCCCTGGAGTGGTGGAGACTGAATCCACAAACAGTATTGTAGTTAATAATCTGGAAACCACGTGTAGCTAAAGAACCATTAGAGGACATGGACACGTGAATCATAAGTACGAAGAACCATTAGAGGACATCTAGTATATTACATTTGTCCGAGTAGGTTCAACTGGTCTTTGAGCCCTCAGATAAACAAGCATCTAGGTTCTTCATAGTACTACATGATTCCACTTGTAGCTAAGGGACGATAGTTTAAGGTAGAATAGCCTGTCTAATTTACAGATAACAGGCCTAGGAATAGGTTTGTTCCTTGTTAGTACAACAAGATTTTTTTTTTATTAAGTCCATCTGACATCTTTCATGATCTAACAGACTTGACATGCGCAGGAATCATCGTCCATGCTGAGGGCATGTTTAGTTCCCAAAAAATTTTGCGTAGTACCCGTCACATCGAATCTTGCGGCATATGCATGAAGTACTAAATATAGACGAAAAAAAACTAATTACAGTTGGGTGAGAAAATCGCGAGACAAAACTTTCGAACCTAATTAGTCTATAATTAGACACTAATTATCAAATACAAACGAAAATGCTACAGTAGCCAAAATCTAAAAATTTTTGGATCTAAACACACCCTGAGCTTGTGAAGCATAGTCATGCACATGTCACAAAATGGTGTAGCACATACTCTGTTGAGCGACAACACCTGGTTGCACAAAGAATTTGGTGGATCAATAGATGATAGATATACCATCAGTCTGTTCCCTTGCTTGTAAACGATCGTAAATTTTCAGTCGGAAATAGTGTTTTTCTCTCACACCAAACCAACCAGCAGTAAATAATCCACGATACGATACGGCCTCTCAAACATGCTGAATATGATTTGTACAGTGTAGGAAAGAGCCATTTGAATTTGTCAATTGCATGGGTGCGGTACATATCGGATTTTTTGTAAATATTTTTGTGGGCATGCAGCCAACAAATAGGCCCACCACTACATTAGGAGCATCTTCACTGTACAGGTGATCGACGGTGAAATTTGTTGCATGATCACCCCAGAGTCACCTTGAGCTCTGGAAAATGAGAGTATGCTAGCTCATATCTTTGATACAGGACTCGCATTGTGTGTGTATACCTGATATCTTTGATGGAAACCTCTCTAAGGATACTTGCTTTTTCTTTACCCCTTGGAACTATAGATGATACCGATGTGTACTTTGTAATGTAGCCGAGAACTTCTGCGCAGAATTAGGTAAAGTTAATATTATTCCTTTCTTTTTCCATACTTCTTTTTTGTTTCGCTTTTTTTTGAGAGGCTGCGAAAAAGCGTCAGCGAAATTTATATAACAGAGGACTAAATTGTGGGATTGTAAAAACTTGGTTGTGAACTTGCTGATGGAACCTTTGGACAGGACTATTCTATGGAACTTTAAAGGAATCTTATATCACCGCTACAGAAGGCATAAGTTAAAGTGGCCAAAATGGTAATGCTGGGGTTGTTTATAGGAATATAAAGTATAACTATACTTTTCCTGTGTTGCTGTGAGCAGAGAAACTCGGACGATCAATTATCGCTACTAAGTACTTGCTGTTGTATAGAGAGTTCTGTATAAGGGGGGAACAGAGAGGGGGTTAAATCCATACCCATTATTTCCAAAAGATAAATAGCAGTGTTGCTGAATCCCAGTAGCTAAAAAAATGTGAACCAAGGACACTAAAATACCGGGTACCATATAGACTAACATGGAGTTCAGAATAAAGCGACGTTACCTTGGTGGCCTCTTCTCGAGGCACTCTTCATTGAAGACTGCCGGCTGACAGTGCTTTCTCAAATGGAACAGTCCCAGTCATGGTTCTAAAGAATAAGACATGTTTAGTTGTTCCTGCAAAATCCATAGTCCAGATCAATCAATTTACAGAACGAAACATTGACATTATCCTGTCCATTTGGCAATAGCTTTGCCTGTAAATCACAGAAACGATCATATGCCATAGTGCAGGGAAAAAGATATTTATTTTCATCATCATTGGCATTCAAATATGGTCAACATGTGACCATAAAAAAATTGAGTGTAAGGCATCGCGAACGAACCAGTGCATGATATTACACGACCTACCTTGATCATTTGTCGGAAGCCTCCTGACACAAGGAATACATCAACATTCCTAGCTTTTAGCTTATTAACCAAATCAGCCATTCCAGGAGAAATTCTGCAGAGAAAGAAACAATTCTGTTGATAATTCTCTAAATGGACCAAGGAAATGGACAACGGTTGTTTGTAAGTAGAAACACAGCAGTCAATTCTGTTATAGTGCAGGCGAAACAAGGTTGATTAAACTATATCTTTGTTTTATGCTGTATTTAAAGAAGGCCCCCTTAAAGAAATCTCATGACACCACTACAGAAGGCATAAGGTCAACTGGAGAAAATAATAATGATGGGGTTGTGTATACAAATTACAAATTTAAGTACACTTTTCCTGTCTTACTGTGAAAAGAGAAACTCGGACGATCAATTATCACTACCAAGTATTTGCCGTTCTATAGAGATGTAGAGGCATCAGACTAGCATTTTTCATCCAAGCGCTGCCTAATCCAAGCATAGTTGTTTTCGCATGATGTGGGTGCTCGAAGATATAACTATTTAGTAGGAACCTGCACATGGTCTCACCCTAGAACTATCTTTAGGAAAGAATTCAGTAAATGGCAGTCACATCTCTCCTTATTTTCACAACAAGATGGCAACCTATGTGAATCTAGTATCTTTGTCTAACTGAAAGTCTAGTAAACCTAAACTGCCAGTTCATCAAGAACAAAATAAAATAGGGAGTCCCAATAAAACATTCAACATTAGCCAGTTGTAGGTCACCCATAGACAATTATTTATGCATGAAGTTAAATATGACTAAGGTCTATGAGCTGACAAGTGACAACAAAACCCACACAGTGAAGCAAAAATATAGGCTCCATGCTGACTGAATTGATAAGCACTATATCGAATAAACTTTCAGACATGCAATTTCATAATATGGTTTAGTTGCATCACATCATTTAGATCTTTCTTGTGACCATTCACACATTAACCTTGGTCAGAACCAAATTACTGTAAATTTCCGTCATTTAAATGTCAACAAAGGAGCAATAGCATACTCACATGATAAATTCTACATCATAATCATAATAAATCATCCTAAACTCACTTGCAACCGACCTGAAGTATCCCAATCGATAAAGAGAAGTCCTTCAGTTCTTGATGCTTAGAATGTCTACAAGCAAATCAGAGGCTTTCAGCAATGTGCAAGGAAATTTATGGAGTTGAGGTAGCAGTGGTAAACCAAAAACATATATCACCTTACACATGCCATAAACAAATCTCTAGCTAAAGGCCTTGCATTTATAACACCGAAAAAAATTTCCAAGGCACAACATTGTGAAGATGTTTCATGGTGTGGCAGCAGTTTGTAGTGGCTGATCAAATTGTTAGAAGGACTAGAATGAGGCCAACCAGCTGTATTGCAAGGCCCAAGAGGGCAAGTATACAAAGTGTACATATACAAAGAAGCCCTCCAAATAGAGGAAAACACATACACCTCCTATACATCTAACACCCCCCTCAAACTCATGGTGGAGAGTAGAAATCTACAACACTGAGTTTGGAGAGTAGAAACCTATGATGAGTCCGGGTCTGTGCCTTGGTGAAGAAATCAGCTAACTGAACCTCTGAAGGCACATGGTGGAGCGTCACAACCAGATCATGCACCTGCGATCTCATGTAGGAAGCATCAACGCCAATGTGTTTGGTGAGCTCATGCTTGACTGGGTCTCGAGCAATACTGATCGCATCGGTGCTGTCAGAAGAGAGGAGTGGGTGCAGTGGCAGGCACACCAAAATCCTCAAGAAGCCATCGTAGCCATGTCACCTCCGCAGTCACAGTCGCCATAGCACGCAGCTCAGCCTCAGCACTCGAGCGGGAAACTGCAGTCTGCTTCTTGGTTTTCCAGGCAATCAAGGAGGAGCTAAGGAAAACACAATAGGCAAAGAGAGAGTAGCGATCATGATGATCACTCGCCCAGGTTGCATCAGAATACGCCTGAAGCTGAAGAGAACTAGAACGAGGGAAGAAAAGGCACCGAGAGATAGTTCCACAAAGGTATCGCAGAACACAAAGGAGGTGAGCATGGTGGAGCTGGGTAGGAGCTGAGACAAACTGACTCAAGATATCCACAGAGTGAGAAATGTCAGGACGAGTGATCCCAAGGTAGACAAGACTCCCAACAAGCTGACGATAGCGAGTAGGATCAGCAAGTGGTACACCATCAGTGGGTCATAGGTGAACACCAAGCTCCATAGGAGTATCAATAGTGCGGTGATCAGTGAGAGCAGCACGGGAAAGAATGTCCTGAGTGTACTTCTCCTGAGAGAGAAAAATACCATCAGATGTGGAGGTGACCTCAAGACCAAGGAAGTAACGAAGGGGACCCAAATTACACATAAGGAATGTCTCACTGAGACGCTGCTTCACAAAATCAATGTATTGGGAATCATCGCCCGTGATGATCATGTCATCGACATAGAGAAGAAGAAGGGTGCGACCACGAGGGGAAGTATGAACAAAAAGAGCAGGGTCGTGATCACTTGGCGTAAAACCAGCATCGATGACAATAGAGGAGAAACGCTCAAACCAGGCCTGAGGAGCTTGCTTGAGGTCGTAGAGAGAACGGCGCAACCATCAGGAATAGAGTATCCTAGAGGTGGCTGCATATAGACTTCCTCTCGCAGCTCGCCATTGAGGAAGGCATTCTTGACATCCAACTAGGATATCGACCACTGACGAATAGAAGCAACTGCAAGAAGAGTGCGAATAGTAGTCATGTGCGCGACAGGAGCGAAGGTCTCCTCATAGTCACGACCTTGCTCCTGTTGGAAGCCACGCGCCACAAGATGAGCCTTGTAGCGCTCAAGAGAGCCATCCGAGCGGGTCTTTACCTTGTACACCCACTTGCAAGTGATAGGAGTGGCGTGAGGTGGCAAAGGAACAAGATCCCAAGTGTCAGTACGTTCTAGGGTAGCAATCTCCTCAGCCATAGCATGTTGCCACTCCTAGTGAACGATAGCTTCCCGATAGGTCGCGGGCTCAGCCAAGACGGCAGCAGTGAAGCCAAGGCGATCGGGAGGACGAAGGGTGCTGCGATCATGAAGAGAATAACGAGGAGGAGACTCAGGATGAGGTCCAAGGATGGATGGAGAAGAGTCAAGTGGTGGCACAGGGCGCGGACGATGAGTGTAGTAGTGAGTGATCTCACGGGAAGGACGCAATGATGATGGTGGAGGAGAGACTGGTGGTGGAGAGGTAGGAGGAGGTGGTGAAGGTGGAGAAGTAGGTGGTGGTGGTGGTGGAGGCAGAGTAAAAGATACCTGAGGGGGTGAAGAAGATGGAAACGATAGCGGAAGATACCACTCAGGTAAAGTGAGGAATGAGAGGGACTCAGTGGTACCAGAAGAACCGGAAGGGGAACGAGGATAGTAAGGCCGGGACTCATCGAAGGTGACATCCCGAGAAATCCTCATCCGACGAGCAACAGGGTCATAGCAGCGATAACCCTTATGTTCCGTACTGTACCCAAGAAAAACACACTCAACAGACTGAGCACTGAGTTTGGTGCTCTCACGAGGTGGAAGTAGGACGTAACAGACACACTCAAAACAACGAAGATGGCTATAGGAAGGAGGGGTGCCGAAAAGATGCTCATAGGGAGTGCAACCCCGAAGACAAGTAGAGGGTTGGCGATTTATAAGAAAAATAACTATAGAAACCGCCTTAGCCCAAAAATGAGGAGCAAGCATAGAAGAGATCAAGAGAGCATGAGCAGTCTCAAGAGTGTGGCGATGCTTGCGCTCAGCAACACCATTTTGAGCATGAGCACTAGGACATGAAAATTGGGCAAGAGTACCCTGCTCAGCAAGGTAGGAGCGATGAGTAGTGGAGATGTACTGACCAACAGAATTCGCACAAAAAACTCGAATGAGAGAGTTGAACTAGGTACGGATCATGGTGGCAAATTTCTGGTAAATAGAAAGAAATTGACCACGAGAAGACATCAAATAAATCCAGGTAAATCTCGAATAGTCATCAATGAAAATAACATAATATGATTGACCCCCCTTTGAAACAAAATGTGCTGGACCCCATACATCAGAGTGAATAAGATCAAAAGGTTTCTGGGACTTAGACTCACTAGAAGGGTAGGGGAGTTGCAACTATTTGCCAAGTTTACAATCCATACAATGAAGAGTAGTGTCACCAGAAACAGGACCTAACACACCACTACCAACAAGGGTGGACAATCTAGAACCAGAGAGGTGACCAAGATGACGATGCCACTGCGCAAAAGAAGTGGTAGACGAAGCAGCTGACACGGATGCTAGAGAACTGGGTGATGTGGGAGCCAAAGCGGGTGAAGGAAGACGCAACCAATCAAGCTCCCAGAGGCGTTGGGAGTCCCGACACCTAGGCCCAGTTCCCACCAAAAGGCCCGTGCTAAGATCCTGAACACAACAAGAATCAGACTCAAGGATTATGCGACAGCCATGATCAGTGATTTGACCCACAGACAAGAGTTGCATAGTTAGTTTGGGAGCATGCGAAACAGTAGGAATATTAAACGAAGAGGTCGAAAGAACACCTCTCCCAGCAACAGGAAGAGAAGTGCCATCTGTGGTGCGAACATAAATAGGTGGATCAGGGGAAGATAGAGAGGACAAGTGTGTTGCATGAGGTGTCATATGAAAAGAGGCACTAGAGTCAAGGAACCATGGGGATGATATACCTGACGGAGGAGGAGCGGAACTAGAAGCCTGAGCTGTAGTCCCATGACCGGAGGCCTGAGCTGCAGTAGTGAGGCGACGAAACAGGGCAAGAACCTCCTGCTCCGCTGCAGACATGGAACGAGTGCTCTGTCAAGTAGAGGAACCACCAGAGCCCTAAAAAGATCATCTGCCACGATGCCCTGATCGGTCGTGCTGCTTCTTGCGACAATCCTTCTCCTCATGACCATAGATCTTGCAGTAGCCACACTGAATACCAGAAGGTGCCCCTATCACCATAGGAGAGGGCTGAGACGGAGGCGGAGAGACCTGGGGAGGTGTGGCTGCTAGGACGGAGGGCTGCGGTGGAACACGAGTCACACCCCCAGCTCGAAGATGTGTCTCCTCAGCTTGTAACTCAGGCATCGCCACTAAGAGCGATGGGCGTGGACGACGAGTCAGCAACTGTGCTCGAACAGTCTTGAACTCGAGATGAAGATGAGAGAGAAACTCGTGAAGGCGAAGAATGTCTCTCTGGTCCCGGTGACGGTCACAGCACCGGCAAGTACCACCACCACAGAACTCAGCACCTAAACTGTCCAGGCAATGCCAGACAGCTGTCATCTGATGGTGGAAGTCCTCTACTGTGGAGTCAAGCTGACGAAGCGACTGAGCCTCCTCAACAATAGCAAGGTATATCGCTTCGTTATGAATCTCGTAACTACGACGGAGGTGATCCCACATAAGGTGTGAAGTGGCAAGACCTCTAAGGGATAACGAGAGATCGACCTCCATGCTCGCAAGTAAGATGGCCTTAGCAGATTTTTTCTCACGCAGCCAAGTCTCATAGACACCAAGATCAGACTGAATAGCTCTCCATCTCAACCTCAAATGCCTCAAGTAAATCATTCTTGGCATCATCATCAACATCTGGCGGGTATGTGGGTGGCGTGGGAAGAAGAGGACGGGGAGGACAGATCCGCTCACCCGTGAGGTAGCCCCACAGCACATGGCCATCCATGTGGACCTCCATATGAAACACAAAATCGCCCCAATTGGTAACATTGAAAATGACGGGGCACCGAGGGACCAAAACAACGCCAGACGTCCGAGGGACGCCATGGAGGAGAGAACGAGCCTCTCTGCTGCTGCTGCTGTTTTTTAGCCTCTCTGCTGCTGCTCTTTTTTTTTTTTTTTTAAGCAGAGAGGAGAGGAGGACCGGCCGGCTCACTAGCACCAGACCAACACATGGGCGCAAGTGAGCGGCCCTACTATACAGGCGTGGAGTAGGGGCGGTGTCCGCGGCGGCGTGCGCCCTCGGGGAGGCGGGGATGGAGCCGGAGGTGCTGGGGCGGAGCAGGGCCGGTGTCCGTGGAGCCACGAGGCCACAAGGGGTGCGCGGGAGGGCGCGCCAAGGTGGCGCGCAGGGCCGCGCGAGCGTCGGCGGTGTGTGCGCGCGATGGCACGCGAGCGGGCGGCGCGGTGGCGCGGAAGGGCGTCGCGGTGGCACGCAGGGCCACGCGAGTGCAAGCGGCGGCAAAGACGGCGCGAGGCGTGGAGCCGCTGCGTGGCGGGCGGATGGTCAAGGCGAGGCAAAGGCGAGGGTGGGATGCGAGACCCGGCGGGGTTGGATAGAAATCCAAATTGTCCTCGTGCGGAAGGTAAGGAACCCTAGCTCGATACCATGTTAGAAGGACTAGAATGAGGCCAACCAGCTGTATTGCAAGGCCCAAGAGGGCAAGTATACACAGTGTACATATGCAAAGAAGCCCTCAAAGTAGAGGGAAAACACATACACCTCCTATACATCTAACACAAATCAACAGCACCAGTGAGCTCCTTTGGCCCTGAAATACAGAGATGATATTATCAAACAACCACATAGCCGATGAATAAGGTTTCAGAAAAGATAGATGCACTGATATATCTATGAAGCGAGATTGAATCTAGCTTACAATAGACATTAGATGCAGTATTGCAGCAAATAAAGCTGCTTTGTGCACCATGTCACAAAATACTAACTGTCCAACTAGCGCATTGTGAACTATGAATAAGTCAAAGTAGGTGAGTTTTTGCCCATTGTTAAAAGAACCACAGATAAATGACTTGCGGGACATATCGGCCTAAGTCGGCAAAAAGAACCAGCATATAATTATTACTAATTTATCTTGATACTTGCTCAGTTAATAGAGTATTGAGAATAGGATATCATTCTGCTCTAATTTTTATTTTTCCTTGTGGAGGATAAGGAATTACCTGAGGCACGTAAAAGTACAGCAGTTAGAATGCATAAAAGATTTTGAGAAAAACTGAAAGTTGGCGAAGGCTTCCGTGTACATGAAGACATTACTATCCCAATCATTCTAGAGGCATTTCAAAGAAAAATAGGAAGCATATTAGACTGCACAATAAGATAATCAATCAACCTCATGTAAAGTTTTATCATTTTATCATAAACAATTTTTTAGTGTATGACAGCAAAACCTAGCGGTCAACCAGGCATCATGTTTGGCTTTTATGTTTTTTTGTGTAGAGACCTAAATGACAATGTAATTGCATCATTACATCAAACAGCCTGAGGGGTGCACATTGTGACTAACCTTGGTAGGACTCGGCCATGGTCTTTGATGGTAGAAGGTGAGCTGCTCACTTTTTTAAATCTACCCACAACTGCAATCCTCCAATATGTGAAAGGATTTAAGAAAATAAGAGACAAATAATAAATGATGAAAGGTAGGCGATGAGTAAATATTGCTTGTTGATTGCCTGTACTCCCAGAAAAGCACTAATGAGTAGTCTTACGCTTGGGACGTCAGAGTCAAGTCCTTATGACACACAGACCAAAGCAGAACTCAAGGTACAACCGAAATGTATTGCCATTAAGACATTAAAAATCACAGATGTATTAGGTGATTGCATGCTATAGCAGATGTACAAGCGCTGCAGGTGAGGGAGAGGCCAGTTGCATCCGTATCGGCCGTCGTGCGCGGTCCATGGCTCGTGACGCAGCTAGGGTTTCATAGAGCACAAGAACACATGTGAATTGGCGGAAGGAGGCAGCGGTGGGGGTGCCCGCACCGCCGACCACCAAGGGGTCACGGCGCCCCCCCCCAGTCTCTGCGTGAGGGGGCGGAGGAGGAGAAGGACGGCCGCATTGGCCGCCTGAGGCGGGCGACCACACTGTCGCCTCTACCAAGCCTTCAGCGTTAGTAGAGATGGGGAGAGAGGAGGGAAGAGTAGAGACTGCCAGGACTCACCAGCAAATACAGAGACGGGAGGGGAAAGGGGTCATCGGCGCGCCGCCACGCGGGCGCCGCGGCGCCACGTCAAGCACCACCTGGTCACCGGTGCGTCGGGAGAGAACGAGAGAGAGATGGGGAGAGATACGTGTTAGCAACCTAGTACTAGGATTGTAGAGAATAGGAGGGAATCAAAGGAGGAAGAAGTAGAATCTTAGGGTATCGAGAGGAAGAAGAGGAACGGTAAGATGGGAGAGTTCTAGGAAGGGAGATAACCTGTTGGTTAATTGGTTCTGTAATGTTTGATGCCCTTTTCGCTGTGGACCCATGTAATCTCCCATCCTATGTCTGGACTGGGCTCGAGGCCCATGGCCCATATGACTGTCCCAACCATGGCTAGTTCCTAACATTCCCCTCTCCTTAAGATTTAGCTTGCCCCCAAGCCGATAGAGAAGGATGGAACCACCGGGATCCCAAGGAAACTGGACGATCATGTGTTTCTTTAGTTCTTTCATGAAAAGATGTTTGCCAGCATTTTTGTGTAGGGCAGGTGGAGCTGCAGCATTCGTCACAGTTGGTTTAGACTTTGCAGACTTGGAGGATAGGATATCAAGAATGAGATCATCAAGACTCTCATCAATACGATAGAATCCTTTCATCATTTGACTAAAGCCTACTAAACATTGTTTAGATGCTTCCTTTAGATATATGACAATAAGAGATGCAGCAAGCTAGACTCTCCATTCCAAGAGTAAGAGCTCGCTTCACCACTTCATGATGAAAAAGGGGCACTGCCCATTCTCTGATGCACCTACAAGCATCAGTTGTATCACCATTTCTGATGTATTGTTGTAGTAGATCAGCAATCCTCTTCTTCACCTCTTCTATTGTGATGTGAGTTGAACTACCCCATTGTCGCTCAATTAACTCTGCGTGGTGTGGTGCTGAAAGATAGTTGTGCTCTGCAATTTGTACAAGACAGCCGACGATGCCCGGAAGTTGTGCTCCAAAATTGATGCGCACTTCACACTCGCTTCTTCATGTGAACCCAACATGTGTTGTTGATCGGTGAAACTACACTTGACTAAAGCAACCTCGCATCGATCTGGTGGCTGAAATAGAAGCAAACTAAATAGGAGACAAAGAACTCATAAGATGACCACGGTAGTTGCGTCTTTCCATGAACAACACCCTACAGATTCTGTTGTCTCTAGCAAGAGATATGGACAAGTCTTGGCCTTCATAGCGCTTCATTGGATGTGCTATAGTAATAGATATCCTTGGACTTGTTCTCATTGCATTGCTTTTGGATTGATTACACAACCGAGAAATAAAAGCTTCACTTGTTGACCCATTGGTGTCCTAGACCAAAGCTTAACCCAAAGACACCACAAAGCTATATCATGGAATTCACACTGTCCAACAGATAACAACCAAGGATGGATGGGTATGCATAACTCACCATGTAAGCAACATTGTATTGAGCCTGTACCATCCACAACAGCAAAGAAATCAACCTCAGTGATGCATAGCTGACCCAAGAAGATCCCCTCTCCAATTACTTTTCCACAGTTCTTCAGGACAGCATGAGAATATCTGAAAGAAGCCCATAGAAGCTCTAGGTGCATAGCTGAACAGCGACATGTGCACCAGTTGCTAGTAGCCTGGAAGAACTTAGTATAGAGAACGAGACACCACTCCAAGTGAACAACGAACAAACTCCAGGAATAATGGATCTGATCTATACCTCTTGTATCCCAATCCTGCAGAGATAATGATCTAGGTGGAGGCCATGGTGACCATAGGTCCACAACCTTTTCCAAGCCATGCTTGAGTATGTATTGTTGATGAATCTGAGGTGGCCACAGTACCACCGAACTCGACTCAGTCATTTGCTAAAATTCCAGATGTACCTCACGCATAGTGGCTTTGCAATGATGGATAAGTCTCTGTGGTCTTTGTGGGGCTGCAGCATATGGCCCTCAAGGACAACATCCTTGACTGGAGGACAGCAGCAGCAGTAGCCCTGACCGAAGGACAACAGCGGCAGCATCCTTGACTAGCATCTTAGCATCTAGGACTAGCATCTAGTATAGCATCTAGGACAGCAACTAGGCATATGCTTGGCTAGCTAGCAGCCTATAAATATGTATCTCCAACCCCTCAGGTTGGCTTGGCATTTGTATGAGTTGTATGAGAAATAAACCAGAAAATTGCACCAACTCCTAGTGTCATCCTCTCTCGATGAGAGTAAGAATTCTGCTACTACCAAGAGTAAGAATTCAGCGACTAACAACTGGTATCGAGCCCGTATTATCCTGTAGCCTGAGCATCTCCTGCTCATCTTCCTTCCCAACCTCGCAACAGCCCTAGCTAAGAGCAGCAGCAGCTCCGGCCGCTTCTGCTCACTCCTCTCCCTCTGCGTAGACGAGCAGGCAGCCCTCTCCCCACGCAACAGGCCCCCGGTAGCGCGTCATATCCACAGGGCAGTCTCAGCGCTTGGTCACCTCGAGCATGCGGCGTCGACAGGAGGCCAAACTTGCCGCGGCAGAGGAACACGAGCGAGCCACGACAGAGACCGCTGCGGCGGCGGCAAGGGCGTCGAGGCTGGTAGTGGCGGAGCCGACAACAGCCAGAGCGGAGGCGAAAGCGGCGGCGGCGACGGATGCAGCGCATGCTGCAGCAGCAGAGGTCGAGGCTCTACGCGGCAGCATCGGTAGCTCTGTTTCCGCTGATGACACCGCCGACGCGGACCTCGAACTGCTAGAGAGGGAGGCAGCGCGAGCGCGGGCGGCGCAGTGGGCAGCTGTGCACGCCCACGAGCGTGGCGGTAGCCCAGACAGGCGTGGACACGCTGGCGGCGCTCCTGGAGGAGGCGAGCATGGCGGTGGCGCTCCTGGGGCAGCCACGCACGCCCACAAGCATGGCGGCAGCCCAGACATGCGTGGACATGCTGGCGGCGCTTCTAGAGGAGGCGCGCACAACGGTGGCGCTCCTGGAGGAGCCGCGCACGCCCACGAGCGCGGCAGCAGCCCAGACAGGCATGGACACACCGACAGCGCTCCTGGAGGAGGCGCGCACGGTGGTGGCGCTCCTGGAGGAGACGTGCATGGCAACGGTGGCGGACGGGTCGATGGAGAGCGCGACCTTCACAGGCAGCGTGGCTCTCTCTCCCCGGATCGGTACCATGGTTACCACGGTTTCTAGGCTATTGTCAGGGATGTCGACCCCAGCGGTGGGTGGCCTACCCTCACCAAGGCCAACTATGTCGAGTGGGCTACGGTGATGAGGGTAAAGCTCCAGTTGCGGCACATGTGGGAGGTAGTCTGGTACGGCAACGTCGACTACGACCAGGATCGACGGGCGCTAGATGCTCTCATCGCTACAGTCCCGTCCGAGATGTAGTTCTCGCTTACCAACAAGCGGACTGCCAAGGAGGCTTGGGACGCCATCGCTGCGGCATGCATTGGCAGTGACCACGCCCGCAAGTCCACACTACAGGCACTTCGCAAGGAGTGGGAGAACCTGGCCTTCAAGCCAGGTGAGGACATTGATGACTTTGCTCTCCGTCTTAACACTCTATCACAGAAGATGGTGTAGTTCGGCAATGACACCTACGATGAGGAGAGAGCTATCGAAAAGCTCTTTCGCTGTGTCCCCGAGAAGTACAAGCAGATGGCTCGCTCGATCGAGTCACTGCTGGATCTCTCCACGATGTCGATCGAGGAGGCGATAGGTCGCCTCAAGGTCGTCGACAGCGATGAGCCACAGTCTCTCTCGGGGCCCATCACCACTGGCGGGAAGCTCCTTCTCACTCGGGAGCAGTGGCTTACCAGCTAAGGTGATCGGAAGAAAGGGGAGCCTTCTTCCGCGTTAGGCGGCCGCAAGCGTGGCAAGCCGCGCAAGGCACGCAGAGACGCCCAGGCAGGGGCGCAAGGACATGCCGAGGGTGATGCCCATGGAGGCGCCTAGGGCGGCGCCGCCGGTAGGCACAAGCCGGCATGAGACGACACCTGCTACAACTGCGGCCAGCTTGGCCATTGGGCCAAGGACTGTCGACCACAACAACGTGGCCAGGCCCACGTCGCATAGGCGGAGGAGGAGGAGCCGGCTCTGTTCATGGCACATGTAAGCATTGAGCTATCTCCAGCGGCACCGGCCGCAGCGGCTCTCCTCCACCTTGACGAGCCAAAAGCACACGCCCTCCTCGGCGACGGCTTCAGCAATGACAAGACTAACGGGTGGTGCCTCAACACCGGTGCCACCCATCACATGACCGGCTCTCCTCCAGCTTGACTCTAGCGTCCGAGGCTCCGTCAAGTTTAGGGATGCCTCTGGCGTGGAGATCAAGGGCGTCGGCTCCGTCATCTTCACCGCTGTGTTTGGTGAGCATAGGCTGCTCACCGAAGTCTACTACATCCCCGCGTTGAGGAACTCCATCATCAGCTTGGGATAGCTGGTTGAGAATGGTTCACGCGTGGTGGTTGAGGATGGAGTCCTGAGGATTTGGGATCGCCGTCGTCGCCTTCTTGCCAAGGTATCCAGAAGCGCAAATCGACTCTACGTCCTTAACGTGTAGGTGGCACAACCCCTCTGTCTCACTCCTCGTCGGGACGATGAGGCGTGGCAGTGGCACGAGCGTTTCGGGCACCTTCACTTCGAGGCCCTGAAGTGGCTCAGTGCCATGGAGATGGTGCGAGGCCTACCGTGCCTCGACCATGTGGAGCAGCTCTGCAACGTCTACGTGTTGACGAAGCAGAGGCGACTCCCCTTTCCCCAGCGGGCGAGCTTTCGAGCTAAGGAGAGGCTCGAGCTTGTGCATAGGGACTTGTGTGGCCCGGTGACACCAGCCACACCGGGAGGACGACGCTACTTCCTGCTGCTCGTCGATGACCTCTCCCGCTATATGTGGGTGATGGTCCTCGGCAGCAAGGGAGACTGGGAGAGGCTGCGGACGCCATCAGGCGCTCGCAGGTTGTTGCAGAGGCGGAGTGCGGCCGCAAGCTGCGCGTGCTGCGCATCGACAATGGTGGCAAATTCACGGCGGCTGAATTCACGTCGTACTGCACTGATGAGGGCATTCAGCGCCACTACTCCGCGCCGTACAGCCCACAACAGAACGGCGTCGTCGAGCGACGCAACCAGACGGTTGTGGGGATGGCTCGGGCCCTTCTCAAGCAGAGGGGGGTGCCGACTGTCTTCTAGGGAGAGGCGGTGGTGTCGGCCATCTACATCCTCAACTGCTTGCCTACCAAGGTGCTCGACGGTAGGACGTCGTACGAGGCTTGGCATCGGCGCAAGCCGGCGGTCTCCCACTTGCGGGTCTTCGGCTGCCTCGCGTTCTCCAAGGAGCTTGGCCACATTAGCAAGCTCGACGACAGGAGCACTCTAGGAGTGTTCATTGGCTATGCGGAGGGCTCGAAGGCCTACCGCATCCTTGACCCGAAGACACAGCGTGTGCGCATGGCACGCGACGTTGTGTTCAACGAAGGGCGAGGATGGGCATGGGACAAGGCGGTGGATGACGGCTCGGCTCCGACGTACGATGACTTCACTGTCGAGTACGTCCACTTCGAGGGAGCTAGGGGAGTAGGCAGCTCTTCTTCGGTGAGCGCGTCTACCCCAGTCCCCGAGCCTCCACCGACCCCGGCGCTTGCTACTCCAATAGCACCACACTCTCCAACCAGGACCTCGGCTGCGATGAGTCCTTCGCCGACTCCACCACAGCCGACAACGCCATGCACTCCAGCACCGACAGGCACCTCTCCGGGCACGTCTACTCCAACACCAGCTCATGTCGAGCACAGCCCGGTTGAGCTCGCTACTCCGCTCTCTCACGACGAGGAGCGCATCGACGCGTACCACGACAGCGAGCCGTTGTGGTACCATACGATGGAAAACCTTCTCAACGACCAACCGGTGCTAGGACTGGTGCCTCACGACCTGGAGGACCTGGAGGCGCAGTTGCATCTTGCATGTGACAACGGCGAGCCTCAGTCATTTGCAGAGGCCGAGAGACACGCGACATGACGTGCCGCGATGTAGTTGGAGATGGATGCAGTTGAGAACAACTGCACCTGGGAGCTTGCTGACCTTCCTCGTGGTCACCACGCGATCACCCTTAAGTGGGTGTACAAGCTGAAAAGGGATGAAGCCGGCGCTATCGTCAAGCACAAGGCTCGCTTGGTGGCACGAGGTTTCGTGCAGCAGGAGGGGGTCGACTTCGACGACGCCTTCACTCCCGTGGCACGGATGGAGTCTGTGCGACTCCTCCTTTCGCTAGCTGCCCAGGAGGGCTGGCATGTTCATCACATGGACGTCAAGTCGGCGTTCCTTAACGGCGACTTGAAGGAGGAGGTCTACTTGCACCAGCCACCAGGATTTGCGATCCCCGGCAAGGAGGACAAGGTGCTCTGCCTACGCAAGGCCCTCTATGGCTTGCGGTAGGCACCGAGGGCGTGGAATGCCAAGTTGGATTCCACGCTAAAGGGGATGGGCTTCGAGCAAAGCCCGCACGAGGCGGTCATCTACCGATGGGGCAGTGGAGGAAATGCTCTGCTGGTGGGTGTCTACGTCGACGACTTGGTGATCACCGACACCAAGGATGCGGAGATGGCGGCATTCAAGGAAGAGATGAAGGCCACCTTCCAGATGAGTGACCTGAGGCCTCTCTCCTTCTACCTGGGAATTGAGGTGCACCAGGATGACTCCGGGATCACTCTTTGACAGACTGCCTACACCAAGCGCGTCGTTGAGCTAGCTGGGCTCACTGACTGCAACCTAGCTCTCACTCCGATGGAGGAGAGGCTGAAGCTGAGCCGCGACAGCACGACGGAGGAGGTGGACGCTACGCAGTATCGATGTCTTGTGGGGAGCCTTCGCTACCTTGCCCACACACGGCCGGACTTGGTATTCTCCATCGGCTACGTTAGTCAGTTCATGCAGTGACTGATGATGGAGCACCAACAGGCTGTGAAGAGGATCATCCGCTACGTTGCGAGAACTCTCGATCACGGCCTCTACTACCTTAGGTGCCCTGGGGTGGCACACTTCATCGGGTACAACGACAACGACCATGCTTACGACATCAACACCAACAAGAGCACGAGCGAGATCCTCTTCTTCCTCGGCAAGTGCCTCGTTAGCTGGCAGTCGGTCAAGCAACAGGTGGTGGCCCTGTCCAGTTACGAGGCCGAGTACATAGCGGCCTCCGCCGCTTCGACTCAGGTGCTCTGGCTCGCTCGACTGCTTGGTGATCTCCTTGGTAGAGACACTAGAGCGGTGGAGCTCAGGGTGGACAGCAAGTCCGCTTTGGCCCTGGCAAAGAACCCCATTTTCCATGAACGCAACAAGCACATCCGGGTGAGGTACCACTTCATCCGAGGCTGTTTGGAGGAAGGGAGCATCAAGGTGAGCTACATCAACACCAAGGACCAGCTTGCGGACCTACTCACCAAGCCCCTTAGGAGGATCAAGTTCTTTGAGCTCTGCTCGAGGACCGGGATGGTTCAACTTTCCCATAAGACGATGCACAAGACTTAGGGGGAGAATGATTGATAAGTCTCTGTGGTCTTTATGGGGCTGCAACAGTCTTTGTGGGGCTACAGCATATGGCCCTCAAGGACAGCATCCTTGACTAGAGGACAGCAGCATTCTTGACTGGAGGACAGCAGCAGTGGCCCTGACTAAAGGACAGCAGCAGCAGCATCCTTGACTAGCATCTTAGCATCTAGGACTAGCATCTAGGACAACATCTAGACATATGCTTGGCTGGCTAGCAACCTATAAATATGTATCTCCAACCTCTCAGGTTGACATGGCATTTATATGAGTTGTATGAGAAATAAACCAGAAAATTGCCCCAACTCCTAGTGTCATCCTCTCTCGATGAGAGTAAGGATTCTGCTACTACCAAGAATAAGAATTCAGCGACTAACATACAACCCAACAACAAAACACTCGGCATAGGAGTAGAGGCAAACATGGTAATACACCTGCTGAATGGCCCACCAAGCAGCTCAGACAGGCTTGCAGGAGCCATCGTTGCAACCGACACTGGGGTAACCAGCTTGGAAGTGACATCCATGGCAAGCTTGAGGCCGTTGCATGGTGCCCATGATTCCCTGTCAGTAGCATGAGCATGGAGCACCACGACAGACATCAAAGCAGCATACTAAGAGAACACTGGTGCCTGCTCGCTTGCTGTCGTAGTTCATCGACGGTGCGACATTTCATCAAACACCCCTTGGCACAAATGGAGATGGTGGCAGGCTTACTCAAGGCTACAACCCAGACCCTTGGCGGCTCATAGCCATGGTTGGGAGGCGCCGTGGACGATGAACGCGGGCGTTGGGGAAAAGGTCGTAGACCGCGTCCACCGCCTTATCGAACAGCCAGTAGAGCCGATGCCGCTCCTCGACAGGCATGGAGGTGATGTCCACGCAGACACGGCCGCCGACCATACCATGCGAGATGCCAGGGAGGACGCCACTTGAGATGCCAGAGTAGATGCCTCCGCCGCTCGTTCGTCGCATGCCGAGCATGCATGCATGGCTGAGGCAGACGCGGAGGAGCAGGCCGCAGTCCCCGAAGCTAAGGCAGGCGTGGAGGAGCACGCCGTGGTCTGTGAAACTGAGGTAGGCGTGGAGGAGAACGCCAAGGTCGGCGAAGCCGAGGTAGGCGCGGGGAAGCACTGCCGCGGTCGGCGCAGCCGAAATGGGTGCGTGGAGGAGAATGCCACGGTCGACGAAGCCGAGACGGGCGCGCAGGAGCACGCTGCGGTCGGTGGAGCCGGAGTGGGCGCGGAAGTGAGCGAGACGAGGTCGTCCTAAAGAAGCTGGTACTGGAGTGACGGCCTGGGCTCTCCCGGGCGAAGAGTGCGGGTGCGTCGACGACATAGGTGGCGTAGGGAAAGAGGAGCGACGCTGGAAGCTGCGCTAGAACGAGCGTCGGACCCTGCTCAGCTTGGTCGCCGAGAAGGTGTGCGGAGAGGTCGGTTTCGATGGGATCGACCATGGTGGGGTGGTCGATGACGGTGGCTAGGCGGCGAGGACTCTCCGTGGTGTCGAGCGTTGTTGGACCGCCTCAGGGTAGGGCTCGTCGGTGGAGAAGGCGACAGACGCGAGCTCGAGGGAGATGTCGGCGCCGTCAGCAGCGTCGATGGCGACGACTCCTCTTGGTTGTGGGCAGGCTGCTCGAACAGTCCACCCCAGTGGTCGGCGACGATGGATCGTGCCCCGCAGTAGTGCTGCTCGTCGGAGTCGTCGCCTTGGTTGAAGAGGCCGCCCCAGTTGTCGGCGACTACGTCGGCTCCGAGGGCAGCGGACTGGGTCGAAACGGTGATGCCCTGGGAGGCCTCCCGCATGGCGTCCTGCTCGACCCACCTCGCGTCGAACTTGTCGAACAGCTTGTGGAGTTTGCGGAGTTCGTCGAGGATGAGTTGGGTGGAAGGAGAGATCTCGGAGGGGGATTCATGGTGCTAGCAACCGAGAATCGACGGCTCTGCCAATTGTTACCAACCTGGTACTAGATTGCAGAGAATAGGAGAGGATCAGAAGAGGAAGTAGTAGAATCTCAGGGTATCGAGAGGAAGAAGAGAAACAGTAAGAGGGGAGAGTTTCATGAAGGGAGATAACCTGTTGGTTAATTGGTTCTGTAATGTTTGATGCCCTTCTCGTTGTTGACCCTTGACATATGTAATCTCCCATCCAATATCTGGACTGGGCTCGAGGCCCATGGCCCATATGACTGTCCCAACCATGGCTAGTTCCTAACAATACGATTCCTTTTTTTAAGGAGAAGCGGAAGCTGATCTTATATTTGATTCTATGGATTCTAAAGAGAAGCGGGGGAAGCAGAGGAGAAGTGGGAGAAGCCGCTCTCAACAAAATCTGGTCCAAGTGATCTGGGCCGCACGATCGAAGATCCAATGGCTAAAACATTTAGGGTGACGTGGCGTCTGGTTCTCTTCGAGGAGTCGACGCATTCTTTAGTGGAGAAATGCAATCACCTGTTCATTTGTTGGTTTCGGCCAGGGCTTATCAGCCAACCAACAGTGTTTTCCTTTCACGACAAACCAGCAACAGCCGGACTTATCAGCCCAGAAACTAATCAGCGAACATGCTCAATATTTAGTGTGTATTTATGTTTTTTACTATAAGGCTTGTTTTTTCAGATATTTGAGTAGCCTATCCAACTCGATTAAGACTAAAGGTTTTGTTATCGTAGTTGTATATAAATATTAAAATCAAATGAATTCATAAATTTTTTAAAATAATCAAATACACCCTGTTTTCACATACTATTTTTTAAAAGCAACACCATGTTTTTTTAGGAAAAAAACAACACAGATTTGCGAGTATATGAGACTAAAGCCCAGATACGGAAAAAACTTCCAAAGAAGGCCCAACTCGGCATCTGGACTGTTTGTTCTGAAAGCCCTGCGCCCCTGCTCCGACCGCGACCACACTCCATCTCGCCGCCCAAACCCCACTCTCTCCAAAACCCTCCTTCCCGCGGCGGCCGCCGGCGTAGCTGACGCCGACGCCGGCGAGGCAGCCATGGCCGCCCCCGCCGCCCGGAGGATAGTCGGCGCTGAGGTTCCCATACCCGGCTCGGACAAGCTGCGGTGGATCGACCTCACCATCCCCTCCTCCTCCGCCGCGCCGGCGAGCCCCTCCGATCCCTTCGTCCTCGTGCCCCCACGCGCCGCCTCAGGGTGCCACATCATTCCTTCCGGCGATTCTCAGTATTACCTCTCGTGGTACGTGTCGGGGCTTCTCCTCACTTTCGAGCTCTATATCATGGTTCTGTTCAGATGAGTGGCACATTTTGTTAGCTGGACATCGCGCAGATTAGACTTAGCTTCGAATAGTTTTGGCCTTCGGAGTTGTCTGTGCTCATGTGTCATGTTTATGTGATATGAATCCTTTTAGAACTATAACTTAAATAAGTGCACTTTCAGTATTGCTTTGGTACTTGCCATGTTTAGAGAAACCCTAGGTTCATAGTAGGTGGGGATTTTCTGAATGGAGCATATGGTTGCCGTCTTACAGGAGGATTCACGAGGAACACCCAAATGTGCTAGAGGTCATCGAGCTTAGTGCCTCCAAGGAGTTCCCTAGCTTTGGGTTGCGGTTGGTCTTCCAGGAGGCGCTATGTCCATTTGCATTTTTATGTGAAAAAGAGGTTGGCTCATTCATGACATTTTATGCCAATTGTTTGTTTTCAGTAACTTTCTGGAACATTAGAGACTAGACTAGTCACTTCTGTGGCAATGCAGGGTCGCAGGCAAGGGGAGCTTGTATATATGCTATATGTGCTTACCATTTCTGGAGTTGCTCTCTTGTGCCACTTACGCAGTCCATTTTCCTACGTATCTGGTTCAGTGATGCATCAGGATGATATAGTTGAGTTTAGTCTCCAAACTCAAGCTCAGAGTGCAAAGGTTACAGCGGTAACAGCGAAGCCAGGATGTATAGTGATTGGTCGACAAGATGGGTCCATCTGTTCTAACAGTCTTGGCAAATTAGCCCCGAACTCACCAGGCATGTGCTCTACTGTCAATTCACAGCAGCAAACTCATTGTTCCGCGGATTTATTGGGTTCCAGATGATTGAACTTGGGGCCTTCTTCTGTAACTCTCCCCGAGGTTTCTGAATGTTATTGTCTTCTACTGTAGGTTTCTCGAATGAACTACGAGATGATGCTGGGATTGGACGTTTATGGACTCTCGTGTCAAGGTACTATCTTGGATTCTTGGTTATAATGGTCCACCAAGCAATAAAGGCATGATCAGCTTAGCAACACGAGAATTGTTGCTAGAACATCTACTGTTTTCATGTTTCGCTATTAGCCATTGCCCCAGCTGCATAGATATTTTCAGAGACTACCATAGCATAGGAAGAAGGAACAGCATGTGCAGTGTTCATATGCTTGTTGACTCAAATGACACTTCCATTTGTTGCTGCTATTCTGATGGTAGTATATTTGTATACGTGAATGAGTTCCAGTTTACTTTAAAGATTCTTTAGTTGTTCTACATCACATGTTTTGTATTTTTGTATCTTTTTGCATGAAATTTACCTACATTATTTTGCAGAACAAAGACTGTGGGTCCTGTGCAGGATATAGTGGCAACTGTTGTAAATGAAAGGGACCTGTTATTTGTTCTTCATTTGGATGGACACTTGCGCATATGGGATAATCACATGAAACTTCTCAACTATAATGTTCACTCAAATGATATGGAAGGTAATGTCTATGTTATTTGTTCTTTGTAAGCAATGCTGCTCTTTTTACAATACATGCAATGTTGTTGTGACACGTGTAAGCCACGATCTACATCCTTAAGTTAGTTCTGCTTCCAGCCTCATATCCAATTTACCCAAGCTGCTGGTATCCCATGTATATACTATTGTTGGATGGCATATAATTTTTGTGTGGTGGGCTGATGATAGCTTTATCTGTGCATGCTTGTTTCAGTGAGCTCATTGACATTGCTTTAAATGTGGAAAAAGTACAGTGAGGGTCAACTGTAACTTACATGCCACTATGCCAGTTTTATTTTTATTTTTGCAATAGTGCTATCTAAGAGTTAAGGGAAGGGTTTGATTGAACAATTTGAGATGCATAAAGAATAATTATTTCATGAATAAACTTGTGCAGTTGGGCTTTGTTGATGCATTGCAATTTTGCGGTCGCCTCTACAACGCTGTCCCTTGTTTGGAAACCATGGTTTCGCAAAAACGAGTTTAAACTTTGCTTGCACATAATGCTGTTCTTGAGCAGTTATATCTATTGACAAGTTCTCTTTATCTCAGGTCATCCGTCCAGGCTATGGGTTGGTGAGGCTGATGATGATCAAGAGTTGATATCCTTGGCAATTCTGCATCAGAACACTGTGGTATGTCAAGAATGTTGTCTCACCAGTTATTTACTTGCTCATCTGCCATTCAAAAAATCGAGTATACTAGTACAACATAAGAACATAGCCTACGTTTGTAGTGATAAATTACTAGGTAACTCCACTTTTTGAAAACGGTAACAGAATGTTCTATTCTAGGTGTAACGTTAATCTGAAGTTGTGAAGTGTATCATGTTAGATGTGTCTATTGTATATGTATTTAGTCAATAGTCACTAGTGTAGGGTGCTATCTGCACTTTGTACATCTTCATATGTGGCCCCTTTGGGCATTGCAATAGATGAGTTTTGCATTCCTAACATATCAAATGTGCATACTATGTGCCAGGAATATCTCCAAACTAATTGCAAGCTGTGCCTTGTCAGTGTTTTCATGTTGGCAAACCACTTCATCTGAATGTGATTGAGAGTAAAGAAAACTTTTTCTACCATGTTGAGCAAAAGGAGTTGGACAGATTAGTGATGGCAGCTGGATTAGTTTCGAGGTTGCCTTGGTTAGTATAGTATCAAGATTGACTAATGAATTGGTGACAATGTGACATATGATACATTACTGTGAAACATTATTGTCCCTATAAGATGGTGATATTTACTAGCTGTGGACTATATAACCACAACCTGGTGATTATCTTATGCTAACTTCAGCCGGTAATAAATGATGTTCCAACTTCCATCAGCAGAAGTAGACTTGCTGCTAGTACAAAGTACAAACCTCCTGTCAGAAACTTAAATGTTGGATCTGTTATTCTACCCTTTGCTTGTGCTCATGTTTGTCACTTCATGAAATCTAATTTTTCTATTGTGGATTGTTCGTCATTGTATGACGACATACCGTGATGGAAAATGTTATCTTTTCTCATCATTATTGCTGCAAAGAGCTGACTGGTTAATATTATGATATTTTAAAGGTTCAAGATTGTGATTATGTTGCTGTGTATGGCTTCAGTTTTTCTGCTGCGGAAAGGTTCATGTTCTCTTCTGAACCTTCAATTTCTACTATACCTTTGCTAGAGGTAAAACACCACTGCTAGTTTGTTGACATTCTTCAACAAACTTTATTTTTGCAAGATTTCCATCTACTTAACTAATTGGAAATGAATCGGATGAAGGTTGATGTAGAGTTATCTTAATCTTGCCAATCAGTTACTATGGAGTATGGAGTTTCAAATATGTTATATTTTTATGCATTTCTGCTGAAGATACTATGCGTCATCCTTATATTTTCAAAAGTAGGTTTCCAAATATTTATGCATTTTCTTGGAAGACAACATTGATGCATCGTTGTTCCTTATATTTTTAAAATAATAGCACCCCCACCCCCAAAATAAAAAATAAAAAATCCCACTGTAGGAAAATCAGAATTGCTTTCCTTGTGTCTGGTTATTCTATTTAACCTATCACATTTGCTGCCCACAGATAGCTAATATTTCTAACCTTCTTACTCAGGGGAAGCTTGTGGACTTGAAAATAGCCACGGATAAGCTTTGGATACTTAAAGAATTTGGCTCCATGCTATATGAAATATTGCAGTATGACACCGAAACGTAAGTCTGTTGTACCTCATTGTTGTCACTATGTTCCATTGCAATCCTTCAACCAGTGTTAGATTGGTATTTATTTATTATGTAACTTGATAACTTCTGTTGTGCCATCAAATTGGAACTAAGCATCTCTTATTCAATGAGCTCGATTAGTGTATGATCAACAAAAGGCTAGCTAACTAACATGTATTACAGAACACACAACTCTTATTTTTTCGTTGTATCATATACTAGCAAACGTGTCCGTGCGTTGCAACGGAACCCAATACGTATAGGAATCGGACTCTGTATCATCGCTAGATGCGAGTTGTTCTAACTCGTATGAGCGCCGGTCATGAGTCCAGAGTCACATACGAGCTACGTAGGGCGTGACCCAATATGTATTGTAATCAGACATCATATTCATCATCGCTTACTCGAGTTGTCATAACTCGTATGAGTATGAGTCATGAGTCCGGGTCACATGCGAGACATGGAGGGCGTGAGTGCAGTTTGAGAAGTAAAAAAGTGGGATGGAAGAAACTCTCCACTATGTGGGTAATTGTGGGGAGGTGGACGGAAAAAATGGGTGGAGAGAAATTTTGTCTCTTTAATATTATTAGGTATAGATATTATCAACTTTATACACAAAAATTTGTAAGCCTGCATGCAGTAACATATCATACCTCCATAAATTCTTGGGGAATATTCGGGCGTGCACATGTGTAATCTTTAGTCAGTATTTGGTTTCCTTTCTTACGTAAATTCTAGACACAGTAGCTGAATTATATCGAGTAATGTTAATGGATTGGGCCATTTTTATTTATAGTGTAAATGTTGCAGTGAGAAGATTTGCTGTTATGTGCTACAAGAAGATGCTATCAGTGAACTGTTGTTTCAAAGTTCTGACAATGCATTGGATGATTTGGTCTGGACAGCTGATTCAATGTTCTCCTCCTTGAAGGTAGCTGTAATTTCTTTATGGACAGTTCAAATTTCATCTGGAACACAGATATGTTTCAATGATTTTATCATTTAGGTTAATGAATTATGTTTAACTTGAAACATGAGCTTGCTACTTTGCACTGCTGTTAGGTTTTTGTTATCTTTTCCTTTAAATTGAGTGATCTGCTGATGTACATTAGTTATAATACACTTGGTCTCTGGAACTCCAGAGATTATTCAGCGTACATTTGTTCTCAACTGTTGAACATTTCTCTTTGTAATTAGATATTCATACTCCCATAGTAATTTATGCTGTTCGTAATTTTGTTTAATTTAAGATTGTAACCAATTTGATCCCTCCACTTGTCTTCTTGTCTCATTTTTTTGATCTTATAAGTTTCAAAATGACCAATTTTATCAGCACTACTGAACCTGTCTTTTCAAGTGAGAAATGTCATTATTCAGTCAGTAATTTCTACACCTGTGCAGAATATATTGTTTAGCATTTCAGAACTCTTCCATGCAGTTTTGTCTCCACCTTTTTTGTGTGTGTTTTTGTGACTGTAGAGCACTTCAATATCCTTAGCTTTCTATACATCTTCGGTATCTGTAGGAGCAGGCTTTCACTTTTATTTCATCCATGTTTCTGCGGAGGCTACTTCAACCAGGAGTAAACCACTGTTCTGCCCTGCGTGAAACCTTATTAGAGCACAAAAGGTTCCTGTCGGATTCTGAGTTCCAGTCACTTACAGCAAATGGGCTACGAAAAGAGATATTATCTATTATAGAACAAGAGGTAATCTTTTTTTTTTTGTCTTTTGTTTTGTTCCTTTAAGGCTTCTATTTTCTAGTTTTCCTGTATAGCTGAATTTCCAGAATTCTTTTGGTTTTAGGGAAGTTCACAGACAGCAAGCGCTACAGCTTATCACTGGAAACAATTCTCTGCACGGTACCTCCACAATTGGTGCTGGAACAATAAGCCATATGGGTTGCTTCTTGATACTAAAAATGAAGTGTTTGGTTTAATAAGAAAGGGTTCATTTTCTCTATTCCGTTGTTTGGAGGGTGTGGAAATGCTTATTTATGGTGTGATTCTTTCTTAGTATTTCTGCAATAAATTTCAGCTTATCTGTTGGGAGCAATTAGGTAATGCTACTTAGCCTAACATTTCAGGTTCATCTGATGAATTGCGCAATATTGATGACCTTGGGATGAACTTATTGGATGACATATCTGATTTTGAACTCCTCAATGAGGTCCTCAGATGCATGGGCCATATACACCATTTACTGGGGAGATCTTCCATAGCAGTATACTACGAATCCCTAATTAGTTCTATTATATCGTCTGATGAAGTTGCTTCACATATAGTAAAGATTCTAGAGACGGGTTTTAGTCCTCAATCATCCTCATCCCTCATTGCATTACTTGGAACGGATACTTATGTAGAAAGAAGGCAGGCAGCTCACAAAAGTCAAAGGAAGTTTTCTGTTGAGATGTTACTATCTTTTCAAAAGTTGCAATCAAGATCCGCATCCTGGTCGGCAGTATTCGATGTGATCGAGAAGTTTATGAAGTGTTTGAACACAAACATGAGCGTCCAAGAGTATGGATCAAAGAGAGTTTGTAATGTAAATTCTGTGTTACTAGTTCAAGCTACTTCACAGGTTGCAAGAACAATGTTTGAGTGTGCATTTGATCTGTTTCTGTTCCTTAGTTATCTGGTTGGTGTTGGTGGCCAGGTATGCTATAACTTTTGATTTTTGATATTTCTGTCTGCTGTGTACCATAACTTCGCCTACCCCAACTTGCTTGGGACTAAAAGGCTTTGTTGTTGTTGTTGTTGTTGTTGTTGTTGTTGTTGTTGTTCCATAACTTCAACTTTGCTTCTTCGACCATGTATACTCATATAGTTTAAGATACACATTTTTGAGCTTTCATGAGCATGCTTGCCTTATCTCAGCTGTAACTTACAATAGCTGGTCAGAACTCTCAAGAACTTTGGCCATTAGTGGGATTTTGGGCTGCTGAACCAATCTTGTCCACATGCTATATGGCTAACTACCAACAATTGCTATGGTCTCAAAATCAGGCAGATGGATATTTGCTATTTACATGCCCTTTCAGAACGCCATCGTAACACCCTAAGGCCTGTGGGCTCAAATTGTTCATTCCATATGCAAAATATTAAGTGACAATGCCTGTTTTTTAATCTTGTACCCCTTTGCTTCTAGTTTGAAAATTGCAAGTTATTCATTGATACAGTTATTCTTCAATGTCTTTTTCTTTCTTTCTTTGGTAATATAATAATTTGTGAATCAGGTCTCCTTGTTGCAAAGTGATGTTGCCAGAATAAAACTGAAGTTGTTCCCAATGATTCAAGACATATTGGGACAGTGGATTGTTCTCCACTTTGTAGGAATCTCACCAACCTCACCACCAACCATTGACGATTTTAGCTATCAACTTTCTTCTCTTCAGCTTGGTAATACCTAAAAGATACGATTGTGGTCCTAACTTTGTTGTTGATTAAGATATGATTGTAGTCTTACCTTTGTTGTTGATACACATTTTTTGAATGGGCATCCTGCAGTACATTTAGTATCTTAATGTGCTCTGTTTTTATAATGGTGTAATGAGTCCATACCTAAGGACATAACTTGTCAGTTTGGTGTTTTGTAATGGCATTCACAAGGTTTTGTCTATTGTATTTTAGGGACAGTTTTTTGTGATCATTAGCTAGTATATTCTATAGGACAATGGAGACCCTGGTCTATTGTGATTTTGTGAATTTGCTTTAACTAACTGTACAAACTCCTTTGCCTCGAAATATGTTTCCTGTGCAAGAGCCCAAAGAATGTTTTGTTAACTTCACATTCACTCGTTTTAAAACTTGTATTCCTCCTTTGATTACATTAAACGTAAGGTTTTCTTTGACAAACTGCAAAAATATTGAGAACAAGGGTACTGTGGTGTATTGCCTCTGATTGTACACATTTTTAATCCAGATAAAAAAAGCCTAAATTTCACTAGCTTTAGACAATAGGCAACTAACTATCATTAACTCAGCTTGCCCCCAATTTACTTTCCTGGGCCAATTACAGATATGTGTTGTTTTCTTGCCCTCTCAAGCAGGAAAAAATTGCAAAAATGACACTCGAAAGATTGACTCCTTGATTATGATGCCACTCGGACGGATGACAAGTGGGTCCATCTGTGTCTATGAATGTGGGTCCAGTGTCAAATCTGCAAACGACCGATGTTTCGAGTCCCAATTTTGCAAATCGCCCAGCAGGCAGTAGGGACTTACTGAGGGAAATGCTTAATCTGAGGGGAGTCCAAATGCCCCCACTTGAAGTGCTAATGAAATACTAACTAATCTGCCCCCTCTCCTTTCATGCCCAAGCTCTGCCACTGCTCCCAGGACTGAACATGATTTCTTTGTTTGAGAGAGAGAGAGAGCCAAATTTGGCCTCCGCCACTATCATTCTAACAATGTTAGGCAGGGGTCGGCGAGGAAAAACATATCATTCTGGAATTTGTGGTCCTGAATATGCATCTAGTGGCAGATTTGTGCTCTACAATAGCTTACATGCAAGTTTAAATATAGGGAAATGAATGGGATGTCATATTTATGTAAATGTACTGGCAACTGTACTCGTTTTTTTTTTCATAACAGTATATCACAAAGATACTATTAAAACGTTTTATGCTGATTGCCGAACATTTTGGCTTCAAGAACTTTAAATTTGAAGAAATTATGTTTTTGAGATATCTTAAAGCCTAAAGTCGTAAACCATGTGGATAGGTGTCTAAGACAAAAAAAAAGACCCCCCCCCCCCCCCCGCAGTGGTGTCTAAGAAAGTTGATGTAATTTTTATTCTATCTCTTGTGTTAGTCTGTACACTGTACCTCATTTTATCGTTTTTCTGGTAGCTGATCTATATATTCTCACCATTTGCCTATTTAACTTTTAGTATGTGTTCTTTTCATGTATAAAATCTTTGAAGGTTGTTACTTATTTTAATTACACATGCTGTTCTCTTTATTACAGGTAAAGCAGATGAACTGTCTTTGCACAGAAAGCTTGGCTGCTCTGATTTTACATTGGCTTGTTTACTTGACTTTCCAAAATCTCCTGAAGGGGACGTTATGTCACCTTGTTTTCCCAGTCCGCGGAAGTAATCAATCTAGTAAGGAGGTTTAGTAGTTTGATTATGTGTGGAAGAAATTTTGAGTGTGTACAAACTTTCTCGGGATACACAATTAATCTATCAGCTGTTCTCATCCGACATGGTCAGTATGAAGCTGCTCAGGTACTATATTTTGTGTTTGGTCTAAAATTCATTAGAAACATACATTTTATTTGAGTGTTGCTTTATCTATATAGTATCAACTATCAGATAAGCTCTCCTTATCCTCAGTTTTTATCTCTAACAGAATCTGCTGGGAATTCTGGAAACATACTTGAACAATGGAAAAGTATCCCATACTGGTCAAGATGCAGATACTGCATGTTCAGCATACCTTCATCTCAATGGATTTTGCCTTCTGATGCTTGCACATGATGAAGCAAATATTATTTTGAGAGAATCCAAGGTTCATGATGCTATCCGATGCTTTTTCAGGTACTACCTTTTCACTATGTGGATTGAGCCTTTTTGACTATCATCAAATGACACATTTCTGGAAACCATCTTTAGTGGTTGGGTACTGCAATAATTTTTCCTTTATTTTTCCTATTGTGATACTGGACAAGAAATATATAACATAAACATATATGTTACTGAGCTATTTAAAATAATAGGACCGCCTCAGTCTAATTGGTTATTTAAAAGCTTAACTCACAGACCAGGCGCTTGATCTACTTCTGCTGTTTAAGTTAAGTGGTAGCTGATAACATTTGATTTGCTGTGTTTTGAAAAAGAAAGGGATTGCACATCCCTTTATTAGAAATTACAAGTAACTAAGCGAGCTTGCTATCAGCGTATCATCAGGACATCTCCTTGTGTCTTTTGATAAATATCGGTAAGGTATTTTCAATCGAGGAATCCAATAGTTTAAGTTAATGTTTTCTGGTATATAGGAGTCACTTCATTTGATCTAATTACCTAGTTCTCGGGTTCTGTGAAACAAATAGTTCAGACTTGAGAACTGAGGCAACACCATATATTAGTTACTGCTATCGGATCAAAGGTATGTAACTGTTAGGGTCACCTTATTTAAGATAAAAAATTGCAGGAGTGTTTTAGTTTATCTTTGAGGGGGTGGGGTGTGGATCCATAACTCAAGATGGATGGAACCCTGAAAGGCTTGAAAATCTACTAAGAATAAAACTCTTGGATGTGTATACTTGCCTCATTGTTTAATTCCCTTTTTTAATATTGCTGGGTTTTTTTGTTATAAACTTATAATTGGGCTACCTGTTGGCACTTTCTCTGGTATTAACTTGACAAATACTTTGGAAAACAGGGCTGCATCCGGGTATGAAGCTCCAAAGGCTTTGCAGAACTTTTCAATGGAAACAGGGTTTCAAGTTTCTGGTGATATCATTCTCCTAGCTTTACTTGTTCTATATATACTGCATTTAATTTATATTCTAACTGTTTGGCTTTTTTTTCCAGGGGAATCTAGATCTATTCCTCTGTGGAGACTTAACTACTATGAGTGGGCAATGCAAATTTTTGAGCAACACTCCATGAGCGAGGGGGCATGCCAATTTGCTCTTGCTGCTCTTGAACTAGTTGATATTATTGACGGTTTAGATAATGGAATTGAAGCTGAGGGTCTTCCAGAGACCGCAGCAATGATTAAAGGACGACTTTGGGCTAATGTATTCAAGTACAGCTTGGATTTGAAAAACTTTCGAGATGCATATTGCGCGATCGTCTCAAACCCAGATGATGATAGCAAATACATCTGTTTGAGGCGTTTCATCATAGTTCTTTGTGATCTTGGGGAGACAAAGGTTTGGCATATTAAGTTGCTTATTTGCATTATTCTTTACATCCCTACCCCCCCCCCCCCCCATGGACATCTTTAGTGTTTTGAGGTGGACCATAGTGCCTAGGCAGCAATAAGTTGCTTGGCAGGCACGTGATTTTGTAAGTATTATAGCTAGTGATCATGACACATGTTTACAGCCATACATAGGTACCATAAGACTTCTATCTTGGTCGTTGACATGATCTACCACATTTGATTTTGTTCTACATTTTTTGTATTCTTACATTGGGGAAAAGGGGGTTCATGCATTGTGGGATGTTGTCCAATGGGTTTCTGCTAAATTTTGTTAGAGAAAATCTACAAGTGTGCGATGTGTTAGCTATTTGATTATTTTCTTTTCGATTGTATAAGCAAGGTATGTTAACGGATCAAACTGGCTCCTCTAACTACTATTATTACCTAAAAATCATGACTCGGATGCTTTTGTTGTGTTTGAGCCTTTTTTTTTTCTTGTCTTCCTTTTATTGTATGAAATGCATGTTGGCCAGTCTATCAGCCTTTCCCCTAAACATTGTTAGTTAAAATCATTTTCTGTATGCAGGACATATTGACCAATCTAGCAGGCTTTTCTCTAAACATCATTAACTAGAAGTCATATAAATCAAATTTGTCTCTGTTTGTGTTATCCAGTTGTTTTCCTCATCATTTTATGCAAGGGATGCTCACTATTAGATTGGAGCTTAGATTTGCCTCTCATTCATGGAAATAGGTTCTTTGCAGTGGAGAAATTCCATTCACTGACTTGGTAGAGAAAGTGGAGCAAGAGCTCTTCTGGAAGGTTTGCCCATTTTCAGCATAGTCCAATCTTTGTGTCTTCCTTTCTTCCATGCCGATCGTATTTTTGTTTTTGCAGGCTGAACGCTCAGATCTGTCGTCTAGACCAAATCTCTATAAGGTTCTTTATTCATTTGAAGCACATAGGAACAAATGGAGGAAAGCAGCTTCATACATGTACAGGTACTTTGTTAGATTGAATAGAGAAGGTAATGCAGGTGGCACCCACCAACTTCCTCACGTGTTGCAAGAGAGGTTGCATGCTTTATCTGCTGCTATCAACGCATTGCACCTTGTTGATCCCTCATTTGCATGGCTCGACTCTATTTGCGAAGCTGATGATCAAATTTCTCCAAGTAAAAGACCTCGGAATCTTTTGATGGAGAACTGTATGTTTTGTCAGACTTTTAATTGCTGTTTGATTTGTCTCATTGCACAGCAACATGCTTGGTTTAACTTTTGTTCTCTATTCCAGCGGCTTTTGGCACAGATTCTGAGCTCTCTAGATTACAATTTTGTGTTGACATTGAAATCCTTGAAAAAGAATACATATTAACAGAAGCACAGTATATGCTCAGCTCTCGGAAATCAATATTTGATTTTTCAGGTATCTCCAAAACTAATCATAGGACTTTATTGCTTGAATTTATGGAGATCAATATCTTAATTAACAATCTTTAATAATTAACACTGTAATCCGTTTTTGTGTGACTGCAGAAAGCCAATCAATTGAGTCCCTGATCGATATTCTTATAAATGAGAAATTGTATGACTTGGCCTTCACAATTGTGCTCAAATTTTGGAAGGAGTCAGGAATGAAAAAGTACTTTGCATTTACTTGTTTGGTTTCTTTTTTTTTTCCTGTACCGCTGTCTTAATGGGTTGCTGTTTGTCATGTTCTCTTCTGTGTCTATGATTCAGTCTGACTATCTATTGTTTCAATTGTTCTGTTGTAGGCAATTGGAGCATGTCTTTTCAGTCATTGCTCAGCAATGCTGCCCGAACAGAGCAGACAACAAATCAAGGTATGTTGACTGGCCCCTCTAATTGCACATATGGACAGATTATTGTGCTGACAAATAATAGTGTTAACTAATGACTTGAGATGTAACCTAATTACAGGAGAAGTTTGACTGGCAGTCAACAAGTGCCACTGCTGCCTTCTTCTGAGAACGATGCATGGGAGATCAACAATAAGAGTATTCCTGTGACCCAACAACTGCAGGGGAGCAACCACTGGGAAACCCTTGGACTATATTTGGTATGTCTTTATTTGAATGGTCTTCTTTTATTACTTTTCTCTAAGTTGGTACCTCAACTTGTTTGGGACTTAAAAGCTTTGTTGAGCTTTGGTACACAGGGACAGTCGCGAATAGAAATGGAGTAGGAGTTTTGATTGATAAGAGCCTCAAGAATGGTGTGGTGGGAGTGAGAAAGCAAGGAGATAGGATTATCTTAGTCAAGCTTGTCGTTGGTGATATGGTCTTGAACGTAATTAGTGCCTATGGCCCCCAAGTAGGCCTATACGAGAGTGCTAAGAGACAGTTTTGGGAAGACTTAGATGGTCTGATTAGAGCCGTACCTAGTAGTGAGAAGCTTTTTATAGGAGGAGATCTTAATGGGCATGTAGGTACTACAAGCGCAGGTTTCGAGGCAGTTCATGGAGGTTTTGGGTATGGTAGTAGGAATCAGGAGGGGGAGGAAGTTCTGGACTTCGCGGTAACTTTTGACCTGATGATAGTCAACACTTTCTTTAGAAAGAGAGAATCTCATCTAGTGACCTTCAGTAGCGGACAACACTCTAGCCAGATTGACTTTGTCCTCGTAAGAAGAAAGGACAAACGAGCACGCTTGGGTTGCAAGGTGATACTAGGGGAGTGTGTTGTTTCTTAACATAAGCTTTTGGTGGTAGACTTTCGTTTTCAGGTGCGTGCCCGTAGGGATAAACAAGCTAAGATTGAAAGAATAAAGTAGTGGAAATTGAAAGGGGAGACGTCAGAGGTATTCAGGGAAAGGGTTATCAAATAGAGCTCTTGAAGGAAGAAGAGGACATAAACAACATGTGGGAGATGATGGCAACCAATATTTGGAAGGTGGCCTCAGAGGTGTGTGGAGTAACCAAAAGAAGTGGAGGCGAGGCTAAAGATACTTGGTGGTGGAACGAGGAAGTCCAAAGAGCTATTAAGGAGAAGAAAGAATGCTATAGACGCTTGTACCATGACAGTAGTGTGGACAAGATAGAGAAGTACAAGGTGGCAAAAAAGACTGCAAAACGAGCTGTAAGTGTGGCAAATGGTAGAGCGTACGAGGATCTTTACCAACATTTGAGTATGAAGGAAGGAGAGAAGGATATTTATAGGATGGCTAGGGTTCGTGAGAGAAAGACAAGGGACTTCAACCAAGTTAAGTGGATTAATGATGAAAGGGAGCATCTCTTGGTGAAGGAGGTTGGGATCCGACATCGATGGCAAGAGTATTTTGACAGATTGTTAAATGGTGAGAATACAGGACACAACCTTTCAGTTGGATGACTCTTTTGATGACACCAATAGACGCATTGTGCGGAGAATCCAAGAATCTGAGGTCTGAGAGGCGTTGAAAAGGATGAAAGGAGATAAGGCTATGGGACCGGATGGTATCCCAATCGAGATGTGGAGATGCCTCGGGGACATAGCTATAGTATGGCTAACCAAGTTGTTCAACCATATTTTTCGATCGAACAAGATGCCTGACGAGTGGAGTAGAAGTATATTGGTACCGATCTATAAGAATAAAGGGGATATTCAAAGTGTACTAATTACCGGGGAATTAAGTTGATGAGCCATATTATGAAGCTATGGGAGAGAGTTATCAAGCATCGCTTGAGAGCAATAACGCGGGTCTCTATGAACCAATTTGGTTTCATGTCCGGAAGGTCAACCATGGAAGCCATTTTCTTAATAAGACAAGTTATGGAGCGGTATAGGGAGAAAAAGAAGGACCTACACATGGTTTTTATCGACTTGGAGAAAGCTTATGATAAAATACCAAGGAATGTTATGTGGTGGGCTTTGGACAAACAAAAGTCCCAACGAAGTACGTCGGGCTCATTAAGGACATGTACAACAATGTTATGACTAGTGTTCGAACAAGTGATGGAGACACTGATGACTTCCCGATTAGGATAGGACTACATCAAGAGTCAGCTTTGAGCCCTTATCTGTTTGCCTTAGTGATGGATGGGGTTACAAGGGACATACAAGGAGACATCCCTTGGTGTATGCTTTTCGCGGACGGTGTAGCGCTAGTTGATGAAAGCCGGACATGAGTGAATCAGAAACTGGAGTTATAGCGGGAGACTTTAGAGTCCAAAGGTTTTAGACTCAGTAGAACTAAAAATGAGTATATCAGATGTGACTTCGGCACTACTACTCGGGAGGAGGAAGATATTAGTTTGGAAGGTCAAGTAGTGCCTACGAAGGATACCTTTCGATATTTAGGATCAATGCTACAGAGAGATGGGGATATTGATGAAGATGTTAGCCATAGAATCAAAACAGGGTGGATGAAGTGGCGCCAAGCATCTGGTGTCCTATGTGACAAAACGGTACCACAGAAGCTAAAAGGCAAGTTTTATAGGACGTCGATTAGACCTGCTATGTTGTATGGTGCAGAATGTTGGCCTACGAAAAGACGACATGTTCAACAGATAAGTGTCGCGGAAATGCGTATGTTGCGTTGGATTTGCTTTCATACAAGAAGGGATCGAGTTCGGAATGATAATATACGTGATAGATTAGGGGTAGCACCAATTGACGAAAAGCTTGTCCAACACCGGTTGAGATGGTTTGGACATGTCCAACGAAGATCTCCAGAGGCACCGGTGCGTAGTGGAATCCTAAGCCAGGATAGTAACGTGAAGAGAGGCAGAGGAAGACCGAAGTTGACTTGGGTAGAGGCAATAAAAGGAGACTTGAAAGGATGGAATATACCTAAAGACTTAGCCTTAGATAGGAGTGCTTGGAAAATAGCTATTCACGTGCCTGAACCCTGATTGCTTCTGCTGGGTTTCAACTCTAGCCTACCCCAACTTGTTTTGGACTTAAAGGCTTTGTTGTTGTTGTTGGGGATCTCTATCCCCGGAGTACTGTGTTGAGCTATATTCCCTCCTTTTCTTTTTGTAAGGCTTGATTTGACCTGGTGCTGTCTCCAAAGTCACACTTTGACCGTTAATATCTCATATATTATAATGTTCATAACTATGAATTTGATGTCATATGGAAGGGTTTTCAAATATGAATCCAATAATACCAAATCTGTGTGGTATCATTTGCAAATTCTCCCAACTTGCTTGGGACTAAAAGGCTTTGTTGTTGCTGTTGTTGTTGTTGTTGTAAGTGTCAGTAAAAAATTAACAAGTTCAAATCTTGGGTTGCACTAAGGAGTTGTTTTGTTGGCATTTGGCTGGGGCCATAGGCATCTCCTTCCTCTTTGCTCTTGGCCCAGTGGGTGAGTCTTAGGTGGCTCCCATGGGTGAGATTCTTTTTAGTTTTCCCGTCTTGGGGTGTGTGGGTGTTTGTATTTGGGCTTTTGCCCCTCCTTTCTTCTTAATATAATGATACACAGCCCTCCTCCGTGTTCAAGAAAAAAAAATCTTGGGTTGCGTGTGCCCCTTGCAAAAAAGAAAAGGAGCGCATACTTTGTTACTGTTGACCGTCAGTCAGCAGCGGCATATACATACGAAAATTTACTATTCTTTTACCATTCTACACATCTCAATGTTGTATGTAGTGTTACATGTAAAAGCTAAGTACAATAGAAATGTAAGAATATATATGTTCTGGTTTATTAATTATATGGTACATTCTACTTAGCTTGATAAATATATGATTTATAAAACGCAAAGCACTGCACTACATACTGCAATAGTCAAACAAATCGTGGTTTCCTAAAGAACTGTAGAAAACCATGGTTTTGACAAACTGTGGTTTCACACCTTACAAATGCAGTATTAAAAAACTGTAGTTGTAGGATACTTTAATATCCAAACAAGCACTTAATGTACTGTGTTTGATATTTTCTGTGTTCCCAACAATGAAACAGTACCTGTATTGCGTTGTCAATACTTTTGTTCCTGTTTTTGCAGGATAAATACAAAGATCTGCATCCTAGGTTGCCAGTCATTGTTGCTGAGACGCTTCTTTATACTGATCCCGAGATTGAGCTACCACTTTGGTTGGTTCAGATGTTCAAGGTGGGTTTCTGATAAATACTGTCTGTGGCTAATTATATATTTTTGTACAATAGTGCTGATCGACCTCTTGTTTGGCTGCTGCCCTTTGCATTTTTTCAGACTAACAAGGCAGGGAACAAGATCTCGTGGGGCATGTCTGGGAAAGAGGCAGATCCTGCCGCCTTATTCAGACTATACATAAACTACGGACGCCATGCAGAAGCCACCAACTTGCTGGTGGAGTATTTAGAGTCGTTCGCATCATCGGTAATGGATCGACTGACTGAAATATCCAAATGCAAGATCTTTACAATCTTAACATATAAATCCCTGGGAACCATTTGCAGAGGCCAGCGGACCTTCTCCACCGCAAGAAGATGTCCGCCGCTTGGTTCCCGTACACGGCCGTGGAGAGGCTGTGGTGCCAACTGGGTGACATGCAACGCGCCGGCCACAGCGTGGATCAGTGCGACCGGCTCAAAAAGCTGCTGCACGGAGCCCTGATGAGCCACCTACAGCAGGTTGGTACCGGCACATCCATCCGAAAGCAAAACCCCGCTCTGTTGCGCATGTCAGTGCTGATTGCGTTCATGTTGTTCCACGATTGTAGGTTGTGGTCGACTCGGATGACGTGCTGTCGTCAGTTGGAGATGGGCAGGGGATGGAGGGCCAGAGCAGCTGAAGTCCTGAAGATCATGTTAGTGTTGATATGTGGTGTAGAGAAACGATGCGCCACCGCTGAATCCTGTATGTAATTGTTTGTATGGTTAGCTGAGTTACCCCTGTGTCTCATATAGAATAGAAATTATTTGAAGGAAAACAAAGATGGAGCGATGGCACCATTTGTTACGTGAACATGGAATTGCCGCTGATAACTAGTTCACCTCCCATATGTAGAAGTAGAAGATGATTGACGCCTCCATTACAGCACTGGTATTGTATCGATTCTGGGTGTCTGTAGCTTTGTGAATTGACGCCTCCAGACTGAGAGAAAGACGACCAGGGAGAAGGGCGCGGCGCGAGCAACGTGTCGCCGCATGTTATTAGGTTACTTGGGCGTAGACTGGTGAGCGGTCGAAAACCACGCAGCCGCCAATGCGTGCGGCCGAGCTAGGGCGGATTACGGATATGCACGGCAGGGAGGAACCATCCCCGAGCTCGACACGGTGCAGCAGCTAGCCCCGAATGGATATATATGTACCATGGTCCATAGGCCTTAGGCGTTGAAGAGTTATTACTACCGGGTAGGAATGGTTGAAGCCATGCTCAATCGCAAAAGGATATTATCCAAATGCATTTCAAGTAATTGTAGTAAAACCCGACCTGTGAATCTGGATATATAGGAAACCAGCAAGGTCTATCAACTGCTATATGTATGGCCAATATTGAACGAGAGGGCAGTCACCCAACAACCAACAACTAATATACTACGTACTGTACATATAGCAATAATTTGGTCATCGACAACGACGCCTCTTGTAGTCTCCTTTAAATAATCGTCCTCGCCCTCGTAGAACCTCGCCTCCACTCCACAGCTAGCACTTCTCTCCTAGCTAACTACACGATGCTCCGATCCGATCCTTCTTAGTACATAAGCAAGGTCTGTTTAGATCTCATAACCTAACAGCTACTTTCTCCGTTCTGATTAAGTCATAAGTGGAGGCTGTTTACATCTGTCAACCAAAAAGATTAAGCTGCATGCATGCGTCACTGCGCATGCATTTCACTCCCTTCTTAATTCTTTTTTACAGTGTACTAGCATGCACCTGCATTTATTTAAAGATTCAAAGCTTAAATAAATATGTATTATTTAGTTTCATCACCAAACTAATAATGAATCTCTAAATTTTGTGACTGGGTCTGGGTTATTTATATCTTGGAACTTAACGATGGTGGGTTAATCAAACTTTAGTTTGCATGCATATATACCGTTAGTCGTATTACTACCATTATCAATATATTTATTATGTTGCCAATACTGATCTTTTGATGATGCCAGGGTGGTCATCGTCCACTCGTCTTTGGCTGGCTAGCTAGAACTAGCACTAGCAACAGCAGCATGTGGATTGTGGAGGCTGAAGGTGGGGCAGGGCGACGACAGCCCGTGGCTTCGGTCGACCAACGGCTTCGTGGGGCGGGCGGTGTGGGAGTTCGATCCCGACCTTGGCACGCCGGAGGAGCGCGCCGACGTGGAGAGGCTCCGCCGCGACTTCTCCGACCACCGCTTCCAGAGGAGGGAGTCCGCCGACCTCCTCATGCGCATGCAGGTAGTACACAATATATATGATTATTCATTCACACAACAAAACTCTCGAGTATCGAACAAGTACGTATGGAAAACAACCCATTGATTTTTTGACTACAAATGCAAAGCTTTGGCTCCTCTACGTACGTAATCGATTCACCCAAAATAACTAGCTCACTTAACTGATCGATAGTCTAGATTTTCGAAAAATGAAAAAACTAGAACATCGATGTGTAAAAGAAATTCATTCTAGAGAATCTCCGACAATAATAATTATTATTATACAACTCAAATAACTACTAAGCAGGATTGTTCGTTGCATGAGTGACTAGTTCAGTTAAATTGCACAGACACAACTATACTTAATTAAAGAGGCTCGACATGATTGAATACTACTGTAATTGTTTATCCACATGTCAACATCGACAACAAGGGGATCGCACGGATGATGTGCCCACGGAATTCACTTCCTATAAACGGCGATATGGATAGGACCATGTGTCCACCGAATTTACTTCCTACACCTATACGTTTTTTATCCATCGTTCTCACTTTCCGAGTCAAACATACTTTACTCCCTCCGTCCCAAAAAAAACACAATCCTAGCTTTAAACCTGGACACGCGCTCTGTGTAGGTTCAAAGCTAAGATTACGTTTTTTTAGACAGAGGGAGTAGTTTTGACTAAATATTTAAAATAAAATATTAATATTTTAATATAATTAGTATCATTAGATAGATCGTTGAATCTATTTTTATAATAAATTATTCGAAGATACAAATGTTACTAATATTTTACAAACTTAATCAAATTTGAGAAAGTTTGACCGATAAGATTCCCAAAGTGACACTTAAATAGGGATGGAGGAAGACACCTATATATATAAATGTGACATGTGCTGTTGAGTTAGGACCCATCTAGAGTGCAAGAATTTAATTTACGACAAAACAGAAACAACTTGAGGTCCTATTCTATTATATTAGGGATCTATGGTTCCGTATGGCACGATTTCTCTAGCAGGTCCACGAGCTGTTTGAAATTATTTGTGTCAAACGAATATTTTTCCAACAGCTTTCATAGGTAAAGCTCTTCAAAACATGCTTTCACAAGAAATGGTATAGGATGAAGCTAAAAATATCTGCTTCTTCTAGCCTCAACTGGCTACATGGGATTTGTGAGAGCATGTTTTGAGAAGTTTTACATGTAGAGCAGGTTTGTCAAATGGTTCACCAAAATAACTTAAGTTCACCGATACAACTAATAGTAGAGATGAAGTAAAAAAGTTGTGTTTTAGAATTACACAGTGCAACACACGCACATTCACCCTACCCCTATAAGCAACTTCAAAGATTGAGCTGATAAATCATCGGGATTGATGGAGTTAACAAAGTGCCTCACTGTCGATGGGATGGTCGCCACCGTAACCACTAGGCTACGTGTCCTTTTGCAAGAAAAAAAAGGTAACCGTTGGCCCATCCGTTTTCGTGGATTATCAAAGCATGTTTGTCCGGTTGATGGAGTACGGTTGATGGAGTACGGTTGTCCGGTGCTCTAGCAGCATGTTTGGCACATGCTTAAACTACATCACCCTGAGGCTTCTCGGCGAGGAGCCATACGGCAACAACCGTGCATTGGCTAAAGGGCGTACTTGGATTCTATCCCATGGTGGTGCAACCTTCATTCCCCAGTGGGGAAAGATATGGCTTTCGGTATTCTTTGCCATCCATACATGTGTACAACACGTTTCTCATCCATAACATCTGATTCTCTATGGCAGTGTCATTGACACTACCTCTTCTTTTGTATCAATTGATTGAAGGTACTCGGAGTGTTCGATTGGTCAGGAAATAATCCAATTTTCCCTGAACTATGGATCGCTCCTCAGTTTCTTCCATTTCATCCATGTATATATTCCTTCTATGAAATTGTGTCATTACAACTTCCGGTACATTATATATTGGATACGCGTGAATCTGTTGAAATAAGTTTGCTATATCTGCCAATGTCCATCTCCTTTTCAGGGAAATTCTGGTGCCTAAGCCGTATGGTATATCTGCCAATGGCTTATCTTTACCGCAAGAAATTCATCGGACCGATTACACCAACCGGGCATTAAGAGAGGAGATCTGTTAGATAATCTACTGTTTCTTTGTGTGAACACACAGCAAGGGAAGACAGCGTCGAAAAGACTCACTGCTGTGGTATTGTAGCCGCTGTAGAGGCAGACGCCGAACGGCTCACCTGCCGTACTGTGGCCACATGCAGGGACAGACGCAGAAGTCAGTCCTGCTATATTATCTAGTCACTGTTGTAGCAGTGCAGCTGTACTAGGACTAGATGGATATAGTTGTATATATAGTTTGTCACTGCAACTCAATAAAGAGAGTTCAGTTTTGCCATCTCCTATACAGGGTTCCGACCAACGCTGGTGCTTGTACTGTATGTGTATGCTCTATTCTCTCTCTTTTCTTCAACCTCTAGCCATAGTGTGTGGTCGGACAATGCTTGCTCGACAACACTAGCGGGTGCTCGACAAGACTGGTGAGTGGTCAACTCACCTGAGCCGGTGATCCTGTGGGCTAACAAGCGGTATCAGAGCCGTACAAGCGTCATCGCCGGACTAACCGCTGGCGATGACGAACGGTTCGGAGATGGGTGACAACAGTGGCACTGCTGTGGCTGCTCAGCCACGACCGGAGGTCGTTGTTCGCACGGTGCGGGAGGTCAGCGGCACCAGTTGGCCGACGCTGACTCGCACCAACTATGGAGAGCGGTCGGTGACCATGAAGGTCAAGCTTAGATCCCGACGGCTCTGGAATGCTATTGACAAGGACACCGACAATGAGGAAGATGACATGTCAGCGTTAGAGGCTATCCTTGCTGCTGTACCAGTGGAGTACTAGGAGCCGTTGGGGGCGAAGAGCTCGGCTAAGGAGGCGTGGGAGGCTATTGTGGCGATGCGCGTCGGTTCCGTCCGCAAAGAAAGAAGGCGACGCCCGGCTTCGAAGCGAGAGCCAACCTCAAGTTCAAGTTCAAGGATGGTGAAACGGTGGAGGACTTCTCCCTCCGCAGAGACGCCATCGCCAAAATTCAAGAGCCATGGAGTCACCATCGATAAAGAGGAGACGGTCTCCAAGTACCTCCACTCCGTGCCGGCAAAGTACATCCAGATCGCTCTCCATAGAGACGATGCTGGACTTGTCTACCCTCACCATTGAGGATGTGACAGGCCGTCTACGGGCGGTGAATGAGCGCTGGAGCAGGCGACAGCAACGAAGGACAGCGGCAAACTGCTGCTGACAGAAGAGGAGTGGGCTGCTCGGAGGAACTCCGGGAAGGTAACCTTCTCCAGCTGCGGTGGAGATGGCAAGTGCCGCGGCAAGGCTTCTTCGGAGAAGAAGAAGCAGGTCGACCCCAACGCCTGTCGGTGCTGCGGGAAGACGGGCCATTGGGCACGGGAGTGCTCAAATCGCAAGTAGGAGAAGAAGACTGAGGCTCATCTGGCGCAAGCTGATGATGATGATGATGAGGCCATTATCCTGATGGCGACGTTCTGTGCACTGCACGACGTCGAGGCCGAGGAGAAGTGTAACACCCCGGTGTTACGAGCCCATTTAGCACCGCGATTTAGACCTAAGAAAAATTTTCGAAGCGAGTTTCTTCGATTTTTTATTTAAAGCATGAAAAGCAACTTTTATAAATAAAATAAAATCCATTAATAGATAGAACGATATATATATTTATACTCACGGGTTTATAAGCACGAACTGACGAGAGAAAGAGCGTAGCAGTTTCGTTTATTTTTCCTGGCGTACAGCATATTCATTGTAGGGCAATTATTCACTGTCTCGTTCCCGTCGTGGTTCTACACCCCGGCGCGTCGTTTTGCCTGCATCACTGGCCTTGTCGTGCCCACGCCCCGCTAAGCACCACCGTTCGACTGCCCGTTTCATCGCGTCATCTCTACTGCAATGAATGTCGCTGTCTGCCTTGCCTGTCTCTATGGCCGCGGTCTTGTCCGTGCCAACCGGCATGCTCTGCCGGCCACGTTGGGCCAGACCGTCCAGCCGTCGTGTTTAGGAAGTCGGCCGGGTCACTCACATTGTTTTCTTCCTCCTTTTCTATTTCTGCTGCATCGGCCTTGTCTGTCGTGCCGACCCGCTGCTCGCTCTGTCTTGGGCCATTGGTTTTCCCTCTCTCTCTGCCTTGGTTTCTCGCTGGAGATAAACGTACACGAGCTGACACTCGACTGCACGTTCTAGCAATTGTTTCAGCGGCCAGCACTTTTCGGCATATATATATAAATATACACACACACTCACACTGTCTGCATCTGCCGAGCTACTACTACTGTTGCTGTCCGTGCTGCTCGCACGCTTTCTCTTGCTTGGGACAGCGAGTGGTCTTGTCCAATATTTTTTTAATGGGAGCACAGCAGTCCGGCAGCGGCTCACCTTTTTGAGCACCAACAACAGCGAATTTTCACAGCACTAGCAGTCGAACCATTGCAGCTGCAAGCGGCTCCTGTTCTCCCGAGCCTCCATCGCCGGCCCTCGCGAGCGCTGCTCCCAGCCACCACACACCGCACCGCCGCTCTGCTCCACGGCATTGCCTCTCCCTGGCGCGCCGTGCCAAGCTCCTCGCCGTGCGCCGTGCCGAACGCCACTCCTCCCTACTGCACCTGCTTGCCTCGGGGCACGCGCAACTGCGGCGCCGGCGCGTCTCCTGCCACCGGCGCCCTTTTCTTCCTCGCCTCCGACCGCTCGGCACACCGGCGTCCGCGCCCTGCACCCCGGCGTCCGCGCTCTGCACCCCGGTGTCCACGCCACCGGTGCTCCCTGCTCCTGCTTGCCCTCCCAGCTTGCTCTCCCGCTCGGTCCTCTCCTCCGCTTGGGCGCGTTGGTGCCGGTGCTGTGCCGCCGTGCAGCCGCGTCCCGTTGCTGCGCCGTTGCTCGGCTTCCCGCCTGAGCGCGTGCCCCCGGTCCCACGCTGGACCCGCGGTTCCTCGGCGTCTGTGCCGTAGTGTTCGGCCGCACCGCGGTCCGCCGCTGCTCCGCGCCGTCTTCCCCACCGCGCACGTGAGACCCACGGCGCCGTCCCGCTTTAGCACCTCCTTCGCCTCCACGACCGCCCCCATCGCCTGCTGCCGTGAGCGCCTGAGCCAGTGCCATTTCACCTCCATCGCCGCGCACCGCAGCGCCCTCTCCGCTGGTCGTCGTTAGAACTAGCTCGTTAACATGAGAGGCGTAAATCGTATTTTTCGAGTCACGATTGCAGTCGATTAATTCCATCTTTGCATTGCATCGCATTGCATATCATATAGGCACGCGGATGGCTCGACGGATCAATTGAAGGATGATTGGGAATTCGAAGGTGGTGTAATGGTATTCTCTCCAGGAGATGATGCAATGGGCTTTCTATTCAGTTGATGGTGGATGATCTGAAGATGCTGATACTAACTTTTAAATATATCTTACCCAGGCAAGCCCCGGTGCATAACCCCTACTTTTCTGCAGTTTAAATTATATTTGTGCATTAAGTTTTAAGGAGTTGAATGAAACCCACTTGCATATATATCTTTATCCTATGAGTCTCACTAGCATTACAGGATCGTGTAGAATGCTATGCTATAGGACTCCGGTAGAAGTCGAGTGATTGCCTGTCACTCGCGAGAGATAGGGAATATATTACTTTATTATTATCACTTGGAAAATATGAATGGTGGAAAGGAAAAATGGTGACCGGGCAGGGATATGGTTTGGATATTGGTGGGTGTAAGAGGTTGTGTCGCCGTGGACGCGGAGCATGGCTTGGTTACACTGTTTTCCCTGTCTATGTCGGTTAAGGACCGGTCGTTGTATAAGTCATCGAGGCAAGTCACAGACTTATTATCCCGAGCACATACTTGGGTATGGGCGCTTGGAAGACTTGTTGCTCTCTTGTCATGGATCCGACTCTTTCCGGACCGACTGTTAGGGTTTTATTTTGGTGGAGGAGGTCCTTGCACCGCACTGAGTCCGGGACTCAAGGGCGGGGGCTTAGAGTCCCAGTTTGGACGGGGACCTAGACACCCGGGACAGAAGAGTGATGGGTTGGTCCTGCTTATGCCTTGGGTATAAGCGAGGCGTGTGTTTTTGGGGTACCCAGCTGGGGGCATTGATTCGCGAATCGCCGGACAATCCGGTACGGCTTGTTTCGTGTCTAGCACCGTAGTAAGAACTAAAAGATGAAAGCTGGAATGGAAAAAGGAACTTTGATTGCTTACCACCTGTTTAAAAGTAGTACAGGTGCTTACATAGAATGGTTAGTTAATGAACCAATACGGCTATTAATAAAAATCGAATATAAGGACGCACGCTTAGTAATGCTTCCTGTAAATACAATAAACCCACAAGCTAGATAGCCTTGCATATCCTTGGAGTATTTTCTTTCCTCCTGTCGGGTAAGTCTTGCTGAGTATAATTGAGTACTCAGAGTTTTATTCCCCCTGTTGCAGGTGACAGGTGGATGCTAGAGCTGACCCTTATGTGTGGATACCTCCTGGTGGGCTCAATGAGGAATTCCTTTACGCTGCGATCGTAGTCGTTATTTATAACTCTCACCAAATGCTTTTATAAATGAAAGTTTCATAATCTGTTGTCGTAGTTTATATATCAATACTTCATCATGTCATGATTAGCTATTCATTTCCGCTGTAATTATGATCACATGTTTATATTCCGCTGTTCAATTAAATTATTCATAACTCTGATAATATAATTACATTCCGCTATTATAATAATAAATGTTATACTCTGATGTTGTATTAAAAGTGATGTAAGAAATGGTTATGAATAATGTAAGCTTTATTCTCTCATTTGTGATCCTAGTGGCAAAAATGTGGATTTTCGGGTTCTCCCCTGGGGTGTGCCCGACGAAACTGAGTAATTTAGTATTCTTCTCTGAGTGCTTAGTGTCTAATGGAAGACAAGCACTCCTGGGAGGCATTAGATTAGGCGGTTCTGCCACAAGAAAGAAGAGGCAACGACGGTGGAAGGACCTACAAAGGCCCTGAAGGCTGTCAACCTCGACGAACCGCGCGCCCAAGTCCACCTCGGACGTGTGGGCGCCGACCAGGGGCAGCAGTGGTATCTGGACTTTGGTGCCAGCAACCACATGACGGGCTCCAAGGCATCTTTCTCCGAGCTCGACGACGATGTTACCGGTACGGTGAAATTTGGTGACGGCTCAAGGGTGGCTATCCAAGGGCACGACACCATCATCTTCAGGTGCCAGAACAGGGAGCACCGCGCACTAATAGATGTATATTACATCCCGCAACTGCATTCAAGTATCATCAGCATTGGTCAGCTGGATGAGCGCGGTAGCATGGTACTAATCAAGGACGGAGTCCTTAGGATCAGGGACCGGGAGCAGCGACTTCTCACCAAGGTGAAGAGGTCCTAGAACCGGTTGTACCTGCTCGACCTGAAGGTAGAGCATCGGTGTGCCTGGCGGCAAGGCACACCGAGGAGCCGTGGCTGTGGCATGCCTGGTTCGGACATCTCAGCTTCAACGCGCTTGGTCGGCTGGAGAAGATGGTCTGAGGGCTACCCTACATCAAGCACGGAGGTGAGCTGTGTGACAGCTGCCTAGCCAGGAAGCAGAGGAGGCTACCGTTCCCAAAGGTGGCCAAGTATCGCGCGAAGGACGCTCTCGAACTTGTCCACGGCGACCTCTGTGGGCCGATCACACCAGCCACAAACGATGGTCGGCGTACTTCCTCCTGCTCGTGGATGATTGTAGTCGCTACATGTGGCTGCAACTCCTGATGAGCAAGGACGAAGCAGCGGTGGCGATCAAGAAGTTCAAGATGCGCGCGGAGGCCGAGAGCGGCAAGAAGCTCCGCGTCCTGAGGACTGATCGCGGCGGCGAATTCACTTCGGTGGAGTTCGCTGCGTACTGCGCAGATCAGGGTGTGGTGTGACACCACACCACGCCGTACTCGCCACAACAGAATGGCGTGGTGGAGAGGCGGAACCAGACGGTGGTCGGCATGGCTCGATCTATGATGAAGGCCAAAGGCATGCCGGCAAGGTTCTGGGGTGAAACGGTGACCACTGCGGTGTTCATCCTCAACCGCGCTCCGACCAAGGCCCTGACGGGCAAAACGCCGTTCGAAGCTTGGTATGGGCACAAGCCGAGCATGTCCTTCCTCCGGACATTCGGCTGCATCGGCCACGTCAGGAAGACAAAGCCGATCCACACAAAGGAGGAAAACAGAGCGCTTGTCTTCAGACATTCTAAGAGCTTGAAGTCTAGCCTTATCAAAAGGAGCATACTTACACACTACACAGTGTTGTAAAAATTAATATGCATCTAATCGTGGTCTTTGTTGGATTGTCCTAGCTTCAGCCAACTCCACGTCAGCCGTCAAGATACTATTATATCATTATCTAGATTAGCCCTAGAGCATTAACTTGTCTGTACTTTTGGATAGTTGTCTAGTGTAACTAGGCTCATTCCAGGAAAGAGGTGGTTTGCAATGGACAGCATACTACTATAGTGTGGGTGGTGTGCAGGCCTCACTTCTAAACAATAGGGCCACTTATAGGTTTATTTCATGTTTATATTTGTCGTACCATCAGACTGTAAGAGAACCTTGGATTTCTCCACTCTCAATATAATGATGGTATAATTACTAAGAAGATCTCCTTTCTTAAGCCTGTTTTTACTTTTTTTATTTTCTTTTTGGCATTTCAGGAGGACCTCATCTATCCACGTACACTGTTACAGAATATTGTTTGGACTTCACTTTACCGGTGTGTGGAACCAGTGTTGAGCAGTTGGCCTATCAACAAGCTGAGGGAGAGAGCTCTGGGAAACCTCATGGAGCATATCCATTATGAAGATGAGAACACACAATACCTATGCATATGTTCTGTGAACAAGGTAAATATCCACAAAAGTTGATATCTCAGGTCATTACTGTCACAATGGCACTTAATTGGCCATGCTTCAGTTCTGTTGTTGTGTTCTTGCTATTAATTCTCGTGCTTTATATAAGCATTGTTTAATGGTTCTTGTTAATTATCATGTGGATCATGAACTTCTGATTGGTGCCTATTAATATTGGTTACTTTGTTACTTGGGCTCTAAACACGATCTGCTGCTGGGTAGAAGATCCAAATTCAGATGCATTTAAGCATCACCTTGCAAGGATACCAGATTTCTTGTGGCTTTCAGAAGATGGCATGAAGGCACAGGTATAACTTTTCACCTTTTTACCCACTTATGGTACTTGATAGCATGTATGCGATGCTAGCATGAGACGCTCACTATTGGTAGTCCGTTGAGATATAATCATAATAGTTAAGCCAGTAATATTTTCCTTTGGCTAATTACTGCCGTCATAATTGCATCGTCTTTACTGAGGAATAAACTAACAATAGATTTACTTGCAACGATGTTTATTGCACATATAGGAACTACGTGCTTAATAAGGTACAACACGTAAAATGGTGGTTCCCTTCAAATTACCTTGGTTAATAATAATAGTGTAAAGAGTGTTCTTATTTGCATGACTAAGTACCAGTTAGTAGATATTAGAGCATTGGTATGTAGTCATTGTTGTTGTGAGTAGTAAGTAATCTTTTAATATTGCAGTAAAAGTGTCTTGGAATCATTGCAAGTATGTTGGACATATTGAATATGTATCAAGAAATTTTCTCATATTATAAAGTGTATATTTTAAGCATGGATGTGTGTTACCATGATAGGTATATGATGGTTGCCAGAGCTGGGAAACATCATTCATAATTCAAGCATTTTGAGCTACAGATCTTGTTAACGAGTATGGTCCAACTATTCAAAGAGCCTATGAGTTCATGAAAAATTCACAGGTTTCTTTTAATTTGTTTATCTTCAAACCATTGTAAGTTATAAATTGACCATCGTGGGCAATGATGAAACACAACATGCATTTGTGTACATGAAGGTTTTGAGGAACCACCCTGGTGACCAAAGTAAATGGCATCGCCATAGATCGAAGGGTTCATGGACACTTTGTAACACCCTAAAAATTACATTCTTTTAAAATTAGTAAATATGATTTATTTATGCAAATATATGTGCATTAAAATATAGGAAAATAATAAATTTTGTGGAATTAAAATTAAAAATAAGGTTAGAAACTTTTTGATGCATACATGCTGCTGCATATCTAATTTTGTGATGATTGATCTTGATTCAAAGTTCAAATGAATTCAAAACCTATTTGAAAATGTTTTTTTGGGAATCTATTTGGAAAAAAGAAAAAAAGAAAATCCTTCTCACTCTCTCCTCTCTCTCATTTCGGCCCGTTGGCCCAGCTCCTTCGGCCCGCTAGTCCTTTCCTCCGCCACCGCCAAACAAGAACCACCTCGGCCGCATCGGCCAAAGAAGCCAACAAATTTAACTCATGAAAGCAAATCACGCCCAAAGATCACAAGACTTAACCGACCACACAACCGCTTCCCTACTGCCAGCTGATGGCTCGGGCCCGCATGTCGGCGCCTGTCTTCCTCCTCCTCAGGTGACTCGAAACCACCACAGCGCGCCATGGCAACCGCCGCCCACGCCCGATCGTGGGAGCGCCCCCTCGGCCTCGATTTAAAGGAGCCGAGCCACCCTGCTGCCCCCCTGCTGTCCCCGCTCACTCGCGTCGCCTGCGTGCGAGGAGACAGCCAGCCCAGTGGACGCCGTGAATCGCCGTCCGCCATCCGCGTCGACCACCTTCCCCGAGCCGTCTCCGACCAGTTTCTTCCCCGCTATGAGAATCCCTGTGCTCCCCTCTACCTCCCCATGTTTTTGATTCGTTGTTTCACGGCCCCTAGAGCTTTAACCACTTGCGCCGAGAATCTCCGGCCGCCGTCCATGGCGACCGCCGCCACGGCAGCACCCTCCGACCATCTTTTTGGCCCAGTCATGACCCCCCCGCTCCTCCGCTTCTTCCCGGTGCCATGGGATACGTTTTCCATGGACCGTGGCCCCCTTACCGTGCTCGCCGGAGTGCTCCTCGCCGCCGGCAATGGAGAGCCGCCGCGGCTTCCCTGTTCCGGCCGGCCATCCTCCTTCTCTCTTCCCCCGGATTCGTTTCTGGCCGTTCCTTTCTAATCCGACGGCTCTGATTGGCCGATACCCCTTCGGGGGGTCAATTTGCTAAAGAGACCCTGTAATTTTCTAAGTCCTAACCCATAGTCCAAAGCGCATTTTCCCGATTACGCATTCTCATTTTGAAAACGTAAAGCTCACTGCTTTAGTCTAAAATACGTTTTCAGTATTTATAGAAATGCCACTAGATTTGTTTTGCTCATAAAAACTTTGTTTTAGCTCCGAATTGATCCATTTAAATCGCGTTAGGTTCGTAATTCCATAATCTACATGTTAGAATCACTGTTAGTCAAGTTTGAAACTTTTTAATTTCATGGTTAGATTTAATTAAATATATTGCTATAGGAAATCCTGTTTTAATCATAACTTTTGTATTTTAGCTCTGTTTTTCGTGAACTTCGCGTTGACGTGATTGTAGCGAGACGTAGATTATTTTCACAAACATTTTACCTTGTTTTCTATACTGTTGGTGTACTATTCTAATGATAGGAATGTTTGCTTTGCATGAATGCTTTTGGAATGCTGTATGTTGCCGTGTTGGTCGCGTTCAGACGGTGAGGAGAACGTTGGAGACCAAGAATTCTTCGACGACCAGCAGGACCAGCAAGAGTTTGTGAACCAAGGCAAGTATAGCATGGGCCTACCTTGATGTCCTATTTCACTTTAATCAATTACTCATTTGCATGTGTCTAATTTTGATACCCGTAAGGACATCCTAGTGATTGATTATACTGTTCCTTGTCTCCTATGGGTTAAATGCATATGGGTAGATTGCTAGCGCTCTAACTGAACTTGATCTACATGATGATGAATGGTTCTATGGAACCAAAAGTATAACATGATATATAACAACTGTTCCATAGGGCGAAGGTGCAAATGACTTTTGATCATGTTGCTCCCGGCCCTCCATAAAAGACTTACTTATCTGCAAAAAAAAGTCGGGACCCATAAAGGCAACCGTGAGGGTCATATGGCTCGACTTTAGCTCAAGTAATAGGACCTTTTCTAGCTTGTTAGAGGTTACCTTTATGGCGCAAAAGGGGCTTGCCACGTTGGGTATAGGACTGCCTCTGTTCCTATGTGTATAGCCGTGATGGATATGTGCCATAGGAAAGGGGGGTTCCTACATCTGCCTGCCGAGGAAACCTAGCGGCCCTAACTTGTTAGAGAAACCTATGAAATGGCTTCATAGTGTACCCTGCCCGCTCACCTTGGCAGTGATATGGGAGTAATTAACCCGGGCATATGGGAATCACGACTTGCGGTGAATGTGCACCACGTCTGCAGAGGGTAACAAACTGTTATAACAGCCGTGCTCACTCATTGTTGTTTATTTATGATGGTTTATGATGATATGATCCAAATGATGCTGATATCTGATTAAGTGGGTTTAAATGGGAGCTTAAGCATAACTTGATAATACTTGATAATAAAATCTTGACTTACTAAAAGTGCTAACTACAGTAAACCAGTGTCAACCTTTTTGAGCCTCATGAACCCCATGTTATCTTGTTGAGTACGGGAAGTACTTACGCTTGTTTATTTTCTTTATTTGGATAAAAATCCCGGATGGGTAACAGATGACAACGTGTATGAGGAGTTTCCTGACGATTATTAGGCTTGTGGTCAACCAGTTGACCTTCCCTGTGATGGAGTTCCACGAGAGAGTTATCCTTTACTTTTCTGCTGTGATGTATAAGACTAAGTTATGTTATTATCGTGATGTAAGATACACTGTGATGATACTCTTTTATAATTTGTCAGCTTGTGTGTGTGATTGATCTCTGGACACACATGAGTTAGTGCATTCAATTTTATCCTTAAAATTGGGTGTGACACACTTTCATCTGCAGACAATGGGTGGGTTGTATCTGACACTACAGGAGAAGCACTTAAGGTTATTCCATCTTGTTTAGTTTTTCTTTTGCCTCAATGTAGATGACTAACTACTTTATTTTCCACCATTATATTAAGAAGAAACAAAACCAAGGTCACTAGTACCATATAATGTTATAGTTAATGTATAGGGTGTGCAACCAGTAATTAATAAAATGCTCTGCTTGATATGTTGTTCATTCCCATGCCTTTTCATTTTCTCTATTCTAAAGTAATTTAACGTGACTTTATTTCTAGGCTGTACTGTTGCTGGCAAAGATCTCAAACAAAAACAACCTTGTTGGGGATCCAATAGAAAAAACAAAGGTTGCATGATGCTGTTGATTGCCTTCTATCTTTTGTGGTATGAATTCTCTGAATTGTACGATGTGATATTGTCATTTGTTTCATATACCCTAGAAAATTGCAACACAAAACTTGATATTAATTGTGCTACTGTATGCCATGGAAATCAGAAATGTCACACTCTGTGTTGGTTGATACAAAATAAATCTGTTACACCAAGCTTATGGGGATGGTATGATGAAGTGTAGTGTGTACGTGAATAATTATGTTAAGGAACCAAGTTTCTACATGTGGCTATGAATCTGAAACCTTAATACAATTTGCACAAGTTTTCCTCGCCTTTTAAATTTCAATCGGTAAACCACAATATTTTAGCTGTAACAACCAAGAATACCATACTTACTTTGCTTGAATCCTTTTAAAAATATGTCTATGGCGGCATTGTTTTTAATCTATGAAAAACATAATTTCAAATGGCTAATCATTCTATGTTGTAGAACAAAGATGGTACCTTTTCTACGTACGAGCGCAAAAGATCTTCTTCTTGGATAGAGGTAAGTTTCAGTAGGCTGGAGTGCTTATATGTTCTTGTTACTTTCCCATTATTAGGATGATGCAATTCATATTCATTAACTTTAAACTTTTTGTTTCAATGCATCTTACTCTTTGCAACTCCACTGTACTGACACTTTTCTGTTACTTAACTAGATTCTAAATCCTTGTGAGAGTTTTCCAAACATTGTTGTCGATTACCCGTAAGTGATGCATACAAATGGCATATTGTTTAGCAGAAGATCCCGCTGACAAAAAAATTTCACTTTAGATAATGAAACAAACTCATGTTGCACTATGAATTCACAGTTACCCAGAATGCACTTCCTCAGTGCTCCAAGCTCTGATACTTTTCCAAGAATTGTATCCTGGTTACCGCACAAAAGAGATAGAAACATCTATCAGAAATGCAGCAACATTTACTGAGAGAAGACAACAAGAAGACGGTTCATGGCTTGCCCTAATGCATCATTTAATCAGAGAATCTGTAAACTAGTACTCCCTCTGTCCCAAATTATAAGTTCTTCCAACTTTCTTAGAGAGTCACTTTATCTCAAGTTTGACCAAAGCTATAGAGAAAACAAAGATTTATGACATCAAATATGTATACTATGAAAATATAATTAATGAAGAATCTAATTATACTTATCTGGTATCATAAATGTTATTATTTTATTATATAAATTTGGTCAAACTTGAGATGCTTTGAGTCTCCAAGAAAGTTGGAATATCTTATAATTTGGGATAGAGGGAAAATTTGTAACACAATTAGTTGTTTCGCAGGTTAGGCACTTGGGGTGTATGTTTCACCTATGGGACCTTCTTTTCAATCAAAGGTTTAGTTGCTTGTGGAAGAACGTATGAGAACAGCTCTTTCATATAGAAAGGATGCCATTTTTTATTGTCAAAGCAGCTCACTACTGGTGGATGGGGAGAAAGCCATGTCTCTAATGAAACTCAGGTAATAATATATATATTTCATTCTTCTCTAGATCCTTTTGGTCGACCTACTAGTGATAATAATTGATACGAACACACAATTTTGTTTGTTGAATCCCTAATGAAGATACTAGTAATAAATTGACACATATGATACTTTATGGTGCATCTGGCTATTTAGAATGGCTTCAAATCATTAGAGATTTATTGATTTATTGTGTATGTTGAGCCTTTCTGTTATAACTATGCTCATTTAATATTTTCTCAGTTTGAGTTGCTCCAGTAATACAACTACAACAACACAAAGCCTTTATTCTCAAGTCCCTAGCAAGTCATATGGCGGGCACAATATTTAATGCAATGTGAAAAAGATTATATTTCTGTAGTATCATTGGTATGTGCATTCATCTTTGAAGTTACCTCCCCACCCCCTTGTAATGCTAAATAGGTTTATGTAAATATCAAAGGTGACCGTGCTCACGCTGTGAATACTGCTTGGGCAACGCTGGCTTTAATTTATGCTGGACAGGTACTGATTATTCATTTTCTTAATTTTACATATTGACAAGAACATACAATTTATCAATCTATTGGCATATACATCTTTTCTAATACAAGATTGAGCGAGATCCAACACCATTACATCGTGCTGCGAAAGAATTGATCAATATGCAGTTGGAGACAGGAGAGTTTTCGCAACAAGTAAGATTCCATTTTAATTTCTGATGGTAATACATCATATAGATAAGTGAACTTGTTATGTTTCTCTTAATTTGTTCTAAAAATTGATGGAACATAGTGTTGAGGAACATAGAAAAACCCATATGGCATGGCATATTAGTATTGAAATAATGAGGCACCCATTTTTGTCACATATGGATATATGAACAAACAAAATACTGGGTGGCTAGAATATTTGCATGATAGAATTCATTTCACATCTTCCAATAAAAAATATCCCTATGGATCTGGCATGAATGATAAATCACATAACTGGAATTGAATTAGCACAATAAGAATAGAGCAAGCCTTTTGTCATTTGAAGCATCCAATTATAAAATTATTCATACTCAAGCCCACTACTGCAAAATCGATTGTAGAGGCTCTTCATTTTATTTTCAGGGGTGGACCTTAAAGGTACACCATCCCCAAAAATCTCCCAGAGCATTGTAGAAACAGGCCGCCTCTGAAAATGATTTTCAGATGCAGTCTGCATAAGGCACCACCTCTGAAAATGTGCCATAAACATGACAGCCAAGGCATTATTATGTCTAAACTCAAGTTCATGAAACATGTTTTATGTGGTGCCCTATATACTTTTGAGATAACCTATTTGGATATTTAGGGGATGCATAATTGCACATGCATTCTTGTAGTCATTTTTGAACTTTGAACTACCATATTCCGGCATAATTTTGTGGTGTGGGTGTTTTTTTATCAAATGTCAAAGTGGTTTTGTTGACCGCACTTGCATTTCAATGATAGGAGCACGTGGGATGCTTCAACTGTTCTCTTTTCTTCAATTACCCCAACTACCGCAACTTGTTCCCCATCTGGGCTCTCGGTGAGTGTCATCGTGGCATTTGTGGAAAGAAGAGAAATGAGTCCATATGAGCATAATAATATAATAAAGTATGGTGAAAAATGAATAGGTTGCATCTCTGAGAAGCAAAAAAAAGAGATTTACTTTCATGTAGGTGTGTATCACATGTATGCAATGTTGGATGTTGTGGGGCTGTAAATCTAGCATGACGTTATATATTGTAATACCTATCCATCTCCTTATATAACACAAAGTTTACTTTATCTTTTACCCATACAAATTGTATGTTTTGTTAGTAAGTTTCCTCATCATTTTTCCCATGGGTTCCTAGGAAAACAAGTTCAATATAGGTAATTAAAACCTGCACTGCTGCACATTGGTGAATATTGTAGGATGGTATCATATTTGGGTGAGAAACTTAGAAATGAACATAGTCTCGTTTTTCCAAAGCATGGTGGTTAAGACTTAAGATTATCTAGTATTATCTACTTACCTGAACACAAAAAAAGTTTTGTTACTTAGAGCAAATTGTCAAGTAGTCCATGCTAATATATTAAAGGTAAAGCCACAACAACAAAGCACATGTGGAAACCTAAATTAGATAAAGAGTTCAAGTAAGGATGTGCAAACTTCCAAGACGAGGCGATGTATCCAAGTGGTGTTGGTTATCAAAATGCACCCCTAGTCAATGTTGGAGCTTCATTGAGGCATGCTCTCGGTCATGAAGCCTGCCTTTGGTCATGGTGTTGGATTCGCCACAAAGACCCCTGTCAACTAAGCCAAGTGTCGCAAACCACTTAAGTTCACCATCATCGCATGACTCTCCTAGCCACTAAGGTACCATTCACTATGGAGTTTCTCCACCAATGAAGTTTACTCGTTCCTACACACTAAGTCACGACAGACCCACTTCAAGCTCAGAGTGTTTATGTTGTTGGAGAGGCACCAAGACTCCAAGTGTCATGGCACACAAAGCATACAAGGGCACGCGACCCACATCTCTTTTGCTATCAACCTAAGGCCTAATCACTAACTAATAGGGATGAAAACGGATCAGATACGAGCGGATATGTATTGATACGAATATGTGCAGCTATTTTTTCTTGGATTTACAAGGAAGGTTGGATGTGATATTGATATCGATCCGATATCATACTGGATATTTGTCTTTGAGTATTTGGATTTGGATACAATATGGATGTTGAATTCCCAAATTTAGAAATGGATTATCTATTTAGTATCTTAACCCATTCAGATGGATGGATAATAGGCAACTATCCATCCTGTTTTCACCCCTACTCACTAGTGATGGCAACAAGAACAATCCTAAACTTTGGATATAATTAATCACTAAACTCTTCACTTGCACCAACATCAATATACTCTTAAGATGTTTCAAATGGCTAGCCAAGGGCATATATCTAGTCCCCAAGCTCAACTAGTTGTTCTGCCCAAAAGCTATAGATGTAGTTCTCATCAGATGATTCTGTGGACACAAATGCTTATCACGGAATCCCCCTATCCTTGTTGATTGTTAGCATTGAGCCATTGTCATCGTGATCCCACATCGCCAAATGATCCGACTGTGGTCCCTTTCTCTTCACCATATCACTCAGTAGCTTCATGCATCTAAGTGTGCACATCGATGTTATAACGGAACTGTCCAAATTATGCCGACTCAAGTGCATCAGTCATTTTCTTATGGACTTCTGGCTGATATGCACCAGAACCAGATAACCTCAGCTTCTAATTGATATGCACTAGAATCGGATAACTTTGGTAGTCCATCGGGTGTCTTGAGGATGAGGGAAACTTGAATCATTCACTTTTTACAACTTATATCATTATTCATACATATAGGATGTGACATACAACGTCTCAGCTCAAACATTACAACATTAGATATAAAATATGGGTGCACATACTAGGGTCTAGGGATGGGAATGGGCTGGTACGGATCTGGTCTTAGACCTGACCCTGTGGGCTCAAAGCCAATTTCACGAGTGAAAGGTCCTAATGGCTAGAGGGGGGGGAATAGCCTAATAAAAATTTCTACAACAACACTTAACAACACGATTAGACAATTAAGAGGCGAAGCAAATGTTGCGCTAGCCTACTCAAAATGCAAGCCACCTACCATAATTCTAGTTTAGATAGTATCTATTCACACAATAGCTATAACACTACCCTATGTTAGTGTGCTCTCAAAAGCTAACTAAAGAGCCACACCAACCAATCAAGTAAGCTCTCACAACTAACTACACTAAAGAGCTTGACAACTAGTTTGCGGTAATGTAAAGAGAGTGATCAAGAAAGTTATACCACCGTGTAGATGTATGAACCAATCAATCACAAGTGTGGATAACAATGAAGACCAATCACCTCAGAATCAATATGACGAATACAACGATTTTTACCGAGGTTCACTTGCTTGCCGGCAAGCTAGTCCTCGTTGTGGTGATACACTCACTTGGAGGTTCACACGCTAATTGGCCTCACACGCCAAACCCTCAATAGGGTGCCGCACAACCAACACAAGATTAGGATCACACAAGCCACGAGCAATCCACTAGAGTACCTTTTGGCGCTCCGCCGGGGAAAGGTCAAGAACCCCTCACAATCACCACGATCGGAGCCGGAGACAATCACCACCCTCCGCTCAATGATCCTTGCTGCTCCAAGCCGTCTAGCTAGCGGCAACCACCAAGAGTAACAAGTGAATCCCGCAGTGAAACACGAACACCAAGTGCCTCTAGATGCAAACACTCAAGCAATGCACTTGGATCACTCCCAATCTCACAAAGATGTTTAATCTATGATGGAAATGAGTGGGAGGGCTTGGGCTAAGCTCACAATGTTCCTATGTTAATGCAAATGGCCAAGAGAGTGAGCTTGAGCCGGCCATGGGGCTTAAATAGAAGCCCCCACGAAATAGAGCCGTTGTACCCCTTCACTGGGTACAGCGCGGGGTGACCGGACGCTCCGGTCCGATCGACCGGACGCTGGCCCTTAGCGTCGGGTCACATGATTCATGCCACGTGTCCCCTGCTTCAAATACTGTTCATTAGATTTCAATGGTCGTCTGTTGACCAGACGCGTCAGTTAGAAAGTGACCGGACGCTGGACATCAGCGTCCGGTCGTTTCCAGTAAGGTTCCAAACACGATTTTTTCTGACCGGACACAGCCAGCGTCTGGTCACACAATGTCTCCTCTGTGTGCCCCACGTCAGCGTACGTCAGCACTGACCGGACACACCCTGCCAGCGTCCGGTCGCTGAGCGACCCAGCTTCCGGTCATGAGACTGAAACGCACGCCCTTTGCTGCCACTGATCGGACGCGTCGGTCCAACCGAGACCAGCGTCCGGTCACTTACAGTGACCTCCATCTTTTCTGTCTAGTGCGCCAGTGGAGTTTCTTACCCTTGCACCTAAACTTCACCACCCTTGATCAAATGTGCCAACCACCAAGTGTATCACCTTGTGCACATGTGTTAGCATATTTTCACAAACATTTTCAAGGGTGTTAGCACTCCACTAGATCCTAAATGCATATGCAATGAGTTAGAGCATCTAGTGGCACTTTGATAACCGCATTCCAATACGAGTTTCACCCCTCTTAATAGTACGACTATCGATCCTAAATGTGATCACACTCACTAAGTGTCTTGATCACCAAAACAAAATGGCTCTTACAATTTATACCTTTGCCTTGAGCCTTTTATTTTTCTCTTTCTTCTTTCCAAGTCCGAGCACTTGATCATCACCATGGCATCACCATCATCATGTTATGATCTTCATTTGCTTCACCACTTGGAGCGTGCTACCTATATCATGACCACTAGATAAACTAGGTTAGCACTTAGGGTTTCGTTAATTCACCAAAACCAAACTAGAGCTTTCAATGAGGCCATGGGTCAACCTAAAGACTACATCTTAGACTATCTCCAACAGCATGAACCCAAACACGAGACCCATTCCATGGTTTGGGTCACGCATAGCAAAAGGGTCACGCACCCAAAACCTACCTTTTCCAACAAAGAACCCAAAACTCGCATTCCTCGTCTGGATCTCCACTCCCATCACGTGCGCCTCCTCCTCGGTCTCATCTCTCTACTCTAGATCTGCACGCCGCCACCGGATCCGCAGCCGGACATGGAGGAGACGCCGCCAGGGCAGCGATTTCTTGCCCCAGCTCCCTTCACTTCGCTCCGTTCGCCCCGGCGCCCTTCACTCCACCGCCGTGCGTCTTCTTCTCGCCTGCTCAAGGCATGCTGGAACGCCTTATAGCCCCGGCTTGGGTCCGCCAACCATCTTGTGACGCACTCAAGACGCCACCCGCTCGCCTCGCCTTCTTCTCCTCGTCATTGCGCCCATGGCCGTGCCTTCCGCCAGAGAGATTTGGGTCGTGGAGAGAGGCGACGCTTATTTGGGTTCCCTCTCTCCTTGTACGCAAAATAGGTACTTAGTTTGCATACTCTGTTGGAGAGGTTTTTTATTGTACACCATGCATTTTGGGTTTGGGTAGCGCATAGGCTTTTTGAGACAATCTTACTCATTTTGGCTTTATCGACCATTTTTAATTTTGAGGCCGGTCTCTTTGATTCATTGGACTTATTTATGTAGTTCGAGTCAACTAACTAATGGGTTGACCCATCCTATTCCCATCCCTAGCGCGACGCAAGGAACGTGACAAGGAATAATAAAAGCATGAGGGGAATCAGAGGAGGCCGAAGAAAGAGGAGCCCACCGGCCAGACTGTGTTGCGTGCGATCGCAAGCCAACCAACCAGCAACGCATAGGGTGACACAGAGGGCGGCGCTTAGGACTTGGCACATTTTAACCGAAAATCAAAAACCAAGCTGAAACCGAGCCAAAATATCAATTTTTGAGTTTTCGGTTTCGGCTTTGGTTTTGGTACTGGATAAGTTTGGTCGTTGGTTTAGAGAGTGCGTCCCCATGCCACATTTGGACCTGGATAAAATGACTTCAAAAGTTTAGGGAGCCCATCGTGCATTTTCGTAGTCCGGGGACATGGATGAGAATGCGGGGATAGTTTAGGGACCGCCAGTGTAATTTACTCTAAATAGAATTTGGTAGAAAAAAATGACCTCAAGCATATCCCCTTTCCCTATGTTTTTCAATTGAGAAAAACAACCTCTCAACCCCTCAAAGAAAGGGGAGACGGACTCGTCCCCTTTCCCTTTCCCTCTCGGTATGCATTCGTGACACTATTGGAGGAAGCAACCACGCCGCACAGGCACAACGACCACACCGTGCCAGGAGGGGAGATGGCGCCTCACCGCCAGGCCATGTTGGGAGGAGTAGGAGCTGCGCTATCAAGTCGCGTTCAGGCGGAGCAAGCTAGCAAGGAGCCGGCGGCGTGCTGGGGAGACGTCAGGAAGGGTGTGTTTGACAACTACTTGGGAAGAGGCATGGGAATTAATGTGGGAGTTGATAGAGGAAATTAAGATGGAAAATTGACTTTTAGTCTTAATCTCTTGTTTGGTTCGTGGAGGAAATAAGAAAGAAAATTAAAGAGGAAATTCATATCCCCTGTTTGGTGTAGGGGTTTTGAGGAGAAAATTAGAAGGCAAATCGGTGATGATCTACTTTTCTTTTATTAAGGATACAACTCCCACCCAATTCCCACCCCTCCCCTAAGGAATTGATTAGTGGGAGTTGGCCCTCTAAACTCCCTTCCCTTTCCACCAGAACTCCTATTCACACAAAACAAACAAAATATTTCAAAACTCTTATGTGTAAACTCTCATTCCCTACTTTCAATTACCCCAAACAAACAAGCTGGAGGAGGAAAGAGAAGTAAGGAAATAGAAGTTTTTTCTCACCCATTGACGACACATGGGGCCCACATGTAAAGAGGATAGGAGTTTCTAAATCTGTTGCAGCACAACTTACTACTTCCCTACACTTTTTAATCTGGTTTTCTCAATCTCTTAGGCCGTGTTTAGATGCATGTGTATCCACCTCAATCCACATGTGTTGGAGTAGAATATAATGGAATTTAATTCAATTTTACTCCAATTCACTTCAATACATATGGATTGAGATGAATACATGTGCATCAAATGAGTCCTTATATGGACATATAAAGGAAAGGAAATGATCAATCAGGAGCGGATGCTCTAAGACCACTGTTTATTAGGAAGAACTTTGTCAGACCATTAGCAGTAGTACTAGTACTTGCATATATATTTTTGTCTAAAATTGTTTTGCAGTGGTTGTTCGGGTCATATAACAAACGAATGGGATTACGCCAATTGGAGCCTGCTCGATTTGACATGTGAGTGATGATGAGGGAAAAAAAGGAAAAAAGAAAATATGGAGAATGCTACTCTAGACTTTGTTTAAATTGGAGTTAGAAATTAGTATTTAGCACTGTACCACTTTCATTTGTATTTGACAATTATTAAACGGCTCAAAAAATTCGTCTCGTAATTTACAATAAGAAAAAACTTTAATCTAAACGAGGCCTACTCAGGAAGCTGCAGCGTGGGCCCAATCGTATGCCAGCCGGCAGGCGCCGGCTACCCGACGGCTGACAGGTGGGACCATCTGGTTCGCACGCGGCACGCCCTCGTCGAAATTCGGTTCGATTCGATTCCCCACACCAAACCCGCTCGTGCTCGTGCGCGCGCGTCGCCTCCCACCCCTTCGTCCGCCGCGGCCGCCCGCCCTCTATCCCTTCCGCCGTCGTGGGTGCGACGGCGACAGGGAGGCAAGCAGGTGAGGTCGGAAGCGGCGGTGGCGTCGGCCCCCCGCCGTCTACTCCTACTCACGCACCACCGCGCCCGCGAGCTAGCGGAGGTAAACGCAAACGCCTTCTCATGGCCCCCGCGTTGTCTGATCCGACCGGGTGTTCCATTCAACGAGGGTTGTTCCCTCATTTCGTTCGCCTCCACACCACAATGTAGGTCGAGGCGGGAGAAAGGCGGTGGGGGTTCCCGGCGGGCAGGAGGGTCGGGGTCGGGGTCGGTGATGGGGCTCGACGGCGCGGTCTCGGGGGTGGTGTCGAGGAAGGTGCTGCCGGCGTGCGGTGGGCTCTGCTACCTCTGCCCTTCGCTGCGTCCCCGCTCCAGGCAGCCCGTCAAGCGCTACAAGAAGATCCTCGCCGACATCTTCCCCGCGAAGCAGGTTGGCTAGTTCCCCTTCTTCCGCACGTCCGCTCATGTTAGTTCCATAGTTTTCCTTACTCGCCATCAGCTGCATTCTCATGGGTCTCACCTTAGAAATTTAACCAGTGCCATTGACACTGGTGCATTACCCATTATGAGCTGACTATAGAGCCCCAATTTGACTATGTTTCCGTCTCCATCACTGGAATCCTTCGATCGTTCACTAGCTCTCCCCAATAAGGAGATGGCAATGGCATAATGACCCTCTTTCTGTTTGTTCACACAACTTAAACGGGCTTTAGTTTCCACGGATGGTTACCATATTATGTGTGGCAGCAGTTGATTCTATCTGAAAACAGACTTGATTTCATCAACATTGCAACAGGAAGACAGACCAAATGAGAGGAGGATTGGGAAGCTATGCGAGTATGTTGCTAGAAATCCTCATCGTGTGCCAAAGGTGAGGCGTGCTCCTCACCTCAAGTGTCCTACAAATTGCATCTTATCCGTTGCTTCCAGTTCACTTGTTTTCTCTTGCGTATTGGTGTCTTTGCAGATCACATCTTACTTGGAGAAGAGGTGTTACAAGGAGTTGAGAAATGAGCAGTATGGCTTTGTGAAAGTTGTTGTGCTAATATACCGCAGGCTATTGTTCTCTTGTAAAGAACAGATGTGAGTTTTGTTTTTCACATTCATTTTACAATGTATCAGATCCATCTCATCCTAAAAATGAACATCTTGATGTTTGGATTTTGTATGTAACTTTTATATTTGCATGTTGTAAGTTCATTTCAAACGGTTGTAGATCTGAAAGTGAATTTTCTCAGTGCAGGCCATTACTGGCAAATAGCTTATTAAGCATCATTCAAACACTTTTGGATCAATCAAGGCAGGATGACATGTGCATCATTGGCTGTGAAACCTTGTTTGATTTCACTGTCACTCAGGTATTCAATTTGTGTAGTGGACAGTGGATACCTTTCTATACTGAGGATGCTATTTCAGTCTCAATCAGTCACTGAATTATGAGTTGGTTCCAGGTGGATGGTACATATCAGTTCAATTTGGAAGAGCTTATTCCAAGACTCTGCAAACTTTCTCAAATAGTAAGGGACGAAGAGAAAGCTAATGCACTCCGTGCAGCAGTCCTGCAATCTCTTTCTGCTATGGTAAGTCTCCTGCACAGTATGATGAACAAGTTATCATTGTATCTATTCACTATGCTACCATGTTCTCCTCAAGTAATATTAGATGCTGTTTCAGCTCAGATAAAAAAAAACATAAAGAAGTTGTTAGTGGACCCACGATTTGGTAAAATTTCTTGCAGTGTTAAAGTATAGCCCAATCAAACTGATAGGAACCCTAGTCCTACCGGGAACTGATCTCAGGTTGTATGAGTGGGAGGGGGAAAGTCGAGGCTTGAGCGAGCGAGGAAGACGGCGCGGAGGCGCCGTGGCTGCGCAGGCACGAGAAGGCAGAGGATGGAGGCGCTACAGTACCGTAGCTACAGTGCCGCGGTACTGTTCACGGAAGAAAGAAGAAAGAAGGCGGCTAGGGTTTCTCCCGGCTCCCTGAGGAAGCCAGAAACAATAATTGTTTCTACTTAATTAATCCCAAAGGGTGTTTACAATATATATAAGCCTCTCTCTAATAAATAATAGGAAATTATCTCTAAAATACTATAAAATAGAATAACTATGGGCTTTTAGCCCCTCCGACCGGCCTCCCTAGCCACCGTTGGGCTGCGCCTATAGGGAATGCCGGTCATAACATCTCTCCCCGCTGGACAAACAAATTCGTCCTCGAGCTGAAACTCCGTAGGCCATCTTGAACTCAATGACCGACTCCCAAGTGGCGTCTTCAACAGCAGAAGCCAGGCCATCAATCAAAACCTTCCAGACACCAAGGCTGTTTGGCGTGCAACGCCGCTCGGAAGCGTGAAGGATGCGACCATCTCGAATCGGCGGAAGAGCACCGGGCGCAGCAGCAGCGGGTCGCCATGGTCTTTGCTTGAAGAAGTCGACGTGGAAGACATCATGGAGACGCGCACCATCCGGAAGTCGTAGGCGATACGCCGCGCGCCCGACACGCTTCTAGGGGCGAAGGGGCCAACCCACCGTGGCCCTCTTACTTCTTGGCGCGAGGTCCGTGGACTGCTGGCGATTACCCAAGCACCGACGCTGAACTCCACCTCTCGTGATGGCGTCGTAGTAGCGCTTGGCGAGCTATTGAGCTTGGACGAGACGTCACCGGACTTGACCAACATCTCATCTCGGCCACGGAGAAGAGCATCGGTGAAAGGTCCTAATGGCTAGAGGGGGTGAATAGCCTAATAAAAATTTCTACAACAACACTTAACCAAATGGTTAGACAATTATGAGGCGAAGCTAGTGTTGCGCTAGCCTACTCAAAAATGCAAGCCACCTACCACAATTCTAGTTTTAATAGTGTCAATTCACACAAGAGCAATGACACTACCCTATGTTAGTGTGCTCTCAAAGGCTAACTAAAGAGCCACACCAACCAAGCATGCAAGCTCTCACAACTAGCTACACTAAAGAGCTTGTCAACTAGTTTCTTGTAAAAGTAAAGAGAGTGATCAAGAGGGTTATACCGCCGTGTAGATGAATGAACCAATCAATCACGAAGATGAATAACAATGATGACCAATCACCTCGGAATCAATGATGAACACAATGATTTTTACCGAGGTTCACTTGCTTGCCGACAAGCTAGTCCTCGTTGTGGCGATTCACTCACTTGGAAGTTCACGCTACTGATTGGCATCACTCGCCAAACCCTCAATAGGGTGCCGCACAACCAACACAAGATTAGGATCACACAAGCCACAAGCAATTTACTAGAGTACCTTTTGGCGCTCCACCGGAAAGGTCAAGAACCCTCACAATCACCACGATCGGAGTCGGAGACAATCACCTCCTCCACTCAACGATCCTTGCTGCTCCAAGCCGCCTAGGTGGCGGCAACCACCAAGAGTAACAAGCGAAATCCGCAAATGAAACACAATCACCAAGTGCCTCTAGATGCAATCACTCAAGCAATGCACTTGGATTCACTCCCAATCTCACTATGATGATGAATCAATGATGTAGATGAGTGGGAGGGCTTTGGCTAGGCTCACAAGGTTGCTACGTCAATGAAAATGTGCAAGAGTTGTCCTTGAGCGGCCATGGGGCTATAAATAGAGCCCCCATCAAATAGAGCCGTTATACCCTTCACATTGGCAAAAGCTGCTTACGACCGGACGCTCCGGTCGACCGACCGACGCTGCTCTCGGCGTCCGGTCGCATCCGATGTCGACCACGTGTCCAGACTCAACGGTCATCGGCCTCGACCGGACGCTGCTCCTTTCGAATCGACCGGACGCTGAAGCCCTCAAGGTCCGGCCGTTCTGATAAGCTCCGGGCATGACCGGACGCGTCCGGTCCACCTTGACCGGACGCAGACAACGTCCGGTGCTCAACCCCAGCCATCAGATTGCCGAAGTCACCTTGCGACCGGACAGTGACGATCGCCGTCTCCGCAGCTTACGGATTCAAATCCGATCCACAGACCGACGCCAAACATCATTTCGATCTACTCCATTTCAACTCTTACTTCTTCACCCTTGCTCAAGTGTGCCAACCACCAAGAATTTTGCATCCGCGTAATAGAAAATAGACATTTCATTTTCCCGAAAAGCGTTGATCTCTTCTCATAAGCTTCTAAGGGAGGGAGAGAGGGACCCAAACCCATCTCAACCCTGCAAACACCTTGTGCACATGTGTTAGCATATTTTCACAAATATTTTCAAGGGTGTTAGCACTCCACTAGATCCTAAATGCATATGCAATGAGTTAGAGCATCTAGTGGCACTTTGATAACCGCATTTCGATACTAGTTTCACCCCTCTTAATAGTACGGCTATCAAATCTAAATGTGATCACACTCTCTAAGTGTCTTGATCACCAAAACAAAATAGCTCCTATGGTTTATACCTTTGCCTTGAGCTTTTTGTTTTTCTCTTTCTTCTCTTCAAGTGTAAGCCCTTGATCATCTCCATGCTATCACCATTGTCATGTTATGATCTTCATTTGCTTCTCTACTTGAAGTGTGCTACCTATCTCATGATCACTTGATGAACTAGGTTAGCACTTAGGGTTTCATCAATTCACCAAAACCAAACTAGAGCTTTCAATCGGCCGCCTCTGTACGGTTAGTCCCCTGCCGGTAAGGCAGAATCGGCGGCGGGGGACGCCCGTACACCACCTCGAAGGGCGTCGCGCAAAGAGCTGTATGGAACGAAGTATTATAGCAATACTCCGCCCATGACAGCCGGACTACCCATGCGCGAGGCCGATCACCTGTCACACAGCGTAGGTACATAGCAATCACCTTGTTGACCACCTCCGACTGGCCGTCCGTCTGAGGATGGAATGCTGTGCTCATACGAAGAGTCACGCCCGCCATTTTGAAGAGATCACACCAGACGTGACGGTAAACACGGGTCCCGATCGGCGACAATGGATGTCGGGAACCCGTGGAGGCGGACGACACCGTCGAAGAAGGCGTGGGCGGCAGCGATAGCGATCGTAGGATGCCCGAGCGCAATAAAATGCGCATACTTGGAGAAGCGGTCCACGACGGTGAGGATGACGGACTTTACCATCGACCTTGGCGGGCCCTCGATAAAGTCCATGGAGATGTCCGCCCATACTTGGGACGGCACCTCCGGGTCGCAGCAGCCAACCGGGCGCATGGTGTCGATCTTGTTCTTGTGGCACACCTCGTGGGCGCCGCACCCCGCCTCTTGGACAAGTGCGCAATCGCCGGGATATAGAAAATCGGCGGAGGTGCAAGGTCTTCAATGCCCTCATGGCCGGCCCCATGGGCAAGCCGACGGCCTGATGGCGAAGGTCGCAAGGCGTCGGGGATGAAGATGCGGCGACCGTCAGCAGCAGAGACCGGCGTCCACACGCCAAGGAGCGAGATAGCTCCCGCGCCAAGCGTTCGCAATAAAACGGCGTCTGGGGCAGCAGCAGTTGGCGCGCGGACGTCGTCGAGGAAGGCGAACGAAGGCCCCGGCGCGGCGGCCGCGGTCGCCGAAGCGCCACGCGCCGTCGGGTCGGGTCATCGCGGGCGGACACAGCGCGTCTGCCATCGTGTTCGCGCGCCCGGCGGTACTCCACCAAGCAAAGTCGAAGCCAAATAGCTTGTCAACCCACCGGTGTTTGAGGCACGGTCGACAAGCCGATCCGAAGGTACTTGAGGTCAGTAGTGATTCGTCCGCCCAACGGTGGCGACCCCAAAGATCGGCCGCCAATGCCGCACCGCCGCAGACGAGCCCAATAAGCTCACGCTCATAGGCAGCTAGCTTGAGATGATGCGCCCGCAACGGCCGATCGAAGAACGCGAGGGACCGGGCCTCGGTGAAGGACGGCGCCAACCCCGCCTCCCGGCGTCGCCGCCGACCACGAACACCTTGTCAAGTCGGGCATCTGCAAAACCGGCCCGGTGGTGAGGGCGCTTGAGCGCCGAGAAGGCCGCCTGGCCTCGCTCGTCCCAGAGAAGCGTCACGACGCGCAAGAGGCGCGTCGCTGGCGCCAGACGACGACGCGAAGTCCCGGATGAACTTCCGGTAGTAGCCGGCGAGGCCGAGGAAGCCACGCAAGGCACGGGCGGACTGCGGGGTAGGCCAGGAAGCGACCACTGCAATCTTTTCCGCATCCATGGCGACCCCCTCGGCGGAGATGACGTGGCCGAGGTATGCCACCGACGTCGCCCCAAATGAGCACCTAGAGCGCTTCAGGTGAAGTCAATGGGCGCGGAGAGCGTTGAGGACGACGCCGACGTGCTACAGGTGCTCCGCCCAGGACGAGCTGTAAATCAAGATGTCATCGAAAAACACTAGCACGAACCTTCGAAGGTACGGGCGAAGAACATCGTTCATCAGGGCCTGGAATGTTGTCGGGGCGTTGGAGAGCCCAAATGGCATGACCAGGAACTCGTAGTGACCCTGATGGGTACGGAAGGCCGTCTTGCTGATGTCATCAGGGTGCATCCGCACCTGGTGATAGCCGGACCGCAGATCTAGCTTGGTGAAGAAGCGAGCGCCATGCAGCTCGTCTAGGAGCTCGTCCACCACCGGTATAGGAAACTTGTCCTTGGAGGTCTTCGCGTTAAGGGCGCGGTAGTCGATGCAGAACCTCCAGGAGTTGTCCGCCTTGCGAACAAGGAGGACCGGGGCGGAGAACGGCGAGGTGCTGGGCCGAATAATGCCCTGGGCCAGCATCTCAGCACACTGACGCTCGAGCTCATCCTTCTGCAATTGCGGGTAGCGGTAGGGGCGCACCGCCATCGGCGCAGTCCCGGGAAGCAGGTGGATGCGGTGGTCGTACGGGCGCTGCGGAGGGAGCCCCGTGGGCTCGGCGAAGATGTCGTCGTACTGCAGGAGGAGACGGTCCAGCGGCCGCGATCATGGGTCGGCCACGACCGCGCCCACAACTCGCTGAAGGGGGGCGCCGGCTCGGGCACCCCCGCCACGCGCGTGCGCGGCGTCTGCTTCCGCCAGAACGACAACGTGAGCGTCGCAAATCCCACAAAGACGGGCCCCGAAGAACCGGATGAAGTCGAAGCCGAGGATGAAGTCGAAGGCACCCAAGCTGAGGCCGACGCAGGTGATGGCGAGGTCCTCGTCGCCGATGCGGATGGGCACGTCACGTGCGATCCCTTCGCACGCCAGGCGATCACCATTGGCCACGGTGACACGTAGATGCTCGCCACCAGTGGGAGAGAGACCGAGGCGGCGCATCGCAGCCCCTTGGACGAAGTTGTGCGTCGAGCCGGTGTCGAGGAGGGCGAGGAAGTGCGCGCCCTTGACGGCGACCGGCAGCAGCATGGCGTTCGGTGGTTGGATACCAGCAACGGCGTGGAGGGACACCACAAGGGCGTTAGCCGTGCCCGAGGTGTCGTGGTCAGCCGCCAGCTCCTCCGGATGGGCGGCTGTAGGGCCGTCCGCAGCCGCTGCGTCGGCCGACTCGTCGTCGATGTAGTCGGTCGTCTCGAGGAAGAAGAGACGTTTATTGAAAGCAGATCCTCGGCGACGACGTTCACTTTATTCGGCCGGTGAGAGACGACGGATCATGCGCGGTGGCGAATGCGGGCAGCCGGTCAAGCAATGGCAGCCGGCCGGGGCGGGCAGGGCGAAGCGTCGGCGTCGTCGGCGCGGGTCGTGGCCGCGCCCCCAGCTGCCGCAAGAATCGCTGGAGGCGGGGAGGAACGCCGCCGGCGACGCCGAAAAGCCCGCACGTAGTACATCGCCGTTGCGTGTCTTGCGGTGGTGCATCTCCACATCGCACTTGATGTGCTTTCGAAGGCCCCCACATACAACCGGGCCTTCCGGGCGGCGTTGAGCTCGGGTTCATGACAAAGGACGGCGTTGTAGCGTTCGGAGTAGTCCGCCACCGTAGAAGTGAAGGGCAGCCGGGCAAGCTCCGCCAAGCGGGTGCCCTGCGTTGGAGGACCGAAACGGAGCTGGCACAGCTCGCGAAACCGCTCCCAGGCCGGCATGCCTTCATCCTGTTCGAGGGCGTAGTACAAGGTCTGTGCCGCCCCACGGAGATGGTACGACGCCAAACCACGCGCGTCCGGCGAGAGTACCGGCATGAAAAATTTGCTCACACCGGTTGAGCCAATTGAGCGGATCGACGCCCCATCGTAGGTGGTGAACTCCAGTTTGTAGAACCGCGGCGAAAGGTGGGTGTCGGGTGGCCTCTGCCCCGGTGGCGAATGGCGCAGCGGGGCGCGCCGCCGTGAAGCGAGGACCCGTCGGTGCCCACAGAAAACGTCCGGACGCCGTGGCAAGGCACGACGGTGGTGAACCTGGTACGCAGCGTCCGCGGTGGTAGTCGACGTGTATCGGCGGCGTCGTGCCCATCGCTGCCTGACGACGGATGGCGCGACAACGAGGCCACCACCGCGGTGACGTGAGGGAACCCCAGCTGCCTGCGGCATGCCGAGGGAGAAACTCGTGGGAAGGGACGTCATCGTCGCAGGCGGTGGCGGGGGCGGCTGCGACACGGGCGGTGGAGGGGGCGGCGGAAGGAGGCCCGCCACAGATTGCTGCAGGGTGGAGACGTTGAGGCTGAGGGCATCCACCGTACAGCCGATCTGATCCATGTTGCGGGCAAATTTTTTCCATCACACCGGCTAAACCCTCGAGGGTGAGAGCGGTGCCAGAGGTCTCCGAGAGTTCGGAGGACGCGGACGGCATCGGAACGGACGACACCGGCGTCGGCAAGACGCCGGAGGATTGCGGAGCTGTGGACATCGTCCTAGAAATCTCTGATACCAAGGTGATAGGAACCCTAGTCCTACCGGGAACTGATCTCAGGTTGTATGAGTGGGAGGGAGAAAGTCGAGGCTTGAGCGAGCGAGGAAGACGGCGCGGAGGCGCCGTGGCTGCGCAGGCACGAGAAGGCAGAGGATGGAGGCGCTACAGTACCGTAGCTACAGTGCCGCGGTACTGTTCACGAAAGAAAGAAGAAAGAAGGCGGCTAGGGTTTGTCCCGGCTCCCTGAGGAAGCCGGAAACAATAATTGTTTCTGCTTAATTAATCCCAAAGGGTGTTTACAATATATATAAGCCTCTCTAATAAATAATAGGAAATTATCTCTAAAATACTATAAAATATAATAACTATGGGCTTTTAGCCCCCTTTGACCGGCAGCCTCCCTAGCCACTGTTGGGCCTGCGCCTATAGGGAATGCCGGTCATAACACAAACTTATTATGATTATTCTCATCACAATTAGGTGCATTTCTTAAAGCTCTGTTTATAGTCGTTGGCTTAGCAATTGATCATGGTATATACCTAGGGTTTCATTCTTTTCTTTACAGTTGTGCTAAAACTGGCTAAGAACCCCGATAAGAAATTCTAGCAGTTTACAACCTTGAATTTTTTTAATGCTGCACTTTTGGTTTTCTTTTGCATTATTATTACAATAATGGGGACATGTTGAGTATTTTTGTGTCTTTCCAAAGATTGGTCCGCTTTTGGTTTTCCTTTGTATTCTTCTTATACAATACATATAGTTATTAACCAAAAAGCAATGCAAAGTACAATCCAAAATATGCTCCAGCACTAACATACTGTTCATTTTATATGCTGAACAGATCTGGTTTATGGGTGAGCTCTCTCATATCTCATCAGAGTTCGATAACGTAAGTATCTTGCAGTAGTTCTTGTAGTTTCTCTGTTTTACTTATCTGTCCTTGAAACTTCAGACCGTCATTATTTTCTTATTGTTAGATTAGATGTTTGCTCATGTATGACAGTCAGAATATCACCCTATACAACCTAGGAATGTTGCTTAGTTATGCGGATCTGCTCAATGTTTTCAAGCTGTGATACACTTTTGCTTCTATATGTTTACTGAATGCTATACCTTTTTGCTATGAGCGGATTTTTTTTTTCGATAATATATTGTGTTCTTAAACTTTTATACTTGATTTTCACTATAATTGTCAGGTTGTCCAAGTAGTACTGGAAAGCTATGAGCCTCGAAAGGTGCAAAGTGACAATAGCGCCACTGAAAATCCAGGTTGTCAGTGGGTGGAAGAGGTCCTTAAAACCGAGGGCCATGCCTCTCCATCTGCATTTATATTTTCTGTGATACCTTCTTGGGAGAGCATAATTAGTGACTATGGAGGAACTCAACTGCTTATGTAATATAACATTCTTTGAACTTAAGTTTGTCATTTCCTCTTGTTTTTTAGATCTTAACTGACTCCTGTCTTGTAGGGACGATGCCAAGGGTCCTTATTTTTGGTCAAGAGTCTGTGTGCATAACATGGCCAAGCTGTCCAGGGAGGCAACCACATTCCGCCGAGTTATGGAATCCCTATTTCGCCACTTCGATAATACTAATTCATGGTCATCAAAGAATGGTCTTGCACTTTGTGTTTTATTGGACATGCAAATGTTCATGGAAAACTCAGGTGCTCTATTCGCATTAAGTAAACCTTCATCATTAACATGACTACTTTACTTATTTAGCTACAACTGGCTTTTGCAGGGACAAATATTAATTTGATGATATCAGTACTAGTAAAGCATCTTGAACACAAGGCCATACTGGAACAACCTGAGATGCAACTCAGCATTGTGGAAGTGATAGCTGCTCTTGCAGAACAATCAAGAGCTCAGGCTTCAGCAGCAACCATGGTTGCTATAAGTGATCTTGTGAGGCATATGAAAAAGACACTGCATTTAGCTCTCGTCCGCAAAGATTTGGAGGTAGTAAAGTGGAATGACAAACTCCACAAGGCTTTTGATGAATGCATAATCCAGCTGTCAAAGAAGGTCAATTTCCCTCCAATTGAAACTTTCCCAGTGATTTGTACTTGCTGCTCTTTGCCTTTTCTTCCCTTTCTAATTTGATGCCAGTATAATGCTTCTTACTTCTTAGCTAGCTTGGTTTACATAATATTATAAAGTTATATAGCTCATATGAGATCACAACTTAGTTGGTGTTGTTGATCAGGTAGGTGATGCTGGGCCAGTTCTTGACATGATGTCTGTGATGCTAGAGAACATATCACGCACTCCTCTTGTTGCTATAGCAACTACCTCAGCTGTTTATCGCACAGCTCAAATAATCGCTTCAATACCGAATTTGTCGTATCAGAACAAGGTATGTTGTTGGAGCACAAACTTTGAATTCATTTTAGCAGTAATTCTTAGTGATTTTTCAACTGTTTATCCTGTGTCATACTTGTCAGGTATTTCCAGAAGCACTTTTTCATCAATTGCTGTTAGCGATGGTTCACCCTGATCATGAAACACGTGTTGGTGCACACCGCATATTTTCTGTTGTCCTTGTCCCATCTTCTGTTTCTCCCTTTCCCAATTTGAAATCCCTAGATCAGTGTAGAAAGCATGATGTCCAGAGAACACTCTCGAGGGCTGTATCTGTCTTCTCATCTTCAGCTGCTTTGTTTGATAAGCTGAGAAGGGACAAAAACTCCTTTAGAGAATATTTACATGAAGGAAGCATGAACAGAATTTTGCATGGTATTGATGATGAAACTGCTACTCCCAATGACTTGCCAGGCTCGCAAAGCTTGAGACAAAACCTCAGATTTTCTTCAGTGTCTCGGAGATATTCTTCTGCTTCCTTAAAGGAAGGTCAAAGTCCCTTGACGGAGTCAATCAACGAAACTGTATGTTCTGCCATGAGCAACCTGTTCGTTCCCCTCCAAAGAAAAAAAAAACAACATGTTGAACCTTGTGCTCAGAAATTTACAGGCTAGTAACAATTGAACAAAGTTTTTCTGCTATTCACATTCTTTTATCTAACTTTTGGCTACTTTCAGGAAATGACTGTGTTAAGACTAAGCAGCCAGCAGGCCACTCTTCTGCTCTCATCTATTTGGTGTCAAGCGCTTTCTCCAAAAAATACTCCTCAAAACTATGAAGCTATTGCTCATACATATAGTTTGCTTCTATTGTTTTTGGGATCAAAGGTACTTAATTTTTATAGCTGCCATTTGTTTTGTTCCTATTGTTATCTGGGTTGCAGAGAATTGCTATTCTTCCTGCAATTTGTTTGATTTGATTATTTTTCTATTAAAATGATGATACTGTATATTGTCATGCGTGATCTTTCTCATACGGCTTATTGCTCTCTCTTTTTTTAAGTAGTCACCACATCTTTTAATCCTCAGTTACATGGTGCTCTTTGGAATGGTCATCACTGAGAACATTATTCTCTTTGTTTTTTTTTTCCTTTTGTTCTTCCAGACATCAATTTTTGAGGCTCTTGCTCCCAGTTTTCAGATTGCATTTTCTTTAATGAGCCATTCACTTGGAGGAACAGGTGAAGCAATTTATCATTTGCCTAGAGTTAACTAAAGTACATGTCAGTTTGGTTTCTGATAAGTACCTAACCATTTGTTTAGATTCATTGCCACCATCTTGCCACCGGTCCTTATTTACTCTGGCTACATCTATGATTGTTTTTGCCTCAAGAGCTTTCAATGTGGCGACTCTTCTCCCAATTTGTAAATCAATGCTCAATGATAGAACGGTATGTCTGATCAAATTCCACTCCTCCACCTCATCAATCAAGCCTCCTTGTTTTTTGTAGAGTTCGGTATATTATATGTGCAGTGTATGTTCTACATAATGGGGGGTAAATATCCGTATATGTGATGTTGGACAGTGATAGACATGATTCAGAATGATGTCATAGGAAGGAGGGTGTTGATAGGGGGAGAAAAGCACAGACTGAGAAACTGGTTGACTTGATTTATTCATGCTTTTGCTTGATCATGTAATGAATGTTCTATCCTCTTAAATAGACTCTGACTCCTGAGAAATGATAGATTTAACGACTGAAGCTAATAGATAAGGAGTTGGGGAATTTAATCTGACAAGCTTATAGATAAGGTACAGATAGATTAATTTATCTGCTGGTGTGCTCAGATGACAAATACCACCGCACTTCTGCACGTGATTAGCAGAAAAGTGCCCAAAAGTGAATGTGCTTTTCATCAAATGAACACAACCTTTTTGTGTTCACTAATTACTTTTCGGTTGCACCAATTACTTTTCTTCTAGATGCAAAGCATACAGTGTGCATGTTTATATTATACATTAATAATGCATTATCGTTCTTCATGTCATTTTTGTTGCTTCCATATGTTTTTTTAATCAATAAAGTTCTAAGCTTTATGTGCCGCAACTGTTGTAGATGGATCCATTCCTTCATTTGGTACATGAGAACAAACTTCAGGTTGTGAAGGACTATACAGAAGATCCATCAACATTCTATGGCTCACCTGAGGACAATCAGAATGCCTTGAAGTCTCTTTCAGCAGTGGAACTAACAAATAGTTGCTCTCGAGAATCCATGGTCTTTGCCATTATGAACTCCATAACAGAGTTACCAGATGTAATTTTCCATCCATTCTCCGTAAGCATTTCTTATATTTGCCTAAACTGAATACCATGGAATGTGTGGATAATGAACTTTGCCCACAACTTCTGTAGTTGGAGTTAGAGAATATAAGGAGTCAACTGCTACATGATTTCTCCCCTGATGAAATGTGCCCAACTAGTGCTCACTATCTTGAATCACCTAGCAAGATTGCACGGCCAAGTTCTGATGATGACACCGACTATCAAGAGGTATATATGTGTATCACTTATATATTTGTCTCACTTTCTTTTCCATCCTAAAGGTACATGGAAATTTTGTGCAGGCTGAACTTATCGATCTGAGAAATGACAACATTACTTTTGCGGAAGTCTCTGCGACTACACTGACAGATACAGCTATTCCTGTGCCCACAACAAATCTTCTGAGTATCGATGAACTTCTAGAAACAGTATGTTCTTTTTTTCTCAGGGTCACAGTTCATTGCCCCACTCCTCTATCTTTGTTTGTTCATACCACCATCTGTGTGCACATTACAGGTCGTGATTGACGCGTCATCTCAGACCGGAGCGCAATCGATGGCCGGAGACATCCCATTCCAGGAGATGACTAGCCACTGCGAGGCCCTTTCGATGGGAAAGCACCACAAGATGTCCCTGCTTATGAGCTTCAAGCAAGCAACCCCCGTCGTGCCTGACAATCAGGTTAACCGCGTTGAAGCAGCCCATGCCTCCGACAAGCAGGTGCGTGGACCAGCTTAGTTTTGAGCTCGTAATTTGCGTTTCCACCGATGCTTAATAATTGTAAATTGAGGAAAAAAAAAATATCTGGGGGATGAGATGGGATGGGGAATTGCGGATGGGTGAGATGATGAGGCTGACTGTTGCCGGTTTGTTTTCAGAACACAAACCCGTTCCTCCTGCAGAGCGGTACCGCCGAGGCACAACAGGTTGCTAGCGACGTCCAGCCGCCGGTACTGAGGCTGCCCGCGTCGAGCCCCTACGACAACTTCCTCAAGGCTGCTGGCTGCTGATTTCCGCATCCCTGCAGAAACCCCGCCGTGTAACTAATAACTGAATGTATATGTAACAGTGGTTGGCAGCTGATTGGTCACACAGGCCAAAGCTGCCATTTTGCTGCTGTATCTGCGTGCCTTCAAAAAAGAAAAGAAGAAAAAGAAAGAGGACTCCAAGTTTTCAAAGAAAGTTGCCTGCCGCAAGCTTATTTTCTTTTTGAACGAACTGACACGATATTGTGCTCATTTCACAGAACAGAGAAGAGCTGCCTCGAGCTTACGAGCTAAACAAGAGCATTTCCATCTGATCTTAGACAATGCAAGCATTGATTTCTCGGGTCATCCAAAACTCGTTTAATTGAAGGATTTTTTTAAGAAGTCGACAAGAGTTTTGCTCAGCATATATATATTATAATATTGATAGAGAAGAGTTTAGTTGATAATTCCAAAGCAAAGGCAATGGGATTATATATGAGATAAATGCTGCAGCCATCCACTCCATTGGTGACATCAAGAACTAAAGGACATGCATGGACGGCACGTCGTGCTCATCAACCCTGAGAAGGTCGCATCAGCGATCCATCGTTACTTACAAGTCTGAGCTGGAATGGAAGGGATCAAACATGCCGGAAGGTGGCCGGCCACGTAATTCCTAGAGCCATCCGTACTATACGCGATCCTTGCGGCCGTACCGTATCCCAGAAAAGCTAAACAATGTGTCAATGCCCTTCCTCGCTCATCCTATGCTTCCCCGCCACCCTGTCATCGACGTTCCGTTGCTACAAGTCCTACTATGTTCGATAGCTTTTATGCGTCCTAGTCAATAATATAGTAATGCAATAATACTCGAGTGAAGACTCTTTTAACTTGCACTCCTGTTTATTTATCTAGCTGACTGGTTTGTTTTAGGGGGCTTTTATATGATATACTCCCTTCATACCACATCTTGTACTTTAAGGAGTCAATCAATCTTAAATTTAACTATATTTATAGAAATAGGCTCCGTTCGCTTCGCTGAAAAAACAAGCCGAAATACTGTTCCGGCTGATTTGTTGTGAGAGAAAAATATTGTTCCGGCTAAAAAAACAAGCTGAAAAAAACGGATTATAAGAGAAGCGAACATGACCATATTATTATTAACATTTGTATCCCTAAATAGGTTTACTATAAAAAATACATGGCGTGGTCAATCTAATGATATTGATTTGATATCATAAATATCAATATATATATATATATATATATATATATATTAGTCATTGATTTCTCAGAGTACGAGATTTCACTTATTTTGAGACAGATGGAATAAGTTAGTATTATATTGCAACATCTAGCTCCATACTTAGATCATTTTTATTTTAGCTTACATAGTTACATTATTTCAATTGTATGCAAGATATAGAAACGGAAAATTATATTATTGCAAGGAATAATTCCTCATATGCCACCAAAAAAAAAATCTTAAATCTCGGATATGCCATAGTCGGTGATGGTCCCATGTGTTGTAGACATAGTGATTCATATTTGTGAGCTTTCTTTATGGTATATGAGGAATGATAGAAGAATAACCAGTAATGTCACGAATGAATGAAGCAAATACTTGCCGCAAATTATTTCTTAAGGGACAATAAAAGCTTTGTCATGATTTTTATTAGACGAAGAAAATAAAAGACATGGATCCCTTGAATTATTATAATATAGGATCTGTTTTGTTTCAGCTGAAGGTTATAATAACAAAAACACAAAATGGGCCTTAGTTTGTGTTTTAGAAGTAAAAATAAAAAAACATCTCCATTTCGTTATCTCAACGTTGCACAGGGGGGAGTATGTGACATGGATTTTTTTTAATAAACAGGGAAAACTGCTGGCTAACTGACTCATCCCCTCCCCCCCTCTAAAAAAACCAAAAAACTTAACACATACAAAAGCGCATCCAAATGGAAAATCATTGTGCATCAGTACATACAAAAGTACAAGTGTCCCACCCAGCTCACACTATCCAGGTTAATTGAAGTAAAAGTAGTCTACACTTCTATATAGTATACAGCATTGCAAACTTTGCACATTGTAGATTACTCCTGCACACTACTAGTAGCATTGTTTAGTGCAAGGATACAGCTAATAATCCAAGCACATCCTCGAAAAAAGCACAAACTCCGTCCAAACTGCAGCCATGATATACCCATGCTGCAAACAACACTCCAAGTCCAAAGCTCTGCTCACACATGCTTTCATCCCTCCCTCTCCTCTCCTCGCCGTTTTGATCATCATCCACCAGGTGGCAGGTGTGCATGGCACTGAATAGATGACGCCACCATTTCCTATCTGATCGATCTCTTCTCGGAGCTAGACAGCAACTGGCGCAGCTGAACGACAAGATCAGGAGCAGAGCAGGCGGTCTCGTTCTTGGATCGGCGTCAGCGTCGGCGATGATGGCGATCAAGGGCTACTTCCGGGCGCCGGCGATGCTGCAGGGGAGGAAGAGGAAGCAGCAGGCGTCGGAGCGGGGGCTCCGCGGCGTCGGCGGCGGCGGGGACGACAGCCTGGGCGCGGCGCTGCTCGACGAGGCCGAGCTGCCGGCGGTGCCCAGGGGCTACTTCGCTGTCTACGTGGGCGCGGAGGCGCGCCGGTTCGTCGTGCCCACGGCCTACCTCCGCCAGCCGGCGTTCCGGGATCCTCATGGAGCGCGCCGCCGAGGAGTTCGGCTTCGCGCAGGCCGCCGGCATCCGCATCCCGTGCGGCGAGGAGGACTTCGAGGCCACCCTCGCCGCGCTCGAGCTCGAGTCCGCCGTGGCGCGCCGGCGCCCCCGGCTCCCCACGGCGGCCGCCAAATTGCCCGAGGCCAGGTCTCGGTAGCAAGCCAAGCAGCCATGCGTGCAGAATTTGCTGGCCATGGAGATGTACAATGCAAGGATTCTTTGCAGCTCAAGCTGACTTGATTAGATCAAGTCAGTCAAATCATTAGGCATTAGCTTTGGAGCAGTAGATAATCGATCTGTGGAGTAGTGTTTGTTTTTCTGTGTATGAAGATTTCCAGTCATGATTTAAGGCATTTTTTTCTGTGTGTTGTTGCATATTCTTGAGCATCAAACCCAGTTTCAGTGACACTGTTTGTGGATACATTCAACAACAATAGTTAATGGCATTTATCTACATTTTGAAAAAATGTAATTATTGTTGTTGCATACAATCAACAACAATAGTTCATGGCATTTTGAAAAACTTGCCGTGATTATGAATTGTGATATATGAGTGGCACACAATTTGCCATCATGGCCCACTTTCAGTGACACTGTTTGTGGATCATCTTAAGCGATGGTTCTGGAGCGGAGAATGCAAGCATGTCGCCGGACGATCCTGAGTTGAGTGTGAGTTCTATTCAAATTTCAAATTCATCTTCCCGTGAAAGAAAACGTAACTGATATTTTCTCCACAAATGGCACTTCAGCAGTTCTGCTTTGTCTCCAGTTCAGGCTTCTAGAACCAAGATAAAACCTACATTTGTCATCTGTCCGAATGCTGTCCGGATTTGTTCAGAAAACAGGATGGCAGAGATCTGCTGTTTCTTCCAGTTGCAACAAGATATTCTTTGAGCTGGCAGAACTGAAAAAAGATTACAAATATCTTTTATCCGCGGGGATTACTTGGTCTCGAGAAGTGCCTATCTGTCGGAATACATGTGAAGAAGATTTCATGCTTTTGTGATCTAGTGCTCATGCCATGTGTAATGGTACGGCATGTATTTCTTTTGATCTGGAACTCTCTTTAATGAGTCTCATTAACATAGTCTAAGAGTAAAGAATGTGCTGTAGACCTGCAGCATCATTTTTTTAGCAAAATATATGCAGCATCACTTGTTAATAGAGGGGATTAAGCTAATCTAGGGGGTACATGTGTCAAGAGGCAATTTAGCAATAGAGGTATATTAAGTTATACTAGTATCCTAAGGCACAGCTCTATTAAGTTAAAGCATTGACTTCCCTATAGGATTCTTGGTAGTCAGGACTGAATTTTTCTATCTTTCAAAATTGAACTAAATTGGATATTGAACAAAGAAGCTAAGTGTTACGAACTCAGATGAATCTCAGCGTTGAAAGTAGCAGTAGCAGAGTTTAGGCGAGTAGCAAGGATGGAGCAGGGGAAGGCAGCAAGCAGGAGGCCGGGTTCAGAGGAAGTTGCAGGCGGAAGCAAGGTTTACAATAATCATTCATGCCCTCTCATCTCGCAACCATTCTGTATATACGACGCCGCGATCACGCCTTGGCCCATTCGTCGCCCGCGATGCGCCTGTTGGGAAGTCTGGGCCGACCGGACCTGCGTAGCTGCGGCCCATTCTTCCGCCATGGCTTCAGCCCATCTCGCGCTTCTGATGTCGGACCCGTCACAGTAGAAGGCCCAGGCGCAACATCCCCCCTTCCTTGCACGCCGAGCCGGTTCCAGACGGCGGCGTGGGGAAACTGCTGCCGAAGGAACTCCAAATCTTCCCAAGTAGCAAGAGACTTTGGCAGATTAGACCATTGAATGAAACCTTGAGTGATAGAACGCGTACCCTTGGTGATTGATCTTGTCTGAAGAATCTTCTCAGGCACACTCCAAAGTACGGCTTCCGATGGTGGATGACTGGTGACAGAACGATGAGCTCCCACCGACTGCTTGAGCTGCGACACACGGAATACCGGGTGCACCGAAGAAGAAACCGGCAGCTCCAATTTGTAAGCCACAGCTCCCACACGAGCCAGTATACGAAATGGTCCAAAAAATTTGAAGGCCAGCTTCTGATTGTTGCGCCGAGCCAAGGAAGACTGTACATATGGCTGGATTTTGACGAAGACCAGATCACCAATATGAAACTGGCGCTCAGATCTATGCTCATCAGCTTGTTTCTTCATACGTTGCTTAGCGCGATTCAGATGGAGACGGATCACCTCAGACATCAAGGCCCGGTCGATCGACCACGCATCCAAGTCGAGAACTGTTGTACACGAAGGAGATGGAATGCCAAAGTGGCGTGGAGCATGACCATACAAGACCTCAAAAGGAGAATGCCCCAAAGCGGAATGCCAATTGGTGTTATACCAAAATTCAGCTTGATCCAATACATCGCCGCCATCGATGAGGGCAAGCATGCACAAAGCAAATAGCAGAACGTCTCTAGACATTGATTGACTCTTTCGGTTTGCCCATCCGTTTTGCGATGATAAGCGGTACTCATCCGCAGCTCAACTCCACCTAATCAAACAAATTGCTGCCGTAAATGACTTGTAAAGACTCTGTCTCGATCCGATACAATAGCTTGCGGCATCCCGTGCAACTTATACACTTGAGAGATAAACGACTGAGCCACCGATCTTACAGTGAAAGGATGCTTAAGAGGCAAGAAATGAGCATACTTGGAAAAATGATCGACGATCACCATAATGCAAGTAAAACCCTGGGAGGATAGAAGCCCTTCAATAAAATCCATGGATACCACAGACCATGCGTTGTCGTCACAGCAAAGAATTTGTAGCAAGCCAGCAACTTGGAATGGTCGTTTAGCTTGTTGGCGAGACGCACAAGATGCTACAAAAGATCAGATTGTTGACTTCATGCCGGTCCATGCAAAGATTTGCTTCAATCGGCGATAAGTGACTGAGATACCGGAATGCCCACCAACCGCAGTCGAGTGCACCATTGCAATCAGTCGATGTTGCAATTCAGAATCAGCACCCACCCAAACACGGCATTTGTAGCGCAGCAGCCCGTCGCGAAGAGTAAAGTTGGGGACTGAATCTGGGGCCACAGCCATCTTGGCAAGTAATTCTTGGGCTCGTGCATCGTGAGAGTATGAGGCCACCACGGCCTCTAACCACTGAGGCTGACAAACTGACATCGCGGTCAATTGAGTGGAAGGACAACGGGAGAGTGCATCAGCCGCTCCATTATCCGTGCCCTTGCGGTAAACAATCCGGTACTGGAGACCAATGAGCTTGGTGAAGACCTTTTGCTGCCAGGGTGTGTGAAGCCTTTGGTCAGTCAACCGCACCAAGCTACGATGGTCGGTGATGATCTGAAACTCAGCGTGCTGCAGATAACTGCGCCAGTGCTCTAGGGCCAACAAGATAGCCATATACTCCTTCTCATATGTGGACAACCCTTGCAATCGAGGTCCCAATACTTTGCTCAGGAATGCTAAGGGATGGCCTCCTTGCATCAGAACAGCTCCAATTCCAGTACCGCTGGCGTCAGTCTCCACTACAAAGGGACGGCTGAAATCAGGCAGAGCCAACACCGGAGCGGTGGTAAGAGCCTACTTCAGAGCTGAGAAAGCTTGATCCTGGCTAGCTGTCCATACATATACAGCACCTTTGCGGAGAAGATCTGTCAATGGCTTGGATATGATGCCAAAGTGCTTAACGAAACGCCTGTAGTATCCTGCGAGCCCCAAGAAACTACGCAATTCCTTCATTGACCGTGGCACCGACCATTTCAAGATAGCCTGCACTTTATCAGGATCAGTGGCCACACCCTGCTCCGAGATGACATGCCCCAAATAGCGAAGCTGGCGCTGGGCGAAGTGACATTTGGACATCTTCACCTGCCAGTGATCCTGCTGGAGCAACTGAAAGACCATCCTCAAATGCTCAAGATGTTCTTCATAGGAATGACTGTAAATGAGAATATCGTCGAAGAAAACCAGTACACACTTGCGCAATAGAGGATATAGGGTATTGTCCATGGCTTTAAGGAAGGTGGCTGGAGCTCCTGTGAGACCGAAAGCCATGACACGAAACTCGTACTAGCCGGTGTGAGTTTGAAATGCAGTCTTGAATTCCTCCCCACTCTTCAACCGAATCTGATGGTACCCTGTTGTCAGATCAAGACAAGAGAACCAAGATGCATGTGTGAGTTCATCGAGAAGCTCTTCAATGACTGGTACTGGGTATTTAGCTTTGACTGTGATGGCGTTGAGCTGTCGGAAATCCACACAAAAGCGATATGTGCCATCCTTCTTCTTAACCAGTAACACCGAGGAAGAAAAAGGACTCGAACTTGGCTAGATCAGGCCGGCTTGCAGCATGTCAGTCACTTGGCGCTCAATCTCATCCTTAAGCAAGGGAGAGTAACGATAGGGCCTGACAGAGAACGGGCTAGCTCCCGGAATCAACGGAATGGTATGGTCACAATGGTGTGCCGGCGGATAACCAGTCGGAGGAGCAAAGACAGACTGAAACTCTGATATGAGTGCTGCAATCTCAGGCGGAACTAGTTCCTGACTGGCCACAGTATCATCCGACAGCATAGAGGAAACTTGAATGACAGAACCAACAGGTAGGCTTGTCAGCTCACCTTGCAATAAACTGTGACCTTGACCATAGGGAATTATCATCCATTTGCTATGCCAATCCACCTGCATCGGACTACGCGAAGCCAACCAGTCCATTCCCACAATCAGCTCATAAGACTTCAGAGGTAAAACCTTGGCTGCTGAAACAAAGTTGCAACTCTGAACATACCAAGACAGCTGACCAATTTGGGAGCAACAAGTCAATTGAGATCCATCGGCTATGATGACCTGGAGGGCAGGACCGAAAGAGGTTATCCCGGACAACTGAGAAGCCAGCGCCTGATTGACAAAGGTATGAGTGCTACCAGAGTCCACCAAAATCCGAGCCTGGTGTCCTTGTACCATACCCACAAACTAAATAGCATGAGCAGGTTGCGAGCTACCTGATGCTGCCATGGAAATAGCCACACACTGGGGTGCTTCATCTGCCTGGACTGATGCAGAATCCGAGCAGTCATCCGAATGACAGATGTCCCAAAACTCCTGTAAGGCCTAGAGCTGGACGGTTTCTGAACACTTGTGGCCGCGCGACCATTTGTCGCCACAATGGACGCAGAGACCCCGAGCTCAGCGGTAGTCGCGCAGGGTGTTCAACTTGGACTCAATCCCACGGTCGCGCTTGTCAGCAGGCACAGCTCCTGGCACCGCTGGCTTATCCTGGAGTTTAGTCCGGAGGGGCGGCAGAGGCAGGGGCAAGGGACCCCGCGGAGCCGCCTTCGCGAAGGTGAATGGCTCCGGCCTCCGAACATCACGCCGACGACTCGGCTCCACCAACTCTTCCTGCAACAAAGCGAGCATGCAGGCAGTATCCAGAGTAGCAGGGCGTTGCAAATGTACAGCAGCACGAATATCAGCTCGAAGACCATCGACAAAACGCATGACGTAATACAAAGGATCAGTGTTGCGACCATAGGCGATCAATTGCTCAACTAGCCCAGTGTACTGATCAATGTACTCCTGCACGGACCCAGTTTGAGATATGTGGAAGAGCTGGCGGATCAGAAGAGCATGTTGATCCTTGCCAAAACGCTCCATGACCGCTTGACACAAGAATTCCCAGTTCCCCTGACGAATCTCATCTTCCACGGACTGAAACCAGCGAGCCGCGGCTGCAGTCATGTGCATAGTGGCAACCTTAACCCAGCGGCGGCGTGGAACCGTGTACATGTCAAAGTAATCCAAACAACGCCCTAGCCACAATTTTGGGTTCTCTCCATCAAACGGGGGAAAATTCATTTTGGGTATGTGTTCGTGAGATCCCTCCCTAGACCAATTACCCCCAGGAACCCCTTCTCCATACCAAGGGCGACTCGGAACACCATCACCCCCACCCGATCCACTGGGCACCCCTGCTATGAGCGCTGATCCAGAGTAAGAGCGAAGCAACTTGGGTTTAGAATCAGGATTGGATGGGGTGAGCGTACCCTTGACCGGGGATTGAGTTGGAACTCGAATCCCCGGTGGCTTGATTCCTCGCGGTGCCCTAACGGGCTGAATTTGGTCCAGCCGGTGGGAATCGTCGCCGCGGACACCTTCGGAGGCGACGGCAGCACCCCAGTTGACACGGCCGGCGCGGCGTCGAGGACGGAGCGGCTCACGGACTTGCGGAGCGCGGTCATCTCTTCCCGTAATGTCTCCACCTTCTCGTCCGTCTTCCGAATCGCGCCCATCTCCGCACGCAGCTCGTCCACGGTCGCATCCACCTTCGGGCGCCAAGTGTCGAACGCCTTAGCGGCATCCTCTAGGGAGGCGACCCGCTTGCCGATGGAGCTCTCCACCAGATCCATGCGGGTGGTGAGATTCGCCTGCACGGACCTGAGTTCGTCGAGGATGAGCTTGGTGTTGGGATCCATATCGCCCAGTTGCTTGCGAAACCGGGTGAAGTGGTCGTGGATGATCTCGTGGGGCTCCAGCGGAACACCGGGTACGAACTCAACGCTGCGCAGCGAACGGGACGATGAGATGGTGATTTCGTGGTGCGGTAGGATGTGGCTCTGAGTACCAATTTGTTACGAACTCAGATGAATCTCAGCGTTGAAAGTAGCAGTAGCAGAGTTTAGGCGAGTAGCAAGGATGGAGCAGGGGAAGGCAGCAAGCAGGAGGCCGGGTTCAGAGGAAGTTGCAGGCGGAAGCAAGGTTTACAATAATCATTCATGCCCTCTCATCTCGCAACCATTTTGTATATACGACGCCGCGATCACGCCTTGGCCCATTCGTCGCCCGTGATGCGCCTGTTACGAAGTCTGGGCCGACCGGACCTGCGTAGCTGCGGCCCATTCTTCCGCCGTGGCTTCAGCCCATCTCGCGCTTCTGATGTCGGACCCGTCACAGTAGAAGGCCCAGGCGCAACACTAAGGAGAACAGAATGACTGATGACAGTTGCCACCTCATCATTTCAAAGAGGTGAGCTAGGAGGATGCATCAATTGTGTGTGTACATACTGAAAATTCAGTAGTAGTGTTTACTTAATTGAGGCACAATCATATATTATACTCTGGGTTCAAAATAGTGTGCAAGAACATTGTTCAACTTCTGAACAATTACAAAAGGAAAGTTAAAGTTGAAGTACAAAGAACAAGGTGGAAATGAATTCTTAAGAAAAGGGGACATTTACTAAACCTTCTTGGAGCAAATCCTTCATTTTAAAATCTTACACGAAAAGAATGTGAATCCCGCGTTTCATCCTCCTTTCTTCTCCATGGAACACCAAGAACCAAGAATGGAAAAAAATAGGAGATGTTGAGAAAGAAACTCATCATCTGCATAAGATCCCAGGCTGTGAATAACAGTAGCACACCGCCTCCTCCTTCCTGCCCACCAGCCTCAGGATGCCCTCAAACACCTTCACATCACAGGGGATCCTCAGAGCCCCCTCATGCTGGAACCCGAATTCCTCCTCTGCCTCCTTCAGGAGCTCCTCAAATGCCCAGTGGCCTAGGTACTCCGTGGGGATCACAAACCTCTTCATCTCCATGCCGACGCACACTGCAAAGAAACCCTTTGGAACACCATGGTTGCTGCTGCTCTTGCCGGCTTTTGGTGAGAGTGCAAGCCGCTTCCACTTCTTCAGAAGTTGTTGCAGCCTCACAATGTCTCTGATCTTGTTGCTGCTTGACCTGCCTTGCTCCCCCATTGTCAGTCGATGTAGCTGCCTATCTCTGCCTCTGCTTTCTGCTCCCTCTGCTGGGTGCTACTGACAATATGTAGGAGGTTGGATCAGTGTCTAAGCATGGCTTAGCGTGTTCACCGGGTTAGTTTGAATGTACTAATCAGTGGCTTGATACGATGCATTTGTTTAAGTCTGAGGGCAGGTTTTCTTTATGTTGTCGTTCTTGACATAAACTAAAGCAAAGGGTATGAGCACATGTGACAGCAGCTGGTCAGAGTATTCTGATTGTACTGTCTGGTTAAACTTGTATAAACTGTAACATTCTAAAGCCCTCAGCTGCTTTCAGCACTGACATCATACTTCATTAGTTTGGAATGTGCCTATATGGAAGAACATGGAAACTTAGTGACATCAATATCATTGTGCCGAGTTCAGACGTATTTCCTGAACAAATAAAACAATTAGCTAACAGACAGTTGTGTGAAATTGCTTAAAAGGTTCCCTGAATTATATACACAGCGATTGTACTTTTTTTGAAAAATAAGTTGATCTTTCCATGTCACGTCAAATACCTGACTAACTTCTGAAGAATGCAAGTGCGATCCAACTGATGAAAGATTCCCCCACTCTGCTAATGATGAGAAAAGGGCCCAGATGTTCGCAATCAGCACCAACTCTACTCTACTTATCTGAACAACCACCATGCATGATTTGCTTCAACCTCATCATTGATGCAAACCAATTGACAGTTCATGGTTTGGAGAAGTACGCCTCTAGTCCTAGCTTTAGGTAGCATCCGAAACTAACACTGAAAGTTCTGGTGTTTGACTATGAAACAGAAGGTGCTCAGATATTGTATATACACGGTTTCACATTGTTTATTCCTCAGTTTTCTTTCTGGTGTTAATCATTCACAAATGATACCTTTTTCTGCTTAAGATCATTTACTAATCTTTGAATCTTCTTTCTTTATTTGGGGGTTATGGGGTCAATATCAGCGTTCAAACCTTGGTTATGCTTCATATCTCCCATGTCTATACAACTATTGAAAGCACAGTTCTTGCTATGCTTTTACCTGTGAAAAAAGAATACGTTAGTTCTGAGAAAATGGAGATGTGCTATATTAGAATAATTAGAATCATGTTTCAGGTAGTAGTAAAGTATCTCAAAGTACTTGATCGAGCTCAGTTTACTAATGAGGAATTATTGCATAACTAAAGTAGGCATTGTTCCCCTACTCAAAGAAGGAAGCATCGGCATGATAAATTCTTTCAGACAATCCAAGTTAGATTAGTGTTGAAAGAATTGGTCCCCTACTCAAAAAAGGAATAAAGGATTATATAAATGTAGCATGGTTCTCCCATCTAGCCCTGTCTACATTCACACAAGAGTTCCTCCTGGGTACTGTCTACAGACCAGTACATCAACCGCTATATCAGAGGTTCATGCACCTTAAGTTTCTGAAGTACAGCAATGTTGGCTCACTCAGGAACACACATTAAACAAAAAGAAAGTACCATCAGGACTAAGGATGCACCTTGAAAAAATAGAAGGTGCCTTTTCTTGTGGCCAAAAAAAAAAATGTGAACTCGCATTGTTGCATCAGAGTGCATAACTGAAGTAACTGTTGCTCCCTCCTTCCTGACACATTAGTCACTCACATGGGCTCTGAAATTCTAGCAGCTGAGCAGATCGAAAAGCAGATATGAAGAACAGAACAACAGAGTGCAAATGGTTGCACATGCCATGGCATCAGCAATGGAGCAAGTTGACACATTGCCAGATCTCGCATCATGGCCTCGTGGACGGTGGAAATGGCATGCTAGCAAGGGAAGCATATTGTCATGACACTCTTCACATTCATGTTTTGGGAGATCATCACTGAAAGCCTGCAAGATGAATGTGGACAAAAACAAATTTCCAGTGTTTAGTGGGTAGTAGACTGCAGATGCTTTCAAGCGGACTTGGGGTGTATGTAGCACATAAACATAAGAATGGCAATTGGGTCACAGAACATATGCATTTGAAAAGGGTCTTCAGTTAGATGATTATTATCACTGGACTCACAGCCATTGTCACCACAGTAACAAAGAACTTATCTGCTACGGACGAGTTATTTTAGCGGTTTAGCATGATTTACAAGGGCAAGAAGGACCTTATAGCACCTGCCTTTTCTGTCAGATATTCAACTTTATACATGAAATCTGAAACAGCAACCCTGAGTAGCTCGGCAGTCAGATAACTTGAGAAAATATCAACTCACAATGACAATTTAAAGTCCATGTTATCAGAAGTCTAACAAAATTAGATTTATAATTTTTAGACAGTTCTATAATTATATATATAATTTACAAGTTTACAGTATTTAGGGACCGAAAGGACACAACTGAATAAGTTTGAGGACCTAAATGGGTGATTTGGAAGTTTTGGGACCTAGATGGTACGGCCGAACAAGTTTGAGGACTAAAACGAACGATTTGAGAGTTTAGCGACCAGGATGACACAGATGAACAAGTTTGAGGACTTGAACGGTCGATTTATGAGTTTAGGGACCGGGATGACATAGCCGAACAAGTTCGAGGACCGCCAGTGCACCTTACTCTAAAATTAAGTATCACGATTTTGAGTAAGGAATTGTACTCAGCGGAGGGACCCATGCTCAAGGCCCTGGTAGCTCCTTTCTCACTAGGCATAGTGAGTTGCTTGAAGTCGCGGACCACAGCCGATGCATGAAGATGTTCGTAGTGCAACTCCTCGACTCGGACGGACACCAGGAAGAAGACGATCAATGATGGCGTGCGCGCACAAGGAAGAAGATCCAGCGAGGTCGATGAAAATGAGCAGCCGCGGCGGCGGAAAACGAGCAGTCGCGGCGGCGCTCCCCAAAAAATCTGATCGCCCGCACACACTCGAGCAGGTGTCGCAGATGTGGACAATGGTTCTGAGGCCTGCTCTCCCAAGTCTCTGCGCGCAGAGGTTAGGACGGGGAAGGCTCGGTGGTGGCTCGACAGAGAGGGTGGCGCCTATGTGTTGTGTTGAGTACGCGAGAGCATCGGGCTGGAGCCTGGAGTTAAGTAGCACAGGAGTTCCAGAAGTCCATGGACACACGCGAGTTACGGGAGGGTAGGACCGTGCCGCGCCGCAGATCTCCGTGCTCGGATAGCTGCGACTTACGGGAGATCCTGCGACGTGCGACCGCGCCGCCTAACCCCGTTCCTCCGTTCGAGCGGAACCGCAGGTTACGGGAAGGATCCGCATCTTGCGGTTCGTATTCTGACTCCGTACGTTACTCCATCCGGTAATCGACCCGAGTGGCAAAAGTAATCGTGCACGTGCACGCACGCATCGCAACGCGCTCGCCACGGCTCGGCTCCGCTCGGCGGCGGCGCGCGCGGCACGTCTTTAGTCTCTTTCAACTTCTAAATAGGTGCACACATGGTTTACCTATTTAAGTTGACTCAACAAAAGTCAAAATCTAATACGTGATAAAAACTATAAAGCACCGTAGGATTTATTTAATTATTATTAAATAAAATATGGCCCTGAGAAAACAGTAGCTAGTTTGGTTAGGGGTAATCTTACAGGGATCCCTAGCGGGACACTGATGCAAAATAGCTGTATGTAGCAAGGCCTGCAGATATTATGGCTTATATATGGGAACCTATTAGAGGACAAACCTTGTTAGAATCAGGTGTATGTATCCGTAATGGTTTGGGGGGCTGCATCCTTAGGATCGTGAAACGACAGGCAAACATAGTTAGCTGATATTTATGATGTTTTCTGTCTTTAATAGAAGCTGAGGAAATGTCTTTACAGGTGTGATGAGTTCTGCAACATATAATGCAACGGGGACCGTGAAACTTACATAGGATGCACTTACTCTCAGCATGCGATGGCAGTCCCGTCAATGCAATGGTAGGAACACCACGAATAGCATCGACCTGGTATGCGATATCTAGCCTTTGTAAGTTGTAACGACAGGGGAGAGACACTGATCCTTACCTCATATTGTTTTCCATAAAGGCCTCTGATTCGGGTTGGAACAAAGGCGCGAAAAGCACTACCAGCATTTATAAGTGCATTTTCCTCAGCTGTTGTTCCAAACAGGACCATTTCTACTGTTGGTGGTTCATCTCCATTTGGTGGGTCAATGGGATCACTCACCAGAATAGCAAGCCGATACCTACCGGGACATAGAATCGGATATAAGTTGCCATCATAACTAGAACCGTGCTCCCCTGTTTAAGTAAAAAATAGGGACATGATGGCATCTTTTGTGCAGGACATTTTCGTAGTTTATATAATTTTAGTAATGCACTCTTTCTTCTATTATACAAATCACAATATCTTCTGTGTAGGACAATTTTGCAGCCTATATACAACAACAACAACAACATAGCCTTTCAGTCCCAAGCAAGTTAGGGTAGGCATTCTTTTAGGTTCCTTTTAACTCCGCCTATGGTGGGGCGTCTTTGGTGTCCTACCATAGCAGGTCACGAGCCCTCGTAAAGGAGGAGGGTTGTGTTAGGCAGCCTATATAATGTAAGGAATATATTTTTACTTCTATTATAGAAATCACAAAGAAGGGCGGGCCTGGTACAAGCGGTAGAGTCTTACCGCCTGTGACCGGAAGGTCCCGGGTTCGAGTCGCGGTCTCCTCGCATTGCACAGGCGAGGGTAAAACTTGCCACTAACACCCTTCTCCAGATCCCGCACAGAGCGGGAGCTCTCCGCACTAGGTATGCCCTTTTTACAGAAATCACAATAAAGCAGTAAGCACCTAGTAACATAAAATTCAGCATGCATGGTAGGCTATAGTGTTGTACCTTTGATTCCCATTTGTGCCTGTACATGTGGAGCCAGTGCATTTGTACCCATCCACGGGAAGTGACTTTACTGTTTTCTTACACCCAGTGACAGTGCAAGCCAAGTACCACCATGTTTGATTAATACAAAAACTTGATAGGTTTTTATTCCAAACATATACTAAATATGTTCCAAATTATAGTTCGTTTGACTCTTTTGACCTCAAATTTGACCACTCATTTTATTCAAAAATTTATGCAAAATATCATTTCTTTTGTTGCGGCTTGCTTTATTAACAAAAATTCTTCAAGAATGACTTAAATTTGATTATGTTGGCACGAATTTTTTGAATAAAACGAGTGGTCAAACTTGAAGTCAAAAAAGTTAAACGAACTATAATTTAGAACGGAGGAAGTACATAGATAAGGCGTGGGTTATTGAATTTAGCGAGTTCAGCAACCGTGACCGTCGTTGGTTCAATCTGAGATGGTGCTGGACCATGCCATGTGGGCATGTTTATAGAACCAAAGGTGTTGCAGAGGGAGCATGCTCAACAATATAATTACTATCTCCGTCCTGAAAAGAACGCAACTATAGGTTGCGTGCCGTGAAAAGTCGATCACGTTTGACCAAGTTTTTAGTGAATAATATTCACAGTTATGTCTTTAAATTAATTTATTATAAAAATACATTTCATAATTAATCTGATGGTATTTATTTGGTATCATAAAGATGGATACTTTTTATTTATAATTGGTCAAACTTAAGGTACTAAAACGTGACACAGTGCTAGAATTGCATTCTTTTGGGGACGGAGGTAGTATATAATAACATGTATATCTGCAATACTATCCTAGGTATGTGAAGCTATATCACTTTCAAAGTTTAGGGGCATCGATCAGAGCAGTAACAGCATGGAACTGTATATGGCCATGCAGAGGGAAACATAGTTGACATTGATACACACCTATTCTGCAATGCCAGAACCTCTGGAAGCATGGAGTTTACATAAAACCTGCATACGAAGGAACCTTGCAGCGAGAGGTTACCTACAGTCAACAATATGGGGAAGTGAATAATGACTGAAATCCCTAAAAAGAATAGGCTGTGCATAGGAAAGATTCAAGAGGCATAACATAGCACACCTTCAAATAGTTTAGCTGTCATTCCAGCAAAAAGGATGACAACTAGCCCTTTAGATGCCATCTGCATGTATATTTCTCAACATCGAAGGCATGAGACAGTTGATCCCACAGAGGAACCACTGCCTTTTTCTCTCTACATTATATTTAGAAACATTAGACTGGCATACAAAGGATCTTTGAACTTAGTAGGAAGGACATGAGGTGCTTTACAAAGGATACATACTTTTCATCAATTATGTATACATTGTGTAGTGGTTTTATGCCTTTGCTAGTATTCTGCTTCTTAATGTGTGAGGAACCTGCCAGAATTCCAAGAGTATCTACATAGAAGAATTAATATAATAGGTGTAAGAACTATGCAGAAGGGCATATGAAAACAGGGTTTGTAAGGCATATTACCTTAGGTATATTCAGTTTTATTAATCCGGGTGTGAAGCACATCAACCCAACTGGTCTGCAGGCGTACATTGGAATTTGGAAATGTATCTGGCATCAACCTCACCTCATGTACTCTTGTATGAGCAGTAAATGGCATCATATATGGATGATCTACTGGTCGATATGTGGGCCGACCATTACAGATCTGAAATTACTTGATGTAGTACACAGAATCTTCGTTGACTTGTTCCTTAAAGAGAGAGATCCACCTTTGCGGAACCTTGACCTGCCATAGCTTTACACCGCCGTATTAAGAGACTCACATAGTCTCCACTATAATTGAAAACTTATCTCTATCAAAATCAAAGGGTTCATAATAGATCTACGTCAAATCCAAAAGACCAAAAACGATGTTTGATGGAGGCTTCTCACACCCCCTCACCTCCGCACTCTCCCCGCCCGCATCCTCGTAGCTCTCGGCAATTAGGATCCAATCACCGATCATTCAACCATCAAAAAAGAAAGTCCGGGAAAAAAAGGCATGACAACCTCCGCACCGCAGCATCCTCCTGTTGACGCTAGACTCCGGACGAATCTCGCCACCATCGCCGACCTATTGATGGTCGCCGCCTCCTGCTGACTCACTTGGCCGCCGCCGCCGACGGACTGCACTGCGACTACTGCTTCGAGCCCTGGACGCCGTGCTAGGGCCGCGTACGCGCGTACGTGGCACCGGCATCCTGCAAACGGCGGCGACCGGACGGCACAGCTCCATCAAACATGCAAACGACGGCAGACGACGACGGCGTACGCGGCGACCAGGACACAGAACCAGTGCCGCGAATGCCGCGGCGAGACTTGCCGAGCCTGGCATTCAGATCAAGCGTCAGCAAGAGGCTGCAGTCCGTTCGCGAGGGCACTTCTCCAGTCGACAAGGTCACGGTGCCCACGACGAACGCCGCTCACAGCCCGGCGACCGTCGAAGACACCTACATACGGCGAGGACAGCAGCACCGAGGAGCAGCTCATCACGCCGTGGACCGTCTCCATCGCCAGGTGAGCGTGCGTGTGTGCGTACTGGTGCCAGCCAGGTGAACATGCGTGTGTGCGTGCATGGACTGGTGCATGGCACTGTGCTGCTAAAGTTTACTGGCTTCCTTGCGATACTATCAGAAATCTTGCTGTCGCCTATCACATTTGTTGATGGATTGGTCACAAATAATTTGAGAACAATTGATTTCTAGTTTTCTGAGATTTTGTGCTGACATTGACTATCCATTTGTAATAGGTACTATAAATAAAAATCAAAGGTCCTGCGTGATCACAGACTGCTTGTGATACATTAACTAAATGTCTACGTCGAGAGATACACACGATCCACTAAGCGACATCACCAACATCACAGGTATGATTTTACATTGTATTAATTTGGTATTAATTTGGTACCATAAATCTTAATGCTCTTTTCTAGACATTCGATCAGAGTTTAAAAAGTTTGACTTACAATAACTCTAAAAATTGATTTTTACAGAGACCGATGGAGTAATATATAACTTTAGGTTGGCTAATTGATTTCCTGTGCTGTGACCATATAGATGAGGGCCGGCGGACTAGGGAACAAAGGAACTTGCAGCAACGAATTCGGCGAGCTGAAATGACCGACGAACAAAGGGAGGAGATGAGGAGGAAACAATGTGAGTACCAACGTCACTACCAAGAACGGAAGAAGGCCGAGTCCCAAAACAATAGCGCTTCTTGTGTTTTGACTGCACCCGGTATAATTTTTCTTTGCTTAGTTTATTATTACTCAGGCTCTTAATATACTCAAACCAACGTTATGAGATGGACCAAAAAAATGCAGGTACTAATCGTTCTCAGATAGACCAAAACTCGCCAATTATACTGGACAAGGAAAATATCCAACCAACCGCACATGGGAATCATAGCCATGGTGGCATTGGCACCTCAACGGCAATAGGCACTGCTCTATCAGTGGCTAGCGGTAAAGATTGGATACGTGTTTATTATGTGAAAGAGTCTCATTATTTAATTTTGTAATCTCACAAACGTGACCTCGCAGATATTAGTAACCATACGATGGGCGAAAGGAACGCGCAACAACGAATGAGAAGAGCGAGATGACCGATGAGCGGAGAGAAGAGAATAAAGGAGACAACGTGAGTACCAACGTCAATATCGAGCACGGCAGAAAGGCTCAATTGCAAAATAACAACACACCAAATGCTATCAACCAAATAGTGCCATCGTCCTCATTTGGCGGGTTAGTAATATCCGAGACCATAAGGATTTCATCCACCACTTGATATATCATGAACCTTTGTTTATATTCATATCTCAAGGTGCGAATTTGAGCGCTGGATTAGCGACAATAATGGAAACCAAATGAGTTAAGCGAGCCTATGGATTGGTTACACGAAATGATAATTATGTTCCAGTAGCAGAGAGCCCCACCTACTTCCTATGAGGGCAGTCCGGTCATCAGCCACAACATTTTTTGCTATTATATATTTTATTTCCTACTTTGCTTATATTACTTAATATTAAAATAAAAATATTAAATATCTACTATGCAGAAAGACAAATACCTGAGCTACGCAACAACCATGTACATGTCCAATCCAATGAAGAAGAATTCGACCATGAACTATTTGAACCAGCGCATGATGGTTGGGACAGTGATGAAGATGCCATGGACGGTGGCCATGGATTGCACAATGAAAACTTATACGATGATGATGGGGTCATTCACCGACGTGCGCAAGGTACTACGACAACATCTATCCCTACTGGTTATAAATGCAGCTTCATTTTACCAAATATTTATATATTAAGTGAAAGTAATTACTACAATGTCCACACAGGTCATGATTATGAGTCATATCGCATGCCTCCAGAGGGTCCAGCTGCAAACAGTGTGACACATGACGATCCATATGACTACATCTACCAGAACCTGCCAGAACGACATAAATTGAGAAAGGTCCCTGACTGCAGTTACTATGGTGCGATGAGGTTTCAGGGTGAGACACCCGGGTTTTGTTGTAGAAAAGGAAAAGTACAGATACATATACCAGATGTTCCTGCAGAGCTCAAAAGGTTGTTCACAAGTCAAGTGCACGATGATGCAAAATATTTCAGGAAACATATACGTTATATCAACTCACATTTCGCCTTTGCAAGTCTAGGGGTTACCACTGACAACAGATATAAAAGTCCAGCACGGACCGGTGTTTATACATTTCGAGTGCATGGTATGTTGTACTTATAAAACTCCTTTGAAAAATTATATTTTGTATTGCACTTATGGTTTTTTTGTTTGTTTACAGATTCTATTGCCATATTTTCGAGATAGGAACTATATTTTATTCATATTTGACATGGGTAACAAAATTGTGCACATTCTAGATCCGCATTCTCCAAAACTATGGTACTCGGGTCTAGATCCAATCATGCCATATAATGGTATATTAGAGATAGTTTTGAATTATTTCAGTTTCTCCATGACATTGGTCAATCCTGCATGGAAAGAGAATGTTTACCTCTGGCGTCGTCAATTAAAACTATATCTTCCAAAAGCTATGGACTGGTAACAACTTATATTGTGTTTATCTTATCTTACCATCAAATAAATAGTGATTTGATTTAACTACAACAAATAAACACTTGGGCTCTTCTTCTCCAGGAAATTGGCAGGCTTCCTTGTCTACAAGTAAGCGTAAAATATTTCTATGTATATTTTATATGTTATCTACCAAATCAGTAAGTTAACTTATTATATGTTATCTATATCATTCGCAGAGGTCAGATTCACTGAGGACGGAATTTTTAGTTGACATTTTGAAGAGCAGCGCAAATGAATGTACATATGACATCCCTGGGGAACTGCAAGATCTACTTAAACTCATAAATTAGTAGGATAGATATGTTAGACATGACTTTATTATGCCTTGTTATGCATGCATGTTTTCCAGATAAATACATCGTTATGTACCATTGCGTGTGACTTAAACTATCAAAAAATTTCGTTGTTTGGTTATTTTCATGTGATTCCTAGAATAAAGCCGTAGCGTTAGCACGAGCACTATACTAGTTATTAATAAGACAACAAAAAGTATAGGTGAGTTCATCTAATGCACAACCATGTGTTTTATGTAATTCTAACACATGAATTTTTTGCACCATAGGATTAAGATCCAATAGCCTCCACCCTTCTTCTACCTCTAGCCTTCTTCTACCTTCAGACAGTCACAAAATCACAGATCCACAGATCATAGATCACATATCATATAAAACAATTTTTTTCTATGGTAGGACAAATTACAGAGCGGTTCCGGACCCGGCAGTGTTCCGACGCGATGGGTAGGTCGATTCTGGATCCAAGGCAGAAGATGAATCGAGCACCTGGCAGCTTCGTCAGGCATGCTGATCTATTCCTGCTTTCGCACCGTCAGCCGCTGCGTGTAGGGCCAGGCAAAGGCGATTTTTTTAAATTTTAATACTTTTTGGAAACTAATTTTAAATATAACACGGTCGGGTTTTTTTAAACTAACACTTTTGGCCCGCGTCCGCCAGTTGGTCGAAAGCAGGTTGCCATGCTGTTCGAAAGCAACACAAGGCCGCTTGGTCACCGTGTCACCAGGTCTTGACCACACCCGCCGAGCACGCACGCCGCCGCCACGCCACGAACGCCGGCAGCCCGGCCCCCGCCCGGCCCTCCATTGCCGCCTCCCTCCCTTCCCTTCTATTCCCCGGCCACCTCCCTCCCTCCTCGTCCTCGTGCAAGGTAATGACGCAGATTTTATTTTCATTTGAATGGTGGATAGTATATTCTGAATGGGAGCTAAGTTTAGGAGAAAAATTATGTTTGGGAACTATGGTCTACGGTTTGAAGGAAGATATTAGTTTGATTTTGTCAATGTTAAGGTTAATTATTTAGTTAGAAGTATGTTTACCATGTATATTTTTGTTGTTATAATTGTCGGTTATATTATTTTAGTTGCATTGCAAATGATTATATTTTTTACATTAATTTGTGTTGTTTTGATTGATGATTAATTTGAACCGTTTTATTAGATGGAAGACATGTTTCGGGAGCAGTTATGACGAAAACGGAGTCGTCCTACAGAATTGTGCCCCGACGAGTCTAGCAAAGATGCCCCCGTCCCTCCTGAATTCCCTGTCCCTAACTGTGACTGTGGTCGTCCGGTCGACGTGTTTCAATCGAGACATCCGGACACAGCGGCTCGTTGCTTCTACACGTGTAGTCGTTTTAATGTAAGTAATTATTCCATATATTTTTCTTCTTCATTTGTATTACTAGGTTACTAATATTTTGTTGAATTTTTGTTGTGTAGGCCCATGAGAGGTGCTTTTTCTTTCAGTGGATCGACGGTGCAAACAAGTTTGACCCCAAGTACCTCATTTTCGACGATTGGTGGAGAGGACGACATCCACGAGAGCACTTCGAGCGGTGGGTTCCACCTCCCCCTAACCTCCCTCCAATGACGGCTAAGGAGAAGCACTTAGCCGCAGTTAGACGACTCGAGGAACCTCCTTTGTGCCATTGCGGAGACCGAGCCATGATAAACCCTGACAATACGTTGGAGTTTGTGTGTCCAAACAAGCATGAAGTAAGTGCAAAGTGTATGTGTTGAAATGTTGAGCTATATGTGTCATGTACTAATGTCACGTTATTTAGGTATATTCAATGGCGAAGTGTCGTTTCAAGGAGTGGTTGTATGGTCCTAAGAACAAATGGCCCGAAGAACCTTCAAAGGCAAAGCAAAAGAAGAAAGAAAGGTTAATTTACAAAGCACCGCCAGTCAAGTGCGAATGTGGTGTTAAATCCAACTACGGTCTAGTCACTTCGGAGCTTGGAATAGGCCATTATTGCGGCCATATGATTGACTATGATGAGGTTGGTTATTTTTTGGTAACCATGAAATCGTATTTTGTTTTTTTTTTTGCTAAGACATATATGATATAATTTTTCGTTTGAACAGAGCACTAGGAAATGCAGGTGGGAATGTTATGATAGTTAAGCTAAGTTCTTGGATGAACTGAAGGGGAAGCAAGTAATTGCATGGAAGAGGGGATATGGACCTGACTACGTCAACCTTTTTGTTAAACATCACAAAGACAAGATGCGTGAGTTTGCTAGACAGCACAATATTTGTAACCCAATCGACATTGGGCTTGACAAATGGGGATTGGAGAGACAGATGACGTTAGAGGAGAGGACAAGGAAGGAGGCAAGGGAGAAGACAAGAGTACATATGCAGGTCTTGAACGAGCATGTTGTTTCATTATGTGCCAGTGAGTGCTCGAAAGCCTTTTTTTCGTTGCCTGATTTTAAATGTAATATAATCACGTTGCTAACTGATTGCATTTTATACATGAAGGGATTGGATGCAGCGAGAAACATGCTACAGAGGTGACTCGTGCAAGGTACGAGGAAAAGAAGTTAGATGAGCACAGAAAGCGAGCTGGTCGCACCGTTGAATCACCGATTGTGTTGTCTGATGAGGGGGACGAGGATGAGGACGACACTGCCAGACTCAGCGAGCTCATCGCTCTAGCAGAGATGGGCTTGCAGGCGGAGGAGTCTAAAGATGACACAGGTAGACTGAGCGAGCTCATCGCTCTAGCAGAGGCGGGCTTACAGACGGAGGAGGATGATGATGTGTTCTTCACTCAGGCCGCAGAGGCCACAGATGAAGCGGAGGCCGCTTACTACAGGCGAAAGGCAGATCATGGCAATGCAGGTGACCCTAGCCACAGCAACAGGGTTGTGGTTGAGGATTGGTACTCGGACGATGAGTTGCTTACTCAGTATTTTTTTGGCTGGGGGTTTTTGATTGTGCCGTCTGTTAGTTCCATGCTTTATTAATGATCAATGTAGTTATGTAGTAAAAATTCCATTGTGTTGTCTTATATTCCATTTGAACTACAGATGTATTGTACCCATGTATCATGTACTCGGATTACCCATGATTGATCTTAAGTGATCACATCTGTTTGTATCATGCGTTGAGAATTTCTAAAACGAAGGTAATCGCGTTAAATTATCTCGAATATAGCGCTGTAGCACACTAGTTGAGCCGCGCCATAGCCCAGGCTCTACCGTGCCATAGTCCACGGCGCATCAGTGCCACGCCATATACCACGGCGCGGCAGTGACGCGGCCAGACAACGACCAACCTCAATCGAGTTGTTGTCGGTGCTGTAAAAAACTTCATGTGCTGCCGTGACCGTGCGCAAGTTGAAACAAATATGAAGCAAATAAATGGCCGACAAGTTGCCACATAATATTTTCATTGGTTTATGAGTCTGCAAGTTTTCGACGACAATATTCATTCGACATAAGTTCGACGTAATGAACTAAGTCCTAGTAATGTAAGGATCCCTCGAACGCCTCTTGGAAACCTCATCGTCCGGTGGAAGAAGGGGGTCGTCGTACTCCACCTCAAGAAAGGGGTATAGTTGGTGCGGCGTGGGAGGGGCCATCCTGTTACAAATTGATAAACAAAGGGTTACAATATTCAAATTAACAATATTCAGATTAACATTACGTAGCATTGCAAAATTTGAACTACTTGTTATGCAATACGAACACAATATGAAATCACCTGCTGCCCTCGTCTTCTATGCCTGCTAGCCTTGTGACCAGATTGTTTACAAACGGAGCAAAGATTCCTGCCACGGGTCTCGTTGAAGTCTCCCCCACCGTATATGTCTTCACCGTACCCTCTCATAGCGTCCATGTCCCCTTGAGTCGCTTCTTATATCTCCTACCCTTCCCTACCTTCATTAGATCCAGATGTGACACGTAGTCATAACCATTATAAGGTGGCCACTGTGTCGGGTCAAGGTATGGCTCAAAGCTTATCTCCCAAATACTAACGGTGTTCGAACGGAGATACAAGGGTGACATATATGGCAGATCCTCATAGTTGTACCCGCGAACCCTGCAGGCCGTGATCATATGAGAGCAAGGGGCAAGCATGATCTGAGGGACGTTGCAACTGCACTCTACCTTTTCAAGATTAACTCGGTAGTTTCGTCCACCATAACGTTCGCCACCCAAGCTTGTGCCACCCTTGCCCTGCGTACACTAAAGATATGGCTGCGGGGTCCATACGGCTTATACAATGAATGGTGTGCTGCTTGGCCAATTCCTCAACCTCCTTCAAATGTTCAGCTCCGGCCTTTCCAAAACGCCCCTTCTCAGCTATATTCCTCTGCGCAAGTTCCCACCTCTTCACAAAATATTCGTTGCACTTATGAAACGAGAACTCAACAATTCCAGACACAGGCAATGATCGAACTCTAGTGAATACACGGTTATACAATGAATTCCTACACATCTAGAGACCGATGTCACAAACTGCCATATCCGTCATGCTGACATCCCTATAGTTCGGAACGCCCATGAAAGATACGTTTTTGGACCTTAGTTGCTTAAAACCTCGGTTGGTTGTGTAAGGTGGTGGTGGAACATCTTGTTGCGCTTCGCTAATTCCCATTCAAAAATCATTCAACAAACTCATTGCCCATGAATCATAGGGGGTATCATCTACAAATCCAAATCTATGACTAGTCTACCTCTAGCACCAACACCATGCAAAACCTCGGTTGGTACCGGTAATGGCATAGTATGAACCGACTCATCGGCATGGCATCACCGATGTTGGCATAGCATCTGTAGCTCCTTGGTCATCATCGAATCGCTCCCTAACTATCCTAATCACTTCTACTAACTTTACACCACCGATCCTCATCCCTCCTCCTCCCCTCCTCCTCCTCTTCCCATTCAAAATCATTCACATCAAAGTCATTGCTTATACAACCCATCTGCAGCTTGAATGAAACATACTAACTAATCTAATAATTAACATGGGGTGCCTCTCCTACCAATATGCTAACTAAACAATGACCATCCAAATCCATGTTACCACGAAGTTGCTTCCCCTTCGACCCCAATTCTTGCTCATTGCCTCCAACACCTTCCAATGGATGGGCCGTCTTGAACACCACGCATCCTCCTACATCCCATTCTCCATTCCACCACCACCTCAGGTTCATCCAGACCATGGGCACATTGGAACCTTGGAGAACCCTAGTGTAGTGGGACCTGTTTGATTCAAGATCTGGTTCTATCTCAATCATCAGCAAGGGCATGAGGACATAGTGTGCCCTAGTCTTCCCAAAGATCAAACCTTCCCTTCATGTGAAATCATAATGGAAGTCAAACTTTGTATTCAAACGGACACAAAGGTCGTTGAAGCTAGGAGGTTCATCAAACCATTCCAATTCTTCTTCCATATCCTCAAATATACCATCTTCTCTCATAACACTTCCTCCATACAAAACTCTAACACAACAATTCATCTGCAAAAGCATTTCAAGAAACTTCATCAAGTCATCAAAATCGTCAGTTCGATGTCGTAATGTCCATAGTAATATTAATACATATTCTAACTATAACTATACTAACTAATCTAATATTAACATCTATACAAGGCTAACTACAACAACTAATTAGATGTATAACTAGATTCAATAATTGTACTAACTAAACTACCTAACTTTACTACCTATACTAACAAACTATATTACCTATACTAACTAAACTAATTGACTTTACTAACTATACTAACTATACTTTAATAATTTTACTAACTTTATTAGGGAGCTCGTTACCTTGAGTTTTGAGCCCTCATTTGAGTTTTGCACAATCCTAATTGCTATAGGCCGCATCCGAGCTCAAATTTTTGTGGGTGTGCTTGTTGGTGCAAAAGCAAGAAAAAAAGTCCTCGACAAAAAAATAAAAGAAAAGAGAATTAGAAGATGTTCGAAAAGGAGCACATAAGAACACTCAACAGCTCTATTGTTTGTGGTACCTTTTGCCTTGTCCATATCCGTTTCGGATAGGGGGTGGCCAGCTTTGCTGGGTTCATAGCATTTATTCAATATTGGTCTTCTATATGCATCTTTATTCACTTGGTTTGGTATGCTTATATATATTTTCTATTTTTTCAAATTTTTTGTGCCTCCTTGCTGCTCCACATATCTAGAGCAAAAGCAAGAAAAAAAGATGCTTGCAAAAATAAAAGCCATGTCTTGCGGTTTACTTAGCTCTATTGGGGTACGAACTTGTAAGAGCTCCGTAAAGGCGTATTGTTGTGAAAATGTTTCCTCTTATTTATCACGTCGGTCATTTGGTAGGGATAACTGGCTCTTGTTTATTCAATGTTTTACAATGACGGGTTGTTGTGTAGCGATATATGGTATAGGCTGTGATGGGGTGGGAAATTGGCATCCCTTGTATTTACTACTCACTTTATGTGTCCAAGGAGGAAGGTAAAAATGCGGGCTTTGCGACATGGGTGGGAGTCTTTAGATCTTTTCACGTAAGCCTCAAACTTGGAATGATATGAAACTTCTTATGCGCTGAAACCTTTGTTAATCGGCTGACCATTTAGAGGAAGAGTCTGTTGATATTCCTCCTGTCATAAAAAAAAGCGCAAGGATGTTTCGCGACATTTGGCTCACGGCGGAATCTTCAACTATTACTTGGCCATACGAGAGCAAAGGTAATGCCCATGATGCTTTGACGGCATATGATGAGGGTTCTCTTTATTCTGAATTTTTCCACCAATCATGCTATGATAGAGCAATTTTGGTGGAGCATTCGAGCTCATTTTACCTTTGTCACAAGATGATTTGCTTGATGTTTCTTATGACGAAGATGACTTGCATGATGATATTTATGTTATACCCATGCAATCATTGAAGCGCTATATATGTGTGCTGAAAATGAGCACTTGTGCTAAAAAATAGACTTGTTATTCATAATGCTAGTGAAGTTGATGAGGTTGTCTTCTTGTGTCTAAAAATACACTTTAGACTTATTACATTGAATTGATGATGTTCTTCTGTAATCTTTGCCGTTCTTTAGAGGAGAAACTTTATGCATATGCTGATTTGCCATGGTTCTCACATACATATCATTTTATTGCATGTAAAGCGCGGTGCATCGTGTCATGCATTTCTCCACGCCAATTGCAATTGCAATAGGTTTTGTTATAAAGAAACATGTTAAATTTCAAAAGTGTTTTATTTTTCTTCAAAAAAACCCGTTGTCCATGTTAGATTTAAAATTAGTTTTCCAATGTACATGTCACTATTTGATTGTAGTGTAAAATTAAAAAAATTGGGAAGGCCATAACTCATCCATCGCTTGTTTGATAAGCTTTCAAATAGATCTGGTCTATCAGGCAAGGCCTCGCCAATATATTATGTCGCTGTTTCGAAATCACACATCCGCTCCAAATGCCCACCTCCCTCCTCACTTTGTCCATGGGGCCAGAGATAAGAAGGACCACCGAGTCTGCTATAGAGGGTAGCTAGATGGTGCGTTTTCGATGATCGGTGGTCCCCGGTGTGGTTTCTATTCGGAATCAACGGGAATCGTCAAAACAAGTCAGCGTCCAGAATCTGCCAGGGTGCTTTTCTTTTGGTCCGTTGGAAATTCATGTGTTTTTTGTGCTAAAACACATGTGTGTTGTATATCATTTTTGAAAGTATAACATGTACAACGTGTGGTCTGAGCAATGTCTACCTCTTGGGGCCTGTCTAGGACAGCTCCAGTGCTCTAGATTCACAAAAAAAAAAACAGCTCCAGATCTGAATTTTTAGCCAAACACCTCAGCCCCATCAACTCCGGATACACCAAAACTCCAGTTCTGAGACCCAGATCCATGGATTTCCTGATGTGCTCTGAAAACTCATGGATCTGTGGAGTTAGGCCAAAATTACCCACAATGCCACATGTTACATAAAAATGACGGTTCGTTGAGTCTCTTTTCTTTCCTCCGGTCCATCCAACGCCACCTGCTATAGCATGCCATCGCCGCATGAGCACCGTGTTCTTGGCAAAGAAAATTCTTGTGTTTTTGCCACATGCCTCATTTTTGAAAGTATAACATGTACAATATGCTCGTCTAGGACAGCTCCATGCTCTAGATTCACCAGCTCCAGATCTGAATTTTTAGCCAAACACCTCAGCCCCCGCTCGCACCAAAACTCCGGCTTGACTCATCCATGGATTTCTGATGTGCTCAAAACTCATGGATCTGTGGAGTCGCCAAAATTACCCACAATGCCACATGCCATAAAAATGACGGTTCGTTGAGTCTCTTTTCTTTCCTCCGCCTTCCACCATGCCATCGCCGCCACGCACTTACGCTTTTTGCCTGCTGCTGCTATGCTCGCTCCACTCTCGCCACCGGCAACACGAGCCAATGCGCGATCGCTCACAATGCAGCTTTAGCTCCACGCATGCTCACGCCACCAGCAACACCGAGCTGGGCTAAGCCCATGCTCACGCCCCGTCCAGCCGCCGCCGCCACGCCCGCTCTGCCCACACCACAAGTCGCGCCGCGCCTCCTGCGCCCTCCCCGCCATGGTCGCGGCCTCTGCGTGAGAGAAACGAGATGGAAGAAGAGATGAGGAAACTGGCACGCGGGTCCAAGGTGCCAGTCAGACAAAGAGAGGAAGAAGAGCACTCTTCATGGGCTGTAATTGGATGGCTGTTGGGCCGGCCCAGCAGATCCATCGTGGAGCTCTCCCCAACACTTTTTTCAACAATAGCGGGATCCGAGATCAACGATGGATCTGCTGCTGCTCTGAATAGCTCTCCCAAATAGGCCCTTGATCTAGTAGCACCAGATGGATCCAAAGTGGCTGCGATGGAGTTTCAATGTTAATGTTAAGGTTCTGACAAAATCTGACCGCTTGTACTTCGATTGTTGCTTAATGGAGTCTGGAGTGATGTCTTTAAGTAGCACGTGCTCCATTTTCCCTGCATAAATAGTTATATGATACCTAGATCCATACTGAAAGACGACTTAGGGGTGTTATGGTTCTTTAGACGCTCCTAAAATTTATGTCACATCGAATATTCGGATGTTAATTAGGAGGACTAAACATAAACTAATTATAAAACTAATTACATAGATAGAAGCTAATTCACGAAAAGAATCTATTAAGCCTAATTAATCAATCATTATCACATATTCACTGTAGCATCATATTGTCAAATCGTGGACTAATTAGGCTTAATAGATTCGTTTCGCAAATTAGCCTTTATCTATATAATTGGTTTTATAATTAATCTATATTTAATACTTCTAATTAGCATCCGAATATTTGATATGACAGGAATTTTAGGAGCGTCTAAAGAACCAAACAGGGCCTTAGCTCTGCCTGAGGCACGCCTACAGCAAAGCAAAAAAGCTTTTAAACCAAGGATGATATCATGGTGTATAGCAAAAGTTGATGTAGCCGTACTTGAAGTATAGGCTCTGCTTTAAACCAAAGTGCATATCATATGATAAAACAACCCCACATTCCTAGACATCACAACGTCCTTGAACAAATGTTGAGAACTTTGAAATCCCATAATAATACATATCCTTGTACTGGCTCCACATTCCCAGCAAACGAAACAAAAAAAACAATAACCAAACTACAGAAGAATTAGGCAATCAACAACACATAAGCATCAGTTGAAACTGTTCCCATGGAATGAAGACCCTGTTCTCAATTAACTTCAGAACATAGGTGAAAACGGTACTTGTGAGCCTTGAAATATACCAATTAAATTAGTTGTGACATCATCTGACTACTACATTTTACCACCTTATAAATGCACATAGTAGCAACCTACCTGGTTGGTAAACTTGAACAAAGTTTCTGTGTACACTCTTCTTAATCGCTCATTATCTGCATACGAACAATTACTCATTTCTCCTGACCTCAAGAAGGTAAGTAAATGACTAGCTATTGCATAATTTACAGTGTCATAAGAACAAGAGACTGTGTTTAAACTTGCAGACATGACTGGAGTGGTTAACATTTCTTAAGACCTGTAATGTGCAATCCAAGGGCTTCACGCCTCTTGAGCTCAGCAGTGCAGTTTACTCTTAAAGCTTGGACTTCCATAAGTGCATCTTTGTACCCCTGTTCAGAAAAAGGAACCGAAAGACAACACAAGACCAATAAGAAGGGCAGAAAATGCTAACAAGTATGTAGAATGGTACACGCCATCTTCCTTATGTAATGTAAACTCGTACAGTTGGACTTATAGAAACTAGTGAACTTCCGTACATATACGACCAAGGCAAAAGCCATCTGCAGCATTTGTTTTCGACTAACCCACAGCATTATCCTAATACAACATCCAACTGCTTTTCGAAAAAAAAATTAATACAACATCCAACTAGCAGGCAGCTGATAGTCCGCCACCAACAGGACCACGCTACTCTCTGGACAAGAAATCCGGTCGAACATGCCAATGTAACTGGAGGCACCCACTACCGACTTGCAAATGCAGCCATCGGAGCATTTCATCGAACATGAGCTGAGGAGTGAGCACGCGCTACCCTACGCATAGGCTGAAAAACGAACTATCACTACAATTTTCAAGTCTGCCTCTGGCTGCCTAGCCAAGAGAACCAATCACGCCCTAGCTCACTAGCTCTGATCTGGGCGACGGTTGCTCACCCACTCCAGTCCAAATCGAAGGGGCTGAGAATACTCTAGATCTACTTCTGTTGAGGATTATGTGTTGATTTGAGTTCGGGGTTACAGCTTGGAGGTCGTGCAAGTGGAGTCCATGTCCTAGGATTTTTTTTAGCTCTGATAACGTGGTCCGTTCGGTTTACCTTAAATTCGGCTGGTTTGGTTTCTTTTTTCAGTTGGAACAGTATTTTTCTCTCACAACATTTCAGCCAGAACAGTGTTTTTCAGCCAATTTCAATCAAGTTTCAGCAAGCCGAACGGGGCCACTACATGCAGCCATTTAACTTGTTGACATTCCAGTCACATTTGCTTGAAAGAAGATGTTTCTTCTTTGGATTTTGCTACTGTTGAAATTTGTTTGCGTTTCTCCAAGTAGGTCAAATCCTCAGTAAGTGACCATGGCTTGGATTAGTTCACTACAGGTAGTTAGAAATTTCTCAAACAAATGGAACTTACAGCAGATAGATAGACCTATGATTTCTCCAAACATATATTTGTTTTCCACAATAGGTGCTCACATTGAACTAAAAAAAAGGTGTTCACATCCCTTCCTGCTGTACCAGGTTCCACTTAAATATTTGTGAAGCACGTATCAACATATTCCTTTTTTGGGGCATCCTCATAACAATTTTTTTAACTAGTATCAATATATTCCTTTTTTGGGGCATCCTCGTACCATTTTTTAAACACTACAGAACATAGCAGCCATGTATGATGCAGGTTGTTGTCACAAGAAAGGATAGAAAAATTGGTCAGTAACTAACACAATGTTACATCATCAGTTGTGACTATGAATTATATTTTACGGATAGGTATTTGTTCTCTATTCAGCAACACCATGTACTTCCAAAATTTGACAAGTGGCTATTTAAGTGATTGCAGGCTTAGATAAAGTCTGCACTAACAATCACATTACTAAGTGAGTCCCTGAATCTGCAGCACCAAGGACTTTGAGAATTAGACTGAACATGCAGTACTGTTCAGTTGTAATAAGTAACAGAAATCCATGGGCCTAATGTAATAAGTGAAATATTCTACAACAACAACAACAACAAAACCTTTAAGTCCCAAATAGGTTGGGGTAGGCTAGAGTTGAAACCCAGCAGAAGCCATCAAGGTTCAGGCACGTGAATAGCTGTTTTCCAAGCACTCCTATCTAAGGCTAAGTCTTTAGGTATATTCCATCCTTTCGAGTCTCCTTTTATTGCCTCTACCCAAGTCAACTTCGGTCTTCCTCTGCCTCTCTTCACGTTACTATCCTGACTTAGGATCCCACTACACACCGGTGCCTCTGGAGGTCTCCGTTGGACATATCCAAACCATCTCAACCTGTGTTGGACAAGCTTTTCTTCGATTGATGCTACCCCTAATCTATCACGTATATCATCGTTCCGAACTAGATCCCTTCTTGTATGACCGGAAATCCAACGCAACATATGTATTTCCGCGACACTTATTTGTTGAACATGTCGTCCTTTCGTAGACCAACATTCTGCACCATACAACTTAGCAGGTCTAATCGCCGTCCTACAAAACTTGCCTTTTAACTTCTGTGATACCCTTTTGTCACATAGAACACCAGATGCTTGGCGTCACTTCATCCACCCTGCTTTGATTCTATGGCTAACATCTTCATCAATATCCCCGTCTCTCTATAGCATTGATCATAAATATCGAAAGGTATCCTTCCTAGGCACTACTTGACATTCCAAACTAATATCTTCCTCCTCCCGAGTAGTAGTGCCGAAGTCACATCTCATATACTCAGTTTTAGTTCTACTGAGTCTAAAACCTTTGAACTCTAAAGTCTCCCGCCATAACTCTAGTTTCTAATTCACTCCTGTCCGGCTTTCATCAACTAACACTACATCGTCCGTGAAAAGCATACACCAAGGGATGTCCCCTTGTATGTTCCTTGTGACCTCATCCATCACTAAGGCAAACAGATAAGGGCTCAAAGCTGACCCTTGATGTAGTCCTATTCTAATCGAGAAGTCATCCGTGTCTCCATCACTAGTTCGAACACTAGTTACAACATTGATGTACATGTCCTTAATGAGCCCGACGTACTTCGTTAAGACTTTATGTTTGTCCAAAGCCCACCACATAACATTCCTTAGTATTTTATCATAAGCCTTCTCCAAGTCAATAAAAACCATGTGTAGGTCCTTCTTCTTCTTTCTATACCGCTCCATAACTTGTCTTATTAAGAAAATGACTTCCATGGTTGACCTTCCGGGCATGAAACTAAATTGGTTCATAGAGACTCGCGTTATCGCTCTCAAGCAATGCTCAGTAACTCTCTCCCATAGCTTCGTAGTATGGCTTATCAACTTAATTCCCCGGTAATTAGTACAACTTTGAATATCCCCTTTAGTCTTTAGATCGGTACCAATATAATTCTCCTCCACTCATTAGGCATCTTATTCAATCGAAAAATATGGTTGAACAACTTGGTTAGCCATACTATAGCTATGTCCCCGAGGCATCTCCACACCTCGATTGGGATACCATCCGGTCTCATCGTCTTACCTCCTTTCATCCTTTTCAACGTCTCTCTGACCTCAGATTCTTGGATTCTCCGCACAAAGCGCCTATTGGTGTCATCAAAAGAGTCATCCAACTGAAAGGTTGTGTCCGTATTCTCACCATTGAACAATTTGTCAAAATACTCCTGCCATTGATGTCGGATCTCATCCTCCTTCACCAAGAGATGCTCTATTTCATACTTAATGCACTTAACTTGGTTGAAGTCTCTTGTCTTTCTCTCACGAACCCTAACCATCCTATAAATGTCCTTCTCTTCTTCCTTCGTACTCAAATATTGGTAAAGATCCTCGTACGCTCTACCCTTTGCCACACTTACAGCTCGCTTTGCAGTCTTCTTTGCCAACTTGTACTTCTCTATGTTGTCCACACTCCTGTCATGGTACAAGTGTCTATAGCATTCTTTATTCTCCTTAATAGTCCTTTGGACTTTCTCGTTCCACCACCAAGTATCTTTAGCCTCGCCTCCACTTCCTTTGGTTACTCCACACACCTCTGAGGCCACCTTTCAAATGTTGGTTGTCATCTTCTCCCACATGTTGTTTATGTCTTCTTCTTCCTTCCAAGAGCCCTCTTTGATAACTCTTTCCCTGAATACCTCTGACATCTCCCCTTTCAGTTTCTACCACTTTGTTTTTTCAATCTTAACTTGTTTATCCCTACGGGCACGCTTCTAAAAATGAAAGTCTGCCATCAAAAGCTTATGTTGAGAAACAACACACTCCCCTGGCATCACCTTGCAACCCAAGCATGCTCGTTTGTCCTTTCTTCTTGCCAGGACAAAGTTAATCTGGTTAGAGTGTTGTCCGCTACTGAAGGTCACTAGATGAGATTCTCTCTTTCTAAAGAAAGTGTTGGCTATCATCAGGTCAAAAGCTACCGCGAAGTCCAGAATTTCCTCCCCCTCCTGATTCCTACTACTATACCCAAAACCTCCATGAACTGCCTTGAAACCTATGCTTGTAGTACCTACATGCCCATTAAGATCTCCTATAAAAAGCTTCTCACTATTAGGTACAGCTCTAATCAGGCCATCTAAGTCTTCCCAGAACTGTCTGTTAGCACTATCGTCGAGGCCTACTTGGGGGCATACGCACTAATTACGTTCAAGACCATATCACCAACGACAAGCTTGACTAAGATAATCCAATCTCCTTGCCTTCTCACTCCCACCACACAATTCTTGAGGCTCTTATCAATCAAAACTCCTACTCCATTTCTATTCGCGACTGTCCATGTGTACCAAAGCTTGAAACATGTATTGTCCATCTCCTTCGCCTTCTGACCCTTCCATTTAGTCTCTTGAACATATAATATATTTACACGCCTCCTAGTCGTGGTATCAACTAATTCTCTTAACTTACCTGTAAGCGACCCTACATTCCAACTACCTAAACGGATCCTAGTTGGTTCGACTAGCTTCCTTACCCTTCGCACCCGTAGACTCAGATGTGAAGACCCTTGCTCATTTTTCACTACACCCGGGAGCCGATGTAGCGCGCAACTAAGGAAGCGACGACCCGATCCTTGCTCACTTGACACCATGCCCAGATCGCGACACGACGCGTCACCAAGGGGGTGCTGACGCGGCCCTTGCCCATTTAACACCATACCCGGGTTCCAATATGGCGCGTCGCTAAGAGGGTTACGCCTCAACGGTTTTCTTTCGGGTTTCATCTCCATTAAAATGGCTAGATTTAACGTTGGCTCGCCACGTCTATCACAACCTTCCTCCTTTATAAGGGCTTGTGACCTGCTATGTTGAGACAACATATCTTGGAGAGAAAAATGGTTTTCCTCAATATGCAACCAGCTCTTGAAGAAAGCACGATAGGAGCAAATCAGCAGCATGAGAACCAAGCCAGCACAAGTAAGTTGCTTATTGCAAACTACACCACCGTTTAGACTCTTTTATGTTGTCTTGATGTTCTAGTTTAGCTTTTGAAGTACTAGATGATTACTTACTGCCACTCCACACTCCACACTCCACTTATGTAATTGTTGTCATGTTTCTTACTTGTTACTTGTTGTGCTGCCACTTATGTACTAGATGGTTATTTATTGCCACTCCACACTCCATTTATGTAATGGTTGTCATGTTTCTTGTTACTTGTTGTGCTGCCACTTACCTACTAGATGGTTATTTACGACCACTTCACAATCCACTTATCTAATGGTGATACCTGTGACTTATGTTTTCAGGTGTCACTTCTGAGGTTCCGGCTTCACTAGCCGATGATTTATTTGTCAATACGGAGGACGATCATTATGCCCCTATGGAGGATAAAGTTGTTGAAGCCGTGATTGCCGGAGCCACCAGCCACAAAGATGAGCCAAATGAGCCGTGCATCAACAATGTCTTCATCGGCAAGAACCTCAAGAAAGAAGAACCGGAGAAGGTGTTCAAGGATTGCCTACTGAAGAAATAGACTGTATTCCAGGATACAGACGGGATGGATCTCCAGCTTCATGATTTTGAGCTTTGCGGCTGCAGATTATCCTCGACATCCATTTTGACAGGGAAAGTCATAAAGTAGATCTTAACCCTGGGTTAATCTCCCTTTCTTCCAAAGTAGCAGAAAGTGAGGCGCCTTGCGTGAGCCAGTGCTCGAACGTGAGCGGGCAGCCTGAGCACCCCGGGTAGATGCATATGAAAAGAGTCTTACGTTTAGATGATTATTATTATCACTGGACTTGCAGTCATTGGACACCGCAGTAATTAAGAACTTATCTGCTACGGACGAGTTATTTTAGCGGTTTAGCATGATTTACAAGGGCAATAAGGACCTTATAGCACCTGCCTTTTCTGTCAAATATTCAACTTTATACATGAAACCTGAATGAGTAGCTCGGCTGTCAGATAACTTGAGACAATATCAACTCACAATGATAAGTAAGGGGTACTGGATGCATCCAAGATGAAAACGTCCTCTTTTTTATTTTTTTAGGGAAAAAAGATGGTCAGTTCCAGCAATCAAACATATCAAATCTATGCAACCAATGAATCAGGAAACTTTGGGTCAGAAGATTAAGCCCAATGATTAACATGGCATGGACGTCATACTTGTCCAAGGAGACTTTTCATTTTGTTCCATTCAAGCAGATACAACTCTACAACACTTCCAGTTAGAGAGCAGTGTTTGTATTCCATTCTCCCATAATAAAATATCAAAAAGGCTGATGCAATCACAGTACTCTACTGCCACTTCAACAGTCTAAACAGACACAGACTACGAGTTTTGATAGGAGAAACAGAAAAACAAAGATGCCTTGCACAATAACTCTGACTAATATACGGCTTGTTGTGTATGCCTGGTTACCAGATACAAAAAATTGAGCAAAGCAATTCCACAATGAGGCGCAGGACAGGACATTCAATAAGGCTTGTAGGAATTTGAATTTGTAATATGTTTCAGAGCTATCAATTGGAAGTAAAGAACAAAGCAGAGCCACTCAACAAAAACTGTATATGTAAATTGATGCTTTTAAGGTACTATTTTAGGATTCTTATATGCTATCATTAGGCTGAAGAGAACTCCAAATTTCAGAGAGTAATAGCAGTTTAGTTTCAGTGGTAGTTTGTAACATTTTACTAGAATGGGGAGCTTTTTTATAGGTGAAACCTGGGATAAAGCAAAAGTAGAGACTGTGTTATGACTTGTAAGATATTTGAACTAGGCATATTTCATGTAGAATTGCTAAACAAGGTATGTTGCATCAATAAATTTGCTAATAAGATATATGTAACTTTTTGCTACTTCCTTAAGCAATATAGATGCAGAAACTGCACAGTGGTCATCAAATAACTTTCCAAAGCATACTAGCAAAAGGTTGCAAACCATGGATCATATAGGGAAAAAAACTATTGAAAAAAACTACTTTTACTAATTCTCAACTATCTTTTGGTGGTATTCTTTTATTTGAGTCCTTTACCTTCATAATACTAGCATCCAAAATATGATAGCATCATCAAAAGAATTGATTGACAAGTAATGCTCAAACTACCAAGAAAACATCTGGTAAAAGATTTAACTAGAAACAGAAATATAGAAGTTAACCAAATATTACAAAATTGTCAATACGGTTATCCTGGTCTAGTAACATGCAAACATACATGACACCATTTTCTCACAGATAGCCTTTCTGCAGTTACAGTGAAGTAGAAACATCAGCATATTGAAAACTGCTTCCACAGAAGATATTCCAGCATAGTCAATAGCAAGCACAGACGCTGTCAGGCATCTAACTGGCACAGTAAGTACACTGGATCGCATAGCGCTTGTTTGCTTTCAGTGATGATCCAGGAAAATGGAATGAATCACTTTGTATATCATGAGGATATCTTGCAAATGTCCTCGTATTCGACAGCCCTGAGAACCTTGCCATCATAGAGGCCTTTCTCAACCTGCACTTTTGCACAGAATTTCTCAGTGTCCACTGAGAGCAACCTGGCATTGGACCCCCGATAAGCCCCATTTACAATCCGCACCAGTCCACCAATCTGAGGGATCACGGTCTCAAGCTCATCTTGGTCAACCCTGAGGACATGCTTGCTCTCCAACATCTCAATCTCCCCAACATATTTATCGATAACTTTCTTCACCACTCCTTTCTGCTTGTAGTACCCCTTCTCTGCCAATGACTTGCTCATCACCTTGACCACAATTCCAGGGCACAGCCAGTAGTCCTTCCTATTGCTCCTCTCCTTGGCCTTCTCCTCCTCCTTCATCAGCTCGTCCAATGCTGACCTCCTTGCCTCTGCTGCCTTCACATCCTTTCCCTTCTTCTTGGCCACCTCATCCTTCTCCTTGTCTCGGGTGCCCGAGTCATCCTCCTCCTCATCGAAACCAAATTTCACCTTCGGCTTATCCTCAAAAGGATTAACCTTGGGCCCTGGCACAGCCTTCTGAAGCGCAATTGCAATCTTCCCAGTTGCCTTGCTTGCCTCTTTCGAGCCATCCTCCCGCTCCTCCCCATCATCATCTGAACCTGAATACTCTCCTTCACTGCCGGACTCAGGCTCGCCCTCGGCAGCATCACCATCATCGGGTTTGGCTAAGGACTTGTGCGCACGCTCAATCTGGCGGGCAATCATGCGCTCCTGGCGCTCGTCCTCAGCCATGTCCGACTTGATCCTCTTGCGCTTGAGGCGGTCCTTGACGGCCTGCTCCGAGTCACGGTCGATGTAGGTCATGAACCACCCCTTGGGCGTGTCCTCGACCTTGCAGTACCCCTCGTGCCCGAGGAACTTGACGAACTCGGTGAGCGTGGCCCAGCGCGTGGAGTTCATGTGGACGTGGTGCCGGTCGGCGATGTACTCGTTGTAGACGACGGTGGCGGCGACGCGGGAGTGGCGGTGCGCGCGGCGGATGAGGGAGAGGAAGGACTCGAGGAACTCCTCGGAGAAGCCCTCTACGACGCGGTCGGGCGCCATGCCGAACACCTGCATCTGCCGCTGGTGCGACTCCGACATGCAGTGGCACTTGAACCCGTTCTCGTCGCGGCACTGCTTCTGGCACATCTGGCAGTACCAGCGCAGCTTCTGCAGCCCCTTCGCCTTGATCCGGTTCGCGATCGCCTTCGGCGTCAGGAACTCGTGCTTCCCCATCGCGCGGGAGAGGCCCCTGCCGCACAGGTAGGAGGAGCGGAGATACAAGTAGGAGAAGGAGGGGAGTACGTTGATCCGGAGACGCGAGCCGACGAGGAGTGGATTGTTTATGATGGAGAGCGGCGGCGGCGGCCGGAGAAGAGCGCGGCGGCGGCGAGATCGGGGAGGCCTGAACGGATTGGGGATCGATTGGAGGGGCCAGGGCTTTGTTTGGACTTTGGAGAGTCGGTTGCCTGTACCACAAACGAACGGTCCGGACCGCAGCTACGACAAATCAACGGATGAGATCTTGCCACCACGATTTTTCAACCCACCACGTGTTAACTTGTGAAGGGCGTCTCCCGCTAGCTAGACTAGTCCCCTTCCTCCCCCAATCTCGCATCGTCCACCAAAGCAAACCCTACCAGCCCGCGCCTGCGCCGCCGCCGCCGCCGCCATGGACTCGATCGACGCGGATCTCGCGCGCACGCAGGAGGAGCGGCGCAAGATGGAGGAGGCGCTGGCGACCGGCGCCCCCATGGCCGTGTCCTCCGTCACCTTCGACACCGACCTCTACGGCGGCGGGGGCGCCGACCCGAACCGCTTCGCGGGCTACGACACCTCCATCCCGGCCTCCGAGGACGACGCCGCGGAGGACGACACGGAGGCCGCCAACCCGGCGCCGCGCCGCCTCGCGACGTACACGGGCCACGCCATCGCCGCCGCCGACATCCCGCGGTCGGGTGACGGCGACGACGGGCTGCCCAAGAGGTCCCAGCGCATCATCGACCGCGAGGACGACTACCGCCGCCGCCGCCTTAACCAGATCATCTCGCCGGAGCGCCATGATCCGTTCGCTGCGGGGGAGGCCACCCCGGACCCCTCGGTGCGGACGTACGCCGACGTCATGCGCGACGCGGCGCTGCAGAAGAAGAAGGAGGACCTGTTGAGGGAGATTGCCAAGAAGAAGAAGGAAGAGGAGGAGAAGGAGAAGGAGAGGAAGGCTGCCGCGCCTGAGCAGCCGGCAGCCACGACGAAGCGGCGCAACAGGTGGGATCAGTCGCAGGATGGCGATGCTGCTGCTGGTGCCAAGAAGGTGAAGACATCCTCGGACTGGGATGCCCCTGATGCGACTCCTGGGATTGGGCGTTGGGATGCCACCCCTGGACGTGTTGGAGACGCCACACCCTCAGTGAGAAGGAACAGATGGGATGAGACACCGACTCCAGGGAGGATGGCTGATGCTGATGCGACGCCTGCAGCTGGTGGTGCCACCCCTGGGGCTACTCCTTCTGGGGCTTGGGATGCGACTCCAAAGCTACCTGGTGGTGTCACGCCAACCCCTGGTAAGAAGCAGAGATCAAGGTGGGATGAGACGCCAGCGAGTATGGGAAGTGCAACCCCTGGTGGTCTTGGTGCTGCAACACCTGCTGGTTATACTCCTGGTCCGACGCCATTTGGTGCAGAGAACCTTGCCACACCAACTCCTAGCCAGATTGCTCGTGGACCGATTACTCCGGAGCAGTACCAGCTTATGCGGTGGGAGCGGGACATTGAGGAAAGGAACAGGCCTCTCACCGACGAGGAGCTAGATGCCATGTTCCCGCAGGAGGGGTACAAGATTCTTGAGCCCCCGGCTTCCTACCAGCCCATCAGGACCCCAGCAAGGAAGCTCCTTGCGACACCAACACCTCTGGGGACACCACTTTATGCAATTCCAGAGGAGAATCGTGGGCAGCAATTTGATGTGCCCAAGGAGCTGCCTGGTGGATTACCGCTCATGAAGCCAGAGGATTACCAGTACTTTGGAACTTTGCTGAATGATGAAGAGGAGGAGCAGCTATCACCAGAGGAGCAGAAGGAGAGGAAAATCATGAAACTGCTACTCAAAGTGAAGAATGGCACACCCCCACAGCGTAAAACAGCACTTCGGCAACTGACAGACAAAGCCCGGGAATTTGGTGCTGGACCATTGTTCAACAAAATCCTGCCCTTACTCATGCAGCCAACACTGGAGGACCAGGAGAGGCATCTTCTGGTGAAGGTCATCGATAGGGTACTGTATAAGCTGGATGAGCTGGTCCGTCCTTTTGTGCACAAGATTCTTGTGGTTATTGAGCCACTGTTGATTGATGAGGACTACTATGCTCGTGTTGAAGGCAGGGAGATCATCTCAAACCTTAGCAAAGCAGCTGGGCTTGCTACTATGATTGCTGCCATGCGACCGGACATTGATAACATTGATGAGTATGTGAGAAACACGACTGCTAGGGCGTTCAGTGTGGTGGCTTCTGCTTTGGGCATCCCTGCGCTTTTACCATTCTTGAAGGCTGTCTGTCAGAGTAAGAAGTCGTGGCAGGCTAGGCACACTGGTATCAAAATTGTTCAGCAGATTGCTATTCTCATGGGCTGTGCTGTTTTGCCACATCTCAAGTCACTAGTTGAGATCATTGAGCATGGTTTGAGCGATGAAAATCAGAAAGTCCGGACAATTACTGCCCTCTCTCTTGCTGCACTCGCTGAGGCTGCTGCACCATATGGTATTGAAAGTTTTGATACTGTGTTGAAGCCTTTGTGGAAGGGTATCAGATCTCACCGCGGGAAGGTCCTTGCTGCCTTCCTGAAGGCTATTGGTTTCATCATCCCTCTTATGGATGCTCTGTATGCTAGTTACTACACAAAGGAGGTGATGCAGGTCCTCATTAGGGAGTTCCAGTCTCCAGATGAAGAAATGAAGAAGATTGTCCTCAAGGTTGTGAAACAGTGTGTCAGTACAGAGGGTGTGGAGGCTGATTATATCCGGAATGACATCCTTCCAGATTTCTTCAAGCACTTCTGGGTGAGGAGAATGGCTCTAGATCGGAGGAACTATAAGCAGCTTGTGGAAACTACAGTGGAGATGGCAAACAAGGTTGGAGTTGCTGATATCGTTGGGAGGATTGTTGAGGATCTGAAAGATGAGAGCGAGCCTTACAGAAGAATGGTGATGGAAACAATTGAGAAGGTGGTGGCCAACTTGGGTGCTTCAGATATTGATGCTCGTCTGGAGGAGCTGCTTATTGATGGTATCTTGTATGCTTTCCAAGAGCAGACTAGTGATGATGCAAATGTTATGCTTAATGGTTTTGGAGCTGTGGTTAATGCACTTGTACAGAGAGTTAAGCCTTACCTTCCTCAGATTTGTGGTACCATCAAGTGGCGATTGAACAACAAGAGTGCAAAAGTTAGGCAGCAAGCTGCTGATCTGATCTCCAGGATTGCCATTGTCATGAAGCAGTGCCAGGAGGAGCAGCTTATGGGTCACTTGGGTGTTGTGCTGTATGAGTACTTAGGAGAGGAGTATCCTGAGGTGCTGGGTTCAATTCTTGGAGCCTTGAAGGCTATTGTCAATGTCATTGGTATGACTAAAATGACTCCTCCAATCAAGGATCTTCTTCCTCGTCTGACACCCATCTTGAAGAACAGGCATGAGAAGGTCCAAGAGAACTGCATTGATCTTGTTGGTAGGATTGCTGATCGTGGAGCAGAATTTGTGCCAGCAAGGGAGTGGATGAGGATTTGTTTTGAGCTGCTCGAAATGTTGAAGGCTCATAAGAAGGGTATTAGGAGAGCCACTGTGAACACATTTGGTTATATTGCAAAGGCTATAGGGCCACAGGACGTGTTGGCCACCCTGTTGAATAACTTGAAGGTGCAGGAGCGACAGAACCGTGTTTGCACAACTGTAGCAATTGCCATAGTTGCTGAAACTTGCTCTCCTTTCACAGTTTTGCCTGCCCTTATGAATGAGTACCGGGTCCCAGAGCTCAATGTCCAAAATGGTGTTCTGAAGTCACTCTCTTTCCTCTTTGAGTATATTGGTGAGATGGGCAAAGATTACATATATGCTGTCACTCCCTTACTTGAAGATGCTTTAATGGATAGAGATCTGGTTCACCGGCAGACTGCTGCATCTGCTGTTAAGCACATGGCTCTAGGCGTTGCTGGCTTGGGTTGTGAGGATGCTCTTGTTCATCTGCTTAACTATGTTTGGCCCAACATATTTGAGACTTCTCCCCACGTTATAAATGCTGTGATGGAGGCAATTGAGGGGATGAGGGTCGCGCTTGGTGCAGCTGTGATTTTGAATTATTGCCTGCAAGGTCTCTTCCATCCAGCAAGGAAAGTACGTGAAGTGTATTGGAAGATATACAACTCTCTGTACATTGGTGCACAGGATGCACTTGTTGCTTCTTATCCTGCCTTGGAAGACGATGGGGATAACATCTTTAGCCGTCCAGAGCTGGCAATGTTTGTCTGATTAACGTAAGTCTTGCTTACTCCCAAATTCTGTACAATTATTTATATTAAAAGATCTGTTCTGAGTTCTTTTTCTGTATTGTTACATCATTCGGCTCAAATATATTTGCATAAATAGTTTCTGTATTCTAGTAACCAACCTCATGTTATGGTTTTAGTTTGCTGCTATGCTTTTAAGTGATTTATTATTCTTTAATGAATATATATTTATACAAAAGAAGTAGATTTTTTTAATTTAGATATGCTTGTCTGGTTCATGTTCAATCTTTATGTAAACTGCTACTGCTATTCTTATTGTTAGTCTGCATAAACTATTTAGGTCAACTGAATATGCCAGCTATTTAAAAGTTCTGTTACAATATTCCAACATGTGTACAGGTGCATGTTGAATTAAAGATCTACATCTAGTTAAACTGAAATTATTTCCAGGGTTTAGTACTACAGAGATGGATTGATCAATAAAATGCTAAATGTGTTTATCTGTTTTCCAGTTGTGTGTTTCCATTAGTGTTGCCTGTTGTTCGTGAGCAGATGAGCAGAATCTAGATGACCTCGGTCTTTTTTCTGAGTGTGTTGGAGTATTTTTCCTGCTGTGTGCTACATTGCGTTGTATGCTGTGTGTGCTTCCCTTCTAAACTATCCTTTTTTTTAGTACCAAAGCAGTTAGTAAGCTTTTCGGCTAGAGTCAATGTCGCTGCCACCGGTGGAGCTCATAACCAGAGATCAAGCTTTTGAGCTGTCTTCAGTTATTGAAGATGGCACGGTGGTGCACAGGAGATTATGTGTCTCTTGTTCCTAGATCGATGGGAATATCAGAGAGCATAGGTTCAATTTTCCATTAGTTAGTTTCATCAATCGGCAAGCTGCAGATCCAGGTCAAGCTTTTGTTCCTTCGTAGGCATATTTGTGCATCACAAGAATAAATAGCTCAGTTCAGATTTGGCAAGCCATATATATAGAATAGTATAGTTTTGCTCATCACTAGTAACCTAGGCAGCACCCCTGCACTAGTAGCAGCTCTTCTGAGGCAAGTATGTCAGGAAAACAGAGCTTATTATGAAATAGAAAACAAAACAATGCCATTAGAGTAACCTTGCCTCTTACCTTGACATTAGCACATCACTTTTGTGCGTTGCTTCATGACTGAATGCAACATCTGCCATTGTTCATGTGCTCTGCAGATTTTGGATCAATCCAATCTAGCATGATTTACATGCAGTAAATCATAAAACTGCCTGCTATTGTGATTAGTACTAGTAGTCCATTCTGTTTACTGCTTCCCTATATACAAATTAAGTGCATAGTTAAAGTAAGTAACGTGATAAGGTCATCCACACATTCGTTTTCAGCTTGCATCTGTATGTTTCAGTTCAGCATTTTAGCATGAGCTGTGTGAATGTTTTGTATCATCAACTTGTGACCAACCTAAACGCTAAACGGTACATGTTCGGCAAGGCCTCGTGTAGCGTTTAGAGCGTGTACACGGATTACACATTTTTGTACTATATATTTGTAAAAATTAACTATATTAACACATGTATTTAATTATATATTGATATATTACAGCATAAAGAATACAGAAATTACATAACAACTGTTAATCCAAATTTGCAGCTAGCAACTTCCAATCAAGCTGCCACAAATAAAAACTAGTAGACGATTAAATGTAATTGATGTAGTCTATTACTGCATCTGGCTCTATTATCATAAACTTAACAGGTTAACATCATAGTTGATATAGTTCTCACAAATGACAAATGGTTGAATGGCACAGTCACACTCACACATAGTTCTTGGTTCAGTTCCCACACGCATAGCATCATATCTGTATACTTGCTACATTGATGTTTTAGACTTTCAGAGCTAAGAACCTAAGTGCCACAGGAAACAATCTAAGTGTGTAACACTTATACACATGGACACACCTAACATGAATTAAGTTATTTAAAAAATGAATTAAAAAGTGATTTAAAAATACAGAATTTTGTACTAGCAGACAAAGCAATTGGAACTCTCTAGCTCTATTCTTCACAATAACACGCATTGATGTCTAGAGAGAACAGAGCACTAGCACTAGTAGGCACGTGCTGGAGCAAAGCAGATATCAGAGGGAGTGTTACCTGGAGCACTTGACCTGTTGTTGGCTTGCTAGATCTCAACCGGAGTAGGAGAGATGTGTCAGAGACAAAGAGGAGCTCGACCTGGAGCAGCCGAGCAAGAGAGGAGCTCAACCTGGAGCACTGGTCGTTGACAACTTGATGCTGAGCCGTGCTGGAGTGGTGAGGTGCGGAGGTGCCTACGCCGCAATGCATGGTAGCCAGAGAAGACTACGATTTCATGGTCAGAGATTGCCGGAACCTAGAAATCAGAGCGGACAGAGACTTGTTGGCGGACACTAGAAGTGAGGGACGGCAAGTCGGCAACAATGGACAGAGAATGAGGGGTGCCAGAAGACCAGGGATGTGGCGGCGGCGGCGGATAGAGTGTCTGTGTGTGCGACAGGATTTCGAAATTGAGGCGGCGGCGAATGGATTTGCGAATAGAAAAGACCAAATGCATGACATGGTTATGCCCCCAGGCATAGGCTGATGCGCCGGAGACTAGGCCTGAAAAGTTCTTTCTCCTGCCTGAAAGCTGTTATCGCGTAAACGTCATGCTACTCGCTGAACTCGTCGTGCAAAACCGTTCTGTGGACGAGCCATGTCAGCCGTCCAGACCGTTTTTGGCTGTTTACACTGCACACCAGGCTGCCGAGTAACGTTTACACGCCGAGTAATCGGTCTCGTGTAGGCGAACACTGTTCTTGACCATAAAAAAATCATGTATTTGAGGAAGGTATTCATTTATGTTCCGTTCTGTGGGAGACTGGGAGATGTAGCTATTTTCATCATATATTTGTTGGCTATAAGGAACAAAACTAGATATTTATGGTCTTTTTTGGAGAAGGGATAAATTGATATATGATACTGTTTTTTATTTGTGAAGATCAATACCAAATTTAGTACTGGCGTAGATCTGGCTCTTTTTGATTGCCTAATGTCTTGTTCTGATCAAGATACTTTGCCAGTAGTTCCAGTTGCTTTGGACTTGAAAAAATTGTGGTTCATGATAGTAGAGTTTGTCTGATCAATATCCATCGTTTCACCTGTATGCTTGTGAAATGCCCCTTTTGGTTGATTTCTAGTGTGAAAACAGTTCTTTGTCAATATTTGGTTCTGGCCCTTGAGAGTCCAAAGGAAGTGAATAATGAAGAAGTGGGCAGTGGGCACAAGTATTTTGCATTGTCAAACCATGCAACTATTGTAATAGCCCATTGTCAATGGAGAGAACTATCGTAATATACAACTTCATGCTGTGTATGCTGTTAGACCTTGTGGTGACTATTGTTGTGAGGACTTGAACACTGATAGCAATTTTGGCCCAGCTATACGCATCATTCATTTTTTCTTTGGACCCAACGTCAAGGCTGTCTAGATATTTGCATCACTAACACACTTGTGGCGCTTGACTGTTGTGTCAGCAAGTTGGGCACTTGTTACCATTTGAGCATGCATTATCAAGTATTAGTTGATTTGTATTGTGTTTATTTTGCTTTTTTTCCTGTTTGTTCTCTGCAAAGGAAGAATCTAATATGCAAACGCATTGACAGGCTGGATGTACATGTCCATGTATCTTCATCCATATTCTTGTGAAGCTTGAACTGGGTAGTATTTGAGTTAAGCTTGTATTTAAGTTACTTGGTTACCCTCTTGTGATGCATGTAATTGAAGCTGCATCTGTTTTTGTATTTGCAGGATTGTTCCTTCTGAAGGGGGTGCAATGTTTAGGGATTTTTTTTTATGGTTTACTGTAATGCAACTCTAAATTACTATCATAATCTGATCTACTGACCATTTAGGAATTGTTTTGTTTTCAGGATACTTTGTGTTCAAACTGCTGAAGAGTTGCACCAGATTTAGGACCAGACGCAAGACTGCAGCATGCTTAGTTTACTGCCAAGTACCTGTTGATTAATCTATCATGATCCTATATTTTGAAGGAGAAATGACAGTCCTAGCGTGATGTCATTTTTTTTATGAGTATTAGACGTTGGGCAGTTCTTAAACTTTGTATTAGCCATGGATGTTATATAATGTGGTGTGGAGTGTGGACAATGGAGATTGCAAAGCTCCTGTGATTCCTCGCTGTATTCATGAGGGCTCGCACATCTGTCTATTATAATAACCGGAAAAGTTACTTGGCATGTTTGGTTTCTTATTCCTGAGTTGTTTGCTTATTTCTGACACCTCTTGTATGAGAAGGGAGTAACCCCTTCCTTCAGCAGATTAGCACCTCTCTGAGCTCGTCGATTTTGTTGCTATTGTGCCTGCTTTTACAATATCTTATTGTTTCAGTACAAAATTGAATTGGGTGGGAATTAGGTCCTTTTTGGCATAGCTTTTTCAATTTATTTTAGGAGCTCGTTAAAATCTGCTCTTACAGGGTGGAGTGAGTGAGTATTTGATGAAGCTGAAAATATGAGAAGCTGTTTTATCATTTTTCATTTTTTTTCCATAAAATAGCTTTAGTTTCATTAGTAGAGCTGCTTATGGAGCTGAAGTTCAAAAAACATGGTGATGACAGACGATAGTTTGAAGCAAAAAAACACGGCTCTAATCCGACAGACAACAAGAGTATGTAATGTGCACAACAAATTAGTAAGAAAAATTATAAACCTCTACCTAGTACCATTTTAAATTATAAGATATTTTGATTTTTTAAGATATATTATTTTTGTTATATATTTAGACATAGGTCCCGTTTGCGTGATCTTAAACCCGGCTTAATTCGCTTATTTTTTTCATTCGGAATAGCGTTTTTCTCTCACAAATTCCTCGAGCATTCCTCCAAACCATCCAGATTCTTCCAGAATTCAGACAAGCGAACAAGCCCATAGTGTATATTTAAACGTCTTATAATTTGAAATTGGTGGACTACTTATGAAATAGATTTAGAAATCTCTTCTCGTTCAAATTAACAATAATGCAAGCTTGAAGTACAATTTCTGAATTTGTATGCATAATCGCAAACAAAAATCAATGTACCATGTACACGGTACTGGTAGATTGGATGTACAGAATGCTGAAACCACATTTCCTGGCGAGCCATGATCGAGACGCGTTGGCCAGTCGGCAGTCGTTCACCAACTTTGACCGCGCCCACTACTATCTCACCGCATCAACCCCCACGCGCCCGGCACCCGCACCCGCACCAGACCGGACCAAACCCACCCGCCCGACGCACGCGTTGGCGTAACGGGACGACCAAGCCCCGCCGCCTGCCTGCCCATGGCCGGGTTCGCGCGCGCCACCGCCTCCACGCCCATGTCGCCGGCGGCGGCGGGCCCGCCGTTGCTCACCGGCGAGCGCCTCGTAGTCTTCCTCTTCGCGGCCCGCGTGGCGCTCGCGGCACCGGCGCACCTCGCCGCGCCGCTCGCGATCCTCGTGGCGGCCGCCCTCGCCGTCGAGCTCGCCGTGGACGGCTCCGCCCCGCTCCGCCGCTTCCGGACCAGGTGCGGGCGGGCAGGCTGCGCCCCTCCCCTCTCCCTCTCTCGTTCGTGCTGTCTCTCTCCTGCATCGCCGTTCAATTGGGCCGGATGTCTCCGGGATTCGGTTTCTGTGGGCGTCCTATTGCGCGGTGTAAATTGGAGTGAAGCCATAGTTCGGTTCCCCAACCAAAGGCTAGGGCTAGGTGTCTAGGAGCTCCATTTTAAGTGGACGGGAGTGAAGTCTCCTGCAAACAGCTGATTCCTGAAGGCTCATTCCTGCGAGTGATGATCAAATTCAGGCTGCTTCATCGTGTGGGCTGCAATGCATGCTTTAAAATTAGGAAACAAGTATTGCATTACTAGATGCACTGGAGATTGACCTGCAGGCATAAGGGCTGACTCCGTATCTAGTCGGGTTGTTGGCTTTAACATACAGTTGAAATGTATGTGGTTCAGCTCCATGGCACAGAAATGTGGTTTACATGTGCTTTAGTGTATAACAACAATTCAGTTGACAGGAATGTGAAGGTTAGGCTTAGGTTTTTTTCAGATTAATTGGGATTCTGTGATGTCCAAGACCACTTGCATGCTCTCTTGAGGCTACACCGCATGTACTCTGTAGTCACTAAACTATTAGTTCGCCTCTTGTGGTGTATGCTCGCTATATGTAGTAAATACTGGACAAATGCTCTTATCTGTGCTTCTAGCAAGACAAATAAAAAAAGGAAAGGCATTACAATGATGTATTGCGTGCTACAGGCCAGGTGCTTCATCAGGCATACTTCTTGGCGCCACTACTCTGCCCAGCGTCATGCTTTCTCGGTTAATTCAACTGTCGAGGCTCTTACCAACTGATCCTAATGGACCTAAAGGTGTGTTTCTAATTTGTTGTCTTGGTCGTGTTGGCTATTAAATGGAGATCTGCCTCAATTCCACATTCAAATTTAACAATTCAAAGGGTTTCTAAGGTGCATCTGTCATCTATTCAGTTGCCATGGACACAATTTGCTAATTATATTATGTTTCCATTTCCAGAATTTGCATACCTGGAAATGCAGTACTGGGCAGCATCAATCAGCTGTCTCAGTGTGCTAGCTTTATTCCTTTGGCATCTACGGAAGTCTCCCAGCAATGGAATTTCTAAACATTTGGAGTACGGCTCATTGTTGATAGTTTTATATCTCATGACATTCTTTTTGTCCTTTCTACTGAAGACTGATGGAGGTAACACGCATGTGTAATCCACATTCAAATGTAATTTAAGTCCAGCATAACCATGGAAGTTGTCAAACCCTCAAACTGACCTATGTGCTGGATTTATTGTAGGCCTGATGGTAATGACCAGTATGGTGTATATGCTCTGTCATGGAGTGGCTGGTGTGATCTTAATCAAGCATATTCTAGAGAAGTTCCCCTCATGCTCATCTTTTGGTCTGTAACTAAAGTCTAAGATGTAACTAGATCTTTATTTCTCTTCTTTTTCATTATGTCTGGTTTCATATGCTAATAGAAATTCATATATTTATTTATCTTATAAACAAGTCTAGTCTCTTGTGGTCCTCTGTTGTTTCTGTAATCTATCAGCATATTTCTCATTTACCTTCTCCTGGACTTATTCGCCCTCCTCATTTATCTAAACTTTTGCATATTTCAGGGGAGGCGCTTCTGGTGTCAAGTGGTCTTATTCTCTACTTTGGTGATATGTTGGCACATACACTTTCAAAGGTATGATTTATTTGTTCTAGAAAAAAAAAGGTATGATTTGTTCTAGCAGCTAGTGGTGAAGATGATTATTTATTTACTTAATTATTTTGCCTTGCATTTGTGATGGAAGATGGAGTTCTCCGTGTCATCAAAAGCATTCATTCGCACACCTAGAACTAGAAGTGATATGACCGCAATTATTCAGGTAGAGTTGCTTTTGATTGTGTGGCATGAGTTTCATTGCACATTTATGCTTACTTGCTTTCATTTTGGCAGGGGATTTTACTTGTCCTTTTTCTACTTCCATTATTATACAAGAGTTCTCTTCAAGTTTGGTATTCATGTAGAATGAAGGGAAAGCAACAAACACAAGCAGCTGAGGAACATACGCGAAAAAGAATTGGTTCTGCTGTATTCTATATCTCATTGTTGGTGGTGTTAATGTTTTTACTGCCATCATGGACACACCTTGTCCAAGGCCTCAAAGTGCATCCTTTTGTCTGGTAAGCATCTCAGTTCACCTTTTCACGAGAAGAGCCTAGAAGGCATGCAAATGACCATGCGCCTGTTAGTCAATACACATCATTTTTTTGACACCCTTAAATTGAATAGCCCCTCTGTGCTTAAATATAGTTGTTTGGTTATTGGGACTCCTCATTTCAAAATATATTGTCTATGATATAACTGATAGCAAAGTTATTCTGTTCATCTTATACCTGCACTATTACTGTTTTGTGGTTGATAGACATAATTTAACAGGGACTCCTTGGTCTATGTGAATAGGCTAGCTGGAGAACATTTTTGGAATGGACTATTTACACTTTGTGAGATGTTATTGCTTCTAAAATCTTTTAAGACGTTGACTTATGTTTGCTTAATGCTTCATTATTTCACAGGATTCTTAACTATATGTTCACTGATTCACATGAACGACTTGCTTTATGTGCATACTGGATATGTGTAATATATGTATCGGTTAGAAGGTTCTACAGTATATCAAAGCAAAGCAAGACAGAGAGGATTCTTTTGCGCAAGTATTATCATCTCGTCGCTGTTCTCATTTTCTCTCCTGCAGTTATATTTCAGGTTGTTTGTGCGTTTTTAGGTTTGATTTCCACCAGTCCTAAAAGAAGGTTCAATTTCCATCAGAATTATTAAGTATTTTGGTCTGGGAAACTGTTCATGTTTTGCAGCCTGCTTTCTTGGACTTGGCATTTGGTGCAGCATTTGCAGTTTTCTTGGTATTGGAGATGATACGAGTAAGAGACCTATTCTTCTGTCTTCCCAAGTTATTTTCACTCATTTAATTTGAGTAACCCGCCCCTCATTTGCTCCCACAAAATGTTTAACCATGCCTCAGATTTGGGAAATATACCCTCTTGGACATCTTGTGCATCAGTTTATGAACGCCTTTACTGATCATCGTGATTCTGAGATTCTTATTGTCAGGTAGGTGTGCTTCAATAGGCTTCATTTTCCTCATCTCATATCTTACCTCTTGTCACGTTCTGCGGTTGAAAACCTTATATTATTGGTGTGTTCAGCCATTTTTCACTCTTACTGGGCTGTGCACTTCCCAAATGGATGTCATCTGGATTAAATGATCGACCACTTGCCCCTTTTGCTGGAATTCTCAGCTTGGGGATAGGTGATACCATGGTAAGTTCTGTGTCTAATCTGTGTGATCCGTTAATTACTATCTTTGATTTGACCCATATGATGAATTTTCTTTGTTTTCTTTTGCCTAGGCATCAATGATAGGGTACAAGTATGGTGTGTTAAGATGGAGCAAGACAGGAAGTGAGTCAAGTTTGTTATGTGTTATGCCCTTCTATTCCTTGATCTCTGAACTCTTATACTTTCATCTTCTCTGAAATGTTAGAGAAAACAATCGAAGGCACGGCAGCGGGCATAACCTCGATGCTAGCAGCCTGCTCGATCCTGGTGTCACTCTTAGCTTCCAGTGGGTACATTCTTTCGCAGGTCCGATCTCGTTCTCGCTTTTAAGCTAGCTACTGACAGCAAAACCAACAAAGCAAGCTTAACATAACATCTTGCTGACCATATTTTCCTTTCTGACACAGAATTGGTTATCACTTCTGATAGCTGTCACATTGAGTGGATTGTTGGAGGCATACACTGCACAGCTGGACAATGCCTTCATCCCCCTCGTGTTCTATAGTCTTCTATGTCTATAGGAGTAGCCTTCTGTACATCAAACTGACCTTGAGGTCCTCTTTTTGTTTACACTTTAGTAGTATATATAGTGCAAATGTGTTATTATTTCTACATTAGTCACTTGGTATCCTAGGTGCATCAACTGCCTGATGATTCAGTTCAACAGATCACATTCTCTGTAACCCTGCCTTCGGAAGTTGAGACAGTCGGTATAGGCATAGGAACAGAAGTAGAAGAACATGAAATGTTCTCCAGTCGTACAGTCGAGGGCATTTCTGGCAGAGCTGGGCAGTTGGGTGTACATAAAGTCTTATCTGAACCTGTCGTTGATGAACGAATATACATACATGCTGTGATGCTGATCAATTTGATCACTCGGAGCTTGTTGTGTATCTTAATTGAAAGACAGGGCTCCTGCTATCTCTTTAAAAAAACAAAAAAAAATCCTATGAAGTTCAGTAGCACGTTCAGATCACGTAAGGGCAAACTTTAAGGCCCTGTATGGTTCCAACGAATTGATAGAAATTAGAAAGTAACCAATAATGAAATGGGAAGCATCTTTTAGATATTGGTTTCAATTTATGGGAACCAAACACACTATAAGAGGCTTTAAAACTTTAGAGAGCCATTGAATAAATATTTTCTTTATATATCTCTGGTGCCTCCAACGGACATGAATTTTTTTTTGTTCTCTATACTCTATATCTATACCTAATACTAAAGAGGTAAAAAAAATTGTCGGTTTTTCTTTCATCCAGCCCTGCCCAGTCACCGACTCGGTCACGTTTCTTTTCTATTTTCACGGTTGCGTTAATATTGCAAAAGGAGAATTAGAAGTGGGGAAGAGAATAGAAACAAATACGGGGTTCCAGATGTAAAGATGCCAAATATAAAGAATTACACTATACAGTCGTTTGCTAAAACACTATGTGCATCATGTTTATATGATAGTGTATGAATTATAGAGTGTAAATCGATTTCTGTGGCTCGAAGCATTCTTCGGAAACGCGAAACGAATGTTATATTTCATGTCGCGTTTTGTCACTTAGGGTTCTAAATGAATTTTTATTGAACGAGAATGCTATAGAACGCATATACGAAACTTTAATAAAGTTTGTAGTACAAACTTCGTAGGTGGCGATGAAATACTTGCGGTCGAGAACGGGGTTCGCTAGATAACTCACTTAATAGCTTGAAAATCGCATTCGACGCGAAACCGTTTAAGATTTAGCCGAAATTCCTAAGTCGGACAACGCTTTGAAGAAGCTAGGTTTGGGAATTTTTGTAGGCGGATTGGATTAAGTAGTGTAATTTCATGGTTGGTTTTAGTAGTTGGACATACTATCTCGAACGTAAAATAGGTGGTGTAGCTACTGGATCATCGAGTTGGATTTTTAAGCAGCTTTAAAAAGCGTGCAAGTCACGTTTTTTTGAAAGGTTGCCATCACGGTCATCACCGTGACTTGGTCGGGCGTTGCCGCCAAAGAAGATGCACGCAGCGCATTATTGCGCATTGCCGCCCGCCAGGCGCACCACCGTTGTCGCGCTACAGCACGCACGCGACTCAAGACGCACCGCGCACACGCCGCACGCCGGTCCAGCCGAGCTTCGGTTGCTCTACCCGCCGTCGCGTTTGCTCGAAACACACGCTTGCTTTCGCCGTCGCGTCGAAGCTGCGCCCGATCATCTTTGCGCTCCGACCACCGCCGCCGTCCGGCCATCGTTGTCGTTGACTCTTCACGGTTGCTGCAGCGGGGGCTGCCCGCCGCTTTTGCCATCACGTCCGCGTTAAATGCGTCCACGCGCTATTGCCTCCTCGGACCGCCGTCAGCCTCTGCGGCGCGCAGTACTGAGCCGCCGTTGCCTTGCGAGTCGTGGCGCTACGGTCGCACGTCGTCGTGCCGGACTCGTACGCGCATGTGGAGCCATCACCGTCGCGCTACCATCCTCTCCCAATTAGTAATTGCGCCACGCCAAGCCCTCGCCTTCAATGGCGTCGCGCCGACCAAGCTGCGCCAAGGCAAAACCCACAGAGCTGGCCCCATCCTTATAATTGTGCACGTCTGGAGGTCGAGTTGGAGTCTAGCTTCGTGCCAAGCTTGCTACTGTTGCGGTCGTACGGTGTCGGGGCTTCAATTGGAGTTTCCCCCCGCCGTCGACCCCCTTAAGTCCGAACGTCGTTGTCCATCTAATTAGCCTTGTGTAGTCCACCTCCTTTCAATTAACCGTGCACCCAACTAGCCCTATTAGTTAGCCAGCGATTGGAGTCGTCCCGACGAGCTTTCATCCTCCAGTGAGGTAATGCGGGGCATTCTCCTCACGACGATCCGCCATGGCTGCCGAGGCGGGTGCTCGGCTAGCGCGGCACTCCGTGCTCCGTTATTTAAATTGAGCGGTGCCTTTGCGTCGTGTTGACTTGGTTGCCTCGCCCGTGTAACAGTTTCGCCAGTGTTGCAGCAGGTCACCGGGGACGCCGTCGTCATGCTTGCCGTGAACCAAAATGACCTCGCGCTCGTTGCCAACCACCCTACCGAGTCCCACAACTTCGTTCAGGTCGTCCTTCGCGTATCTGGTGAGGCACCTTCGCTCCTAGAGTAGTGGTAGAGGCGTTGGGCTAGGTTAATTCGCTGGCGTCGGCGTCACCGCGGCCAAACCCCGTCGTGGTGCGTGGCCACGCCTCTATGCAGCACCAATCGTGGTGTTTATTACCTCTATCGAATGCGCTTGTGATGAGGATTGTCGCAGTGGTGAGGATTGCTGCCGAGGGGGTCCGTGCTCGCCGTCGTTTGGTCAGAGATGCCGTGGCCTCTGTTAAGTTCTGGCTAGGGACCTCGAAACAAGAATTCGCAGTGAACGGGGGGGTTAAGTGCGAGCGTCAGAGAGAGTGAAATAGTCGAAAGGACTGCGGGTTCATCCAGTTGAAATCTGGGGTCTCTTTTGCATAATCACCGGCGCGCGCGTGGGTCTCCCCATGTTGGGCCACGGTCGCGAGTGGGCCGCGCCGGTGTGCTGCGCATGCACGCGCGCGGGGCGCTGGAGTGGGCCGAGCCGCTCGCTCGCGGGCTGCGTCGAGGAAATTGGTTTTTCATTTTCCAGTGACTTAACAAATATTTATTCAATTTAGTTTTGAGCTGAACTTTGAAAAATGATAGTAAATGTTGTAGGTATCAAATTATAGTGAAACAAAATTTGTTAAGTTCACAAAAATGCTATTTATCTGTTGGTGTAGTTAGTTTACAGTTAGCTATGATAATGATAGGTTCATAAATTCAATTTAGAAAGCTTAGTATTATGTAGCTTAATATTTGTAGGAATTTGTGTGGCAAATTGATGATAGCTTTAGCCATAAAATTTTTACAGTAGGTATATTAGATTATTATGTATTCACTGTAATTTTTGTAGCCCTAGAGTAGGTTGATAAATAGAGTAGCTAGTATTCCTCGTTTTATCATATAGAGTAAATCGGTATTAAGACTAAAAATACCTTTAGTTGCGAAGATAATATATGTCATGCGGCATACTTGTTAGTGTTAACAGTAGATAACTTAGCACCTTAGTCGGTAGAACTCGCTTAGTAGCTTGATAGATATATTTTTATTTTAAGAGTTGTTGTTGTCGTATTACTAAGTGTTGCATCATCATTTTATGCATATAGATCACGAGTTGATAGAGTTCGTGTCCGTGGACGAACATGACTACGAGGAGGTCATTGAGGAGTACGGGGAGGAGATCCTCATGCGGGAGGGAGCCCAAAGCCTTTTGGTGCTGACTTTGTTGACCCACTGCCTGCCCAAGGCAAGCCCCGGTGCATAACTCATATTTTTAATGATCACTGAATATATATATATATATGATGTGCATTTACGTTACAGACATTTTATGGAAACTACCTGCATAAATATGTTTACCTATGAGTCCTACTAGTACAGGTCGAGTAGCTGCTATGCTCAGGATTTCGGTAGCACGAGTAACATGTCGTTATTCGCAATAGGTGATAATTATGATCACTCATAATAAAGTGGTGGAAAGGAAAATGGTGACTGGAAGGGATATGGTTTGGGTATTGGTGGATGTAAGAGGTTGTGTCCTGCGGCCAACAGGGCATAGCTTGGTTACACTTTTTTCCTGTCTATGTCGGTTAAGGACCGGCCGTTGCATTGAGCTCTAGACAAGTCACAGATTTATTATCCCGAGCACATACTTGGGTATTGGCGCATGGAAGACTTGTTGCTCTCTTGTTGTGGGTTTTGGCTCTTTCTGGACCGACTGATTGGAGGTAGGGATGGTGGATGTCCTTGCACCGCACTAAGTTCAGGACTTAGGAGTGGGGGTCTTGAAGTCCAAGTTTAGACGGGGACCTAGACCCCATGACAAGAGGGTGATGGGTTGGTCCTTCTTGTGTCTAGGGTACAAGCGGGGCGTGTGTTTTTTGGGTACCCAGCTGGGGGCATTGATTCGCGAATCACCGGCATTCCGGTACGGCTTGTCTACGGTCTAGAACCGTAGTAAGAACTAAAAGATGGAAGGTGATGAAATGGGACTGATTGCTCAACTCTTGCTTGAAAGTAGAACATGTGCTTACATAGAATGGTTAGATAATAAATTAATCATGGCTGCTAATAATAACTTAAATAAGGACTCACTATTAGTATTATTTTCTGTAAAAAGGAAACCAGCAAACCATAAAACTTTGCATATCCCTTGAAGTCGGAAAACTATTTCCACTAGTCGGATAAGTCTTGCGAGTACATTGTGTACTCATGGTTTATTTACCCCTGTTGCAGGTAATGCTTGAGGAGTACCATTGTGTGAATGATTCTTCTGGTGGGCACAGACGGATCCTTGTTCTTTATCGCTAGATGTTTATTTCTATTCCGTTGTTTAATATTCCGCACTCTGGCTTTGGAAATATAATAATGTAATTTTTAAGAACTCTGGATGTATGAAATTGATTAAGTATTGTAACTTGTTCTCATTATTGGATCCTTGGGAAAAAATGTGGATCTTTCGGGCTCTCCCTTGGGGTGTGCTCGACGGATACCGCCCGCTGTAGCTTGCTTACGGGATGCTTAGTGTCGGGTGGAAGACGAGCGCCTCTGTAAGTGCGTTATTTCGGTGGTTCTGCCACAGGTAGAAGGGCCTTAACCCCTGTTTGGATGTAGATATTGGGCCTCTAGATTTGGAATTGGTATTGTGAAGCTGCCAATTCCACGGTTTGGATGGTTAAGAATTCGGAGTTGGAATTTGAACTGAATACCAATCGTTATTCAGCCTGTTCGCTTGCTCGTAAACGATCGTAAATTTCCAGTCAGGAACAGTGTTTTTCTCTCACACCAAACCAGCCAGCAGTAAATAATCCACGATACGATACGGCCTCCTGAACAGGCTGATTGGCTATACCTACCCCTTCTAATCTCCAAAACCGAGCCCCAAGGCTCGTATTGTCTGGCATTCGTCCCCCGCCCCGACCCCGACGCGGAGTCCCGACGCGGAGGCCGCCCTCGACCCCGACGCGGAGGCCGCCCCCGACCTAGCCACCCTCGACCTCGACGCGGAGGGCGCCCCACCCACTGCCCCCAACTCGACGTAGAGGTCTGACACACAGGCGACCTCTTCTCTTCTTCCCCGACACCTCTTCTTCTCCATTGTTGGTGGCACCCCTTCTTCTCCATGGCCAGTGGCGCCCCTTCTTCTCCATGGCCGGCGAGCTCCTCTTCCTCTTCTCCATAGCAGGTGGCGCGAGATTTGCTTCCTCTTCCCCATGGACGCCGCTGTGGGCTCCTCTTCCTCTTCCCCATGCCCGGCGACCTCCTCTTCCTCTTCTTCATGGCCGGCGGCGCGAGATCTGCTACCTCTTCCCCATGGACGGCGGCGTGACCTGATGCAATAGATCAGGTTTCTGATGCAAACTGTCTAGATCAAAGTGGCCTATCCTGGTGGGCTTTTTTTGACCGGGCTGAATCGTTGTTAATACTTAACCGATTAAATATTAGTTTAGATTTTTCCGTACTTTTTTCTTCAAGAAAAATTTTTCAATACGTTGAAGTTAGAAAAAACAAAACAGATCTCATGGTTAAGGAGAGAACGTGAGTATATTTTTTTCCATGCGTTTTTTTCTTGAATACTTTTTTATGCACGTAAAATGTGTGTAAACGACTAAACGCGAGTCGAGGAGTTTTTGCCATACGTTTTTATCTTTAAGAAAAAAAAATGTTTGTTATCTACTATATAATTGCGGAGGTGGATAACTTTTAAAAAACAAAATAGATCTAATGGTCAGGATAGTTGGAGTCCTTGGATTAATGGCCAGATGTTTTCGTGAGTCCAGGAGTTTTTGCCATATGTTTTTATCTTTAAGAAATTTTGTTTGTTTGTTATCTACTATATAGTTGCAGAGGTGGATAACTTTTAAAAACCAAAACAGATCTAATGCCCAGGATAGTTGGAGTCCTTGGATTAGTGGCCTGGTGTTTCTGATTAATGTTATAATTTCTAGCATTTATCTTTTTTTAGCGTTTCTGGTGAGGATTAACGTGGGGGCTTTATTAGAGCATCTAATTAGTAATAGTAAGATAATTTGATAAGAAACATATTTTTAGTAAAATCTAAATTAGTCGATGGTTTAACTAATCAAAACGTGAACATAAAACTTGAGTAGCTTATTATCTAATCTAGTCTAAATAAATGTATCTCATCAATCACCGATGAGGGCTATCACGTGAAAAATCAAGAGAGATTTCCGGTCATAATCACCACTTGACACTAATCTTTAACACATTGGCAACTAACTCCTTGTTGACTTTAATCAAAGATCAAAATTATAGATTTTTGTGGGTCCACAAAGGCCATGGGAATCGATAGCAATGTAATAACCAATAAACAGCGAGCTATTGATATTTAGCGGCAAGGCTATCTTGAGGTTAAGAGTCGGCTATAGCAATTTATAGCAGTCTAAAACAACTAAACTAAACAAGTAAACAAATAGCGACGTACCGATCAAAATAGCTATAGCCGGCAATAACGGCACCTGTAACCGGTTGTTTGTTTACTTGAAATATAGCAACACATGGATAGAATGAAAATTAAAATTAAAATTTATTTATGTCTAAATATTTATGGGTTTTGCAATAGAAGAAAAAGTTCTATCAAGATTGTATTTTAATTCAGGCTTAATAATACGCTATCATATTGTTGCCAATATTAACTTATATTTTGATGTCATGGTTATCACAAAATAAATTATAACTTTTAAATTTTGCAAATGGCAAAACGTAAAATAATATGTACAATTTCTATCTTTGTTCCCCATAAATTCTTTGAATTTGATACAGGTCTATAAAAAGATTCTAAGCCAAACGTTCGTGAAGTGGATTCATTTTAATCAAATAAAAAGATCCTGTTAAGAACCAATCGTGTTCAAGTGATCTCATCGCATGGATGGTCAAGATGGAAGATACACAACATTGGTCACGTTCATTTATCTTATAATCCATCTTTTTCAGCTTGTTTTTTCAGCCGTAACAGTATTTTTCTTCCACAACAAATCAACCGGAACAGTGTTTCAGCTTGTTTTTTCAGCGAAGCGAACGGAGCCATTATGGACATGGACTAGTATGTAACAGGTTAGTGATTAGAATCAATCTTAGGGATCGTTCGGGGCCAGGAACCAATGGTTTCTATCGAAACTCCTTGTGAGCACCGACATCGTCGACCGTCGGGTCATCTGCGAGCGGTGCCTCCGAACGGACATTGACCACTTCTTTAGCGACCGTTTAGTACGTGCATAAACGGATTGATCAATGAAAGCATGTCTCTCTCGATGACATGATTTATAAAACAGATCCAAACAAAAGGGTCCTTATGCTCTAAGCCAGCGGTAACTCGGTAGGTCAGAAAGCGCGTCATGGACGCGTAGAGGACTCACCTCCCGTCCCCATCGTGCATGATACTACTACGCGCAAAAAATGGATTCCTTCGGGCCCACAAGTCATCGCCACACAGCGGCGGCGTGGGAGTCTGGCACTCTGGGTCACCGGAAGAGGAGACGACTAGTAGACGAGAGGAAAGGAGACAAAAGGCCCAGCGCGCGACGCGCACCGGCCCATTTATAAACGAGCCAAGCCCACCGCGCACCGCAAGAGAGAGCAGAGACGATCGCACGCACGAGACGAACGAAACCCTACCACCCGCGCGCACGCACGCACGGGCGCACGTCCCCTCGACGCGAGAGCGAGACGCCAAGAGCCGGAGAGGCAAGGAGAGGAACGGGTCGAGCCGCGCCCCGCCTCCGTCGGAACCCCTTATAAGCCGCCTCCCCCAAACCCTCCCTTCCCTTCTTCCCCTAGCTAGCCACCCCCCCTCCCTGCCCTTCTGCCCCTGCAAACGCCACCGCCGAATCGAATCCGAGACGCCGATCTCGGATTCGCCTCCGCCGTCGCCGTAGCCGCGCCCTCCGTCGTCGTCGTCGCTTCCGCCGCTCGTCTCGTCAGGTAACGCCCCGTGCCCCGCCTCCCCACCCCAGATCCGTCTCTCGCTCGTCTCTTGAACCGTGTTTCGAGTGGTCCCCTCGTCCGCCCCGCCGCTGCTCGATCTGGCTTTGGGGTTTTGTTTCCTGGGCGCTCGGATCTGCCCGCGGGCGTCGCGGCCGGATCTGGGTCGGTTCGGACGAGGAGCCGGGTGTTCCCAGCGTGGAGTCGCGCGGAAGATCTCTTTGAGCGGTTTGATAGGCCCGTGCGTGTGGGATTCGATTTGTTGTTTTTCGGATTTTGTTGTTGCCCTACTTTAAGCAGCATGAGTTTGCTATTAGCAGGACTGTGATAAGTTTGGGCGCCGCAGCACCTGTTTCTGGTGATTGATAAGTTTGGGCGCCGCAGCACCTTGTGTTTCGAACCTCTCACTCATCAGATGTGTGCTTGTGGTACTGTTAGTTTGTTGCTGATGCTGAGAAAGTTAGGGGGGCATAAAATAAGTAAAGTCATATTGCCTATTGTGTACTTGATGACTGCGCGCGGTATCGTCTCTGTTCAGCGATTGTCAATCTTGTCCATTAAGTTGTTGAGGAAAACATTGGTCCTTTGTTGAGGTCAACCTGTTTGGTTGTTTGGTCTGTCATGACTTTCCATCCATATGTAATGGGGGTCGTATATGTTTCCACTTAGCTTTTTTGTGGCTTGTACTTGCTCTGGGTTCAGTCTTTTAGTTTGTACCACTGTCTAAGTACTAGTGCATTTTCGGGGGCCTATATCTAACAGTATGAAGTAGTTAATTGAAGAATTGGGCTTGATCTTAACTTGTAGCCAGTTATGCCATTTTTTTTACAGATCCAGTGTGAAGTTCGTTCATTAAGTGAATGGTTACACGAAATTGCTGTGATTTCTTTCTTTCTCTGACTTGGATAGAGCATGGTCACTTCTGGTGTGATATATTATGATGTGCCCGAGCACTATATGTCTTCAAAGTTTGTTCTGCGGTCCAGTTTGCTATTGATGTCTTGTATACCATGTGTTCCTTTGTGGCCATCATTACTAGTGTGTTGACTTTGTGATTTATTGGTTACCTTCTCCATTACAGCCATGGCAGGATTGGCACCAGAAGGGTCCCAGTTTGACGACAAGCAGTATGACAAGAAAATGCAGGAGCTACTGTAAGTCCTCTTGCATAAATTTGTTACTTAGTCACTTTGATGCTATGTTTAGCTCTTCACTTGCCCTAAGCTTTTCATTTACTTAACTTTTGTATCGTGCTTGAAATGTACAGGACTGAAGACTTCTTCACTTCGTATGATGAAGTTTGTGAAAGTTTTGACAACATGGGGCTACAAGAGAACCTTCTGAGAGGCATCTATGCCTATGGTATATTAAAATCCCATTTACTTCCCAGTATTCCTTTATTCAGTGAGTTTTGATCTGCCCTACAATTACATTACTTCATTTGCATTTACCTTCTTCAGGTTTTGAGAAGCCATCAGCTATTCAGCAAAGGGGAATAGTTCCCTTCTGCAAGGGGCTCGATGTGATTCAGCAAGCCCAATCTGGAACTGGAAAAACAGCTACCTTCTGCTCTGGAATCTTACAGCAGCTTGATTATGGATTGGTTGAGTGCCAGGCCTTGGTTCTTGCTCCAACTCGTGAGCTTGCTCAGCAAATTGAGAAGGTTATGCGTGCTCTTGGGGACTATTTGGGTGTCAAAGTGCATGCCTGTGTTGGTGGAACATCCGTCCGTGAGGACCAAAGGATTCTTGCCAGTGGTGTGCATGTTGTTGTGGGCACACCAGGGCGTGTGTTTGATATGTTGCGTAGGCAGTCACTCCGCCCTGACAACATCAAGATGTTTGTGCTGGATGAAGCTGATGAGATGCTCTCCCGTGGATTCAAGGATCAGGTTTACTTCTCACTCCTTGTTATGCTACAACTTCCAGTGCTATTGTCAACTATGCATGTGTTTTTGTTTGTTCTTGTCATGCTGCAACTTTAGGTAGTGTAACTGTACAATTGGTGTGTGTTTTTAAGTTTGTGATGTGGTATGTCATGCTGCAACTTTAGGTAGTGTAACTGTACAATTGGTGTGTGTTTTTAAGTTTGTGATGTGGTATTGTGTTTAGGTGTTACCAATGACGGCCTAAACCTGATGCATCCTGATTCATTACAAATTTAAATTGATAAAATAAAAATTTGGATTAAAACATATCTGATTCTTAAATTGCTGTTACAGCCTATTTTGAATTGCTGTGCTGCAGACTGTAATTTTCTATCAACTAATCCATATTTATGCATGGGACTCGTTGGTTAGTAGGATTGTGATATGCATATAAGCTAATTTAATTTCTGTTTCCCAAATTGCTGATATATGGTCATCTAATGTTCCTGAACCAGCTTTGAACTGTTCTTTTCTACTACTATTATTATGGAAGATACTTTTGATAGCTTATAGCTGCTTGGCTTCAGCTAACATGTGTCTTCTGCAGATCTATGATATCTTCCAGCTTCTTCCATCGAAGATTCAGGTCGGTGTTTTCTCAGCTACCATGCCCCCTGAGGCCCTCGAGATCACTCGCAAGTTCATGAACAAGCCTGTGAGGATTCTTGTCAAGAGAGATGAGCTCACCCTTGAGGGTATCAAGCAATTCTATGTCAACGTGGATAAGGAAGATTGGAAGCTCGACACTCTATGTGACCTGTATGAGACCCTGGCAATCACCCAGAGTGTCATCTTTGTGAACACCCGTCGCAAGGTGGACTGGCTCACAGACAAGATGAGGAGCAGGGACCACACTGTCTCAGCCACTCACGGTGATATGGACCAGAACACTAGGGACATCATCATGAGGGAGTTCAGGTCTGGATCCTCCCGTGTGCTCATCACCACTGACCTGCTCGCCCGTGGTATCGATGTCCAGCAGGTCTCACTTGTCATCAACTACGACCTTCCGACCCAGCCCGAGAACTATCTTCACCGCATTGGTCGTAGTGGTCGGTTCGGAAGGAAGGGTGTTGCCATCAACTTCGTCACCCGCGACGACGAGCGGATGCTGTTCGACATCCAGAGGTTCTACAACGTGACCATCGAGGAGCTGCCGGCCAACGTCGCTGACCTTCTCTAGATGATGTTCTCTAGATAATATGGCTGCTAAGGTTTCTGGATAAAGAAGTATGTTTTTGTTAAAATACGCCAACTTTTCTCTGCTTTGGAGGAGTGGTAAGGTCGGGGTCTATTCGAATTGTGGCGAAGGATGGTTTCTAAGTTCATTTTCTCTTATGCAACATTTCGGAATTTTTGTAGCGAGTAGGCTATGTGCCGCTCCTGGGCAAGCTGGGTGCTGAGACACTACTGGAGTATGGGCAAGCTGGGTGCTGAGACACTACTGGAGTATTTTTTTTCTGTGTATGTTCTGTCCGGGCTTCGGAGCCATGTCTGCATGTCTGCATCGTATGAACTAGCAACTGTTTGCTGAAGATGGGGTATCGAGCAGAACCCGCGTAGACGCTGCTACGTACTACCTCCCATCGTATTCGGCCTAGATCACAATGTCTTAATTCTGTCAAATTTAGAGAACAGTTTATACGACTCAAAAATAGGTAGATATATTTGATCGTCATTCTAATGATAACTATATTTGTATAAAAAAATATATATCTTAAGCACCGTGCTATGTGAGTATATTGCATTCTTCTTTTTTGACAGGGAGTAGGATATGTTACTACTTTTTTTTGAAAAAGATTGCTAAACTAATTTCAATTAAGGTTAAATTGTTTTAAGTCTAATGAAGTTTGTAGACTTTATTGTTACTCTAAACAGGTCTCCTCCTTTGGTCCCATAATACTTCCAATACATTCTCTCTCTCCTTGTTGTTTTCTCTATACTATGTCTTTTTCAGTCCTCAATTCCCATGTCCAAAGCTAAAATATCATATGTTATAGGATGGAGGGAGTATATATACTATAAAAATATATTTCATGAACTAATCTAACAGTATATATGCTAGTATATATGATATGATAAATATAAATGTTTTTAATATCGATTTGTTCAATTTTAACATTTGTTAGCTTTATCTTATAATAATTGTGCTCCTAATGCCCGACCGTGGAATATACTTTCAAATAAATTTATATGGAGATATAAATGTTGATACCTGTACTTCCATTCTTGAATAAATCAATTGTTAGAGTTGTCTTACGTCAAACTTCTTTTAAATTTTAACCAAATTTATAGAAAGAGCGATGAAATTTATGGCACCTAATTGGTAGATACATTATAAAATATATTTTTATAGTATGTTTATTTGATGTTATAAATATTTATGTTTTTTCTAGTTTTCGTTAAATATAAAATTTTTAACTTAAGGTAACTCTAAAAGATGATTTATTCAGAGACTAAAAGTATTTTTCAAAGTTTGACTCTTTGAGAATCGAGGTACATAGTTATTTTGGGACTGAAAAATGGAGTATCTTTTCTGGACCAGTATATGTTTGACGTCGCCCATCACAATAATGCATTTCATCGGGAATATTGACCTGTTAAAAGCCATGGTGATTGATGTTGACATGTGGCTATCCTCTGGTTCATAGGCTCGTCAGCGTCATCTAACACTAGTCCATTACGCGCGTCTTTGCACGCGCCGATAAATCACCTAGTTAAGGCGTAGGTAAAAAACATGTTTAATCTTTGTATGAAAATAATATTAGGAGTTTAATGTAGATATGTCATGCACCAGAACCGAAATGGGCCTGTTGGTTTGAACTTATCAGCCGACTTTCAGTTAGAATCTACAGTATTTTTCACTCACAACAAATCAACTTCAGCCGGCTTTAATACCAGCCGAACAGGCCCTTGAGCTTTTTTTATATGATGCAGGACACATCTACTATGCATACTTTTGAAATCATAGCACTTTCTATGCGTGGTAATAACGAATTTACAAGACAAATTTTAGAACAGCGTCTTAAAACCTCAAGGCCACACAAAGCATTGTAAGCTAACACCGGTGATTAAGAATTTCCACACTAATAAAAACCTGATAGCCGTAACATACCTGAAATCATTTCAATGTTACGAAACTGAGTTAAAACCCTCGTGGCATACTGAAACCTATAGAATGTGCACACAAATTGGAGCATCAATTTAGAAACTAAGAAAATAAATCTGTCAAAAAAATTTAGAATAGAAAGGTAGAAGGAAGCAAGGACAACATGAACCTAGCTGCGGCAAGAGGTATGTTTACCGTGTCCGAATCCATGAATTTCACTGGGCTCAGCAACAGTAACGTCAATTATTGTTATACGAGATTGTAGGCAACTGATAAAAGTCAAAGGCATGGAGAAGCCTACGTGAACAAACGAAATTTCCATCACCGTCCATGCTCCAACCCTTTTCATTGAAAATCAGTACAAGCTAGCATCATGTATAAGTCTACAAATTTGTGAGGTACATAGACGAACTGTGTCAATAACAAAACTGAATCAAAGATAATGAAATAAACACCACCGCGGCTGCACTTCGGTCGTTCTCTGCACCGCACTTGCACATATGGTAAGTAGTAATCGGTATAAACTCTGTAGTAAAAGTAATTTAAAAAGGAGATTGACTGTAGGCATGAGCAAAGCTTACCAAGACAATAATGATCTGGCAGGCAAAGAAGCTGGAGTTTCCAGATTAACCTTAATGAACTCTGAATTCTAAAATTATTACAAAGAGAAAACAAAGAGCATTTGTTTGTCTTGCTTAAGCAGAACACTTGATGTGATATTGGTAAACTGAAGGACATTTTAGTAGTCAATCTTGATAATTTACATGTTCCTAATTAGGAGAGATGGAGAGGAAATTGCAAGGAATGTGAGGGGTGGTACCTTGAGGAGCACATGAAGCATCTGATGGCAATCCTGACACACACTACTGCAATAGATAGGAAGAAGATTAATAGAACTGAAATCAACAGCCGGAATATACATGGAAGCAGATACTGCAAACCTAAAAATAATCGATGCACCACAGGATCGATCCCTTGGTGCAGTCACCCGCTCCCGGTGAGTCCGGCCACTCGTAAAGCAAAATCATAGAGCAAGAAACATTGACAAGGATTCTGAACTTCGATTGACATAAAAAATATAGGAACAACGTGCAGGGAACTGATAGGCTCCAAGAAGAACAGATAAAGCATTAAGGCTACAACCCGCCTCCCACATCAACGAATTCCATGGAACGCGCGATGTCAGATTTGCTGCCGTAGGCCTCCTCCGAAAAAGAAGGCATGCTGCTCTGCCTTGGGTGGGACCCAGATCCGTAACAGGTAAGGGAGAGAAGAACCTGTAATAGGAAGACGGAGGAAGGGCCCGCCGGCGACGGAGGTGGGGAGACGCCGTAGGGAGACACTCGGGCGATGGCACAAGGAGACGCTCGTCGACGGGGGCGGCCACCGCCGGGGCCGGCGCCCATGCCAGGGCCAGTTCTGCGGCGGTGCATCACCCACGCCGGGGCCCGGCCGATCTGGGACGGCCATCGATGGAGACGCGAAACCCTAGGTCGGCGTGGCCGCGGGGGCGGGGGCCGACCGCCTAGGCCCGGTGCCACAGGGCAGTGCGCCACCGGAGCCGAGGCCAGGGCTAGGGTCAGACCGGTGCCACCTACGTCGTCGGTGCGCCTCTCGAGCGGGGGCCACGTCCGCCGATGCGGTGCGGCGTCGCCAGCGCACAGGGGAGAGGCGGCGGTCGGGGGCTCGGGGCGAAGGGAAGAGAGAGGAGGAGGAGGACGCGAGATATTCTAGGAAGAGTCTAGAAGGAGAATCAGAAGCTGCGTGTATATATATATGGGTTGGCTGGATTCGAACGAGAAGCCAGAGAAGCCGGAGAGGAATAGAAAAGAGGTCGGAGAAGGCAAGGAGAAGCCAGAGAAGCCGCTTATGGTAAAATCCGATTGAAGCAATCTAGATCGTTCACTGTGAGATCTGACGGCCGACACAATTTAGGGCGACGTGGCAGCTGGTTCTGGCAGCCAAACTAAACTCGTTTGATAAGAGTAGATTAGCTACCTTTTTCCTTAGCCTCGCATGAATGTGATAAGCTTGGGATCTTCTTGTTCTGCCACTGGCTACCTCTAAAAGCGATATCAATCAATGCGCGAGGCATTTTTAGGATGTGTTTGATTTGCACCTCCTAAAGTTTAGTCATCTAAACCAGCTCCTAAACTTTAATCACCTCCTGTTTGGTTTGGTGGACTCAAAAAGGCCTTTTAGTTCCTTTTAGTCAAGGTGTTTGGCTTCAAAGTGACTAAAAGGTGAGGCAGGCTAACTAAAAGGTTATGTTTAGTCCTATTTAGCAATATTTGAGTGACTAGTTGACTAAAGCCTATTTGAGTGACTAAGCGCGGGCGACATCACCGAAGGATGAACAAGGCCAGGGAAGAGGGGAATCCCGAATATGTAGTAGTTGCGGGGGTAATCTCATCCATGTAAGGCCTACGGGCCCAGCAGCAGGGGTTGTAAAGGAGGATGAATGAGTCATTGAATTAGTTGTATTAAATTCGTTCGTCTTGTGTTGGCTTTATCTACCTGTCATGCCTATTCGCCCGTGTGGTAACCCAGGGTTCGAAGGCTTAGGCCTAGAACAACAAGTCACATTTAGTCAAAGTGTTTGGATAAAAAGTGACTAAATAGGACTAAATGGGACTAGATTTAGGAGGTGAAGAGTAAACCAAACACTCCCTTAATAGTGAAATTTCAAGTGAAGATTTTGGAGTGCACTGTTTCTGAATAGTCTCGTGTGTGGCTAGCTTTTGAGATGTGAAATTGTGAAGTACTTTGGACATAGATATGGTCTCTAAGATACAACTTTAATCAGTACTCCTTTTTTAATGAAAAGCTTATAAAGCAAAAGGTATGTTGTTGTGTCATTTCTAATATATAAACTTGTCGGTGTTTTATAAACCAGACTAGTAAACTTAGATGATTGCCGCGCTACTCTAGGAAGATGATGGTAGCATCCAATAGACATGAGGATTTATACTAGTTTAGGCCGGAGCCCTACGTCCAGTCTCAGAGATGATCGAGTGCGTGTTCCTCGCTTGAATGCTCTAAAGTTCTTACAATAGGGAGTACAAGAATAGAAGAGATGGAGGGACCTATGATAGGTGAAGGGCTGCCCGAAGAGAAGCTCCAGGAGCCCTACTACAATTGTGAATGAATGAAATGGTAGAGGATGTGAATCGTCCCCAAGATGGGTGCCCTGGCTGCTCTTATATAGAGTTCGGGGCCAGGGCTTGTACAGAGAGGAGGTTCTACCGACCAAAGGGTCGAGAGCCTGAGGGAGAGCCTAGCTAACTTGGCTTACAAGCTACGCCGTCTTCTAGTGCATGTTTGGTTGTGGATATCATCATGATCTTCTGACCACATTGCGGTAGGATGTGACACGGCGCTACTATGCCGGCCGTGGTGGCACTGTAGCCTCGATGGTGGTCCGTCAGCATCCTATGTAACGCGGTGTCCGTCGTGGCCTTCGTCATTGTCTCCTAGTTCCCGGTGGCATTGTACCCAAAGTAGGTAGCTGCCCTAGGTCGTCTATTGCTTGGTCGCTTTGCGGGGCCGAAGGCCACAACCCCGATCATCGGGGTCAGGGCACTCCGCCGGTCTAGATGGCCCTTTCATCGAACCCCTTGTCATGGATCCCCATCCCGTAGTGAGTGGGATCGTACAAGCGTCTAGTTGGTCTGTATTTGAACAGTGGGTGTCGTACCCATTGCCACTATGGTGTGGTGTTGTCTTATCGATGGGGCGTGGCACAAAGATGGAGTCTGACCGAGCCGAGTTGACTGTCGTCCCCTCGGTCCTTGTGGGGTCAGTGCGGCATGCTTGCTCTTGTCAGAGTAGGCATGCCTAGCTATGCTCGATCTCCCCCATCCCTTTCGGGGGTCGTGAGGGGGAGAGGTCGTGTGTCTTGCGAGTGTTGTGTACTAAGGCGGGTGGAAGAGGTTGGGGAAGACCCCAGCCTTGGCGACTGTCCCGCTCTGCTCGGCTTTCGCTGGGCCTCGATCATTCGGGCCTTTGTTAGCCATTTTTTGTGGGCCATGTGGCCTGCTAACTAGTCAGTGCCTTGAGACACCCCAGGGTTACAACCCCGATAGTAGCCCCCAAGCATTTTTTGTGACCACGAAGTGATCGTGAAAGCACTGATGCGTGTGAGTGCGGGAGCGCGGGTTCATAGTCATGGCTTTTCCAAGCTTCGCCACTCGACCCCTTGCGGGATTGGTGCATTTAGGATGGTAGTTGGACATTGCGCCCCGTCCCATCCTATCGGAGTGATACGTGATTGCTGAGCCTTGCCATGTCAGCGTGCTGCTTATCAGGGTCCGTGACCCATGTGGGGCCATACGGTCTCATCGATGCTACATCGGTCCTACCTTTGGGGAGGATTTGATTTTCCCAACCTTACGCGGTCATCCATTACTGTCCGTGACCTTTCGTGGTTTGCCATGCGGCGAGGGGGTCTATAAGTAGAGGTTCTTCTACCGCCTGAGCTGCTCATGGTTGTGACTTTGATTCCTCCTAGAATCTCCTGAAGGCTAGGTGTCAAGGAGGTAAAGAGGCAAGAGTATCGTCATTTGAGGGGAACCGCATGGTTCTTGCTATGTGCCCCACCAGGGGTTGCTTGTGATGGCCAGAGCTAGTGTTGTTCTATCAGCGGTTGGTGCTAGAAGGGAACTTGCGAGCAGGGGAGTGAGAGGTGCTACAGGCTCTGAGTTCGGTCATACGTGACCTCGGCCCTCCATCCTAGCGCCACTTCTTGTTCCGGACCGTGTCGGTTCGGATGCCCGAATCGGCCGATGGCTGGGGATGTCTCCGGCTTCCTTCCGAGTGTCGTGCGTTGGCCGACGGCGCGCCGTGCCCTCAGAGGGAGGTCACTTGGCGGATCCTTTACGCCATTCATGGAATGGGAGGAGGATGAAGTAGCACGGCCTTATCACGTTGCCCTCGCTGGGTAGGATGTTGTGGCGGCTCAAGTGCTGTTCGGCTGCTATCCAGTCTTCCTTCTAACATCGTGGGGGTGAGGTCGGCTCCCGTTGGCTTGGTGGGCTCCATGCTTCCTAGGAGTGCTTCCTAGAAGTCTCCTGGTGCATGCAAAAGGCCCCTCAGGGCCGTCGGGGCCAACCTCCTCGCTCTTCTATGCTCTGGCCGTGGGAGCTTGATGCTTGTAAGAGGGATGGTGTGGCAAACTTGACCTCACCCTCCCTGCTTTTGTAGCATCCGTCCTTTGGCTTTTTGGAGGTGCCACCGACTATGTGGCACCATATCCCTTATACCTTTTGTGCTGTCGCGTGATATGATCGCTTTGGTACTCATGAATACTCAGGGTGAGAGTTCCTTTTTCTCAATGCTGACTCTCCTCTCTACGGAGGTGGTGGGCCTTCGCATCGTGAGGGCCGAACTTGCGGGTTCAGCTTGAGGTTGTAGGTGGGTTCTTCTCAAATTGCCGATGCGAGGAGACGTTTCCACAACCTCTACGCTTATGGTCGTGAGGTTTTCCATGATCGTGCATTGACTCATAGGTCTTGGACCTTCTGTCTCTGTTGTGTGACTGAGCCATGATCGTGCTTTGGGTTCCGCATTGCGCATCACCCTGGCCTCTTGCTTTGTTGATCTCTTCCAGTGGGGTCGTGGACCCCTGATGGTTTATGAGTCCTTGGAGCAGGCCTTAGGTCAAAGACCTGGGTCACAGGGCAGAGTCAGTCAGGGGTTGGCCCTGACCTTTTTTAGGGTCATGAGGACCTAACTCCATCTTTCCCTAGCACCTTGTCGACCTCGGGAGGTCATGTTGCCTTGTTACAGGTGGTTTTGGTTTCGCCCCATGCGGGAAGAGGCATGTCCACCGTAACCACGTGGTCAGAGCGGTGTGCCTCGTCGGGGTCTATGGGTGATTCAAGTGGGACCTATTATCCTTCCCAATCAATGTGGAGTTTGGCTGTGCCTCATATGAGACGTCCCATAGATTGTCGGTCATCAATCCCGTTGGTCGCCAACCACCTCCGTAGCGGCCAGAGGGCAAGATGTCTCCCCGAGGGGGTCAACCCGATAGACTTCGTAATGGACAACTTGAACATAGGGAGAGATGGTCATGTGGCTCTGCACCACCGATTAGAGCCACGGGGGCCCATCTCCTCCCTGCCCCTATCCCTTTTGTGGCCTCGAGGCCTTCTAAGGGCCGGCCCAAGAGAAGCTTTCCTAAGCACGTCGTGGGGTCATGGATGCAGAGGGTCACTTGGCGTGTGAACCTAGGGGTTGTTGACCTCCCCTAGCCATGTTGCGTCTTGGCAATGCCCTCTTGTAAATGGTTGTGCTCCATAAAATGTGGGCGCGTGCATCGAAATGTAATAATGAAAGATATGAGGCTTACTCGGGATATGTTGCCGCGTTGGCGTCCACTGCTCAATCTTTCGCCCGATCGCCTCCGCCTCCCCTATGCTACGAGAAGGTGGTTAGTAAATGGCGGAGTGTATGCGTTGAAAGCCCTAGTTTGGTTTTGGATAATTGATGAAACCTATGCACTAACCTTTGTCATGAGATGTGATATGAGCTAGGTTGGTGCAATCCAAGTATGGAGCATGGTAGCATTCAATTAGTGATGATGATCACATGAAATAATGAAGATGGCCACATGTGATGATGATCAAGTGCTCAACTTGGAAAAGAAGAAATAGAAAAACAAAACCTTATGGAGATCAAGGCAAAGGTATAATTTGGGATTTTGTTTTAGTGATCAAGTCACTATAGAGAGTGTGATCACATTTAGGATAGATGGCCGTACTATTAAGAGGGGTTCTTAACTAGAAAATTTCAGTCATCTAGTGCCACTAGGTGTTGGACTTCATGCATTGCATTTAGGCCTAGTGCACATCGGAGATCAAGCGAAAATATTTATCAAAAATGATTTAAGAAATGCTAACTTGGCTTTAACATATTTTGAGAAAACACTTTGAGAGTTAGCATCGCTTGTGGAAAGTTGCTCTAAGTTGCCATGGAACGAAACATGAAAGAATTTGCAACTTGGGGAAGGGGTTTGGTGCCTGAGTGGCACCGCCACCCCTTGTCCGATGGAACCGCCACCCCTAGGGCGGTGCCCACCAGGACCTGATAGAGAAGGGCCACTATGGGGTGGTCACTGGACACGGCGGTGTTCACCGCCATGGGCACGGCGGTGCACCATCACTGCCTATTCGGTGCCACCGCCCTATTTCACCAGAGGGTAGCAAGTTGGATTTATAGCCGAGGGGGGCACCGCCATGGGTGTGGCGGTGCACCACCCTAATTATCCAGAGAGGGGTGTTTTGGGGGCTCGGCCAGGGTGGCACCGCCACCCCCTGTCCGGTGGCACCGTCACCCTGTCTGGTGACCAACTAGCCATTGGAATTCGATCATTGGGGGCACCGTCACCCCCTTTCCAGTGACCAACTAGCCATTGGAATTCGACCGTTGGGGGCACCGTCACCCCCTGTCCGGTGCCCTCGCAAAAAGCAACTCCAAGGGGTAACGGCTCTATTTGCTTATGTGGCTATAAATAGAGGGTGTGGCCAGCCTTGGCCACTTTCTTGGCACCTCATACACTTGTGCACACCCTTTGGAAGCTAAGCAACACACTTCACTCACTTGTTCACTTGATTTCATCATCTTGAGTGAGATTAGAGAGCCTCTAGTGTATTGCATTGAGTTGCATCATCTTGTGGCACTAGTTGGGTGATTTGGGCTAGTTGTGAGCTTGTTACTCTTGGTGTTTGCCAACACCTAGATGGCCTAGTGATTAGAGGATCATTGAGAGGAGTTGGTGATTGTCTCCGGCCTCGATCGGCTGCTTGTGAGGGGTCTTGTGTCTTCCCTGGTGGAGCGCCAAAGGCAACTCTAGTAAATTTCTCGTGTCATTGAGGTACCTCACTTGTGGGTAGGTTCTTGCGACACCTCTTGTGGTGGGTTAGGTGTGTGATACCTATTAGCCACCGAACCACCAAGTGTTGGTTGACACAACAGGGACTAGCGTGCCGGTAAGCACGTGAACCTCAGGAGAAAAATTGATTGTCTCTTGCCCTTTGGTATTCTTCCGATGATTGAATTGGTGTTCATCTTGTGATTGGTTCACTCCTCTATGCAGCGGTATAATCACCCTACTTACTCATTTACATTCCCACAAACTAGTTGTCAAGCTCTTTAGTGTAGTTAGTCTTTGAGAGCTTGTTAGTTTGGTTAGTGTGGCTCGTTAGTTAGTCTTTGAGAGCACACTAGCTTAGTGAGTAGTGATCTAGCTTGTTGTGTGTGATAGTGATCATAGTAACTAGAATTGTTGGGATAGGTGGCTTGTAACCCTTATAGAGCTAGAGCAAAATCGCATGATGCCATTTATGTTACTAACCAATTTGCTCTAGTGCTTTGTAGAAGTTTTAAATAGGCTATTCACCCCCCTCTAGCCATATTAGGACCTTTCACGCATGCACTTGGTGTACCTCCTGTGACCGTTGCTGGGTCTTGTGTCGCCTAGGAGACTGAACCGTCGTGTCTTCTGCCTCTTGATTGCGAGTGCGTCTTGGGGTTTGCGCCCGTCTTGAATGTCGACCACCATCTTCTCCGCCTTTGTCTTCGCGCCATCTATTTAAGTTGAGGGAGAAGAGGCTAGTGCGCCTCATCCTCACTTCTTCCCTATCTTCTGATGTGGCAGAACTGCCTAGAATAACACACTTTTAGAGGCGCTCGTCTTCCACTAGACACTAAGCACCCCAAAAGTGGCTAAAACGGCAGTTCCGTCAAGCCCACCCCAAGGGAGAACTCAAAACAATCCACGTTTTACATCTAGAATCCAATAATGAGTACGAGCTTACAATACTTAGTCTATTTCATATAACATAGAGTCTTGGAAATTATTTATTACGATACCAGAGTTCAGAGTGCAATAATTAAATAGCGGAATCGCAATAACATCTAGCGGAAATGATACATGGATCCATCTGTGCCCACCAGAAGACTCCTACACACAAGATCTAACTCTTCAAGCTGCACTTGACAACAGGGTAAAATAAACCCTGAGTACACAATGTACTCGCAAGACTTACCCGACTAGTGGGAATAACTTTTCCCGGCTCTCAAAGATATGATAGGCAATATGGTTTGTTGTGTTTCTTTTGTTTGCGAAAAGCATTACTAGTAGTGCGTCCTTAAGGTCAAGTTTTATTAGCAGTCATGATTACTTTATTAGCTAACCATTCTAGGTAAGCACTTGTTCTACCTTCAAGCAAGGGTTGAGCAAACAAAACCATTTTACCACCTTCCATATTCCAGTTCTTACTACGGTGCTAGACCATAGTCAAGTCGTACCATCTCACGGAAATGACAATTCGTAAACTGGTACCCTGAAACACACGCCTCGCTTGTACCCCAGGCACAAACGAGACCAACCCATTTCACTCCTGTCGAGGGGTCCAGGTCCCCGTCCAAACTTAGACTCCAAGCCCCCACACTTGAGACCCGGTCTCAGTGTGGTGCTTAGACCTCCACCTTCCCCCCCTCCAATTAGTCGGTCTGGAAAGAGCCAGAACCCATGCCAAGAGCACAACGAGCATTCCCGCTCCCATAAGCAAGTATGTGCTTAGGATAATTAGTCTGTGACCTGACTACCATCCACAGCAACGGATGGTCCTTAATTGACACGAACAGGGAAAACTGTAGAACTAAGCTAAGCCCCGTGGCCATGGGACACACTTGTTACACCCACCAATAACCCATGCCATATCCCTGCTCGATCTCCATTTTCTTTTCATCATTTTATTATGAGAGTAATAATAATCACCTATTGTGAGTAACGGCAGGTTACTCACGCTACCGACAACCTAAGCATAGCAGCTACTCGAACCTGCACTAGTAAGATTCATAGGGTAGATATATATCTGCATGTGGTTTCCAAAAAATTCCAACAACGTAAATGCACAACTCATATATATATCCGATGTATATGAAAAATAGAGGTTATGCACTGGGGCTTGCCTTGGGCAAGCGCGGTGTCAGCTGAGTCAGTCAGTGGCGGCTCTGGGATCTCCTCTTGCATGAGAATCTCCTCCTCATACTCCTCGACGATCTCCTCGAACTCGTGCTCACCGATGGTCACAATCTCCACCAACTCGTTCTCTATATGCATGCGATGATGATGATGCAACAACTTAGTATTTAGGCAATATCAACTCTTAAAATAAGAACACACATGTTAAGCTACTAAGCTAGCTCTAATGACTAAGATACTAAGCTAACTATCATCTTCGTGAAGCAAAGTGTTGCGTTCAACTAACAAGCACCTAGTTTTGCGCGGACGCGGCCCATGCGAGATGACCCATGACGGGGAGCCCACGCGCGCGTTGGCTTTTTGCAGAAATGCCCAGCGCTATTCAATATTAACGCTACCACTTGCGCACTATTCTTACTGACAGCACTTATGTAAGGAAGCCCTCATATTAACCCGTCTTCGCATTGAAGAGGTCCCTAAGACTCCCACGCTCGCCAGCGTGGCATTGGCCAGCACTGGACAGTTAAGCCGGCCAACTGGGGACCCCTACGGCGTGTCTATAGGGACGATGCTCACCTGCGGGCCCATGCACAACGATGGGCAGCAATTAGGAGACCAGACACGAACTAGAGTGGCTCCTCCGTGTCGGCGGGCAACCTACGACGACAACGGCGGCATTCCGGTGAGCTATGGCGCTAACTAAGCAGTAGAGTTAGCGAGGAAGCATCAGGGACTCACCGCGGACCTTGCCAAGGTGATGGTTTGGCGGGACTACCTGAGCAAGGCTGGCCATGCGCGACCGAGCGGTGTGGTGGCGCATCGCAGCGGACACGACCGCATCAGCAGTGCCGGGGTAGCGGTAGAGGTACGGCTAAGGAGCATAGGGTGAAGAGGGGGTTGAGGCAAAGCTAATGGTGCATCTGGATTGGCTCGGGGTGGTCAGATGGAGGGCTGCCCTAGGCAATGGCTGAACTCAGCCTTATTGACACGGCGGTGGGGAAAACTCCAAATTGGAGCTTGGCCGGACTCGATTCAAGGCGGGGTGGGGTCGGGGGTTAGGTGGCTTAATGAAGATGCTCGAGACACGACGAATCGAGCCTAGGTGACCTATCTATGCCGAATTGAGGTGAGCTGGGTCAGCTGGTTGAGGTAGCAGAGAGAAAGGGGATCAGTCAGAGCTTGGCTCATCCTCGCCTTGGCGAGACACGGGCAGAGCGATCAGGATGGCACACATGCCTTTAATGGCCAGGACCAGGCACGACATGTCCATGACCAGGTATGGCATGAGCAGCTGCAGTGCCTTTAATGGCGAGACGACGGCGAGCACGACCATGTGCCAATGCAGCGGATACGCCAAGTGCGCGCCTAGCAGCGGTAGTGCCCTCGGCTAGGGCCAACAGTGGTGCAGAGCCGTAGGGAGGGTGCGGATGCGACGGCATGGCGACAGCAGCATAGCACGGCCACGCCGGCAACAGTAGTGGTAGTGCGAGGCAGGGCAGCAGAGTGTAGAGGCCAGTGGCTCGCTGTGGCCGGCCTCGGCCAAGCCAAGGCAAGCTCGGTTGACCCGGCATGGCGGCGTGGCGCACAGGACACGGCCATGTGCGCTGCGCTGGGTGGCCGCGCGCACAGCACCAGGCAGCCCAAGGTTGTGTTGTGCATGAATTTTAAAGCGTCGATAAGAACTAAACTATTGAAGTTGAAACTAAACCGCCTTCACTATGCTAAAGAGGGCCTATTAGGCTACCAACCAGAGCTCAAACATGACACCACCTCTTAACTCAATTTCACAGGATTAATTTCCAAACATAGTGCTGTCAAACTGTCTTTAAACTTGAGGAATTTTTTGTCTTGAGCTGGATTTAGTTTTAAGTTCCATTTCTAAGCTATTAGAAATACTAGTCCCCGAGTGCACCCACGTAAGGGGCCTAGTGCCCTCTCTCATTATTGGCCATAGCCGAGACTTCCACCCGAGAAGCCAGACGACCATGGCTCACAGCGATCTCACCCAAGGAATGGCCCGTGATGTCCACATCCTTTTAGGGAACCACGAGATCGCCCGACCCGATGGGGCAATGCCCGTCATCTGCTCACACCCTGTCTAGGCTCGCTGCATGGCAAAACTGGACCCTACGGTAGAATCATGCCTCGGACAACATCTTCGCCAGCGGGACACGATGAGTTAGGACGCGCACGAAGACAAAACTACCCGCCACCGCATAGCGTCGCTGTTAGTGGTCAAGTGGCTAACCTGCATCGGGCCACACAAGGTCAAGCCCGAGACTAGGATCCAATCTTAAATAGCGGGCAAGCCATACGACACGACTCTGTGGGCTACCACCTAATGCATGGAGGCACGTGCATCCGAGGAAGTGGGCTCCCTGAGCACGTCGTGGGCCATTCCACCAGTGAGTTTACCAGCAGTGCGAGGAGCCATCGCTTCCTTCTCAACAAACGAGAGTGCGCGACTGTCCCCTACCTGGCGCGCCAACTATCGGTGTTTTGTAAACCAGACTAGTAAACTTAGACGATTGCCGTGCTGCTCTAGGAAGACGATGGTAGCATCCAATAGATACAAGGATTTATACTGGTTCAGGCCGAAGCCCTACGTCCAGTCTCGGAGATGATTGAGTGCGTGTTCCTCGCTTAAATGCTCTAAAGTTCTTACAATGGTGGTGTAAGAATAGAAGAAGAGATGGAGTGACCTATGCTAGGTGAAGGGCTGCCCGAAGAAAAGCTCCAGGATCCCTACTACAATGGTGAATGAATGAAATGATAGAGGATGTGAATCGTCCCCAAGATGGGTACCCTGGCTGTCCTTATATAGAGTTTGAGGCCAGAGCTTGTACAGAGAGGAGGATCTCCCGACCGAAGGGTCGAGAGCCTGAGGGAAGGCTGAGCTAACTTGGCTTGCAAGCTACGCTGTCTTCTGGTGCACGTTTGGTCATGTCTATCGTCATGATCTTCTGGCCACGTTGCGGCAGGATGTGATGTGTGTAACACCTCTGGTGTTTTGACCTAGCATTAAAACTTGACATGTCATCATATGCATTGCAAAGCATTCATAAAGTAGGAAATTTTGAATGCATTCACTAAATAAGCTTTATTTCATAGATGTTATTTTATGTGATGTAATGTGATCCAAAACTCTAAATAAAGATCATGATCACAAGGGTCAAATTTTATGTGATCATGTGAGACCATGTGTCATTTGACTCAAATAACCCTAATGGGCCATGTAATTGGTCAAAAACCATAATTAAGTTAAAAGGTAAACAAATTATATGTGAGTTCAAATTTAAATTATAAAAGTCCTTTTTGCCCCTTTTGTTTATTGCAAAATCCATTTGGAATTTGGGGGTGTGACAAAAAACAAAGTTGAAGCTTATTTTATAAGGATCAACTTTGATATTCAAAGTTTTTAAAGTTTACATATAAAATTTGGAGTAATTTTGAAATGATTCAAATGCTCAAATGCACCCCAAATTCAAATTTTAAAATGGAGGCAGAATTTGAAAATGTTCATTAAAGCAAAGTTGTAGAGCTTGAAAAGTTGAGCAACTTTCATTTTTGGAGATTTTCAACTTCTTTAGAAAATTTGAGAGTAATTTGCAAAATAAACTCAGTGGCAATTCTGTAAATATTTCAAAAATCAAAATCGCCACAGCCTGCTTGCCACCGACGCCACGCAGCTGCATGCCGCCGACCTTCTTCGTCGCTTTGTCGCGCGGTGACACGCTGTCGTCTCCGTGGCAAACTCGTTCGTGAGCTGTCGACGCCGGACGTCTCCTTCCCTTCTATAAATAGGAGCACCCGCCGCCGTCATCCTTCCTTTCCTCTCTGCTCTGTTCCGCCACCGCTCAGCTCCGCCGCTCGCCATAGTCACCGTCGAAACCTTCCCGTCGTGCCTAGCTAAGCCAGCGTGATCGCCTCGACCTAGCGCTCCTCTTCGGCTTGCTCGCATCGTTTGGGTTGGCCGGAATCGCCCAGCGCGACGCATTCTTCCCCGTGACCGGCCGGAGCTCCGCTGCGATCATCTCACTGTGGTCAAGCCACTCCGGTGAGCCTCTCGTCGATTCGTCTTGCGGTTAAGCTTCCCCGTGTCATCTTGTTGCTCGTAAGCTCGCTCATTTTCCCTGTCGGAGCCCAGTCGTCGGAGAGTGTCTCGCCGCCATGCCCGTGGCCGCCATGGTCAGCGTGGAGCTTTCTCCGGTGCGCCTGCTGCTGTTCTGAGGGTTGGGATAGGTTCGCGGGGTGGTGTAGATTGTTCTGGTGCAGTCCGCCTCGCCGGAGTCTCACCGTCGGCGCGTTTTGGCCGACCGGAGTTGGCAGCGCCACCATGTGCCTTGTTCTGTGTCACTGACGAGCGGGCCCTGGCTGTCAATGAGAGAAGAGAGAGAGAACAGTGAGATTTGATACTTTGTGGATTTTGAATAGTGCAGCAACTTTGGAAATTCGTAGGAAAATAATTACAGCTCTAAAAATTCTGAAAATTTGTGTGTAGCTTCTGTACATGTTCTATTATGGTTTAAAAATATGAAACTTGAAATTTGAATAAATTTTTAATGTTCAAAAATTCAGTCAATTAATTAATAAATGCAATTTCCATAATTTTTGTAGGCCACTGTACAACTCCAAAAATTATGAAATTTATTTTGGTAAACTAATTTGTCATGAGGAATCTTACATAAAAATTTGAGGTCATTTGGAACAAGTTCATTTTGAGCTTAATTCCAAATTAATTAAAAAATGGATAAAAGCAAATCCTAAGTGTTGGGTTAGAAGTTTGATCTTGTTTTGGTCATGTTTTGTGACCAGTAGGGTTTCAAGATCAATTTGGTCAAGTCACTTAGGTCATAAGCCCTAGATCATTAAAGTTTGGTTAGAGTATAGTTAATGAATGATTTCATTCATTAAGGGTAGAACGTTGGAGTGAAATTTTGGGTAATTCTTTAGAAGAATGTAGGGTTTCTTAGTAAACATTTTTGTGTGGTCCTTGATGGTAGAATTACAAGTTGGTTTTGTTGGCTTGCAACTGTACCGTGAAGGAAAGTTGTACTCAAGGTGTTATTATATTTCATGCACCATGAAAGCATCATGTTTATATTATCATCATGTTGAAGCATATGTTATTATTTCGTGTAGAATCCAAGAGTGAACCGATTCTAGTTGAGCAAGTTGTGGAAGAATCCCCGGTTGTCTTAGGATTTGATATTTGTGGTACTGATCCGGAACCCGAGATCGTCAACGAAGGCAAACCCCGGTTTATGCATTAAACCATTACCTTGTTTACTTTGAAAAGTTTATCACCTATGTTACTTATTGCATTAAGTTGATTAATTCAAATGTTACCTACTTGATGCATTACCTACCTTGTTAATCGTTTACCATCCTTAAAGATTATTTCATTTACAAAGGCGTAGAATTGCTTAGTATGCTTTATGGTAGGCTTTTAAAGTAAAAGTTTTGATACAATCAAAGTTGGCATACTGGCCAAAGAAAGAAAGAAGATATAATGAACTAGAGACTAGTCGGGTGACTTATCTTGAATGTTGGGTAATGTTGCCGACTATGTCGCTTAAAGGCCACTCATTGTGGATCTTCTGAATGAGACACTTTGTGGTACTGGTCACATACTCTGATAAGCCTACTTCGGCTAATCCGATACTAAGACGAATGCCCACACACTGGGAGTGGAGAGATGGCGGGAGTAGCGTGTACCCTCGTGGCTGGAATGTGGCCGGATTTGAGGTGTGCTATGCTCTCGGGTGGCGTGGAGACGGCTTAGTATAGGAGGATCCGGTAGTGAGGTTGATATATGCAAGATTAAGTTCTACATATGTCGTGTGATAAGGAATCCCCAGCTGGGATTTGAATCAATTCGAATTGCCGGTGCTCCACGGATATGGAGACTCGATTCATTACAGAAGCAATGCAGGACTGGTGAATTACTAAAACATGAGAAGAAGAATGGAATGAGAATGATTGGAATATGGGATATGAACACTTAGTTTGAGATAATGAACTAAGAAGACTTAGAGGTAAAACTTGAAAATAGAATCAAGAATAGTAAGCTTTTGGCAAAGAACTTTTGAATCTTGCTACATCCTTACCTTGACCCAACACCTACATCCCTAAGACCTTCACCCCTTTTTGCGTCGGGTCAGTCTTGTTGAGTACTTTTGTACTCAGGGTTTGTTAAACCTTGTTGCAGGTGAGTCGCATGCGCAGGTTTGTTTTGGTCCCTGCTGCATGTCAGTGTTTGAAGTTGATGACGATGAGGAATGATGAATGGCCTTTGGACAAGGCACTAGTTTGTGTGAAATAAATAATGTTAATGTAATATTATCCCGCTACTATGGTTGTATGACACTTATGGTTTTGTAAGTTTGAAACAACTGGTTTGTAATATTTAAACTTAAGTCTTCCGCTTTACAATCTCTGGTATGTATATCGAAAACTGTTGTAATCTGCAATGTCTGTGATTGGGATCCTATTTGAAAAAGATTCGTGGATGATTTGGTTTCTGAGGACACCCGACAGACCTGTTAAGTTGTTGGGAACTTGTGTACGCTATCAGAGGTCTGTTGAGACATCGATAGGTGCACGTGGGCCCAATTTCTTAGGAGGTTTTGCCACAATGTGGCGCTACTGTGCCAGTCGTGGCGGCACTGTAGCCTCGATGGTGGTCCGTCAGCCATACTGAGCAACGCGGTGTCCATCGTGGCCTTCGTCATCGTCTCCTGGTTCCCGAGGGCATTGTACCCAAAGTAGGTAGCTGCCCTGGGTCGTCGATTACTTTGTCGCTTTGTGGGGCCGAAGGCCATGACCCCGATCGTCGGGGTGAGGGCACTCCGTTGGTCTAGATGGCCCTTTCGTTGAACCCCTTGTTGTGGATCCCTATCCCGTAGTGAGTGGGATCGTACAAGTGTCTAGTCGGTCCGTATTTAGACGGTGAGTGTCGTACCCATTGCCACCGTGGTGTGGTGTTGTCTCGTTGGTGCGGCGTGGCACGAGGATGGTGTCTGACCGGGCCGAGGTGACTGTCATCCCCTCGGTCCTTGCGGGGTTAGTGCGGCACGTGCTCTTGTCAGAGCAGGCGTGCCTAGCTGCGCTCGATCTCCCCATATCCCTTTCGGGGGTCGTGACAGGGAGAGGTCGTGTGTCTTACGAGTGTTGTGTACTAAGGTGGGTGGAAGAGGTCGGGGAAGACCCCGGCCTTGGCGGCTGGCCTGCTCTGCTCGGCTTTCGCTGGGCCTCAGTCGTTCGGGCCTTTGTTAGCCACTGTGTTGCGGGCCGCGTGGCCTGCTAATTAGTCGGTGCCTTGAGACACTTCAGGGTTACAACCCCGACAAAACTCAACCCATGAAAATTGATTATAAGAAAACAAAGTTTGAAGATTGACTTTAACAACTACTCCAATATGAAGTACAGCATATTTTGGCAGGCGCCAGCTCCCAAAGCTGGGTGTATATGTATATGTAAACTAAAAAAAAAGATAGAGAGACTAAGAGATACGTTGAGTATCTTTTGATGATTCATTTTATTATTTATTATATAGTTGGAGCTAGATAAATATTTTTTTGAGGGGAAGCTAGATAAATATTTAAATTATTTTAACTAACAAATATGCCCGTGCGTTGCTACGGGATCCAATACGTAGTGAGTTGTATCACGGGTCATGAGTTTGAGTCAAAAATTAAATTAACTTAGTGGTAAAAATCTTTGTTTCTTAAGAAGTCAAAGATTAAAATAGATGTGATTTCTTATTTATTGTTTGTTTTTACTTTTATTATATTTATTAGAACAAGAAAAAACTGGTGGACAAAACAATGAAAACAAAATAAAAAAAAAGTCAGAGCTACTCGGAGCAAGTTAAAATGGACAAACCAAAAAAAAGTGAAAAAAACATAAAAGAAACTAAATAGAGAAATCCTACCCTCAACGGACTTGCTGTATTAATTCGTCTTGGCCAATGTCTCGAGACATTCCAACTCTGAATAAGGAACCAAATCAATTTATTTCCTTCTGTATGCACGTAGACCATTAAGAAGCCTAGTGATGCACCTAGACTCTAAAAACGTAATTTGTATGGGAGATTTCTTTTTAGATTTTTTTCCTTTCGATTTTTTTCTAGAGTTCGACTGTAGTAATCTGCCAGTCTTGGGTCTGCCGGTGGATGATTCCTCTTCAAACGTTTTAGGTGTAGAGATTTCTATTCTTATATTTTTGTATTTTGATTAAGATTTCTATTCCGATTATCGGAGTTGGAGAGATCTAATTGGATTAAGATTTCTAGTTGTCCATATTATTATATTTTTTCTATTTGGATTAAGATTCAACCGAAATCGGAGAGATTTAATTGGATTAGGATTCCTAGTTATATAAAGAGAAAGGTTATAGACGGTTTTCCATATTCACAAAGTTAGTTAAGGGATGGCCGGACCAAAAAAATAGGTGGAGAAAAATTTTGCCTCTTTATTATTAGGTATAGATTTAAACTACAAACTACATACATATCCAACAGTGGTACTATGGTAGAGTCTGTGCCAAACGGACTGCTAATCATATCATCTTTCTTTCCCTGGTCCATGGATCCACAACTGGCGGTCCAGTTGTAGCACAGGGCCCATGGGCTTCAGAGAGTGCAGAAGTCATCGGGTTGGGCTAGGCTTCTGTGCAACAGTGAGGTTCTTCTAGTGCTTGTCTTGGAAAAAATAATCGAAATATTTCATCCCAGATTTGCCGTCTTTCATGGGAAGTATGACTTTAAATAGGAGAGCTGCTAAATTTTAGATGCCTGAAATTCTATATAGTAATTTTAGGTAACCAAGTGGTAGTACAATTAAAAGGACAATTCGCAAGAGGCAACTCACATTTTTTTATATATGGTCAAACCGTGACAAAATTGCATATTATCTGAAAAATCAGAAACCTAAAATATTGGAGAAGTTTAAAACAAATACATTTATATCAATATCTATATCTAAATTTCTTATAAAAACATACCTCACTATCTTTCAATTTTCACATGCAATTACTACTTCTAGTCTATCAACGTACAATGATACAAGGCATCCACATTGTACTATTTGTTTGGCCGTCACATTCTCCTATAATTTTATCTAATATTATATAAGCGTTTATTTTGTCCTTTCATTAATTTAACCAGCTTTGACAACAAATGCCAAGATACAACTATTTTATTTTTAAGAAAGTCCCGCGGCAACGCATAGAGTCATCTTGTAGTTTTCAACAACTAACCACCTGCTAACTCCCCAATTATGCATTGCCTTATATTTGGTCGTTGCAATGAAATTATCCTTGGTCATGCATGTCATTGTGATATACTGATAGGCATGTTGACTTTGGCCGACGGCTGGCTGGAAAAATCAATGACCACGAGTTATCTTCGCCGCATGGTACTATAGACTAAAGGCCTTATATTAAATAAAGTAATAAAGTAAGAATAAATAACATTCTTTCTTATAAAGACGTCTCCTATTAAACTACGGAAGAGATATGGATGGCTAATTATTTTTCCCCGTGATTCGATTGAAGTATACTATCATTAAACAATACGGATCCTGATAGGTATATACAGACATATCAAACTTTCACAGCCCTGAAAAAAAAAAGATTAAAAAAACCAAAGTCCAAACATGCAAACCTTGCCGTGTATATACATATTCAAAGTTTCAAACCGATATATAGGCCCGTTCGCTGGTCTGAAACTTAATTGAAACTGGCTGGTTCTGTGATAGAGAAATAATGTAGCAGCTGGTTGATGAACAGTGCACCTGTAAGGAGTAGCAGCCGGCTGGTCTGGTTTTTCCAGACCAGCGAACACAGCCATATTCTGTCGTTGGAAGAGTGGACTTATGTAAAATAATCATCATAAAAACTAGTACTATATATTGTTTAAGCTAAGAGAGGAACTTGATGATTACTTATTCTGTAAAATAATCATCATAAAAACTAGTACTATATATTGTTTAAGCTAAGAGAGGAACTTGATGATTACTTATTGATAGTGTGGATTTGAGGAATGCAATTTCAATACACGCGCAACCAGTGTGATAATCCCTCCTTTTTTTATTAAAAATGTAAATCTTGCTTCTCTAAGTAGTTATTAATATGTAACTTAAACTAATAATGGACTATATTTTTATAATGAACCTATCTCAAGATAAATGTTAACAATCCTACTGTTTTTATAAAACTAATTAAACTTGAGAACATTTGACTTCAGAATTATGTTTTTTAAAGACGAAGGGAGTACTATTTTTCTCATGGAATAAACTTCACCAATCAGAGCAGTTCTGATATGCACGAATCAAATTTCCCTCCCATAGCTTATTCTGCGACTTGCTAGTTACAAATCTGACAAGTGACAACTTGTTTCGCAAAAAAGAAAAGAAACTGACAGCTTAAGAACAGCCGGGCAAGCAGGGATGAACATGGCCCTTTCTTTCCTTTTTCTTTCTTTTTTTTTAACTAAGGTCAACACCATTTAGGTCTTGTTTAGTTTCTCTCTCTAAAGTTTACTCCATATCTCATCAAAAGTTTAGACACATGCATAGAATATTAAATATAAACTAAAAAATAACTGATTGTACAATTTGTGACTAATTTGTGAGACGAATTTTTAAACCTAATTAGTCCATGATTTGACAATGTGGTGCTATAGTAACACATGTGCTAATAGCGGATTAGTTATGTTTAATAAATCTATCTCACGGATTACTGATGGATTCTATAATTTGTTTTTTTTAGTATCCAAACATCTCATGCAACACCCTCATATGACATCTAATATGACACCCTAAAACTTTACATCTAAACACCCCATGAAGTTGCATGGTGTAGGCTGTTGTGTTTCCAATGATGGCATTCCAGCATGCATCATGATTTGTACAACGACAGTGTTGTCATATATTGTACCATGGTAGGGTGAGATCAGCTCCCTGTATCACTTTATTTCCCGTATATTTCTTGTTTGGTTACTCTTGTATTCATCTTAATTCATATATGTTTGATAATACTTAAACTAATTTATACCTCAATCCACCTAAATACATGTGGATTGAGATAGATACGATGTCATCTAAACAAGGCCTAGAGATTGTTACAAAGGACTAGGGTGAAAGCTCTAGTTTGATTTTGGTGAATTAATGAAACCCCAAGTGCTAACCTATTTCCGCTAGTGATAATGAGGTAGGTAGCACTATTTCAAGAGGTGGAGCAAATGAAGATCATGTTGATGATTGTGATCAAGTGCTCGGCTTGGAAAAGAAGAAAGAGAAAAATAAAAAGCTCAAGGCAAAGGTGAAACTTGATAGGAGCTTTTTGGTTTGGTGATCGAGACACTTAGCAATTGTGATCACATTTAGGATAGATAGCCGTACTATTAAGAGGGGTGAAACTCGTATCGAAATATGGTTATCAAAGTGCCACTAGACGTTCTAACTCATTACATATGCATTTAGATCTAGTGGAGTGCTAACATTCTTGAAAATATTTGTGAAAATATGCTAACACACATGCACAAGGTGATACACTCGGTGGTTGACATATTTGAACAAGGGTGAAGTGTTCACGCTTGAAGAGGAGGTGAAATAGGTGCATCGGACCCTGCTTCACAGAAGCGTCGGACTGGCCTCTGGCTGGGTCCGACGGCTAACCCTGCTGGGGGTGCTGACGTGGCGGCTTGTGAGAGCTCCTAGGGGAGCGTCATATCGGCCTGGGTCCGATGGCTAGGCCTCAGACTCAGTCTGATAGCTCTGGAACTTCTCGGTGTAAAATTGACTGGCGTCCGACCCTCGGCATCGGACCAGGGCTCGCGAGGGTGTCGGACCGACCGCGTGCACTGTTCATTCACTGCCACGCATGTGAGTGAGTGCGGGCGCGACACGTGTCTGTGTCAGACCGTGGCTTGGGTCCAACGGTGAGCGTCGGACTGGGGTCCGAGGGTTTTAACCCTCTCTGGACCTTACTGGACCATGTCGGACCCTCCCTGTGTGGAGTCCGACGGCGGGTCCGACTGTCTGGGTCTAACCGTGGTTCTTCAGCGCGTGGTAGGTGACCGTTGGCGGCAACGGTCGGTTTGGTTTTAACCTAGTTACATGGCAGCATGTGGTTGGCCGTAGAAGGCGTCGAACCCAGGCGTCGGACGGTCCGACGGCCCGTGTCTGCGGGATCCGACGATCACTTATGTGACCCAACGGTTCTATTTCATGGGGCTTCTATTTAAGCCCTATGGCCGGCTCTAACTCACTCTCTTGGCCATTTGCATTGACATTGCAACCTTGTGAGCTTAGCCAAAGCCCTCCCACTCATCTCTATTATTGATTCATCATCTTTGTGAGATTGAGAGTGAATCCAAGTGCATTGCTTGAGTGATTGCATCTAGAGGCACTTGGTGACTGTGTTTCACTGTGGATTTCACTTGTTTCTCTTGGTGGTTGCCGCCACCTAGATAGCTTGGTACAACGAGGATCGTCGAGCGGAGGAAAGTGATCATCTCCGGCTCCGATCGTGGTGATTGTGAGGGGTTCTTGACCTTTTCGACGGAGAGCCAAAAGGTACTCTAGTGGATTGCTCGTGGCTTGTGTGATCCTCATCTTGTGTTGGTTATGCGGCACCCGATTGTGGGTTAGGTGTGTGGTGTCCTATTAACTCATGAACCTCCAAGTGAGTGTATCGCCAAAACGAGGAGTAGCTTGCCGGCAAGTAAGTGAACCTCGGTGAAAAATCTTGTCGTCATCATTGTCTCCGAGGTTTTCATTGGATTCTATTGTGATTGATTAATTTCATCTTGTGATTGGCTCATTTCTCGACACAGACGGTATAACTTACTATCCATCTCGTGTATTTACATTCTTAGTGTAGCTAAGCTCTTTAGTGTAATTAGTTTTAAGAGCTAACTTGTGTTGGGTCTAATGGTTAGTGAGGCTCTTTAGTTAATCTTTAAAGTCTCACTAATTTAGTGTAGTGACATAGCCTTTGTGTGCTTAGAGACTATAGAAACTAGAATTGTGGTGGGTGGCTTGCATTTTTAGTAGGCTAACGCAACATTCGCTTCACCTCATATTTGTCTAACCATTTTGCTTAGTGTTGTTGTAGAAATTTTTATAGGCTATTCATCCCCTTCTAACCATTATGACCTTTCATAGGGGCATCCAGTCTGGGATTATGGCTAATCTTACACATGATAGCAACACGGTAACACTGTGTCACTCATTACTAGCGCCTAAGGCTAAGGGCATCTTCAACAATTGGTTTTTAAGCTAGCTCTAACATTTTTTCTCATATTTTAAAAGAAGAGAGAGAAAAGCTAGCTCTTAGTCAAGAGCTAAGCTCATGCACACATTTCACGGTGATGTGTGAATATCATGTTAAGCTATCCATATTAAAAACTATGTGCTAAAGTTAGCACTATTAAAAAAATTAGCTTAAAGTTAGTAACTAGCTCTAACCATTGCGGGTGTCATAAAGACACTGTTACACAGAGGGCTAGCTAGAGACATCTGGAGACCGAAATGGATTGGGTCGTAAAGGCATAAAGCCAACTTTATTCCTGATAGCGGTAGCAGCATAAAGTCATTAGCCCAACAAGCTTAGAATAACTCCAATAATTTTTCTTAAACTTATATTACTCTCTAATAAATTTTAATTTAAAGAGCCATTTGAATAAAAAATCTCAATATATCTTTCACCCTCTAACGATTTTTTGTATCACGCGTACACTCTATGGATTCATTTCCGCTCATCATGTTTGACTAACGAGAAATCCAAAATAGAGTAGGATACTATTTGGAGATCTAATTAAAAAAAGGTTAACGTGACATTCCTATTAATATAAAAATGATATAAAGAGACTCCCAGAGATGCTTAGCACCAAATCTCAAGCTTGAGGCTCAACGTCAGCGAATAAGAAAAAGGGCATCTGTGGAGTGTGGGGAACATACAGCCTGTTCGATTGGCTGGTGGATCTCGTAAACGATCGAAAATTTCTAACCGAAACAGTATTTTTCTCTCACACCAAACCAGCCAGCAGTAATAATCCATGAACCAGCTAGCCATCCGAACAGGCCGATAGCATCGAGCAAATCGAATGACAGGCACTAGGAAATTCTTTTATGTTAGAAGGAACCCCCATCTTTTGGTTGTTCTCAATCTCATATGTAATAGAGCATATCACACTTTTTCGTGGGATAATTCTTAGGACTTTATTTGGTCGGGCTCCTTGCTAAAGAAAAAAGCCAAAGCCAATAAAGTACAAAAATACTAGTTTCATCAACTCCTACTTCATTTTGGGGAAAAATGATTTCTCACTATAGTGAGCTCTGCCGAAGGGGTTAAGGTCGGTTTGGCCTCACACTCGTGATGCCCTAGAGGAAACCCTTCCTCTATTTGCCATGTTCGCTTGATTGATAAGTTATGACTAAAAGTACTGTTGGTTGATTTATTATGAGAGAAAAATATTATTTGTTGGCTGAAAAAATACGGTTTATAAACCAAGCGAACAGGACGATTGACCTTGGCAGCCATAACATCAAACTCACTCAACAAACAGTGTGACGCACGCTCACACGATTGATGAGGAGAATATCAGTGACTTGTGGATTATCAATGGGAATTAGGAGTCTTATTTGTACTGCCCATGACACTACGGGCTCCTCGTTTCTAAGTTTTAGAGCATCTTCAAGAGTTTTTAAGAATTTTTATTCAAAACTAAGAAGTTTTTCAAGTCGTCAAAAAGTATTGGGTGCACAAAATAAAATCATCTCCAACTATTTTCAACAAATCACTCCCAAAAAAATATCAAAAATTTGACCCCACACAAAATTTTCTTTCGTCTCCATACAAACACACAGAAGTACTGAATCTGTTGGATCATTATACTATCACATCATAATAATACACTGAACTCAGATAAATTCACATCGTCTGTATCAATGACTTCCAAGGATCGGTGAGAGGGCTTGCTGATCTCAAGAAAATGAGTGCCTGCCAAGCCCATGCTGTCACGTCATGTCCATGTCCATGTCCATGTCCATACCAAGCAAGACAACGGCACAGTACTACAATCTGCTGCACAATCTAGTAATAATGTGTTTGAGTTTACAAATCAAACCCAAAAAAACACTGGAAACAGATCACCAGGAATCACAACGGTACACATAGTAGACATGAATAACACTGTACAATTTGGTCCACAATTTTTTTTCTCAAGAGTAATTCAAAGGGATTTGTATGAATGCATGACACTGTACTTCATATCAAACTTCACAGTTTTTAATTTTTTATAACGATGACAAATATTCAGTTCAAACGAGCTTGAGTGGGCAGCCCCCTTCCATTTGCTCACAACCTGAGCAAGTGTGTCGTAGGACACGCCTCCGGGCCGGAGCGTGCTGGCCGCCACTCCCTTCTCGCCATGCATCAGTTAGATTGATCTCTTCCAATTGGCCCCCTTGGTTCAGCGCCCCGATCGGGGGCGCCCAACCGCTCCATGGTTGGTGGGCCCCGTCGCACAACGCCATAAAGGTTGACCTGAGCCGCCAGACGCCCCACCTACATCCTAACCCTAGCCGATCTAGAGAGGGGGCGTTGCCAGCGACGAGAAGCTCCGTCATCGGCCACCGCCGCCTCTGCACCGCCGCCACCGTGACAGCGCCTCCACAGCCGGGCTTCACTGCGCCACCGTCAAGCAACCCCATGGTCAGCTCATCTTCTACGAAGGCGGCCGATGGTTTGCATCTCTCGCAACCTCTCTCTCTCTCTCTCACTCTGTCTGTTAATCCCGTACTAGTATATGTTCTAGGACTCGCTATTTATCCCAAATGTAAGTACACATGCTAGATCTATGGCTAGTTGATCCTATATTTTTCTATCAATGGTATTAGTCGCCTACCTAGGCGTAGATCTACCTTCTCGGGGTAGAAAACCGAGTAGAAGAAATTAGAAGGAGGTGATTCAAATCGGATCGAACTCCAACCCTAAACCCTAACCCTAACACTAACCCTAACCCTAGAAACGGATCGAACGAAGGAGGGGAGGACTTACCCGGACTCTCCGCCGCGCATCACCACCGTCGTCGCGTGGGTTGAATATTGTCGTCGCGCAGGAAGGAGCCCCGCCACCAACCCGGCCGAGGGCACCATCATAGGACCGCTCGACGGCGGCGTGCTCACCCACTAGGGAGCGCGCGCTCCGGCGAGGGGACCAACGGTGGCACCGGTCAGATCTAGGATTTAGGCAAAGTCTCCATCACAGCGCGTGTGGGGGCGCAAAGAGCACAACCACGGCGCGTGCCGCTCGACGGCGCTGCTCACGGATCTAGCCGCACGCATGCACCGGCGAAGGGCGCCACGACAGCGCCACCACGTTTTCTCTCGGGCCGTCGTGGTTCGGAGTGAGAGTGGGAGAGAGAGCTGACGCCGTGGCAAAGAGAGAGAAGAGAATGAGAAGAATGACCTAGGGTTCAGGCGCGTAGCCTCCGTCGCCGTTTTTATATCCGCCGAGAACGACGGAACAACCGTCCGATCACGATGAATGACTAAGAGCCATCGGGCCAGATACATCCTAGGCGAGGAAGGAGAATCCTGGCCTAGGCCCAGGTTGCGGCCTGGGCGTGGGGGAGCGGGCGCGCGTGCTCTGTTGGGCCGCGAGCGCGGACGCATGGGCGGAATTTCGTTGCTGGGCCGAGCACTGTTTCAATGGGCTGGGCTAAATGAAAGTACAAACTGAGTTAATGTTTTATTCATTTTCAGAAGCAAATTTTGATGATTTTTTTGTCCAGTTTCAATCTCTGTCAAAATTGGAACCAACGGGATAATTTTTTCAGAGGGTAGATTAGTACAGTTAATTGCTTCTCAAAAGTAGACAAATAATTTTTTCTAATGTTTCCACTACAATGTTAAAATTTATTATCTTCTAATTAAATTCGAATCAACGGGAGAATTTAATTTGAAGATTTTTTTGTTCAAGAAATAATAATAATATTATTTTTCACCAAATAATAGCAATATTATAATGTTTATTCATAAGTTTTTCATGCATTAATTTTTTTCGAGGCGGTGATGTAGAATTAGTGTATAAGAAAGTTGTATGTTTTAATTTTGACCAACGTTAAATTAAAGCACAATTATGATGTCATTTTTCTCACTATCTCTCCGGTGTTGTTCATCAACCCAATGTTTTATCTACTTTTGCATACCGCTCTTGAAGGGAGCAACTTATGGCGATATGAACTAGCTTCTAATTAAATGACCTTGCTCTCCGTGTCTAGCGGGAGAGGAAAGATAATTAATTTCAACGCTTTCGGCAAGAGATCATGCGAAGTCTGGATGAAGTATGACATCGAATGCAAGAAATGAGACATTTCAAACAGCAAGTGCTTGATGGTGGCTAAGTCCACAATTTCAGATGCGATAAGAGGGTCTATCCCAGATTGTGATACCGCCACGGGGTATCTTAAGAAAGTGGAGAGTTAGTTCACTGGCTCTTCAAAGGTTTATGCTAGTACTTTGATCATGAAATTGTTCAATAAAATACACCGTTTAGAGCACATTCATGAGCAACATTTTGCCAATGGATTTGGGGCTCAAGGATGAGTTCCTGATTCATTTCGTTTTTGCTTCCTTACCAAAGGAATATGAAACTTTTGCTGTTAATTATAACATATAGCCCGATAAGTGGGATATAGAGAAGCTCATTGCAATGTGTGTTTAAGAAGAGGAGAGGTTGAAATCCTTATAGGGTGACTCTGCTAACCTTGTGAAGGACAACAAGAAGAAGAACTTCAATAAGAATGCCAAACCTCAAGGAAAAGCCCCTTAGAATGACCACCATCAGAAGAACAACAATACTTAAGTTGAGAAGGATTAGTGTAAATGGTGCAAGAAGCATGGACATTACTAGAGGGATTGTCCAGACTTGCTGAAAAGTCTTTTGAAGAGTGGTGAGGATTTCATTACATTCATAGATGAATCCTTGTATTTAAGTTATGAAAATCTACTTGGTAGAATGATTCAGGTGTAACTGTTCATGTTGCAAATTCATTACAGGGAATTCCGTATGAGGAGAACCCTGCAAAGAGGAGAAAGAAGGATTAAAGTAGCAAATGGAGTTGAAGCTGAAGTTGAAGCCATTGGAGATCTCTCTCTAGAATTAGATGATGGATTTATACTTCAGCTTTCAGATATTCTTTATATACCCTCTTTGCGTAGAAACTTGATAAGTGTCTCATGACTTGACGATGATAGTTATGATTGCCATTTTGGTAATTGCAAATGTTGGATTGGGTATAATAATAAGTGTGTTGGTCTTGCCTTCCGACAAGATAAGCTTTATTTATTATCAATTTCTGAGAATGTGAATGATGTTAGCACTAAGAATGAGAATACTTCCTCATCTATGAATACAACAAATAAGTGGAAGAGAGTGCATGATGTATCTTTGAAATTATAGCACTGTCATTTAGGCCATATTTCGAGAGAGAGAATAGAGCGATTGATTAAGAAATCAATTCTTCTACCTTTAGAATTTTCAGATTTAGAACAATGCATAGATTGCATAAAAGGAAAGTACGTTAAGAAAATAAAGAAAGATGCCAAACGAAGCGCATGAATTTTATAAATAGTTCACACAGATATCTGTGGTTCTTTTCCTATGAAAAGTGTGGATGGTTATGATTCATTTATAACATTCATAGATGATTATTCTCGTTTTGGCTATATTTATCCAACTAAGGAAAGATCGGAAGCGTTGGATAAATTTAAGATATTTAAGGCTAAAGTAGAAAATCAGCACAACTTAAAGATTAAGGTTGTAAGGTCCAATCGTGGGGGAGAGTACTACGGTCGACACACCCCATATGGCTAAGTTCCTAGACCCTTTGCAAGGTTCTTACAGGAAAATGGCATAATAGCCCAGTATTCTACACCGGGCGAGCCTCAGCAGAATGGAGTAGCTAAAAGATGCAACCATACCTTAATGGATATGGTGAGAAGCATGATAAGTTACTTTACCCTACCGATAAGTTTATGGATGGAGGCGTTAAAAACCACCATTCATATTCTTAATCGAGTGTCAAGCAAGTCGGTGTCCAAAACACACGTATGAGTTGTGGACAGGAAAGGAACCCTCACTTAACTATTTACGTGTGTGGGGTTATCTAGCTGAGGCAAAAGTCTTTAACCCAAACATAGAGAAGCTAGACTCCAAGACAGTCAGTTGCCATTTTATTGCCTATCTAGAAAAGTCAAAAGGTTATCGCTTCTATTGTCCTAACAGACAAACAAAGTTTGTAAAAACAAGACATGATGTCTTCTTGGAGGATGATATGATTAGGGGGAGCATGGTAGCATGAGAAATTATTTTTGAAGAGAAGCGGGTATACGTGCCCACTCCTATGGTTCAGAAACCATTCTTCACGCTACCTGTTGTTGTTGTATCCACAGTGCAAGACACTGTAGTAACATCACCTGTTGTTAGTTCTCCGATGGTAACAATGAATGAACATGAGGAACATGTCCTTCAGGATCCCTAGAACTCGTTGTCACACATGAGGGAGAACAACAACAGACTCAAATAGAACAAGCATCATCTAGTGAGGCCCCTATAAGGTCTCAAAGAGTCAGGAGATCAGCCATTCCTGATAACTACGAAGTTTATGAATGTGAGGAATTTCAAATGGAGGGTGATCCCACCTCATTTGAAGAAGCCATGAGAAGTGCTCACTCATCCAAGTGGCTTGAAGCCATGGAAGATGAAATGAAATCAATGAAAATCAACGGTGTTTGGAACTTAGAAATAATTCCTAAAGAAGCCAAGACAATAGGCTATAAATGGGTCTACAAAACTAAACATGACTCCAAAGGGAATATAGAAAGGTTTAAAAGCGAGACTTATGGCGAAAAGGTTTCACGCAAAGAGAAGGCATAGATTACAATAAGACATTTTCTCTAGTCTCATATAAGGATTCTTTTAGAATCATAATGGCGTTTGTAGCACATTATGATTTAGAATTACATCAGATGGATGTAAAGACGACATTCCTAAATGGGGATCTGGAGGAAAATATTTACATGGCACAACCGAAAGGTTTTGTTGTGGAAAAAAAAGAACACATGGGATGCCGCCTGAAGAAATCCATTTACGGATTAAAACAAGCTACAAGACAGTGGGTATTTGAAGTTTTATAGTAAATAAGAAAGTTTGGGTTTTAAGAAAATATAGAGGACAATTGTGTTTATGCAAAGTTCAAGAATGGGAAATACATTTTCCTAGTCTTGTATGTGGATGACATCTTGCTCGCTAGCAGTGATGTTAATCTACTACTAGAAACAAAGAACTTCTTGTCCTCAAAGTTTGATATGAAGGATCTTGGTGAAGCTTCATGCGTCCTAGGAATAGAGATTCACCGAGATAGAAAAGGGGGTTTTAGGATTGTCACAAAAGGCATACTTAGAAAAGGTTCTAAAGAAATATAGTATGCAAAATTATAAGTCTTCACCTGCTCCCATAGTCAAGGGCGATAGATATGGGGAAATTTAATGTCATAGGAACCAACATGAGATCGATCAAATGAAAGTGGTTCCATATAGTTCAGTTGTTAGGAGTTTACTATATACCCAAGTGTGTACTCACCCTAACTTAGCATTTGTTACCGGGTTACTTGGCAAATATCAGAGTAATCTAGGAATAGAACACTAGAAATTAGTAAAGAAAGTTTTGTGTTACCTGCAATGTATGAAGGGTCTCATGCTAACGTACAGAAGATCTGATTCCCTACATATAGAGGGGTATACAGATTCTGATTATGCGAGAGATGATAGAAAATCCACGTCAGGATACATATTCACTCTCACAGGAGGAGCTATATCGTGGAAAAGCTCAAAGCAAACTATCACTACATCATCTACAATGTATGTCGAGTTTGTAGCATGTTATGAGGCCATAGGGCATGTGAATTGACTGAAGAAATTCATGCTCGGGTTGAAAGTGGTAGACGACATACATAAACCACTTAAGTTATACTGCGATAATAATCTAGCAGTATGTTATGCTCACAACAATAAGTCAAGTGGTGCTGCCAAACACATTGACATAAAGTATTATGTTGTGAAAGACAAAGTCCGAGATCATATAATTAGTCTTGAGCATATAAGAACAGAAAAGATGCTCGCGGATCCACTTACAAAAGGCTTACCACCTAGCGTGTTTAGAGAACATTTAGCCGGTATGGGTTTAAGGGAAAGCCTATGATTCCTAGACAATAAGGGCCTAGTTGAGAATCTAGTTCAAAACAGAGAGGTGCATTATAGCTGTTTAATCTAATGGCAACTGACCATGACGATGAGGCACGCTCTATGCACTGATCTGTGATGGAATGGGAACAAGATAAAGTAAGTAAGTTAAGTTTAAGTCATAAGGTGAGATCAAGAGGGGAATGCTAGATTGATCTCTTCCAATTAACCCGCCCTTGGATCCGCGCCCCGATCGGGGGCGTCCAACCGCTCTATGGTTGGTGGGGACCGGGGCACAAGGTACGAGGTTGACCTGAGCCACCAGATCCCCCCTACATCCTAACCCTAGCCGATCTAGAGAGGGGGCATTGCCAGCGATGGGAAGCTCTACCACCAGCCACCGCCGCCTCTGCACCGCCGCCACCCGAAAGCTCTAGTTTGGTTTTGGTTAATTGATGAAACCCTAAGTGCTAACCTAGTTTATCAAAGTGATTGTGAGATAGGTAGCACTATTCCAAGTGGTGAAGCAAATAAAGATCATGACATGATGATGGTGATTCCATGGTGATGATCAAGTGCTTGGACTTGGAAAAGGAGAAAGGAAAACAAAAGGCTCAAGACAAATGTATAAGTGGTAGGAGCCTTTTCGTTTTGGTGATCAAGACACTTAGCGAGTGTGATCACATTTAGGTTCGATAGCCGTACTATTAAGAGGGGTGAAACTCATATCGAAATGCGGTTATCAAATTGACACTAGATGCTCTAACTCATTGCATATGCATTTAGGATCTAGTGGAGTCCTAACACCCTTGAAAATGTTTGTGAAAATATGCTAACACACATGCACAGAGGTGATACACATTGTGTTAAGCACTTGAGAACAAGGGTTTGTATCTCCACCGACGCCTGTCTGAGAAAAGACATGGCTTCATAGAGTGCACCGGACGCTGGTCACGCAGTGACCTGACGCTGGGGTCCTGCGTCTCGTCAGTAGCAGCAGTGAGCGCGCTGTCTCGGTCTTCTGACCGGACGCTAACACGAAGAGTGACTGGACGCTAAGGGCCTATGTCCGGTCAGTGCTGACATGGCGGTGCACAAAGGAGACAGTGAGTGACTGGACGCTGGGTGAGTCCGGTCGGGCATGACCGGATGTGTCCGGTCGTGAGTGGAACCTTACTGGAAACGACCGAACGACACTGGGGTCCTACGTCCGGTCACTTCGAAGCAGCGCGACCGATCACAACTTAAATGTACCGATGATCGTTGAGATCGGCGATCAACGTTTGAAGCAGGGGCCATGTGGCGTGCATCGCGTGATTGGATGCTGGGGTCCAGCGTCCGGTTGATCTAACCGGCGTGTCCGATCACCCTGTTTTTCAGTGGACTGAGGAGCCGACGGCTCTATTTCGTGAGGGCTTCTATTTAAGCCCCATGGCTGGCTCAAGCTTAGTTTCTTGGCCATTTACATTGATATAGCAATCTAGTGAGCTTAGCAAAAGCTCTCCCACTCATCTCCATCATTGATTCATCATCTTTGTGAGATTGGGAGAGAATCCAAGTGCATTGCTTGAGTGATTGCATCTAGAGGCACTTGGTATTCATGTTTTGCTGTGGGATTCACTTGTATCTCTTTGTGGTTGCCGCCACCTAGATGGCTTGAAGCAGCGAGGATCGTCGAGCGGAGGTTTGTGATTGTCTTCGGCTTCGATCATGGTGCTTGTAAGGGGTCTTATGCCTTCCCGGTGGAGTGCCGAAAGGTAACTCTAGTGATTGCTCATGTCATTGAGTTACTTCACTTGTGGGGAGGTTCTTGTAGTGTCTAATTGTGTGGACGAGCTTCGTGCAACACCTCTTAGCCAATGAACCACCAAGTGTTGATCGACACAATGGGGACTAGCGTGCCGGCAAGCACGTGAACCTCGAGAGAAAAATTGGTTGTCTCTTGCCCTTTAGGTATTCTCTCGATGATTGATTTAGTATTCATCTTGTGATTTGTTCACTCATCTACATGGTGGTATAATCACCCTACTCACTCATTTATATTCTTGCAAACTAGTTGTAGCAAGCTCTTTAGTGTAGCTAGAATTGAGAGCTTGCTTTATAGTTTAAGTTCATCTAGTGGAGCTCTTTAGTGTAGCAAGTGTGAGAGCTCTTAGTGAGTAGTGACATAGCAAATTGTGTGTTTAGTAATCATAGCAACTAGAATTGTTGGATAGGTGGCTTGCAACCCTTGTAGAGCTAGAGCAAGCTTGCATTTCGCTATTTGTTATACTAATCAAATTACTCTAGTTGATTTATAGATTTTTAAATAGGCTATTCACCCCCCTCTAGCCATATTAGGACCTTTCAAGTGGTATCGGAGCCGTGGTCACCGTTTGATTGAAGGCTTAACAACCTCGGTGTCAAATTATGGCTCAAGTTGTGTTCAACCATGTGGGGGGCAAACCACCATTCTTTGATAGCACAAGCTATGATTATTGGAAAAGAAAGATGAGGATGTATCTTGGTTCAATCAATGATCAAGTATGAGATGTGACCGAAAATGACTATGCTATTGTTGATCCCAACAATCTCACCAACCAAGACAAGGCCAACAAGTAATGCAATACAATGGCCCTCAACACCATATACAATGCCATTGATTCCAAGGTGTTTAAGTAAATCAAGGATTGTGATAGAGCAAATGAGATGTGGAAGAGATTGGAGAAAACATATGAGGGCACACTGGAGGTAAAGAGTGCCAAGTTGTATATTCTCAAGAATAAGTTGATAAGCTTCAAGATGAAGGAAGATGAGAGCATTCCGGAGATGTTCCATCAATTGCAAGTAATTATCAATGATTTGAAGGCATTGGGAGAAAAGATCAAGAATGATGATGTCTCTTATTGGTTCTTGATGTGTTTACCTCCAAGATTTGAGATGTTGAGATTGCTTATCATAAGAGGATGATTGAAGGAGACTACCTCCAACCAAGTACTAGGTGAGGTCATGATACAAGAAACTTACCGTGTGGAAAGGGAAGGGGTTGACAAGAATGACAAGAAGGAAGACGAAGATAAGAAAAGAAAAGTGTAGCATTCAAGGCTAGTTCATCATCCAAGAACAAGGGCAAGTCCAAGAAAGAATCAAGTGATGATGATGATCTTAGTGATATTGATGATGAAATCATGGCTCTATTTGTGCGCAAGATGGGCAAATTCATGAAGAAGAAGGGGTATGGTGAAAGAAAGATAAGAGATCACACCAAAAGCAAAGAATATGTGAGAAGATGCTACAATTGCAAGAGCCCCGATCATGTTGTAGTGGATTGTCCCTACAATAGTGACAATGATGAGGATGAAAAGAAGAAGCACAAGAATGACAAGAAGGAAAAGAAGAAGAAGAAGAAAAGGATGACCTTCCAAAAGAAGAAGAAGGGTGGAGGATATGTGGTCACTTGGAATAGTGATGGCTCTTCGAATAGTGATGACTCTAGTGATGATGGCAACAAATCTATCAAGAAAGCACTAGCAAGCATCGCCATCAACAACAAGCCCTCCATCTTCGACACTCCATCGACAGGCCTCATGGCAAAGCCTACCAAGGTAAAATATGATATGAGTGATGATGATGAATGTGAAAGTGATGCTTGTAGGAATGATGATGATGATGAGGAGGAGGAGTACACCAAGGATGAGTTCTTGGACATGTGTAAGCAAGTGCACACTTGCGTTGAGATGAAGAGAAAGGAGTGCAAAAAATTACTCAAGAAAGTCAAATTTCTTGAGCAATCCTTTCATGAGCTCAATGCCACTCAATGAGAGGCTAATAGAAGCCCATGAGAAACTTGGCAAATCTCACTCTAAACTTGAAAAAATTCACTCCTCTCTCATTGAGTAAGTCAAGAAAGAGGAAGCCAAGAAGGAGCAAGTGATTGTGTCTTGTGATGTGGGACTAACATGTGATATCATTGATGAATCTTATTATAATTCCATTGTAGTTGCTCCCACTAACCCTTCTTGTAGCACTTCACCTTTGAGTGATGGTCTCACTTGTGATGCCTCACTAATGGTGGAAAATGAGACCCTCAAGAAGGAGGTGAATGAGCTCACTCGTGCCTTAGGCAATGCCTATAGTGGAGATGCCCGCTTGCTAAAGTGCTTGGGTAGCCAAATATTTTCTCTCAACAAAGAGGGATTAGGCTATACCCCAAGAAAGGCAAGGGGGCCTTTGTTACTCCCAAAGTTAGCTTTACGAAGGGCAATGGTCGGTTTTGCAATAGATGCAAGACTAACAAGAACAAGCAATCTATTGTATCATCAATTAAATTTGATTCTTATTACATGCTTTTTAAGGGTGTCAATGGTGTGAAGGCTAAGTTTATTGGTACACCAATTGTGAGCCCAAAGAAAAAGGACATTTGGGTACCAAACACCTTGGTAACTAACCTTCAAAGATCCAAGCAAGTTTGGGTACCTAAAAGGAATTGATCTTCTTTTGTAGGTCAATTATAAAACCGGAGGAAGGCATTGGGTGCTTGATAGTGGATGCACACAACACATGACCGGTGATCCAAGAATGTTCAATTTAATCAATGAAAATAAGAGCAATGGGATTGATAGTATCACATTTGGTGACAATGGCAAAGGTAAGGTCAAAGGTCTTGGTAAGATTGCAATATCCAATGACTTGAGCATTTCCAATGTGCTACTAGTAGAGAGCTTGAACTTCAACCTATTATCGGTAGCTCAATTATTTGATCTTGGTTTTAAGTGCATATTTGGTGTGGATGATGTAGAGATCATAAGTGTAGATGGCTCTAACTTGATATTCAAAGGATTTAGATATGAGAATCTATACTTAGTTGATTTCAACGCTAGAGAAGCTCAATTGTTAACATGTTTAATCACTAAGTCTAGCATGGGTTGGTTATGACATAAAAGGCTTGGTCATGTTGGAATGAAATAATTAAACAAGTTGATCAAGCATGACTTAGTTAGAGGCTTGAAAGATGTCACATTTGAGAAGGATAAATTATGTAGTGCATGTCAAGCCGGAAAGCAAGTTGGTAACACACATCATAAGAAAAGCATAATGAGCACATCTAAGGCATTTGAGTTGGTGCACATGGACTTGTTTGGACCAACCACATACATTAGTATTGGTGGAAACAAATACGGATTTGTGATTGTGGATGATTTCACTAGATACACATGGGTGTTCTTTCTTGTTGATAAGAGTGATGTGTTTACAACATTCAAATCATTTGTCAAGGGCATTCACAATGAGTTTGAAACAACTATCAAGAAAGTTAGAAGTGACAATGGTAGTGAATTCAAGAACACTAGAATTGATGAGTTGTGTGATGAATTTGGAATTAGACATCAATTCTCGACCAAGCACACTCCACAATCAAATGATCTTGTTGAGAGAAAGAATAGAACACTCATTGACATGGCAAGATCAATGTTGAATGAGTACAATGTGAGTAATTCTTTTTGGGCCGAAGCAATCAACATGGCTTGCTATTATAGCAACCGACTCTATTGTCACCCTATGATGGAGAAGACACCTTATGATCTATTGAATAGAATAAAGCCCAACATAGCATACTTTTGGGTTTTTGGTTGTAAATGCTATATATTGAAGAAAGGCACTAGATTAAGTAAGTTTGAAAAGAAATATGATGAAGGTTTCTTACTTGGTTACTCCACTACTAGCAAGGCATATAGAGTTTGGAATTTGGCTAGTGGTACTCTTGAGGAGGTTCATGATATGGAATTTGATGAAGCAAATGGTTCCTACGAGGAAGATGAGAATCTAGATGATGTAAGAGGCACTCAATTGGTCAATGCAATGAAGAATATGGACATTAGTGATATAAGGCCTAGAGAGGTGATTGATGTTGAAGATGACAAGAATCAAGTGCTCTCTAACTCAAATGTGCAAGCTAGTGGTTCTCATGATCAAGTTCAAGCAAGTACTAGTGATGACAAAGTGCAAGATCAACAACAAGTGGATAGTTCATTATCTCAACCAAGTGATCAATCAAATGCAAGCAATCAAGTGCAAGTGCTTCAACCAACCAATGTTGCAAGAGATCATCCATTGAACACTATAATTGGTGATATTTCAAGAGGTGTGCAAATTAGATCAAGATTGGCTTTATTTTGTGAGCATTTCTCATTTGTGTCATCCATTGAATCTAAGAAGATAGATGTAGCTTTGAAGGATGCTGATTGGGTCAATTCTATGCATGAAGAGCTAAACAACTTCACAAGAAACCAAGTATGGTAGTTAGTTGAGAGGCCTAAGGATCATAATGTGATTGGAACCAAGTGGGTTTTTCAGAATAGGCAAGATCAAGATGGGATAGTAATAAGGAACAAAGCAAGATTAGTGGCTTAAGGTTACACTCAAGTTGAAGGACTTGACTTTGGAGAAACATATGCCCCGGTTGCAAGATTGGAAGCAATTAGGATCTTGTAAGCCTATGCTTGTGCCCACAACATCAAGTTGTACCAAATGGATGTGAGGAGTGCATTTCTCAATGGGTACATCAATGAGCTTGTGTATGTTGAGCAACCTCCCGGTTTTGAAGATGAAAAGAAATCCAACCATGTTTACAAGTTGAGAAAGGCTTTGTATGGATTGAAACAAGCACCTAGAGCATGGTATGAGAGATTGAGGGATTTCCTACTCTCTAAGGGATTCAAGATGAGAAAGGTTGACACCACTCTCTTCACCAAGAAGCTTGGAAATGACTTGTTTGTAATGCAAATCTATGTTGATGATATCATATTTGGGTCAACAAATCAAGGTTTTTGTGAAAAGTTTGGCAAGATGATGGCAAGTGAGTTTGAGATGTCCATGATTGGAGAGCTTAGTTACTTCCTTGGTCTTCAAATCAAGCAAATGAAGAATGGCACATTTGTGAGTCAAGGCAAGTATATCAAGGACATGCTCAAGAAGTTTGGAATAGATGATGCTAAAGCTATTAGTACACCAATGGGAACAAGTGAAAGCTTGGATAGTGATGCTAGTGGCAACATGGTGGATCAAAAGATATATCGATCTATGATTGGAAGCCTATTTTATGTGACCGTATCAAGGCCGGATGTGATGTTTAGTGTATGCATGTGTGCTATATTTCAAGCCTCACCAAGAGAAAGTCATTTGAAGGCAACAAAGAGAATATTGAGGTACTTGAAGCATACACAAAATGTTGGATTGTGTTATCCCAAAGGAGCAAGATTTGAGTTGATTAGATATTCGGACTCCGATTATGCGGGATGCAAAGTTGAGAGAAAGAGCACATCGGGCACATGTCAACTATTGGGAAGATCACTTGTCTCTTGGTCATCAAAGAAGCAAAATAGTGTAGCACTTTCAACCGTCGAAGCGGAGTACATTTCGGCCGGTAGTTGTTGTGCTCAATTGCTTTGGATGAAGGTTACTTTGAGTGACTTTGGAATCAAGTTCAAGAAAGTGTCATTGCTATGTGATAATGAGAGTGCAATCAAGTTAACCAACAATCCGGTTCAACATGCAAGAACAAATTACATTGATGTCCGCCATCATTTCATAAGAGATCATCAACAAAAAGGGGATATTTTGCATTGAGAGTGTGGGCACCGAAGATCAATTTGCCGATATCTTCACCAAGCCACTTGATGAGAAGAGGTTTTTCAAGCTAAGGAATGAATTGAATATACTTGACTTCTCCAATATGTGTTGATACACCCTCCCATTATATGACATGCCTCTCCTTCGAGCAAAGAAAGGTAAAATTGATTGACATGTCATCCATCTATTGCTAAGGACTTGTTTAGTGCATCTAGTCATTTCTATCATGTCCTAGGCTCATTCATGAAAATCAAATGAATTTGATGCTTGTATGGTACCACTATTGCTTGTATGTTTGAAATGATCTAGTGGTAGCATATGACATGTTTGTGGGCTTATAAACCTAGTGTTTGATCTAGAAATTAAGCTATAAGTGTTTAACTCAACATGGTACAAGATAACCCTTATTTGGAGGTGTGAAGAAGCTTGTCCTTGGATCAAACCGAGTTAAATATCTTTTGCAAGTGATCTAGATTGAACCAAATTGGGAAAATGATCCTCATTTCACATGGTTTCACCCCAACCTATCTATAATTTGAGCTCGCCTTTTGTGCTAATTGTTGACAAAGGGGAGAGAAATTCACAAAGATAATAAGATTAGGAGGAAAAAACAAATGAAATGATATTGTAAGGGGATCAATCAAATGCACACAAGTAGGGGGAGTAAGCTCATAAACTTGAATGTTGCATTTGAATGTGCATTTCATATATTTGCCTGCATGGCACAAGTTTTAAATTTCAATATCCATGCTTATGTGGTGTATGCTAGTTCTATACTTGAATGGTGAAATGAAAAACTAGCATGCATAGGCTAAAGTAACTAGACTTATGTTCACTCTATGGAAACTAGATCCTTGCTTGTAATGTTGATCTCATAGGGTATTCTAGTTTTTGTATATGTCTAGTTACTAATGGTGCTAAGGATGGTATATTGGTGCACTCCGATTGGTATCACGCTTCAAAAGTCCATCTCTTATACCTTAGCATCATTTGGTAGAGATTGTCTCCTATATTTCCTATCTAAGCAAATGTGCAAGTTTTAATCCAAACTCTTAGCACATATGTAGGGGGAGCAATTGCTACCATATGGGATTTATGAAACTTGTCCATATCCTTTTACACATGGTAAATATGCTTGGACAAGCAACGTGGATTCAATTAAATCTCAATTCATATCTTTGTGTAAGGGTTGTCATCAATTACTAAAAAGGGGGAGATTGAAAGCTCTAGTTTGATTTTGTTTAATTGATGAAACTCTAAGTGCTAACCTAGTTTATCAAAGTGATTATGAGATAGGTAGCACTATTCCAAGTGGTGAAGCAGTGAGCGCGCTGTCTCGGTCTTATGACCGGACGCTGGCACGAAGAGTGACCAGACGCTAAGGGCCTGTGTCCGGTCAGTGCTGACGTACGTTGACATGGCATCGCACAGAGGAGACGGTGAGTGACCGGATGCTGGGTGAGTCCGGTCGGGCGTGACCGAACACGTCCGGTCGCGAGTGAAACCTTACTGGAAACGACCGGACGCTGGGGTCCTACGTCCGGTCACTTCAAAGCAGCGCGTCTGGTCACAACTTAAATGTACTGATGACTGTTGAGATCGGGCGATCAACGTTTGAAGCAGGGGCCACGTGGTGTGCATCGCGCGACCGGATGTTGAGGTCCAGCATCCGGTCGATCTGACTGGCGTGTCCGGTCGTCTTATTTTTCAGTGGATTGAGGAGCCAACGACTCTATTTCGTGGGGGCTTCTATTTAAGCCCCATGGCTAGCTCAAGCTTAGGTTCTTGGCTAGTTACATTGACATAGCAACCTAGTGAGCTTAGCAAAAGCCCTCCCACTCATCTCCATCATTGATTCATCATCTTTGTGAGATTAGGAGAGAATCCAAGTGCATTGCTTGAGTGATTGCATCTAGAGGCACTTGGTATTCGTGTTTCGCTGTGGGATTCACTTGTATCTCTTGGTGGTTGACGCCACCTAGACGGCTTGAAGCAGCGAGGATCGTCGAGTGGAGGTTGGTGATTGTCTCCGGCTCCGATCGTGGTGATTGTAAGGGGTCTTATGCCTTCCCCAGCAGAGCGTCAAAAGGTAACTCTAGTGGATTGCTCATGTCATTGAGTTACCTCACTTGTGGGTAGGTTCTTGCGGTGTCTAATTATGTGGACGAGGTTCGTGCAACATCTCTTAGCCGCCGAACCACCAAGTGTTGGTCGACACAACGGGGATTAGCGTGCCGACAAGCACGTGAACCTCGGGAGAAAAATTGGTTGTTTCTTGCCCTTTGGTATTCTCCCGGTGATTGATTTAGTATTCATCTTGTGATTGGTTCACTCGTCTACACGGTGGTATAATCACTCTACTCACTCATTTATATTATTGTAAACTAGTTGTAGCAAGCTCTTTAGTGTAGCTAGAATTGAGAGCTTGCTTTGTAGTTTAAGTTCATCTAGTGGAGCTCTTTAGTGTAGCAAGTGTGAGAGCTCTTACTGAGTAGTGACATAGAAAATTGTGTGTTTAGTGATCATAGCAACTAGAATTGTTGCATAGGTGGCTTGCAACCCTTGTAGAGCTAGAGCAAGTTTGCATTTCGCTATTTGTTATACTAATAAAATTGCTTTAGTTGGTTTGTAGATTTTTAAATAGGCTATTCACCCCCTCTAGCCATATTAGGACCTTTCACCACTGCGACAGCGCCTTCACTGCCGGGCTTCACCATGCCACCATTAAGCAACCCATGGCCAGCTCATCTTCTATGAAGGCGGTTGATGGTTTGCATCTCCGCAACCCCTCTCTCTCTCTCACTCTCTATCTGTTAATCTCGTACTAATACATGTTATAGGACTCGCTATTTATCACAAATATAAGTACACATGCTAGATCTATGGCTAGTTGATCCTGTATTTTTCTATCAGCATCATCTCCCTCACGACCTCGGCGATGTCTCCACGAGGACCATCCTGTCGGCGCTGCGGGCCCGAGGACTGAGCGCCGCCCGGGTCTCCTCGCACAGCAGCATGGCGTTCTCCCGCTGCTCGGCGTACAGCGGGCACGCCACCATGGGCACCCCGCTCACCACGCTCTCCATCATCGAGTTCCACCCGCAGTGCGTCAGCATCGCTATGGTGGCGCGGTGCGCGAAGACCCTGGCCTGCGGCGCCCACGATGGCACCACATGGCCCGCCGCCTTGGTCCTCTCCACGAACCCGGCAGGAGGCAGCTCAGCGGGTCGTCCATGCTTTTCGACCGGTCATAGTAGCTCTCCCCGGGGTTGCCGCCGCCGCCGCCGTCGGTGGGGCTCCTCACCACCCACAGGAACCAGGGGCGGGCCCAGCTATATTCAAGGGTATTCAGTTGAATACCCAAAATTTTTGACAAGAAAATTTATAGATACAATGTTTATGTGTATATGTATTGGAAAGAAGTGACGACGGCCGGCGTGGGGCTGCCGGGTCTGCAGCCGCCCACTCAAGCATGAAGCAGCGTTGTTGACTGCGTGGGGCTGGGGGCCAGGGCATCTGGGGCTGCTGCCTGCTAGCAACTGCGGCCGCACGCGGGGCTGCAACCGAGCTATCGAGCAGCGGTGACAGGGACTCCGGGAGCAGCCAAGCAAGGTGCACAGCAGCAGCTCACGCTCAATTGCTGAGTTTATCCTTATCATTTTTTTTGCTGAGTTTAACTGTATAAGTTTTCTTATTCCTCTATATGACTATATATTTAATATTTTGTCACTTTGCTATGTTGAACTATTGATATTAAAATAATTTTAAATTATACTTAAATTCTAAAAATATATGAAAACTTGCTTTACCTATACAGTATCCTCACAAAAAAATTGCATATACAATATTATCAATTGTGATGCTAAATATTAAGGTTTGGTTGTAAAAAAATTAACACCCTTTTATATTTTAATACCCGACCTCAAAATCCTAGACCCGCCGCTGACAGGAACCGTGCCCCGGACAGCTCTAGCCCGCGGTGTGCCAGCTCGCGCGTCTGCCCCGCAGACAGCGCGCCGCCGCTGCCGAACGACACAAACAGCACCGACTGCTCCGGCTGCGCGGCGGTCGTCGCCCGACGTGTGATGCGCCCGACCGGGTACACCGGCGGGCGCCACGGCTCGGGCCGCCGGAGCACGGCCTCGGCGCCGGGCTCGTCGGCGTCGAACGTGTTCACCAATATGCCGGCCGCGTCGCGGTACCTCTCGCCGTGGTGCACCATTCACCGGCACGCGTCGCTGGCGCGGTCCTAGAGCGGCTGCAGGATGTCGGCGCCGGGCACCGGCACGCAGCCGGGGAGCCTGACGGGCTCCGGCATGTCGCGAACTCTCCAATGGTGGAGGTGAGTTCCGCGTCGAGGCGCGGGAGGTGGAGCATCAGCGAGAGCATGAGGAGGTTGGACGGGAAGAAGAGGTACCCGGGCACCCCGGCGTCGCACGCCGCCCGCAGCGTGTCGGCGCCGAAGAGGTCGGCGACGAACGCGACGAGGTTGTTGCCCGTCCGGGACCTGAGGTCCGTCAGCACCGCCATGAGCGCCGGGACGGACCGCTGCGCCTCGACGGAGAGCAGCATCTCGATGGCGGAGCCCGCGGGGAGGTCGTCCAGCGGGATGGGCGGGAGCGACGCGTCGCCCACGGCGTCGGCGGCAGGGACGCCAGGAACGCGCGCTGCGCGGTGGAGTTGGAGCTGGCGTAGGTGAGCACGGTGGTGGTGAAGCCGTGTGCCTCGTGCAGCCGCTGCGCCAGCTCGGCCAGCGGCGCCACGTGGCCCATGCCCCGACGACGAGAGCAGCGCCAGCCGGGGGCGGCGGCGCCGCGGCCGTCGCGGCTTTGGTCTCGCCATTGCACATCGTCGCAGAGCTAGGTAGGTGAGGTGCGTGACTAGCTGGTTTTCTTGGAGTGGGATGGATCGGTGCCTCGGAGGTATAGTTGGCCAAATAGGTCGCACGGCACGGCATTAGCATGGGCACGGCCAGGCACGGCACGGCACTGCGCGACACGGTAGACTAGCCGTGCCATGCCTGTTAGTGCCGCCGTGCCGATGTGCCTTGCCCGAACATGACACTATCGTCTCTTAGTCGTGCGTCGCGTCATCCTTTGGGCGGCGGCTGCCCCCAGCGATGCCGTCTTGAAGACCGGCACTATAAGTGATCAACACTTCAAACTGATCAGAATCACAAAGTCTGAATGTTCAAAATCACAAACTGATCAGAATCACAAATTGATCAGAATCACAAACTGATCAGAATCAAAGAGTCACACAAAGTGATTAGAATCACAAACGGATCAGAATCAAAGAACTTATCAAAGAGTCTAAGTCACACAAAGTTACATGTTCAGAGAACTTATCAAAGACTCAAAGTCACATAATCACACAAACACAGCAGAGAACAAAATAACATCGCCACTCGTCACTCGTCGGCGCCCGGTCCCTCAACGGCTTCAGACAAAATAGAGTAAGGGTTAGTACAGATTGAGGGTTAGGGTTAGAGTTAGGGTTAGGGTTATGGACTTACCTTCAAAGCCGGAGCACTAGAGTCACCGGCGAGGTCGACGAGGCACGGATCCGTCGAGCACAGACGACGAGGGATGGATCCGGCGAGGAAACCGACGGATCCAGAGAGGAAACCGACGGATCCGGCGAGGTCGACGACGGATACGGCGAGGACGAAGCGAGATCAAGGGTTAGGGTTAGGGATTGTGCTAGTGCCGGCCAGCTATTCCAACGGCCGGATCCAACGGTCCGATGGGAGCGAGGCCGGAGATCCGACGGATCCGGCGAGGAAACCGACGGATCAAGGGTTAGGGTTAGGGATTGAGCAAGGGTTAGGGTTAGGGTTAGGGATTGAGCAAGGGTTAGGGTTAGGGATTGTGCCAGTGCCGGCCAGCGATGGCTCCAGAGGCCACCAGAGAGCGAGAAGAAGAGAGGAAGTCGGAGGCGAGAGAGGAGAGCGAGTCGCCGACGCGGGGACGCCGACTTGCCGAGAGAGGAGAGCGAGGCGAGAGAGGAGCGGGCGAGACGGCGCTGCGGGGGAGAGCCGAGAGCGAGGCGAGAGAGACAGAGAGTGAGACTGAGTCACTGAGAGCAAATAAATTAGGGCAACGGAGACTGAGAGCGAGGCGAGAGCGCTGCGGTTTTATACCTCCGATTCCAACGGCCGGATCCAACGGTCGGATGGGAGCGACGCCGGGGATCCAACGGCCACCTGCGGCCGAGCCGTGCCTCGCTGCCGGGCCGGCCCATATAGCATGTCGTGCCCGGGCCGGCACTACGAGCCAGAATGGCGGCCCAGGCACGGCACTAAGGCCGGGCCGTGCCAGGCACCGGCACGAAGGCCATCGGGCCGGGCCGTGCTGATTCGTGTCGTGCTTGAGCCGGCCCGTAGTGCCCGAGTCAAATGGCCAACTATACTCGGAGGTGTCTGTATAGTGCAGACCATAGGGGGAAGAGAGATCGTTGGCGCCACCTATATATAACGCATCAAACTGGAAAAACTGCTAGCTGCTGCAAGTATTGCATTGTCATTACAACAGTACAACTTGGAGTGGAGCATGTTCTTTGTATTCATGCTCATGCTCGTTACGATATACTCATAATAAATGCAAGGTTGCACGTTTTATAACAACGTGATTTACTCCCTCTTTTCTAAATTATAAGTTGATTTGACATTTTATACATTTGTTTTGCTATACATTTAGATATAACGTATGTCTTGATACATAGCAAATTCTATTTATAAAAAAAGTTAAAATGACTTATAATTTGGAATAGATGGAGTAATAATGTACAATAGATAATCTCGTTGAACTAATAATAATTATCAAAAAATACTCCCTCCATCTGGTCAGTATGAGACTCGTGCTGGTCAATTTTTTTTAAGTTTAACTATATTTGTAAAAAATATTAGTAACATTTGTATCTTCAAATAAGTGTATTATAAAAATATATTCAAAGATCTATCTAATAATACTAATCACGTACCATAAATGTCAGACATATATTGTTATATATGTTTGGTCAAAGTTAATGATAATTGACTTATTGTGAAGCGAGAATGATATTTTTTATGGGATAGGGGGAGTATGTGTTTTAACTCTAGTATAATGTTGTTACTCGTTGTGGCAGAGCGATAGCTTAGAGGTGTCCAATGAAGATTGTGACTTGCGAGTGGTAATGGGTAAGAAGGAGGCAAACCTTGGATACGCTGTTGTCGAGCTCGGGACGGCGACGGCCGACGTTGACGGGGACGCTATGACTATGAGGAAAGGTGGTGGGAGACGAGACTAGAAGACACGAAGGAGAGGACGGGACAACATTGGGATGGCATGATTTTTTTATAGGAGACTATTAGGGGCCTCTTTGGCACAGCTCTTAGCTCCTACTTCACTCTTATCTTACGCAGAGCCCTGCCAAACACTATGAGCTGATGAGAATCATTTATCCATTTACACTGCGAGCTGGAAGCTTAACACCCCCTTCCCACTGCTTCTCGTCACTCCCGTTCATTTGCCACGGAAATCGAAGTTGGATGGGGATGGGGTGACGTGAACAGCAGAGCGAACCGGACATCCGAGTCATGGAGATAATAATCAGCCTGTTCGGCAGGCCGTAAACGATCGTGGATTATTTACTGCTGGCTGATTTGGTGTGAGAGAAAAATATTGTTCCAGCTTATAATCCACGATCGTGTATGAGCAAGCGAACAGGCTGAATAATTTTGATTCTGTCTCTTCTCTTTTTCCCCACAACATGAGCTGGCCCTGGGCTTGATCGCTATCGCTTATTAGAAGCGTGTGAGAAATTCATGCTAGTAATTTGCTAGGCTAATAATGCCTTAGCGTGCATCACATCTGTTTGGTTTGTTGGAGTTCCTCCCGGGAAACATTTGACGTGCTCTTGAAAGCTTAGGCGGTACAGTGCTCTCGCGGCAAAATTCCACATAAATAATGCAGGAAAACAACACTAACAATAGGAGAAATAAACAAATCTAGTAATGATCTCATTGGACGAGTTATTTTAATTAAACAAAAAGCTGTGCAGGGAGAAATATATACATAAAAAGGAAAACAGTAGCAATTTATTGACACGGGGAAAATTGGTTTTTAGAGGCAAAGGACCGTGTAAGTCAGGAAATTCACAAGTGGTAAGATTTACCGGCATCCGCAAATGAACTTTAGAAATGCAAAATTGACCATTTGGTGAACCCCCTAGCTGTGGAGGCCCGCCGCGAAGGCCCACAAAACCCACCGTGGATCCGCTCAAGCCCGCCATTCTCGTAGTGGAAGTCAATGATGTTTACAAACAGTGTCGCCAACCACGAAATAAAAGAATCATCTCCAAAACATTTGACTATGGTCGTAAGGTTTGTCATGTGAGTGGCATAGCCTACCTAGGTCAACTTAAATGAGGGATGTGGATTGGGTGGTCTAGGGCGATCAAGGAGACCAACTAGAGGAGGGTGAATAGTTGATTTTAAAACTTTTAGCAGGACCTAGCTAGCCAATAGAGACGTATAATTAAAACTAATGACTACACCCCCAATCATTAATATTGCAATCAACAATGTTTGTTCGATAATAGGCGACACATTCGTAGATAATGAGGCCTGCGGTGACTTTGTCAATCAAAAATTTAATATCTTAACCTCATCAGTCTTTCACATACACTCATCAAGCTAAGTACGAGTGTGTACATTTCTACTATGTAATTTTGAAGAAAAAAAAGACAAGAAATATTCTTTACCCTATCTTTGAACTCTTTCCAACTTCGCAATTTTATCCTCACTTTTCGAAAGAGCCATGCCGTTGTGGACCCACCCAAGGCCCAGAGCCAGATGTTCGACAGCTTAACGGGGCTTACTGAGTTCAGAGCCCTTTTCGGGCTAATTAGGCCCACTAACAAAACACAGCCCTCCTAGTGCTAGTTACGAATCCGCGGGCCCGAAAGAACAACCGCCCGGCCCACGTCTATTCTTCTTGGGCGAGGGGCAAAAGTGCGTTGAGACGGGAATGGACTTGCGGCGTGGTTCTACGCTAGCACGCCTTCCCCGTCCCTTCTCCATCTCCATAATTTAATACGAACAACAAAGCACAGGCAAAGCGGATCCCCCTCTTCCCCTCCGCTGCCTCACTTCCGCCGCACGCGACCGGAGGCGGCTCACCGCGTAGCGCCGCGAGCCCAACCCTAGCCCCGCCCTTCCGTCCGTCCGTCTGTCCTGCCGGTGCATCAGCCGCTGAACCCCTCAGGCAGGCATGGCTCCCCCCGAGAACCCCAGCCCCGCGGCGCCGGCCGAGCCGTCGCAACCCCCGCCGCCGGCGGCCGCGGCCAAGGGGAAGGGGAAGAAGAAGGACGAGAAGAAGGATGACGATCTGGTGAGTCCGCCCCGCTTCGAGCCCTAGGAGAGGTTGAATTGCGGGGGCTAAAATCTCGCTCCTCCTGTTTCGATCTGGGGTTTTTGCTTTCGACTGACGTGTCGGATGGTGCCGCAGTCGGAGGAAGATCTGGCGCTCAAGGAGCAGCTGGAGCTCTACGTCGTGCGGGCGCAGGACGCGGATCCCGGCGTGCAGAAGCTCGCGCTCGAGAGCATGAGGTACTGTTCGCTTCGTAAATCCGCCCGGTTCAGGTCTAGGGTTGCGTGACCCCAAGGGTAACTCAGCTTTAGTGGTGGTGCTCGTGTGATACTAGTTGTGGGTTTAAGTTTGTCATCTTTGTGAAGATTAGTTGAGCGTCGTGGTGCTGTATGCTTATTGCCTATATAATGTGTAAAGATTAAGATGAGTTTTCTTGTGTGTCTGACAAGGATAATTGAGTGCTCCAGCTGCACTCCTGTAGTTTTGTGCAACCAACGGTTTGTTTCTTAAGCCTTTTGCTGCCACTAAAACTGATCTGTTTCAGGCAGGAGATTCGCTCCGCCACGAGCTCAATGACTTCAGTCCCAAAGCCGCTGAAATTCCTCCGCCCGCACTTTGGAACTCTCAAGTCCTATTTTGAAACAATGCCAGAGTCCGAGCTCAAGGTATGTGTGAACATGATCACCCAGCTTCGGTATGTACAGATTTGTTTGGTGCAATGCTGATGCCACCATCTTATTGTTTTGCAGAAGTACATGGCTGACATACTGTCAGTGTTAGCTTTGACGATGTCCATTGAAGGAGAAAGAGTACGTGCCTGCCGCAATAGTTCTCTTCCTACTGTCATTTATAAGAGTTTTTGTCAAATCTTCAGCTGTTACTGTGAATCTGAAACTGAGACATCTTGTTGCAGGAGAGCCTGAAATACCGTCTGTTGGGCTCTGAAGGTGATATTGGTTCATGGGGTCATGAATATGTGAGGTATGACTGAACTGAAATAATATGTTTCCTGGCTCCTTCAATCAGCGAAGACTAAAATTTTCTAGTGTGCTGTGTTGGCAATGCTACTCATGCGACGTTATGCAAAAATAAGAAGTTGTAAGCATTTATTGGACTGATACACCACACTATATCATGACACAATAAATGAACTCCTACAAGTATACACGGTTTACAAACTTGGTTACATCCTTCTCAACTAACGACAGGGCACAGGCATGACACATGATTCTTTTTTGTATTTATTAAGTTCTATTTCAGAGGAAACTTTCTGAATAGATAACCCCTTCCTGAAATGCTGTTGATTCAGATATGGAATATGTTAATGAGTTTTTCACCTGTTGGATATGCTTCAAATTTTTTAAAAAATACTGTTTACATGCTACTTCTTTGCAAAATTGTTGGACTTTAAATGAATAACTGTCTTCTGTGTAGAAATTTGGCTGGCGAGATTGCACAAGAATTCCAAAAGCGTCAGGTTGCACTCTCACTCATGCTAGAATTCTTGAATAATTTTGTATTGTTGTTATATCTACGACTTGTACCAGAGGTCTGGTGTGCTGATTCTTGTACATAACACCTGTTAAAGTTGTATACAACAATTCTTTGGTTTTTTCTTAGTCTTAGTTAGTTATTTTGGTGTTCACATCTGATTTATTGATTAATATTCTGGTAACATCTTTTTGATTAATACCAGTTTGACTGTTGTAGTATTGGTTCATGTTCAGTAGTTGAAAATTGAAATCACACTATGTCTTTAAAAGGTTGATATGGTAAACAATTCCATTCCGTTCCTTTTATTTATCCTCATTGTATGTCCCACATACCTGGTTACCAAGATCACATTTCATTGTGAATTGCTGCAAATTTTTTATTGCTTGTTCTTGTCTTATTTTCTTCTCATGCTACTGGGCTGCAATAGGAATTAGGTAGTGGGCAGGTTTATACTTTATTCTGTTCCATTCTTTAGTTTTAAATCCTCTTATGCCGGGTTTATTATTTCCAGGATGATGACTTGCCCATTGATGCCCTAATGGAGCTAGTGCAGCAAATTGTTTCATTTCACATGAAGGTTTGCTCTGAGTGGTGTTCATGGTTGAATACTTCTTCAGTTCATCTTGAACTCTGTTTATTTTTTGTTTTGCTAATTTTTTGTTTTGTCATTTTTGTTAGCATAATGCTGAGCCTGAAGCTGTGGATCTTCTTATGGAGGTACACCTAGTTGTTACAATACTTTGGTATTGTCAAGAGTACAGCCCCAGTGTATTTTTGCTTGTAAACTCATATATTTCATCTTTTGGTAGGTCGAAGACCTTGATTTACTAGTTGAGCATGTGGATGCTACAAACTACAAAAGAGCTTGCTTGTATCTTACTAGTTCATCCAAGTAAGTATGCATCTCTTTATCACTTATTACTGTGATATATTACTTCTGCCCCCTCTTTTGTGGAACTAGATGTAGAACTCAAGTATAGTTGAATTTCTCTGATTAAACTAACGCTTCTGTGTGCGAACATGAAACTTGCAGATTTCTCCCTGCCCCTGATGATAGTTTGGCACTTGACATAGCATATACCATCTACATGAAGTTTGGAGACCTTGCAAGTGCTTTGAGAATTTCTCTGCAACTTGAGAAAGTGAGTACATGATTATCTAACATGACATGCCATACTGCTTTGTTTTAGAACCAAATACAACTTACATATTAATGTCTGTAGTCCCCGCAGTATGTGAAGCAGGTCTACACAGCAACTGATGATCTTCTGCTCAAGAAACAATTTTCATATCTCATCGCACGCCATGTACGCCCACACCCCATTTTCCTTTACATGTCTGCTGTGTGTGTTCATGTGACTGGGACTATGTGTTTATTCATGTACACAATCCTGAGATACATCTTATAAAATTGTTTTTCCCCTTTTTTTTGAACAATCATCTGTCTTCTGAAGGGTTTGGTTATGGAGATTGATGATGAGATCGCTGCTGATGACAATGACAAGGAGGTTTTGCAAGAAATAGTAAATAATACTAAGTTGAGTGAGGGATATCTTACTCTTGCTCGTGATATTGAGGTCATGGAGCCTAAATCCCCAGAGGATATATACAAGGTAATGTATATTTTACTGCTTACCTTATTGTAATATCACAACTTACCCTCTGTGTTTTACAATATGTAGGTCCATTTGATTGATGGTCGTGGTGCCAGCTCCAGTCTTGATTCTGCAAGACAGAATTTAGCTGCAACATTTGTAAACGCATTCGTGAATGCTGGGTTTGGCCAGGTTAGCTTTTGAGACAACTGTTACTAGCAATGTTTGTGAAAAAATAATTCATCTAAGTTTTTTTTATTACTTTGTGCAGGACAAGTTGATGACCGCTCCATCTGATTCATCCAGCAGCGGGTCTTCCGGAAATTGGTTATTCAAGAACAAGGAACATGGAAAAGCCAGTGCAGCAGCTAGTCTGGTATAATTACATTATTCTTTATTTTTCTAACTGCAGTATAGGGTTTTATTAGAACTATCCAATGAATAGTTAATGATTTTTTTTGTTGTTTCCAGGGAATGATTCTCCTGTGGGATACTGATTCTGGGCTCGCTCAGCTTGACAAGTACTTGCATAGTAACGACACTCATGTTGTTGCTGGAGCTTTGCTAGGTATTGGAATTGTCACTTGCGGGGTGAAGAGTGACTGTGATCCTGTAAGTGCTCCACTTTGTTAGCTATTCTCGGCCCCTCCTGCCCTGCATCTTCTTTTTTGTTCCTAATATCCTAACCTTTCTGCCAGGCGTTTGCTATTCTCATGGAGTATATTGGCAAGGACGACTCTAACATTCGTATTGGAGCAATATTGGGTCTTGGAATTGCATATGCTGGTTCCCAGAAAGAAGAGGTGGGAACTAGTGCTTATAATTGTGTCTCGCTGCCTCATAATTTGGTGTTATCTTTCTTATCAATGCTGTTTTTAATTTCCAGCTTAAAATGCATCTATCTGCTGTGTTGGGAGACTCCCAATCACCTCTTGAGGTCCTGGTCTTCTCAGCCATTGCCTTGGGATTGGTGTTTGTCGGTTCTTGCAATGAAGAGATTGCACAGTCTATTATATTTGCTTTGATGGAGCGTAGTGAGGCTGAGTTGGCAGAACCCATTATACGGTTGCTTCCTGTTGCGCTTGGCCTTCTATATCTTGGAAAACAGGTAATTCTAAGCATCCTGTAGATATGGTTCGGATTTCGAGTTTGCAGCTTTGTTGAGTAATTTAAGTAATAAATTGCTGCTAGGCTTTGCATATCAATCCTGAGTACTATTTGTTGCTTCTCATTTCAAGTATCTACGTATTTTGTTCACTTAAAACTGATTAATTGGTTATTATTAAATACCTACCCTTATGTTGCTGATTGCTACTACCTCTTCTGTTTATCATGTGTGCAACATGCCACTTTTCAATGTAGTCTACTTCCATCTTGGAATATAGTGTATATACACATTAAAAATTGTACGCAAATACAATATTCTTTTTTTGGGGGGAAGGGGGGGTTGGGTGGGTGTGCAAAGCACAATTTTGCATCAAATAGGTGCACAAATTTGGTAGGTAACATATTGTTACTTGGCAGTTATCAATCAATTGCCCTTTAATCACGCAGATGACAGCGTTTATACATGCAGGAATTAAATTGATTATGAAATGTAAGTGAGGGTGCAAATGTCTTTTGTATTCTTTCTTGATCTGTCTTGAATCTCTAGGACACATTGTATTCCAGGATGGAGGGAGTAGATATATGCACCTGCTATTTTACATATCACTAGTGATTTTCAAAGATGTGCTTAGCTATCACTGATAACTAATTCCTATTTCAGGATAGTGTGGAGGCTACCGCAGAGGTCTCTAAAACATTTGATGAGAAGATAGGGAAGTACTGTGATGTAACACTTATGTCACTGGCATATGCCGGGACAGGAAATGTGCTTAAGGTATTTGATATTATCCTTTAATGGAAAGTTTTCTAGCAGATTCAGATTTTTAAGACGTTTAAGATTTTTGGTTGAATATATAAATGTTATCAACTCTAGCCTACCCCAACTTGTTTGGGACTTAAAGGCTTTGTTGTTGTTGTTGTATATAAATGTTATCAACTCTGTTTGCAGGTTCAGAAACTTCTTGGCATATGCTCACAGCATCTTGAGAAAGGCGAAACACATCAAGGGCCAGCTGTCCTTGGAATTGCTCTTATTGCTATGGCTGAAGAATTAGGAGCTGAAATGGCTGTCCGTTCACTTGAGCGTCTTCTGCAGTACGGCGAGCAGAATATAAGACGAGCAGTTCCTCTTGCTCTTGGTATACTCTGCATATCTAATCCCAAGGTATGCGGATAAATTTGTCTTGTACAAACTAAATCTCTTATACATGAAATCTCCTGCTGGAAACAATGCCTGATCAGTGTAGTTTTAAGAACTTTGGTTTCAAACAAATCTTTATGCCCCATGGGGAATTTTCTGTCCTAGTTGGTATATCGCCCAAATTATGTTTTTTTGTCTAAGAAATGTCTCCCTAATGAGACCATCTGAATGGAATTACTGCATGATAGTGTTAACTATTTGATGCATTTGCACCAGCACACAAGCGCACATGTGCTTGCATTCTAGATAACTGTTTTTTAGGGCAAAAATGTTGACCATTAAACCAATCTACCGAAAGTATAATCTATATAAGCTGATTGTCCCATAATACAAGACTATTTATATCCCTAATACTGTTGGACCCAGAAACCATCAAGCTTTATCCAGTGCCATAGTATAATGATGGGGATGCAAGCAGGCCTGTCCGTGAGGCTGCAAATAACCTTAATTTTTGCGAGTTATCGCGGAACCCTGTAAAAATTAGGCCTATTTGCAGGCTTGCGGACAGGCCTGCTTGCATTCTATAAATAAAGCATATCATAGCAAGCCATTTTACTGTAGCAATTTCCTATGAATAGATTCTAGCACACAGATAACTTTGCATGGTTCCGTCGTTATTAAAAGCGTGGCCAAATCATGTTCACTGCAATTTTTACTCCCTCTTAACTCCTTAACTTACATTTCTTTCAGAAGTATATTTTAAATATTCAAGATTATGTACGATGAAAGTATGGACCTTGTAACTTCAGCTGTGTGTTGTCAATCCATCTGACTTTTCATATATAATTGATGGGTCAAGTTAAAATGTTTGACCAAGTAGAATCCTAGAATGACCTACATTTGGAATCATAGTAAGTGTGTTGTGAGCCAAATCGTGATCTACATCGTATATCTATGCCAAAAACTTTGGAGATCCTGATTTCACAACCCAAGTTTGGCAGTTTCTTGTGTATTGTTCTTTCAAACCTCTAAAATACTCTGTTTTGGTATTATGATAATTTGAATGTTGAGCATTCATTTGAACAGGTTCCATAAAGTTGGAAAACTGTATATGCCATCAGGCATTCTAATTGCATTTCTAATACTTGCCTTCTCAGGTAAATGTTATGGACACACTGAGCAGATTGAGTCATGATGCAGATGCCGATGTGTCAATGGTATGTATTTATCAATTTTTACATAGCCTTTTCCTTTGTTATCCTATATCTTATATATCTGGTTATTGAATTTCTCCAGGCTGCAATTATCTCATTGGGTTTGATTGGTGCTGGCACAAACAATGCCAGAATAGCTGGCATGCTTCGCAACCTTTCAAGTTATTACTACAAAGAAGCGGCTCATCTGTTTTGTGTAAGTATAGATCCATAATGGTCCTTTGGCATCCTTCATGTACTATAATGGTTCCTTGCTTGTATTTAAGTTCAATGCATTGATTAATTTTATTGTGTCCATTAGGTAAGAATTGCTCAGGGCCTCGTTCACCTTGGAAAGGGCTTGTTGACCCTTTCTCCGTACCATTCTGATAGATTTCTTCTTTCCCCGTGAGTGTCATTGTCTTAGCACCCATTTCATCTGTGAATGCCATGGAACTGTGTTTAAACTTTTTGTTTTTTCGGTTTTTCCCAGGATGGCACTTGGAGGGCTTGTAACTGTTCTGCATGCGTGCCTTGATATGAAGTCCACCATCCTAGGGAAATATCACTACATCCTTTACATTATTGTCCTGGCAATGCAGGTATGTTGTTTAGTCACTGCGACCACTTCTATGGATGGACTAGACAACTGTTCGATACTATGGTTGAACCTTTTCTTTCTTTTCGCTTATACAGCCCAGGATGCTTTTAACTGTGGACGAGGATCTGAAGCCCCTCTCAGTACCTGTCCGCGTTGGGCAAGCTGTCGACGTAGTTGGTCAGGCTGGCAGGCCTAAGACAATTACCGGCTTTCAGACACACTCCACACCAGTCTTGCTTGCAGCAGGCGAAAGAGCTGAACTAGCAACTGAAAAGTAAGCTGCATACAGAACTAACGAAGTGTCATATACTTTTATAAGTTCCTCAAAGGAAAGGTTAATCACTGTTCGTTTGTGTTCTGCAGATACATTCCACTGACGCCGGTATTAGAGGGCTTTGTGATTCTGAAGAAGAACCCAGAGTACCATGAAGAGTGAAAGACTTTAGTATGCCAGATAGCATGGTGTTTCCTGAGGCTCGTCCACATGGCAGTCTTCAAGCCTGGCACACCTCGCCGAGGAATGGTTCGCCCTTGGATAACTTGCTCAGCACATTCTGGCTTCCTGCGTCCGTTCATCTTTGATTCTTACCAGAGTTGTGGCTAACTGAAAGCTGTCTTTGGTTGTGCTGATATACCACTTGTAGGTGTGTCCAGTCTGTTTACTTCACCTCCAGTGTATCTGTACGATTGTTTTTATTACTATAGACGTTTTTAGAGCTTACTCTGTACGTGAGGTGATAACATGGAATAGCATTTTTGGCGTTCATCTCGGCCAATCCATAGTCCTTGTTTTGACATGTTGCACCATCATTATCCGTTTTCTGTATTTTGTGGTCCGTTCTGTACGTGTGTGCTGGAAACACTGTACACAAGATATTTAGGGCCTGATTGGGACTGCTCTGCTCCATCTTTTGTAGCTCTGCTCTCTACACAAACTCTGCTTAAAAAAAGATGGAGTTTTGGTCCAACTCTATGTTTTTAGCAAACTCTACAAACTCTGCTCCAAAAAAGATGGAGTTTTGTTGTTACGCAAATACTGTTTCGTTCTATTTCCTCCCGTCGTCCCCAACTGCTTTCCCCTTTCGTTCCGGCAGCGCATACAGGCCAACGAATCCGGCGTTGCTGGCGGAACGCAACCGGCGAACGGTTGTCGACGGAGTTGCGACCGCCGACGACGAAGGAAGTTCTCGGATTTCGCCGCGCGTCCAGATCGCCACTTTGATCTGCATCTGCCTCGACGTGGTTGGGCTCCGACCCCAACAGCGGTTGTGGCGGCCTGGCGGTCCTCCCCCACCCCGACGGCGGTTCTCCCTCCAGCCGCGAGCCCGCGAGCGCCCCTCCCGCTAGAGCTCGTCGGAGGTCACCGGGCCCGCGCTCCCGCCCGTCCGCTCTGGTCCAAGCTCCTCCCGCCTCCGTGGCTGCGCCGCCCACCGCCAGCAGTCCGTGGCCGCGCCGCCCGCCGCCGGAGCACGCAGACCGCCATGGCCCGCCGCCAGAGCTCGCAGGACCGTTAGACCTCCACGCGCTCCCGCCCAGCCATGGCCGAGCCTCCAGCCGCCCACTGGAGCTCGCCCCGCTCATGTATTCTGTACACATGGCTTGTGTGCATGGTGAATCTGAGACTGACCTTCCCAGCTCGATGTGCGCCTGATACTGAAAAGGATTTTTGGGCACTGAGAGGGATTTCCCAATAGCACGAGTAGCAGCTGGCATTTGAGAGGCTACTGATTCTGATCTGCTAAAATCAGTTCAGTATATTTAAGTATCATCCAGTATATCGGAGCTCTTCTTAATGGTTTTTGTCTTCGATCATGTGTTCTAATTGCTGTAACCTTAGTTCAGTATTGATTGATTCAGACCTGCACACTACCGCATCTTTCTTTGCAGTGCTAATGCATCTTGTAAAATTCTGAATGTACTGAATGTCTTTGCCATCCTGATCGAGAAAAAAACATGGCGAAGAATTCAGGAAGATTGGAGGTTCAAATGTATTTCGTAATTGGTAGTTTTTTTTTATTGTTTCTTTGTTTCTTTTTTCAGCCATGTTTTTTTAATTTTAGATTTTAGTCACCCTTTTAGGTTCGAACGTGTATAAGAATTTGCCTTCCAGTTTAGTTTCAGTTTTTAGTCATGGTTTTTTAGTTTCAGTTCTGTCACTTTTTAGGTTTGAATGCACTCCTAAATCTTACGTATTAGTCGTATAATAAATTATTTCATTTTTTTTCTCAATTATGTGTTTTGTGTTTTCTGGTTGTTAATTTTTTGTTTCATTTTTTCACTCATTTATACTATTGAGCCACTTGTGATGAGATATATGAAATAAGACTACCATATATGTGTTTCAAAATAGTTTATAGGTACGGGCAATTTATGTTATATATGTCGTAGCTATTTATGTATGGACAATTATTTGTATCCGAAATATGAACTTTGTCAATTATCCATCAAGCGCTTTGAAATTTACGTGACAAAAGTATGGAATTATTTGGCCAAAATATTTGTTTTTTACTTTTCTCCAATAAATTAAATGAGATTATAATATTTATACCATATTTGAATTGGTAAAAAATATTCAATTACACATGCTCTGCATGCAACAGAACATACACCAAACATCGATCAGGGGCATAGTAGACCTTTCCTATAGAAATCTCATGTTTCCAGAGCTGGAGCTAAACTGCGTGCCAAACAGGTCCACTTGCTCCAGAAACTCTAAGTGGAGCTGCTCTGTGATGGAGTTGGTGGAGCGAGCTGAAAAAGGTAGAACAGAGTAGTCCCAAACAGACCCTTAAGTGTGCCCCTATGTCTCGATATTCTTGTGTGCCTTAGAGCATCTCAGGGTGGGGTGGGGGAGCGGGGTTGAACTGGGCTTTATTGATAGTTTAAGAGGTAAATCAAATTATAAATATGTTTTCCTAAAAGTATCAAATATTTCTCCTAGAAAATTTTATGCGAATAAAAAAAAATCCTAAAATCTATTAAAAATATAGAGAATTTGTTTTTAGCTCAAAATTATCAAACATGTTTCAATTTTGTTTTCTAAAATCACACTCTGTCTTATGGTGCCTAAATTGAAATTATTTGAATATTCGATGGTGTTTTTTTTATGTTTATTTGGTAGTAGATGCTCTTCTTTTATATTATAAGTAGTCGATGTTGACAAACCAAACTGCATAGAACCAAACTACATAGAAGGGCAAGTAACACGAACTATTGTCGCTAGTAGATACTCACGTTAGCTATTATAACCGGTTGATGTTGACAAACCAAACTACGTAGAAGGCTAAGTGATATGAACTACTCTCGCTAGTAGATACTCTTGTTATCTATCTTTTTGGGGTTTGTAATATTTGTATTGTATTGCTGGTGTTTGCGATACCCGTGATCATGTTATCCACACTTTAACAACAACACTTTTTGCTTTTTACACTAACATGGTCATAGATAGAATCAAAGTGATACTTATGTTCGTACTAAGGCTTGTTTAATATAGCTTATAAGCTGCTTATAGCTAAAATAGTCTAAAACTAAAAGGCAAACAACACTTTTTTTAGCCTTTTCTAGCCACACTTCTCTCTATAGGCCTGTTCGCACAAAAAAACATATTTTGGCCACACATTTTCTCCATTTGTGCAACTTCTCAGGGAAGCATTTCTCCCATAGTTATACCAAACAAGGGTTAAAATAGAATAAATTAGGATGTGATTACATCATTACATGACACTTGTGTTGCCATCAAAGTCATCTGAACCTTTTCATTGTCTGGGCCACCAACATAGACTAATTATAGTATATTTGAGAACATCTGCTAGCAAATAAAAAGCTAAATGAATCTATAGAAGACTTGGTTAGTCTTAATTTGGGCACCATAAGATAGATCATGATTTTAGAAAAATTATAAAATTAGTTTCATATTTTTCTAAGATATAAAGTAACCTTTCTATGATTTTTTTCTAAGATTAAATCAGATTTTAAAATTTTTTAGTTAAATAATTTATATAGAAAAGTATTCAAATAGTAGTTGTTGTTCGTTTACCTCCCTAAACTAAACTATATAAAAGAAGTCTAATTTGCTCTTTTTTAACTGACGCACGTCAGTCAAAATTACCGTCACTCATATTGCGAGAACAAATGGTTTTAAAACTTGATGATGGTTGTAAAAGGGCATGTCACCCGGTGGAAGGGGAGTCTAGTGGGTAGGATGCTACCCTATGCTACCCAGAGTTCAAATTCTGATTTTGCATTTTTTAGATTTTTTCCTAGAAAAAGCAGGTACATGCACGCTTGCGCGCTCGGTGTTACTGGTGTTTTCTCGTGGATTGAAGGTCAGAGAGCCTCTCAATTTCTTCTTTGCGTGTGTACAAACGCACGCCTGTGTGTGGGTCGTGTGCGTCCAAGTTGTACTCGATAAAAAAACTTGATGTTTTTTTATATAACTCTAGATGACGGTTAAAAATTCGGTTTTCTAAACGAGGGAGGAAATCGAACTACAGCGAAAGTTTTTTTTTTTTGATGAACCGCGAAAGTTTTGAGGTTCAAAAAGACGTTTTCGAATTACATTCACCCATTCAGGCCGGAAGGCTAATAATATATTCCTCCTCCTGGGCCGTACGGCGCGGGCCTTGAAGCCCGAATCATGTGGAACAGCATCTTCCTTCCTTGGGGCCAGCCTCCTGAACTCCGCTTCCGGTTAAATTAAAAAAAAAAACTCCGCTTCCGGTTCTGGCCCATTGGCGTTGCTCACATCGCCGCGCCTGCGCCGCCCCTCTCCTCCGCGTGCCCTCCTCGTCCTTCTCTGCGGCGGCGAGGGAGCTGCCGTCGCCTGGAGGAGTGGGAAGAAGTGCTGCCGAAGGGGTGATTTACGGAGCGAGAGCTCCTGAGAGTTGAAGCTAGAGCGGCTAGGAGCAGGTTTGGAGCGCTACCAAACAGGCTCCAGCGAGCGCCGCCGCCGCCTGCCGTGATCTCTCCCTGAACCACCCGGTTGCAACCGAGCAGCTAGCATGGGGGAGGAAGAAGATGATCCTGACTGGCTCCGCGCGTTTCAGGTACTTCATCTCCCTCCTCTACCCCATCTCCACTTGGCTCTGGTCTCCATGGCTAAATCGTGGCATCTGCTGGGGTAAGCTAGCTTTCTTATTCCTCTTGGAGCAAATCTTCTGTTCCGGATGCAGGATGCGACCTCTTGCCTTGGATTTCCACCTCACTTGTACAATCCTGCTCGTGAAACTCTAGCGAAATACAGTAGGTCAGGCGGCACTAACTAAACCCCGGTGGGTGACATACTGACAGGGTTTTCCTGCCACGGTTTCTACATCCTTGTCTTGCCATTAGTTGCTTTTCAAATGTGCGAATTTAAAACTCGGAAGTAAAGGAAACGAAGACAAATAATGTCGTACTAGCAGTTGATCTGTGTCTTTGTGCCAATGGGCTCATTATGTGCCATAAATTGGTTCATGTCCTGCTCAAGAAAGTTCCTGCTCTTTCTGACCCCATAGGTTTGAGCTCTTTCTGTTGGTGCATTTGTATAAGGAAGTTTTTAGCTATGCTTATGCTTTTTGTAAAACTGTGGTCGTCCACCTTGATACCACCAAGTAATGTCAAGAATGGTACAACAACAACAACATAGCCTTTCAGTCCCAAGCAAGTTGGGGTAGGCTAGAGTTGAAACCCACCAAGAGCCCCAAGTCACGGTTCAAGCACTTCAATAGCTGCTTTCCAAGCACTCCTATTCAAACATAGATCTCTAGGTATATCCTAAGCTTTCAAATCTCTTTTTATTGTCTTCCCCATGTCAATTTCAGTCTTCCTCTACCTCTCCTCATATTATTAGCTTGGCTTAGGACTCCACAATGCACTGGTGCCTCTGGAGGTCTCCTTTGGACATAGCCAAACCATCTCAACCGATGTTGAACAAGCTTTTCTTTAATTTGTGCTACCCCTAGACGATTACGTATATCATCGTTCCGAACTCGGTCCATTCTTGTGTGACCACAAATCCATCGTAACATACGCATTTCTGCAACACTCAATTGTTGAACATGTCGAATCTTTGTAGGCCCACATTCTGCTCCATACAACAGAGCCGGTCTAATCGCCGTTCTATAAAACTTGCCTTTTAACTTTTGTGGTACCCTCTTGTCACAGAGAATGCCAGAAGCTTATCGCCATTTGATCCACCCTGCTTTGATTCTATGGCTAACGTCCGCATCAATATCTCCATCCCTCTGTAGCATCGATCCCAGATACCGAAAGGTATCCTTCTTAGGCATTACTTGACCTTCCAAACTCACATCTCCCTCCTCCTGTGCAGCTCCGCCAAAGTCGTATCTCATGTATTCGGTTTTAGTTCTGCTCCAATCTAAAACCTTTAGACTCAAGGGTCTGCCGTCATAACTCTAGAATGGTACTAAAGGGCGTATCCAGTGCAGAGAGCTCCCGCTCTGTTCGGGGTCTGGGGAAGGGTGTCGGTGGCAAGCCTTACCCTCGCCTATGTAATGCGAGGAGACCGCGACTCGAACCCGGGACCTTCCGGTCATAGGCGGATAAGTCTATTATGTAGCAGTTACCACTTACCACATGGATTCAAACATTTTTTTTTCTGGGAGCATAGGCACCAAGTGTGGCACCAGTGATGCTTTCTTCTGGGTCAGATGATTCTCGTGAAGCTAGTCCGACAAGAACCAGTGCATCTAGAGAACAAGACAAAGGAGAGAAGCAGGCTAGTCCAGATCATGCAGGTGATAGAGATGGTGCTTCACAAAATAAAAGCAAAATCTCAGCAGCTACTAAAAGAAAAAAACTTGGCAGTAAAAAGGGTAGAACATACCTGTATATTTTTGTACTATAAAAATTCTGAGGCACGAGTCCTATAGGTTTTGATCCATATTTGTCACATTGTTTCTTATTCTTTTGGCAAATATGCAGATGGATCAACCATGGATGAAAAGCAAGCTAATACTCCTAGACGCTCGGTATGGATTTGAGTGTTGTTTTAGATTCCCTGTCTCCTATTCATGATATCTTGGTAACTAGGCTGGTGTTGTGTTGTTGCTTCATCCATTAAAAAGGATAATATAGCACTATGTAATTTCTACTGTACTATTAGAGACTCAGGCTACTAGTTTGTCCATCAATGAAACTGTGCAGGCATTATTTTATTGTACAGATTATCTGTACCTGTTTGTAATGTTCGATTTCTATTGTGATATTAGTGATCAGACATTGCAACTGTTATGTTTTGTTTTAAATTCACTATGGCATAGTAGTTGTAAACTGGTCCTATAGTTTGTAGTTAATTTTTGCACATAATATTTTTTGTAGACTCAAAGAAGGATATGGTAACACTTTCATCTGGTTCTGATGCTTCCTGGGAAACAGCCCTTCAAGGGCTGGTGAAGATAATCATGAAGATGACTCACTTAGTACTGCCAAGAGAAAGGATGCTCAGCAAACTAAGACTAGAAAAACAAAGGTTGCTGGAACAAAAGCTGGTCCAGACCAAGCAGGCAGTAAGGCACTTTAATATGACTTCCATTTCAGTTGATACTTGATAACTTATCACTCAGATTTGGAATGACATGTGATACTGTTTCATGGTTCAACATCAAAGACGGAGATGCTGAAGATGATATGCAAGATAAACTCACAGGAAACTCTGTAAGATGCCAACTCACCCATCTCTCCACTTTATTGTTTTATGCTCCTTCAAATTTGGATGTGAAGCTCTAGCCATTTTCAATTATATATTTGCAGCTCTCTGATGGAGTGTATGTACCTCTAATGCCAGGTCTCCCAGAGGTTACCATTAATATTTCCTGATAAAGTTCAACGTTCAAAGGTATGCTCAACTCTAAGAGGCACTGCTTATACGGAGATCACCCATTAAAGTTTCTATGTTTTGCAATGAATGTTATCACCATGGCTGTTATCATCCCCCCCACCCCTATTATATTTATATTATATTCTTATTCTCAGAAGAATTGTCTTCTTAGCATTGCTGTGTAAGGAATATGTTATATAGTGTGTAGAGGTATAATCAGGAGACATGACATGACATTGACACTTGTTTGTGTATGATACATTATGCAGTCCATTTGTAGAGAACAATGATTTAACAATGGGAGCATGGACTAAAACACAATAGCCACACCTTTCTTTTCCTGCTTGAACAACGAATGATGGCATCAGAGCTGCATTTTATTTCCTTAATTGATAGAGGGAAAACGATTGACTTACAACTGTTAACCCAATCTCAAATCTGAAAAGCGAAAATGAAAATTAATGTGCCACAAAGAAATTTAAAAGATGACAAGAACAACATGATGGGAAAAAAGCCCCAGCCTACTTAAATAACAAGCTCTGGATCTTAAGAGCTTCGGCAGTGTACCAAAGAGCCATATACTTGTGGTTCTAATTTCTGAATTGTGTATCTGTATCTGTATCTGTTAAATGGAACTGTGAATGACTAGACTTCTGGAGAGTAACTTGGTGAATCTATCATTCCCTGTTATCCCTTAACATATATACCTCCAAAATTCCGACTGCATATCCAAAATTTTATTTCATTAACATTTCCCAAGTTATAATCCTTGTTCTGTTTGTTTGTTTTCTTTTTAGGCATTGATTGAATGTGATGGTGACTCGATAGATTTGAGTGGAGATATTGGTGCAGTTGGGAGGATAGTAGTTTCAAATGGTCCTACTGGAAATCAGGATTTGTTGTTGGACCTGAAAGGTACCATCAAGTAATTTATCATTTTGTGTACTTCTTTGGATACTGAATTGTAATGATGTAAATCTGTACTGAAGCTTTGCTTAAGCATTTGAAACCAGCTCTGTTTTGTCTTAAATCTTGATATGTGCAATATTCCAATACTTGAACATCTTATTTCTTCTCCCCAACTCATACAGGAACAATATACAAAACAACTATAGTTCCATCCAGGACATTTTGTGTTGTAAGTTATGTTCCAAACCCATGTAGAGGTTTATTGTTTTGTGTTGGTGTTTTAACCCTCGATGTATTTTTCTTTCAGGTTAGTGTGGGACAATTAGAAGCAAAGGTTTATAAACTAAATTTTGCATGCATATTTGAGCTATCCACTATGTCAATTCACACATGTCATAATTTCGAGCATTAGTGTGCCATTTCTGCTTGTTAATTGGGTTATGTGTTCAATTTCTAAACGCCACTTCCATTCCAAGTCAACTATTCACCATAATCCACCCACCCACTGTTTTCTTCTGTGCAGATAGAGGCTATAATGAATGACTTCATTCAACTGGAACCACAATCCAATTTATTTGAAGCAGAGACTATGATGGAAGGTACATACTTCCGACAGTTACTGCAGGGTGCAGGCTAATATAAGTTCAATTTTTCTCCAGAGCATCTCTAATGTATAAAGCTGGCATGCACACTCAAACTTGTAAATAGTGGCATGCTCCTATCGTTCTTTGATTGAGCTATTTTTTGGTGCATCTGCATTTGTGGCTGTAGCTTCAGTCTTTTAATGTGCACTACAAGGAACAACCAGGCTTTTCACGAAGCAATGGTCCCATTGTTTATACGATGATAGGCTGCACTGCAATTTTCATTCTCTAATATTGAAGATCTATCATCTGTTTAGGTACCCTTGATGGATTCACATTTGATTCAGACAAGGAGGGTGACAAATTCTATGAACCACAGGCTAATCAAAATGATCAGAATAATGAAGATGAAGGTCAACCTAAGGCAAAGACCAAAAGGAAAGCAGAGAAAACAGCGGTGTGCTTTCTTGACTCTGATAACTAACCTGCAACTATGAATAGCTAGAGTCTGGATAGTTGTTATGTACAGAAGTTTCCAATTGGTGGTGTTGCAGATTTGCAGCGGTTTCAAATTCTGTATTGGATGTGTTTACTGGGAATTTGCACGAGCCATTTGCAGTAGCACTGTTCTTATTTTTTATGTTTCGTTGCTGTTGCTGTGTTCGCTGAAGTAATCATTTCACAGAACCATAACAAAAAAAATGTTGTAAAACATGCTATCAACAAGTTTGTGGTAAATTTGGCAATGGCAAGATAGCTGATACTCCAGATTTCAGCTTGCTGCTAACTGCTAGTGTGTTGCTATTCTCTCATGGTAGCCCAAGTTACATTGAAAAATGCTTGTCGCAACATCGTAGTGCACCTGATGGGAATCTAATCTGCTTCCTGTGACATGCAGGGGAAGGCACCGAAGAAGGCAAAGGTTACAGGAAAGGGCCCTAAAAAGGGCGCAAGGAAAACCCAACCTACCAAAAGAGGTAGGAAGGCGAAGAAGTGATGACATGTTGATTTCCTCGGAAAAGAAGAAAGGCTATTCAGAACCAAAGATGAGAATTCTTGAACGTATAGCCATTGCTGTGAGGCCACATGCGGTCTGGCGTTGTCAGTTTAACATCATATATAGTACTTGTTTTAGAGAGAAAGAGACCATGCAAAACTGCAAAGCTGATTTTCTGTAGGTAACATTGTTGTGTACATTGAATTTGTAAACTTGTTTCTGAGAAGGTGTGGTCTGTAGTCTGTACTCTGTTCAACAAATCTCAGATCAGGTCCGGCCAGTTGCTTTGTTGTTGTATTTAAATGGTAAATTTGAACTCGATTGGCTCCCAATTGATCACTACCGATGCCCATTCTGTTCCCAACCGGATTTTTTTACAGTCCATCAGTCCGAGGGAGTAGACGAGCTTTTAGCACTGGTTTGGAGTCACTTCACTGTACATTCGTGCCGAATTCAAATTTCATTTCACCATGAAAGGAAAAGAAATGCCTTTGTTATAAAAAAAATCTGAAATAGTATATATAGATAATGCCATCCGATTCCTTCCTGTGTAAGGTACGGTTCCTGCCTTGACTGACGAAGTGGCGAGCAATAATTGTCGTAGCGTCCAAGGTTGTCCATGCCGTCCGATCAGCCGCCAAGAACCATCCCAGCCGTCCGTCCTCTGCCCCTAGCGTCAACTGCCAACACAGGAGGCGTGCGCCGCGCGGGGCAGAACTGCAGCGTGCCCGAGACGACGCGTCATTCCTTCCTTACCTTTCCTTCCCTGCCCCTTCGCCGCCTGCTCCGCGCTCCCCTTCATTTCCGCGTCCGCTTCGCCTCGCGGTCGGCCAGTCGCAGCAGCAACCGCCGCCCCCCGCTTTGCTCCCCCACCGCCTCCTCCGCCCTCCTCACGCCCTACCGCTCCGTCCGTCCCCCGCCCCGGGCTCGTCGGCGGGATCCAGCGCCGCCGTGGCCGGCTGCGGTGCGGTCCCCTCATCTGGGGCGCGTGGGGGCTGGTGGTGAAACGGCCCGCGTCCTCGGTGCCTCTTGACGTCTGCCCGCTTCCTCGCCGGCGCCATTGTGTTCGTACGCCTCCTCTCCCCAGCTTTTGCTCGCTAGCTTGCTAGTGTGGTTTGTTTGGTTGCTGTGTACTAGTTCTGAGGAGGGGATCGGGCTTGTGGGTTTCGCTTTGCTCTCCTCTGTGCTTTAGAGCCCAGATCTACTGCCCCAAATGGATGTAGAGGTGTTGCTTCGACTTTTAACCGGCAACATTTCGACTGTCTGATCGGAACCAGCCAAGTTACGACTTACCGCTAGTCCATGCTTCAGATTGAACAATTGGGTTCCCGTATGCGCGGAAGCGGAACAGTGGAACATGGCGTGTTGGGTTCCCGTATGCGCGGGAGCGGAACAGTGAAACAGGGCGTGCTCACCTGTCCACCTTGTGACTGTTAATTCCACACGGCTCTGAATAAATGACACACTGCACGTTGCACAATCTGAAACCGGAGTGTACTTGACAGTTTATTGACTGTAGATGTGTACATACGTAGATTAGTGCTGTAGTTTTCTTAATCTGGCATTCTGATGAATGCTCTGTGTACATGCATCCTGTGTGCCCAAATGTTTTTAGATGCCTGCCCCTATAAGAAATAGAAGTACCACAGTAGGTCAGATCAGCATAGCTTGGTGCAAGACAACGCTCTTATTTTTTTTAACATACTATCATTTTGTAGTCTTGTCACTACTAAATTTGTTGTTCAACCTCTTACCATCTGCCTGCTCCTATCTGACACATCTTTTATTGTATTATTAGGTATAAATCCCCTGTGATAATAACCACTGCTAGTGATGCATTCTTCGGAAAATAAACTGGTATCCTCCAACTCGGGAAGATCATCAAAAGGGAATGAGACCTCTATGGAGTTTGTTCCAGTACCAAAAAGACCAACTAGACATGATGCTTCTCGCCAATGCAAATCTGATTCTCCTTTGAAGCGATCACCAAGGAAAGTCAGAAATGCTACTCTGGCAAAAAGCATAAAGAATAAATATCATTTTAGTCCCCTCAAACAGCGGAGGGGTTCAGATTCTGTTGCTGGGAAAATTGTGACAGGACTAACTGCACGGAGGAGGAAGAAAAGAAAAATGCAAAATACAGACGAGGCAACTCGCTTGGAACGAAGAGCGAGATATTTTCTAATCAAGATAAAATTGGAGCAGAATTTGCTAGATGCTTACTCTGGAGATGGATGGAATGGGCAAAGGTGCATCCCGTGCTCTCCCTGCTGTAATCTGCTGGTGAAAAGAAAGTTTTCAAATCTATATACATCCTTGTAGAGTCAATGCATTCTTTTGAACTTTGCAACCAGAAAAATGCTGTCTTGTCAGGATGAACAGAGGAAAAGTTCAGAGAAATGTATTGTAGCTTTTAAGGCTTGTAACCAACAAGACGCCTATTCTTTTGGAACTTTTACATATGAGATTTATGATGTCCCATGAAGAATAGGTGTATGTGGGCAATGTGACAAATACATGTTTTTAATTATTTAAAATTTCTTAATTATAGTAATATCACAGGTCCACTGGCTGCTGCCATTTGTAACTTATTAATGTAGCTTTTCATAGTCTAGGAGCATTTAGGTTGATGCAGTTAAAGTCTATTTCATGGAATGAAAGTGCTGTGTGGTACCTTTTATTGATTGGGCTAGTGAGAGAATTCTGTTTTTCTTGCCTGTTGTTTGGATAGAATCATGTTAACAGGTTATATAACTTCTCTTAAATCAGTTCCACAATGTTGCTGTTATATAATTTGCTTCCTCATTTTTTTCAGATGCTTTCATGTGTTAGTACAGTAAAGTAAAGTATGATGGTAAAAAGTACACTAATTATGTTCACTTTTCCAAACAGCCGGGAGAAAATAAAGCCAGAGAAGGAACTGCAGCGTGCCAGGAAACAAATCATAAAATGCAAAATTGGTATACGTGATATCATTCGCCAACTTGGTTTGTATACTTCTACTGGGAGTGTTGATGACCCAGCAATGCCTCCAGATCAGTCTACCAATCCCGAACATGTATGTATGTTATCAAGTGAAGGCCAGATGTTCTACTTCATAGGATCTATCAACTGATAAATTGTCAATATTTATTTTGCTAGACCATGTGCTCAACATGCAAGTCTCATGAATCATTTCCCAGCAATAAATTTATCTTCTGCGAAGGGCCCTGCAAAAGGGCATATCATGAGAAATGTTTGGAACCTCCCTTGAACAAAAGCGGTAATTATTTCTTGTTTTACTTCCAAATATGCGGCTTTATATTTGTTCGACATGGTTATTTGTTGAGTTTAAAGCCTAACAGATTTGTTTTGAATTCCCCACCTCTCTTCCCTGAAAACTTTGTTTCAGCCTTTTGTGCTATCTTTTTTGTGCTTATAGTGTAATAATATTGTTACATGTGTATGCCAAAACAATGCATATTTTGTTTGTTGACTGGTAAAAGTTATAAGGCTAATTTTTTCATTTTGAAACCAGTTGACCATTGACAGATAAACAGTATCTTGACATTCTTATTTCTTACATTAGATTTATCCCTTACTAAAGAAGTTATCAGTCTAAGTTCAGGGTAACTTTTGAAAATATCTGTGTTCACTTTATTTTAGAGTAATATTTCATGTGCTGCCACCCACCAGGGTCCTCAGCAATAATAGTTGGATGCTGCCCTAGTTCCTCTTCTGTAAACCTATTTTTAGAGTTTTGCTTCTCGCTGCCTAACTTTATAGTTTTGTTAATTTTCTTCCTTCTATAACTCTGAATTAAAAAAACCCCATGTGTAACAAGTTGAGATTTTTGACCTGTAATTTACCGCATAGGATGTACATGGCCAGATGGCCTGGATGTAAAACCAGCTACATTCTGCATACTAAAGTCTGCAGTTTGAATGCACTTGTTACTGATGCTGTCATTATTATCATGAAAAGTTTGCTTATCATGATTGCAATATGTAATACAAACATTGATTGGCAATGGGCACATACCCTAGCATAGTTGCGCCAATCATCTGAATTAACTTGTGGAGAAAAATAAATGATATCGCGAATTTATGGAACTGCAGTCAGCAACGTGTAGATTACCTGGTACCAAAATCAACAGTACTAGAGTTTAGGGCCACTAACTCATGATTGTATATTGATTTATATTAATGTAGTCTTTTCTATGTAATAGCTTTCATGTTGTGGTGCTGTTTGGTACGCCTTTGCTTTGGTCTTATATGTAGTAGACTCCTGTGATAGTTGAGTGGCATTTATTTCTAGGAACTACTGCTTATCTTTGAAGTATTATTACCCCTTTACATGTCTGCTTTTGCAATAGTTCTATGCAGATTCTATTCTGATGTTGCAGTGGCATTTATTTTACCATTGATACATTTATCTGTCTTGTTCTTTTCATCAGTACTTCCAACAAGTAGCCATGGATGGCTTTGCAAATTCTGTTTGTGCAAGATGAAAATTTTAGAAACTATTAATGCACATCTAGGAACAAGCTTTACAGTGAAGTGCCCCTTTGAAGTAAGTGTTTATTGTTCTCACACCCATATTATGACTTTCACTTCAGCATTCCTGTCACTGTCAACTCTACTTGCTTTCTGTAGGATATATTCAAGGAAGCAACGGAACAAATAGACTCCGAGGATGCACTAGATGAAGATTGGCTTTCTGAGTATTCAGGTGATGAGGACTATGATCCTGACGAAAATGAGGACAGCGTCAACTGTATGGACAGCGGGGAGGAAATTATGTCTGATGATTCCAATGGTTCAGGAAGCCCCCTTTATTCTCCAAATGACGATATTCCCGACTTCATATCAGCAGACTTAAATGACGTGGAAGGGTTTTGCCACACCAATTTAGACTTAGGCATTGATGCCGTTGAAGATGATTTGGCACAGATCCTTACCTACCAAAGGCCAAGAAGAGATGTTGATTATAGAAGGCTTAATGAGGTATGTTTCACCAGTACAAATTGTTGTTACCAATACTGTAACTCAAAACACTTTGCTTGGCAATATTTTGTAAAAGTCACTCATCAATGATGTGTTGATTACTTTTTATCCTGCGCAGGAAATGTTTGGAAAAATAATCGGAAATGAAGAACAGAGTGAGGATGAAGATTGGGGCCATGAAAGGAGAAAGAAAAGGAGGACGCGTTCAGGTGGTGCTGGGGATAATTCTGTGGGTTTCTCAAATGTTATATCTGATGAAAAGAGCCAAAAGAAGGGGAGAAAACTTTTCAGGATTCCTCCTGCAGCTGTCGAGGTAGTTGATGGTTAAAAAATGATAGACTACTTTAGAGCTGTATATTATGATTCATATAGGGTCTGTTTGGTTTCCTTTATGGTAGCCTGCATCACATCTAGCCAGCCAGGCCTCCTCTGGCCAGGCTGTGGCCATGCATCATACCATTGTTGTTTGGTTGCCTTGATTTGCAGCGCCAGGCCCTGGGAGAAGTACAGGCAATCAATGTAAGGAGCCTGCATCCCATGAGCCAGTCCAGGCTATATCTGGCCAACCAAACAGGCCCATATGTATTTGCTGTCATGCTGTGATATAAGGCCAACTCATGGCTGTAATTGGATTTAAACTAGCTGCCTGCATCTATGGAACTACCACTTTTACCTTGTTCAGTTTTTCATGGCTTCATGCTTGCTTACATTAATACCCTCTGTTCTTCACCTTGCTAAAACAGGTACTTCGCAGAGCTTTTGCTGAAAATGAGCTTCCACCCCGGGATGTCAAAGAAAATTTCTCAAGAGAATTGGGAATTTCTTTTGAAAAGGTATTCAGTATTGGATTGGATTAATGTTGTCAGCTGTGCATTACTGAGTCCTTGTATGTTTTGATTCACCTGAAAGTTGCTTTATGGTGTTCAATTACCATTTGGCACCTAACTAAATTCTACACTTGTGTGAGAAGAGATTCTATAAATGCCATTCATTTTTAAAATCAGCTAGTGAGGTCCATATCACAGTTGTCACTCTTTCCATCTAACAATATATTTGGGCGGAGCATCTAAGAAATTTAGATTAATTACAAATTTGTTTTTTCTTAAAATGCCTTAAGATCAGTAACCAATGTCTGTCATCCATTTACAGATTGATAAATGGTTCAAAAATACACGGTGTGCTGCTCTCAGAGATCGTAAGGTTTGGATTTCTGTCCCATGGTTATTCATATGATCTACATTATATCATTGAATCGATAGTATTTTATTGCATTCAAAGTTGTTACCTTTGATTCTTGCACCCCCCCGCCACCCACCAAAACAACCACTTTTGTTTTCTCTATACGAACCTTTGCGGTGGGCCATAATAGAAGTTCAGAAAATCAACAATGGCATTGCATTTATGCCAGTGAATCTGTGTTTTCTTTAAGTGCACAAGTTACTTTATATATACAGAATCATACATTGGCATGAACTAAACTTCAATTTAACTGTTATAGCTTCGACTATTGCATATGCTTTTATTCTTTATGTAAATTTATTGAAGGACACATAGCACCAAGTTCTGGTACTTTTCATTCAGCATATCTTGTGGTTATATACTTAACAATGTTGACATTGGTGCCATCTTTCAGGCTGAAGGGAAGAGTCATAATACGGCTCCCAGCAAAAGCTCAAGAAATAAAGGAAAAGCTGGAATCTCAGGCAAGGTTGATTCAGCAGACAATTCATACTTTGTTTCCATGTCTGAAACCGCCAATGTCCTGATGTGTTTGTGAGCAAATGAGAAGAGTTTGGTTCTCAGTTGTCTATTGTCTTAAGGATTCATGTTGGTTATAATAATGCCAGCGCAACGGTTAGCTCCTCAGGTGAGGGAGCTGCCGGCCAGGGATCAAATCCTGGTGGCCAAAAGAAAGGCCCCTTGCTGCCAATCCCCATTGTGGCAGATCGCAGGTCTGTGGCAGTCATATAGGGGTGATGAAGCCAGGGTTTGGTGTCTTTCTTCGGTTGTTTGTCAGTTTATTCTTATTGTAAGACAATGGGGCGGTTCTCCGCCCCACACACACACACACCCCACCCCACCACCACCACCCACCAGACGAGTTTTTTTTTAAATAATGCCATGTCCCAAAGGTTTATAGCCTGTGCGTTCCTTGATTTATAAAGTGCTAAATATCACTTTTACGGATTACTTCATTGAAAACCTCATTACAAGTGGCCACGAGCTAAACTGAACTGTATTTTAGGGGGGGGGGGGTCCTGTTACACTGAAATATTTTGGTTTCATGCGGAAATTTATTGAAGGAAAGTGTCAAGTTCTTTTTTTCATTTGATCTTGTGTATATAGATATCCAATACAGTGTTTTGTTGATCTCTCTTCTGTCCTGCAGGCTGAAAGAAATGGTCATGTTACTGGTCCCTGCAATAACTCGAGAACAAATGAAGAAAAATCTGGTATATTATCAGGGAAGGTTGATTCAGCAGACAACTCTTGCTTTGTTCCCTTGTCTGAAATCATCAATGTGCATACACGATTGCAACAAAATCTTGAGATGAGGATGATGGAATCAAGTAGCAGTCCTGTGTGGCTGCACAATAAAGGAGGTAGCTTGTTTCCAACAGGCCAAGCCAAGGTAGAAAAATGACAGTGTTGATTGCATTTATAGATCTTATCTAATTTAACGAGGGCATTGAGCCCCCCCCAGACACACACACACACACACAAAAAAAAAAAACTGTTATCAAATTTCATCGAACTGATTTTGTGGTCTGAACATGTTTGCAGGAGAGTACATTACCTACAAGCAAGCCTTGTTTGCAGTCAGAAATAAGCCATCCAACAACTAATGAAGTGGGCACTTTAGTGCAAGCTACTTGGATGGATGCTGGGGCGTGCGCTGAGGTGCAAGAAGCCACTCCTTGGGTCGATACCGGGGCCTCAGATTACCAGCCTTTCCTGGACGTGATCGATGAGATGTGCGGACTTGAGTGCAGGCTGCAGAGGCTGAAGGAGAACATGCTCTCATCTGGCATAGACCGCAAAACCACCAGTGAGAGTGACATGGGAAACCAGGCTGTGGAGCTCGTGCCGACCGCCGAGCTCAAGGAAAAAGCGCCGCATGGCAGTTTATTTGGGCATTATTACCCATAGGTCTTATATATAGCAGATAGCTGTACAGAGAGCCAAGAAAAAAAGAAGAAAGAAACAACAAACAGACAAGTGCCCGCTTACATACCAATCCAAACTGTCAGCAGTCAGGAACTCCTTTCTTGGGCCTGGACATTACTAATACTGTCAGGTAGTCCAGATGAGCCAGAACCATTTACTTGTGTGCCTCGGAGGTTCATATCATATATGTTGTATATCAGTGTATCAGAAGAGTTGTGCTTATTAGTAACAACAGTGTACACTCCTAAATCCTAATCCAAATCCAGACTGAATCTGGATTAGCTTGTCATGTGGTTGTACCGTGCAGAACAGACAGATCTCAACTGGTCGTTTGATTTTATAGAAGGAAACTTAACATGCATGATTTTGGCCCGTTGTGTACTTGTGTGACAAAACGGCGCACAGCACAGATTTAAATCTCTTTCCACTGTTGTAGACTACCAAAAATTTCCAGACCATAGGCAATCAGATTTAAATCTTGGTAGGTAGTTCAAACATCAGAAAAGTCAGATTACACGAGCTACTAGCTGTTTAGTCACTGGTTCATGTTTACATTAGGAAATGGATCCTGCTGATGCTGCAAGAAATACTCCTAAGGGCTCGTTCCGTTCCTAGGGAATCATTCTCTGAAATGATTATGATTCCTACTTGGATTGCTTGGCTAATTTATATCTTTGATCAGCTAGAACGATTCCTAGGTGAACTTTGGGCAGTGAAAAGGATCTCTCCACTCTACTCCAGCGCAAGCAAGGCACAGGCAGCGCGTGATTGCCTGCTCGCATCGCAGACATGTTATCCGGTCCGGTCCTGAGCAAAGGCAAAGCAAATAAACGGAGGATGGGTTAGGGGTCCAAGTGTCTGCGCTGCGCACCATGCAAATTGCAATGCCCCTCTGCCTCTGGCCTCTGGCCTCTGTACTAGCAAGGGATGGACATGGTACGCACTGGAGTAGTACACTACAACTAGAAGCTGACAGAGTTGGGATAAGATGGGCAGGTCATGGGTTTCTGCTGGTGGGTACGGCAGATATGCTACCCTTGTCTTTTGGTGCAGCGGCCGGTGGGCGGTGGCGGTGGGTGCTCAGTGCTCTGCTCAAAAATCACCAACGTTTCGCACTGCTCACGGGATCTGACGTGGTTGCTTGTTTGGCGACCATATATGTTAACTTCAATTCGGGCTGCTTTGTTCTGATTCGATTGCAGCGGAAGGCTGCCACCCTAGCTTGCTTCATGGATGCAATTTGAGTTCCATCCCTAGTCAAAATTTCTAAATTTGGAGGCTAAGTTTATTTTAAAATCGTTTGACTTAGGATGGCATAAGGGTGATTGGTAAAATTTAAATTGTCAACTAAAACAGTCCATTTCATGTGTGTAGAAATAAAATCAATTTGTGTGCATATACAGCAGTATTTCTTTCTCTTAAAAAAATGTTATACGGTGGTTTTTAGTCTGGTTCGACGGTGTGTGTTGTGTGGTGGCCATTTGTAGGATAGCGTGCACTGAATTTGAGTTGGAGATCGATAAGGCTTCGTCCTCGTCCGTCCACGCACGGTCGGTTTGCATTGGTTCAACATCTACCGTGTGGTACGGTGTGAACAAGAACAGCCGAACACCTTTTTTTTTTTGGTCTTGTCTTTGTGGTGTGTGCGCGGTAACAGCAGCTTGCTCTGGTTGCACTGCCGTGTAACACCTTTAGCATCTACCGTAGCTCACACAACGGACACTGGCACAGGCAGTAAAGAGGGCAGTAGCTTTCTCATGCATGCACATATAACGATGTGTAGGAGCATGTGTTTTTTATAAATGCTTTAAGGGGTAAAAGGAAAAAATTCGTCCCAATAGAGAGAGCATGAAGGCCATATACTGACAATGCAAGGGCAGGTAGAGACGTGCTCGAAATCGCCAGCGACAGTAAAGAGTGTAGGGACGACGACGAGTATTTACAATCGGCATCTTCAGCTGCAGCGCATTATCTAAAAAATCTTCAGCTGCTGCGGATGCATGCATCAATGCATGCAATGCAACAGGAGTTCCTCGTCCTCGCTCTGAACTCTGGAATTTCACAGGAAGAATTTGCAGGTGTACGGCACCAATAGAATGGCTAACTGCTCTTCCTATTCGATTGGTATTAAAGCCGGCTGATAAGCCAGTCTTACTGATTTGTTGTGAGAGAAAAATACTGTAAACTCTAGCTGATAAACCAGCTGATAAGTTCAAGCAACAGGCTCAGGAGGACACGATGTGCGGTTCCAGAAATGATGGATTAACAGTGAGCCAGTGGCTATTTGTTAATTAGATACGCACGTTCAATTAACAGTGACTCTTTATTTATTAGATTAGATATACGGGCAAACATCGTCGTGCAGTCTCTAAAAATCCAAAACTATTATATACTAGTGCGGTGCGTACTTGGGGAGTTGGGGTGCACGGCGGCTTCAGTTTTTCGCGCGGCTACGGCAGTGGGGCCCATGTGTCAGAGACTGCAGTGGTGGCAACGGGGCAGGGCATGCAACAAGTAACACGGGCCGGGAGGTAGCACTAGCGGTGGCACACGGCAGTAGTGGCACAGCTAGCGGCTGCTGCATCTGCATGCATGGACCATGCACGTGTGTACGCATGCAAGCAAGCAAGCTGCCGCCCGCCGACGTGCAGGTACAGTGGCGTGTCGACGCTGCCGGCCGGCCCCTTTTCTTTGGGCTAACAACCTGCAGGAGAGACGGAGCAACTCGACCGAGATCACATGCACCGGTCGCAGGGATCGAGAGTTAATTAGCTGGCTGTATATTATTATTAGTGCAGCAGTACCTACATGTACAAGCCCTTGGTTGCATGCATGTTACGTACACACACCATGTATAATCCTCGTCATCGATCCTCGAGATCAAGAGGCGCCATGTACGGATGAAGGTCCTGTCTAGATCCTATATGGTCTAAACTCTAAAGTGTAATCACTAAACACTAGATCATTTTAGCTCTTTGAGACATCAAACAGGAGATCTAACGTTTATCTAACCTTATCAAAACTTTAGAACACACAAGTGACCTAAAGTGGTCTATAGATTTTTAGTCCTTAAATATTAGTTAACTAAACTTTAAGCCATAGGACCCAAATAGGACCAAACATACCTTGCATTGCCTGCATTCTTATGAGATAGGAGGAGTCAAACGATTTTAATATTGGTTAAATCTATATAAAAAAAGTATAATCTCGTATAAGTGTTATTAATTACTCATGAAAAATATCCTCACACAGTAAATAAATATTAAAAGTTAAACTTAGTTCGAATCTCTAGAATTACATCCTTTTGAGACGAGAAGGAAACAAAGGGCAACACGTACACGAGCGTCCCAGTAATAAAGGGGAAAAAAGGGCGTGCCCTTTTTGCCCTTGATCCAAACGCGTACGATATGATCACAGGTCTGCGTGTATCGGTGTATGCTACCTCTTGGATTTTTCCGGTCAATGGCAAAGCGTATCGGATCCCGCGATGCAAAAGCCACCAGCCGGATCGAAGGCCGGGTAATAACTTTTTACTGCATCGCTCCGTTCGCTGGTCTGAAACTTGGCTGAAACTGACTGAAAAATATTGTTCCGGCTGAATTGTTGTGAGAGAAAAATACTGTTCCAGCTGAATAAAGAAGCCGAACAAACCATTTTTAAAACAAGCTGAATTGTTGTTACTACTGCTCCTACTAGTACTTTTTTTTTTACAAGAAGTACTTTTTTTTGTTTGAACATAGCTCCTACTAGTGCGTTGCTCTGTAGTCTGTACCTAGACAAGACTGCCCCCTCAATTCATCAAAATTACTAATGCCTGGAATTATAGATGTTTATGACAAAATTGACATGCATGGTGTGGGTGTACAGGGTGCGTACGTGACACTTGACAAAAATTGTATGGGATCGGAGGATCATTTCCTTTTTGGGCTTATTAATATTTTGGCCTCGAAAGGCTTGAGCAGCTGTTAAAAATGTTTCTTTCTTGTGATGTTATGTCCTTTGAGAGTAAAGTTTAGTACGCTCGTGCTCTCGGAACCTAACTTGGGTACCACTAGTCCACTATATATGGAGATTAAACGTTGATAGATCCAAAAAAATTATGTTTGACCTTTCACAAGGCCTCACCAAAAAATGTGGATATCCAGGCTTACAATTCTTTCTTAGAAGTTGTTGCCAAACTCCATCTTCATTCATAAGCTTGTATACCATTTGCTAAGCATACATTCGTTTCGAATCTCAAGATTTGTATCTCCTAAGCTACCTTGCTTGATCTTTTGGAAGGCACAAAACCCTCCATTTGGATAACCTTTGTTTTTCCCCCTTATGTTTACTCCCTTGCTGGAAAAAAGAACTCGATCTACAAAAGTCTAACTTCTCCAAAATACAGTTAGGTAGAACAACATCATATACGTAGCAGGCTACTTAAACACAAAGTTCATTAGAACTAGTCATCCAAATGCTTTTTTTTTTTTGGAAACGGTTTTCAATAGCTTTTCCCAATCTTTATTATTGAGCTTTTGTAATGATTCATTGGGATGCCTAAGTATCTAAAAGGAAGTTGACCTATACCACAACCAAAGATCTATAAATGTCTAACTTCTTCAAGATACCCTTAGGTATACCATATACCACAACCAAAGGAAATTGACCTATGCCACAACCAAAGATTGACAACATATACGTAGCAGGTTACTCAACAGACCTTATCAAAATTAGTCGTCCACCATAAGGCAAACACTTTTCTTTTTAGTTGCTTAGTTTTTTTTTTAAATGGTCTTCAATAGCTTCCTAATATTTGTTTCTATTTTTTTATTATTCATTGACATGCCTAAGTATCTAAAAGGATGTTGACCTATACCACAACCAAAGGTGCACGAGTACTGGTCCTGAAGTTCTTGGCTTCCCCATAATAAAATAACTCACTCTTGGGAAATTGGTTTTAAAGTTTGAAAGTTGTTCAAAGGTTCAAAGAAGAATCTTCATATTCTTTGCTTCTTGAACAGATGACGATTTTCCATAAATAGGATTGTGTCATCGCTCTTTTACATAATCGAGAGGCCATCATCTATCAAATGCCAAGACAAGGTGATTCTCTGAGCTCCTAGAGTTGGCTCTTTAGCTGATCGGCAAACACTTTCTCTTGCAGGAGTCCATCTTTTGTAACATGGCAGAGTGAGGTCAGACCCGAAATGAGGTTTGTATCTTAAGATTAACTTTCATGAAATTGAAGTTTACACGTTTTGGCTACAATGATCAAGCCAAGAAATTAGAGAGGTTGTCCAACATGTTAAATCAAAGATTGGGGGAGCTGGCAATGAAGTGTCTTGGCATGCCAATATGTGATAAAGGCATAGGCATATGTCTTTAACAAAGATGATTAAGCACCTGGACTGACTAACACTTGCTTAAGTAGCATTACAATCTATATAATGGGGTTCTTTCTTCTTCCAACTGGGGCGCTCTCTAAAATGGATATATACTATCAAATCTAAGTTTTTTTTTTCTGGATGGGAGTAGATAGTGATTCAAATATGACATGGTAAAGTAATATCAAGGAGGTCTCCGGGTATTATCAACACCAAAACTATGAATGAGTGCCTTTTGGTGAAGTGAATTTGGAAGGTGACTCTTGGCTCTGAGGAAATTCATTTTTACAAAGTGTTGAAAGCCAAATATATGACTAACATGATTCTTTATATGTTACGGGGAATCAAAATCCAAGCGTTCGTATGAATATTTTTTTTTTGTCAATGTTCCCCAGATTTTTTTTTTAAAGTTTGGTAGGCAAGAATCGTGGAGTGACATATTCTGCATATAATGGAGGGAGTAGGTATACAAATAAAAAGGTTTGACAAGCAACTTTTGCAAACCGAGCTGTCCTCTTCCGAAACCCCCAAAAAAGTGTACTCCGTATGTGTACAGTGTACGCCATATCGCTGACCTAGTGACCTTGTACAGAAAGAATTGAAGTGTACAGTACAACGTTACAAAACTTTAGTTACTTTTAGTAACTCCAGAATTACTAAAAGTCCTTTTAGTCATATTTAGTCATAGTATTTGATAAAAAAATTACTAAAGAAACTAAAAGTTATTAGGAGGTGAACGAAGCCCTAAGCCTCCGTACGTACGTGCAGAGAGCAGCATGCAGGTCGCCTGCAGCCCTGCACAGGCCAACTTTTGCTAGCTACTCCTGCATGGCAGTGCCACATTGCCACTTTCTCTGTATGTATGGTATGGTGTGGGAGTATTTTTGGGCAAGCATGGATGGATGGGAAATTTGGCGACTGTGATTGCATTGGTGGACGGGTGGTACCTCCTACGGTCGCCTCGCCTCCATCGTGCATCATGCGGACGTCCACGGTCCACACACTCTCTCTCTCTCAGCACCAGCACTCGCACTGCTGCCTCATCTTGCAAACTTTTTCCCATCTCAGAGCGTTAGCCATTGTTTAGTTCTTCCGTCAAAACTTTACATCCTATCATATCAAATGTTTAGACACATGCATATAGTATTAAATATAGACTAAAAAATAACTAATTATACAGATTATGACTACTTTACGAGATGAATTTTTTAAGCCTAATTAGCTCATAATTTGACAACAAAGTGCTACAGTAATATATATGCTAATGTCGGATTAGTTATGCTTAATAAATTCGTCTCGTGGTTTACTGACGAATTCTGTAATTTATTTTTTATTAATATCCGAATATCTCATATGATATCTCATCTAACATCCCGATATGACTCAAAAACTTTTAGATCTAAACACCGCCTAGCAGAAAAGGGTAACTGTCACAGCTCGGCAGCAGGAAGCAGTCAAGCAGAGACAGACAGAAAAAGACGGAGGTTGGAGGCAGAGGTAGCAAAGGCAAAGCAGAGACTAGTTGCAGTGCATGCAGCTGCTTAGCAAGCATGCATGGTTGCATGGCTTGCTCAAAAGCGTGCTCTCCTTTGAGCCGAGCCGACAGCCGAAAAAAGAGAGCGAAAATGTAATGGCAGGCAGCTCTACGCCTAGGTGTAGTAGCTAGCTAGCTAGTAGCACTCCTAGCAGGTACTAGCCCATACTGTGTATGAGGAGGAGTACATTTCTGTAACATGGAGCTAGATTCAAACTGATGGATATACACGACTCATCAGATCAGATAGTGAAATGCATAACATAACTGAATTGATTCCAAAGTTATTCACATTATATTATCTCTACTAGTAGCTCATTTATTTAGAAGTTAAGTCTATTTCCTTAGTTTCCTCCTTATTTTTTCTTTATATAGTTTTCTCGAGACAGTGGCGAATCTAGCGGACAACATCAGGGTCAACTTCGGTGCCGTTTGAATTCCACTGGATTCTAAGAATCTGAATTAAAAAATGACAATAATTTTATTGGATTTTAGGATTATAAGAATCCGAGTTAAATCCCTCTAGAATTTAGACCGTTTAATTGAATGATATACCAGGATTCTGGAATCTTTTTCATCCCCCTTCTTAGAATTCCATGGGGTTCAAATTAATTGGGCCTCTATTAACACGATACAATTTTTTTTGAGATTTAGTAGTACTTCGCTAAAAGATTAACAAATTTTTGCCCTGTTCGTTTAGCTGATAAGCCATGGCTGAAAGTACCGTTGGCTGATTTTTTGTGAGAGAAAAATATTATTCGTTGGCTGAAAAAATACGGCTTATAAGCCGAGCGAACAGGATGTTTATCGAGGTCTACGGACACCGACAAACCACCTTGATCCGCCCCTCTCCAATCCAGAAGATCTACCATACATCAATAATTTAATTATTCTCTCAGCATAACGTTGTTTTTATTTAGTTTTGTAAGGCAATCCAAATGAATATGAGCCTTTAATTTCACTCCGAGACATGCCCTCATTTCATTCTTGTTTTCTTCTTATATGGCCCCATCGTCGCATTGCATTTGGTACCACCTTGATTGAATAGGGCAATGTCTCGTGCTACCATATTGGCCATGCCACACATCTTATATTAATTCGTTTTGGCACTATATATAATATAATAACATATATGTAGCGACAATGTACAATCGAACCGCCACCATGCATATCATCAGCTTATCTTGCATGATATTTTCCGTATAATTGAGATCTGTGTTGTATCGTTACTGGCCAGCTAGCTTCAAATATCTATTCTGCTAGACGGTACATATACCGTCCAAGAGTACATACACGTGGTACATGTCCTCGTCATATATATGTGGATAAGTAGACACGCCTACAAAGTACAAACTCTCTCTAGATGCATGAGTGTTCTTACCATTTAGGGTAAATACACATTTTTAACCCTCTAAGTTGCACGTAAATTTGATTTTTCACTCTGAACTATGAAACTAGCTATTGAGTGCCCTCCAACTATTAAAATCGGACAAATTAGAAAAAAAAAGGTAGGCGTCAAAAATAAGATTAAAAATGTACTTTATTATTATTTACTTCTGTGTGCGTGAAATATATATTGGCCATTGATATGGCTTTTGATATTAATCTCTCTCTATCTATTTTTTAAACATATGACGTCTACGACATGCTAATTAAGTAGGTTTAAAATGAACTGCTTAGTTCTAAGACGTTCTTATCTTTCTACACTTTGTTGGAGTACATTTGTATAGTACTCTAACAAAGTGTACAAATTAAGATGGAGAGATGTAAAACACCCCCATTGACTATATATCTCTTGTCCTAAGATAACTCGATGAAATGATTTTTTTCTTTATAGGTAAATACCTGTGCGTTGCAACGGGAATACATAATACCACGATAACATATATATGAGCGTGTGTTATACTGTTATCTAAAATACATACCGCAATCATAATGTTCCAATCAATATTACATAAGTCTTCACGAAAGATAAATAGTTAAAATATAACTCTAAATTTGAATGCAAAACTAAAACATCAACTTCAATTGTCGCATCACTTCATGCTTACGATACGCGAAAGATAAGCTTGCATATCATCAAGGCAACTCTATGAACTTGCAAGTAAATAGCAACATATGTTCGGAAAAAAAAGTTTTGTTCCACTTAGTTTTTTCATGCCCAATACCTATGTACGAGCAAATTTTATGGGCAAAAGAAATGAAATGTGGTTTGCATGGCAGGATGAGGACTGAATTGGCGATCATCAGGCAGTGCAAAAAGCTCAAAATTCCAACCAAAATGGATGGACTAAAACCAAACAAACTCACTACAAATTACCCAAACAACACGACATATGTTCCTATTCAAACAAATGAGCTCACTCTAAACTATCTAAAATGCACTAAATCTAAAACATTGCCATATCGTAGGGATAGAAAAAAAAAAAGAAAAGGAGCACATTTAGCTTCCAGTTGAGTAGTTGATCATGGTGTAATGAAAAATGTAATTATAAACATTATGGTCTCGATAACCCATCATGCAAAAGGAGACTATTCTAGTTTCATAAACATCCTCAGAAAATTATCAACGACTAACAGGATGTGGTGTGTGAGCGGTCCACCATGGACCAAGTCCATGCTGAAGGGTATGGGTCTTTGTATTTCCAATGTAATTCCTCTTTTATTCTTCTGAAGGAAAGCGGCAAGAAAATGTGGACATGTCATCCTGATGTCATCAAGCTAACAAGCTAGGAACGCTCGTGCAAAGCAGAGCACGGAACAGAGCACGACCGGTGCTTGGCGGCCATTTCCCAGCAACACGAGCTTGCGGTTGCGCAGTGTGCCTTGCGCGTGCGCGTGCGTGGAGGAGCGCAGGGGTGTGGGGAAGCTCACCTGCGGCTTACCAAGGGCAGAGGAGCAAGGCCGGGATTGGCTGTTCCCCGGAGCGAGCTCACGCCTAGCAATGGCGGTGCGGCGCACAGGAGTTCGCGGGCGTGATGCTTGTGCTGCCTAGCTAGTAGTGGTGGGCTGGTGGTTCACGCTAAGGAGCTCGGCCGCTCGCCATGATCACCGATCTATTACAGGCTCCACGGACTGCAGGTGGCGAGATTAGCGATCTGTTGCAACGGACATCAGAGCGGCGTCCTGATTCCGCGTGCCTGGCGTGTGTTAGCGGCGGCGCAAAACAGCAGCATCAGTGGGGAGGGCGCGGCGCCACGAGAGACTTGAGCGGGGCGATTCGGTGATGGCTCCGCTGGTTGTCGTCGTCCGTGTGCTTCTGCTAGGATTAGCCGTGGTCGTCGTCGTCCACGTGCTGCTGTTAGGATTTGGGTTTAGGTGTTCCGTTTCGCATAGCTGGAAGGAAAGACAAATGGGGATATAGGGTCCTGGTGACGTACCTGGTGGGTGCTCGTTGCTAGCTCGGCGTCGTGATAGGGTACGCCAGCGTTAGCGGACAGGGCGGCGAGGCGACGGGTGCTCCAGCGGCGTCGAGGCGACGGGGACAAGACGGGACGTTAGACGGGACCGGTACGGGACAGGACGTGGACAGGGCGCGATTGAACAATGGCGTTGATCCGCGGACGGCGTGTGCAATGGTGAAGGTGGCGTGAGGGCCAGGCACGAGGAGGTGAGGACGCGGTGCCGTGCGACTGCAGAGTGCCAGGGAGGTCGCGGTGCAGGTGACGGCGCGGTCTCGCGTGATTGGCGGCGTGGGGTGATCGCGGAATTGATCACGATTGTTACGGTAATTGATTTTTGCCTTCCTGATTTGCTGCGGCTGTTATGGGGATTGAGCTGATCGTATGGAGCGAGTGCGCGTTGCCTTCCTGATCTAATCGTATGGAGCGGCTTTGAAGTTGCACCTGTGGATGAAATAATTATGAATGCTTTAGTTGCAGAGAAAAAAACAAAAACACGATGTTTCTATTCTTATCCTTCAAATTTCGTGACGGTCGGCCCTTCGAGAAGACGCATGTTGGCACATACACGTTGACATTACAGAGCAAATAAAGGAGAGGCATAAAATTAAACAAGCCTAGTACTACCGTGCACCATAACCAGACAAAAAAAAAATCTCTCAAAATAGCTGGCCACAAATGCAACTCACATCTGTTAAACACAGCAGCTAGCTAGCGGTTCTAGACACTTGGTGGATGAGCCTGTCTATCTGCTACACTGCTATCTGAATCCCCTTTGAAGACTGCTGGCAGGCTTCTGGCTACATGCAGCTGATTGGCTGCTACATCCTGACAGTTCAGGATGTGGTGAGTTGGAATTTTGGTGGCAACAGCTAAACAGAGATATTTATCTTCAGCCGCACAAATATCTCAAAAAGCAACTAAGAACACACACACATATATATATATATATAGTACTCGGGTACTAAATAGCTATTCAGTACTCAGCGGCACTCAAACAGGCCTAACCCACCGTTGGGGCCGGAGGCTCACAAGCCCAGCCCACCAACGAGGTCGAGCGCAGTAGCTCAGCTCCCCCCACCCACCCACGATTTTTTGCGGTTCCAATTTCCATACCGGTCCGCCCACACCGGCACTACTGCCGGCTCCACCCCGCACCCGCCGGCACCGCCCCTCACCACCGCCCTCGCCGCCACGCCTTGCCTCCAGTCCGCCCCCTCCGCTCGGTCTCCTCCTTCCTTCCCTCCATCGACACCGCCCGTCCGCACTCCCAGCCCCGTCGCCGCCGCACCTCACCCCAGCCCCGCCGGCGCCGCCCTAACCCCACTGGAGTGTGATCCCCGCCACCTCCCGGCGGGTGAGGCTCACTCTCCTCCACCTCCCCACCGCCGTCCCTTCTCCGTCGAGCAGCAGGCGATGGTGGAGCGCCCCTGAACCGCTCATCTTCCAGCGGGCAGCAGCGGTGAGATCTGAGCGGGCATGGTACTTGGAGGACGTCGGCGACCTCACGTGGCTCGACCTGCGCGACGCCTGGCTGCCGGTCAGGCGGTCACCGAGAACCGCGGCAGCATCGCCTGCTTCGCCGCCTTCCACTCCCTCAAAGTCGCCTTGTCTTCTAGATGCTCTTCCTCCCGCTCGCTCCCAAGCCTTGGATGGTATGCGACCAGTCACTGCTCATTCCTTAATCCTTACTCTCCGTCTCCATTCTTCCCCCTCCATTGCTCTTGTTTCAAGTGAGCATTGCTGCTGCTGCTAGCTAGGATTGTATAAAAAAATCACAGTATAAAGCTCATGTTCATGGACTATTTTGGTCCTGTTTTTCTTTCTCTAGTTTGAAGTTCGTTGAATTGTTGTAAGCATAGCATGTGCAACTTCGAACAAAATAATTTGAAGTTCGTTGAATTGTAGTAAGCATAGCATGTACATCATTCCTAAAATCATCACATCTGAATAGTTAATTTATTGGTGCAACAAAAAAAAATAGAAATCGCTAATTACTAGAGGGATGCCGATATTACTGTTCAGATATATTCAGTTGTTCTATATATAGTGCGCCTGATCTCTCTTCTTACCAGTAACAAAACCCAAAATGATAACTAAGAAAATATTAACCATCAAAGTTGTGACTAAATATATTTACTATTTAGACTGATGCAATTAAAATTTATCTGAACCATATTTTCTAAAGCAATTAAGTGTTGGGAAAACTTTTATACTAACCTAAATTCTTGTTTAAAAATAACTAAGGGATGTCTGTTTCACAATCTAGTAATATGCAATGCTAGCATAGTAAGTCAACAATCCCATCGAGAAATGATTTGGCTACCAACACTTGATGTAAACAATCTATCCACATATTGTTTTTTATTTAAACCTCAGCATACGAGGTAATCAAGAGAGATTATAGATACAGAAGGGTTGAACAGTAATGCACTCCAGAACAATTGGTAGATCTGAGATATATGCTTCTGTGAACAATAGCTGCTATGCTCATGCAGTGGTTAAAGCAGGATTACATAAGAACATTTTTAGTGGTTTGTTGCCATGTTTGGGTAAAACCTAGCCTCTAGCCTCACTCATCATGGAAGCTAGTCATCATGCTGTTTGATTGGTTAGATGTCTAAAAAGAAAATCATGCTAGAATATGCACAATAGCCAATTTGAGTTATCTGTTCTTTTTTTTAGCTGAGTGATCACTAGTGCTCAAGTCAGAAATAAAACTATACAGACATAATTTGAGTTATCCGTCCTACCTTCTGTTTGCTTGTAGTTTTCAGTAGTTCAGAAGAGCACCATGGGATGGGAGGTCCTTTGTTTATCGATTTCCAGCATCAGCTCAGTTCTTGTGCAAAAGCAGGTGGACAGCAGCATATCAGTAGCTTTGCTCTTATCTCAGGTAGTAGTGACTATAGCTAAGCATCAATTCACTTTTGAGTGAAATGTCCCATTCATAATAGTGTCCATAGCTTCCTGCTAACTAATACCTCGGAGGTTGTAGTTTGGATTAGCATTACAAATGTATTGAAAATTGATCACATATTACGAGAAAAACCCATCTTAAATCTTGTTAGAAATGTATGGTTAAATCCATCTTAAATATTATGGCATGAAGTGATGTCTGAAACATAGCTATTATGAGAAATATATTTGTTGCAATCTGAAATGAATTTTATTTTTGTTCTGCAAATGCAGGTATGCATGCTTGACACGCCCTGTCTTAGTTGGTAAGTCTATTCCCGGCTCACCACTCTGTGTGATTATTATAGGTGTGTCTGTATTTTATTTTAACCTTGCTACTTATACATGGGTTTATGACACATACTTTATTCATTTTATTTTGTATAATGAACCATAACTAGTGGATAATTTGGTTTTGACTCTTATTATTAGGTGGCGCCACAGCCGAAGCCACCTTCAAACCCTCTAAATATACTGATGCTGATGTTTTGATTGTGAGTATCCACAACCAATAATCGTGTGTGTTATACATTGATAGGAGGGAGGGTTTGGCTCTTGTAGCCAAGTATGATGATTTGTAGCTTTGAAATTTGTTTCATTTGATAAATTTTCTTATTTAGTATCCCCTGAAAATTTAATTTCTCTGATCATTCTGCGGCAGTCTAGTATGTGCAGATCAATGTATTTTAAGATTTTATATAGATGAATGTTGTGGAAATATCAATTCTGTACTAGATTTTTACTGCATGCAAGTGTTCCTACAACTCAGTTCATGCATAAATCACAGACAAATTTGGTCTATATAAATTACTATTATTTACAAATCACATTAGTCCCTTGATTCCCTATTTTCCAGTTCACACATGACTTCCAATTAGATCGACTAATTTGTGACTTATTGCTCCTGCCATTTCTCCCCACATGCACACGCTTACTTTAACTTGGTGCTTTTCATATGGATTATGCTCCTAAACAATGTAACTCAAAATCCAGATTGCATATAATGCCTTTTTTGGAAGGTAAATGCGTCTTCACCATCATCTTACCAGATTTATGATTATTCAATTAGCTTGGCTAATTGTTTTCTAACTTCATGAGATTCTCTTACCAGATTTATGATTAAATTTATGCATTAGTATTTCAGTTTTTAGTAGAAAATTGGGAAATGATTAATGTCTCAAGTGTGATTGTGAGGTGTGACCTGCTAGCCTGCTCTTGGTTGTGTTTTTTAGCGTGCATTATCTAAGTGATCAAGACTTGGTATTATGAGCTTTTGAATTATGTAATGTCTCATGTATTGTGCTTTTCTGATTGGCCATACAATTTGTTTGAGTTATTCACTTATTTAGTTACTACTATGTTGCTGGGACATTTATATGAGCACAAGACTTGGCAGTATGATTCATTAATAAGAACTGTAATATTCTTGTGGTTGTTTTACAGCTGACAGTGATTTTGTTCTCGCAGAATGCATACTTCTCGATTTACATGGAAGACGTGTGCAACATTTACTGCTGCTCCATATATTAGGTGCAATTTTGAATAAATCTAGTGTAACTTTATGTATCTTATGGAGGGAATTGTTGAATTTCATGTGCCATTTGATTGATACTAGGAGACTTGGAAAATATTGAGGCATGATGTTTTAGTTAGTTTTTTTCGCAAGAGTTTTAGTTAGTTGACATACTACTTTTCTTTTGGTAATATGCATCCTGTCGAGTTAAGGGCTGTCTGAATAAATTAAAATTATATCACTCAAAGCTTTTGATGTGCTACATCAATTTTAATATTAATCTATATTTTCGAAAAACTAATGGATAGGGTGAAAATGGTAATTTTACCAAGTAGCAGCCATGGCATAACAACTCTGTCTTACAATTTGTGCAATTGTCCTTTCAAATTGTATTTGATAGACTGATAATTCCAGCTTTGATTTCCAACATGCTCTCACTCAGCTACACGCAGGGATGAAAACGGATCGGATACGAATGGATATCACTCATATTATATTTGTTTTCATATTTCTGTTTGGATTCGAATTCGGACACGGATAGCGTTATCATGGATACATATATAATAATATCTTATTGACTCGTTCTACTTGATTACAATAATGAGTATCTTGAATTACAATATGAATCGGATTCGGAAGGTCGGATACAAATATCTATTCTGGATATTGAGTAAAAAGAAGATATATATATATCATACGTATGCAAAAATACACCACTCTATGAGTCCATAATCCATCTAGATTAAGCCAAAAGACTAAAGAGTAAAGCAACAAATAAGATAAAGATACAGATACATCATACATCAAACATCATATAAGCACCAATCTTCGCGGTATTAGTAGAAATAGCCAAGCTCATGGCTTCATGGGTCTCATGGAGTCATGGTCATGGATTCAAGATCTACAATCCTTATATAGGTCATTTTTTTCATTTGAGAAAGTTTGAACAAAATGTAGTTCAAATTTCACAAGTGTGTGACATAGTTTTAAAAAGTCTATATGAGATTCAAGAATTTGTGACTAGTGTTTGATAAAACTTTCTCAAATGGGAAAATGAGCTATGTAACAATTGTAGATCTTGATGAGATGATCAAACTTGGTATTCAGAGTTTTTTCATCTGAGGTCATTTAGTGTCTCATTTGAGCAAGTTTGACCAAGTCAAATTTGGTCAAATGAAAAAATAACACTTTGACTCTAGTATTATGAACTCTAAATGACTTCAAATTGAAAAGTTTTGAATAACAAGTTTGTTCAACTCATCAAAATCTACAATTATTGTTTTGGTCAACTTTCCATTTGAGATAGTTTGGACGGTTCAAATTTATAATTTTTAAATTTCGACATTTACAAACTAGTTTTCGGAATCCTAGATTGTCTTAAATTGAAAAGTTTTGAATACCAAGTTTGTTCAGCTCATCAAGATCTACAATCCTTATATAGGACATTTTTTCATTTGAGAAAGTTTGAACAAAATATAGTTCAAATTTCATAAGTGTGTGACATAGTTTCAGAAAGTCTATATGAGATTCAAGAATTTGTGACTAGTGTTTGATAAAACTTTCTCAAATGGGAAAATGAGCTATGTAACAATTGTAGATCTTGCTGAGGTGATCAAACTTGGTATTCAGAGTTTTTTCATCTGAAGTCATTTAGTGTCTCATTTGAGCAAGTTTGACCAAGTCAAATTTGGTCAAATGAAAAAACAACACTTTGACTCTAGTATTATGAACTCTAAATGACTTCAAATTGAAAAGTTTTGAATACCAAGTTTGTTCAACTCATCAAGATCTACAATTGTTGATTTGGTCAACTTTCCATTTGAGATAGTTTGGATGGTTCAAATTTGTGATTTTTAAATTTTTTTCTCGCCTATAAACTAGTTTTTTGGTCATTTGAGAAAGTTTGAACGGTTTAAATTTTGAAGCACTAAATGATTTCAAACGAAAAGTTGTAAACAACAAAGTTTCATAACTTTTGAGATCTACAATTTTATTTTGATCATTTCTCCATCCAAGGTCGTTTGAATAATATCCTAATAATATCCGCTTGAATAATATCCGGATATATCCGATACTTAAACCTTGTGATTATCCGATATCCGCCGGATATCGATGATATTACATCCGTATTTGATATCCGCCTAAGATATCCATTTTATTATCCGTATCCGAAAAAATTACGGATATCCGAGTAACTATCCGATAAGTGTTCATATTTGTTACGTCGAATCTGATAGTCATCAATAAATATCCGTACCGTTTTCATCCATAGCTACACACTTGTTCTATATTTTCACAAAATTTAGATTTTTATTCAAAGTACATAACTGAACTCTTAACTTGTTAGGCCTTGCGTTATGGAGAAGAGGCATTCTGAGGCTAGCCGTATCAGGGAGAAGTACTTCAATAGATATCTTACAGTGACGTGTTCTATACTTGCATTACATCCAGAAGTAGATATCTTGCAATTACAATTAATGAGGTTTTATGTGAGAAATCAGTTTAACATTATTTCATTTTTTTTCAAACAATGGCTGAACGATAAGAAGCTGGAACTAATAGTAAATTAGTAATACTAGGAATATTATTACTTGTTTTGGCCTCGCTGCATAAGTCTTCAAATAGTAGAAACTGTAATCCATAAGAGAGAAACACAAGCTCCCTAGAAGGCCATTTTGATCAGCACCTTTATATAGACAAGTCACAAGTGCATGCGTTCAATCATATTTGGTCCAACGGTTCAGAATGGGTGGCTTTTGAAGTGATACATACAGTGCTTGCCTAGATTATTTTTCTTCTAGTAGAACTACGTAGGCAACTAGCAGTATTAGTAATTCAGGGTTTTTGAAGTGATATTGCGATGGTCGTATTGTAGACTGATTAATCAGGCAACTTAAAAAAAAGCTAGACTTGTAAGATATAAAACAGAATAAATTAATGAGATTGCAAACATAGCTTAGATTGCATCCTTATTTGCGTATGCTTGCATCAGGTATGGATCCATTAATATATTGACATGAGGTGTGTACATACATGCATGTAGAAAAATCAGGGTATTGCCAACTAGTGTGGTTTAATACTAGTAGTTTTTTTTGAATATTCTTCCCCTGTTTTACATGGTATCGGGGACCAATACTAGGGTACCTGAAGAGGAGGAGCTAATGACCATCAATATTGATTCGTCTACGCGATCAAGAGCACGACTACGCTGCTTGCCGGGCTCCTCCTTGTCTGGCCACCGAGGCCATGGGCCATGCCTCGTCTGACCCCCGAGGGTTGGCTCTGCCTCGGTGGGCGCTACGGCCGCGGGCCTTGTCTCGCCCGACCCTTGAGGGTTGGCTTGGTCAATGCTCGCTCACTCACCTCACCGCCCGACCCGGGTGCGACATCAACCGGCTCGCCTCTTGAAGCCGCTCTGCCAGACTCCTTTACAACAACGCACGGAGCAGATAAGGCAAGGTGCTCAAAGTCAACCGCAATACCAAGGACCGTACCCTGTACACCTGTAGGACAGTACCGTAGGCCATGCCAGAAGGGTGCTTTGTGACCTTCTAGGCATGTCAGAGCCCAAATAGTGTTGTAGGCGCTGACATTTGCCTCTCAGTGTTGTGGACGCCGTCATTTGCCCTTGGGCACGGATCCTTACGGAAGCTCACGACAACCACTACGGTCCAGAAGGTGTGACCCAAGGTCAAACTTTTGGAGTCATGCAGGGAGCGTTCACACCTCAGCGCAACCCATCCTCATGACATGTCATTCTAGGGAACTCACATCGCCCACAAAGATGGATGGCATGGTCATGATCAAGTGCTTGCCTACTCTCTCAGATGGCGCCCGATCAAGACACCTGTTTCACCGCGGAGCTATTTTGCCGGGATGGAGTGAGACGTGATGACCCACTAACAATGCTAGGGCGTGGCATTGCCAGGGGACAGGCGCCCGACGTGGCCCTGTCATGGTCAGCAGACAGGCGCCCGGTGTGAGGCTGTCCCTGTCACCACCTACCATGTCAGCGGGGCCCGCACGGAGGAAAAGGAAGTTTCGACGACCCTGAAGGACTTCCTTGACCTCTCGTTTTCCTTTTTTCTCCCATCTGTAACCCATGCTCTCCCTTGGTCTATAAAAGTTAAAGCAGGGCACCCCACTAAGGAGATGGATTGACCGCATCGCACATCACACCACATCATAGCAGAACCACAAGCATCGAACCTCAAACACATAGCTGAGCAATGACCTAGCTCTTGGCACCCATTTGATCTTTCCATTAGAGACTTGGGACATGTCCCTCTCTCGCCTATTTGTAACCCCTACTATGAACTTTTTAGTGCTAATAACATGAGCAACACCATGAAGCGAATCGGACGTAGGGACATTCTCGGGGACCGTGGCGTAGTATAAACCTTGTGTCTTTTCAAAGACACCATCCATGGCGAACGACGCTAATAACACAATTTACTCGTTGGTGTTTACTCAAAACACCGGGGGCTTCTATTTAAGCTCCATAGGTAGGGGAGCTTCTCTTGGCCATAACATTAACATCGCCACGAATGGCTAGTCACAAGATCACCATTTGCATCATAGATTAAACACTTTGTGCTTTTGGGACCTGACTTCATCGTCATGGCGGAGGGAGGTGATTGTGTTTCAGCGCGCACCGTTACGTTGTTCAAATTTCTTCCACTCCACCGCCCTTGGAGCGATCATTGAGAGGCTCAAGAGGCTGCGATGACATGCATTGTGAGGGGTTTTGGCCCACACCCCTGCGCCAAAAGGCTCTAGTGGCTCCCCAACTTCGACTATGGAAGGTTGGAGCGCCAGCTCGACGTCTTCTTGGGACCCCAACCGTCCCAGGAGGACCTGCGCCACCTCACCTTCTCGAGCAGGAACACGCGGAGCTCGATTGGGAGATCAAGCGCCATGGAGATGGTGGGAGCGCATGCGCCATGGCCCGCGACATGTATCAGAGGATCATCACCGACGATGAAGCCCTCCCTCGCTTTGCCGGGCGAGCGTAACATCGCCATCAGTTGCGCTTGTTAGCTTGCTCGTGGTCTCCTAGAGGCCATGACGAGTGAGGATCATCGGGCCCACTTCATCTAAATTAGAATTGTGGCGGCTTACATTTTGGCGGCGGCGCAAAGCCAGCCTTCGGCCGACATATCATCAACGCTGCCTTCCCGCCAAGGTACCGACCACCAACCAATATCCCAAAGTACTCTGGGGAAACAAACCCTAGACTATGCCTCGGCCTCCGCAATCGGTGTGATAACTACCTTGTCGCCGTCCTCATCAATGAGTGGGCGGTCACATCCTCCCACGCATGCAATTTCGTGCTCTTCTTCGAGGCGGTCCTAGTTCTCCTTCGCTGCCTCGTGAAGGAACCAGATTTCTCCGGCTATGAGCGATAAGGGGATCCAAAAAAAGATAATAATCGTCCCCACACAAAATACATGAGAAAAGAAGAAGGCGAGGGGCAAGGTCAAGTGAATACCCGGCCAGTGGGAACGATGACTTCACGTAGGGTGCCCCTGGCATGGTCCAAGGCTCTTAGCACGGCCGCAATCCCCTTATCGAGACTCTCCCGCTCCATGCTCTCAGTGGCATCGTCGAGGGTGAAGAGTGTCGATGTCAGGTCCTGTGGATTCGTCCACGGAGTAGGGGCTCATCCTGCATGGGCGAGTGGCTGCCCCCTAACATCGTGGTAGGGGGTCGATTCCCCACCCTTCTTCGGCCACCCCACTCCAACGTCCGGGGACCCTCGATTAGGCGCCCCCTCGACAAGGCGGTGGCATCATTCGTCGCGCCAATACTTGGGCCACCGGTGGTGTGGATTGCGTCGCTTCCTCGAGCACCACCATGGTTGCATCCAGCTACGTCTCTCCCTCTTCTTCTAGAGGGTGACGCCAAAAAGAAGCCACCACCGGCACATCGGTGGGGCCTCGAATCCGACGGCGCTGCTTCCGTCATGCGTCGGCGCCACAAGCATGGACGGTAGCTCCGTCCGCCCCATCATCGGCAGCGGAATCACCTCCATCGCCGACTGCTCAGCGACCTCCAAGGGCGCCCCTCTAGCTCCGGCACCCGCTTGTCCCACCGAGGGCACATACGCCACCATGGGCGGTGCATGACCGGTCAATGACGCAGTCGTACCAGCACCGTTCCTACCCGAAATGGGTGCGACATCAACCGACGACTGCCACCTCACTTGAAGGGTGACGCTCTTTTTTGGCGCCAGCGCCAAAAGATTACGCCGCCTCAAGACGATGTGAGAAAGAAAAACATGAGTAACGGTGAAAACAGAGAAAAACAAAGAAAAATAGAGGAGTTGGTGACTTACATTGGTGTTGTTGGGTGGTGGATACGTTTAGGGGACGAACCCCTAGGTCCCTGCTCCACCTCATCGGGGTGGGGCCATTTCGAGCCCTTCCCTACTCCACGAGTTCGATGGTTGGCCCAGGGGCTCGCCCCAATAGCCGCCCAAGCATCTTGGGCGAAATGGTGGAGCCACCCTCCTCCACCGGCACCTCTCAACATAATGGTAGGCCCGCTAGGTTCCTGCTGGATCTCAGAATGGGATGCGGGCAACCAATCAAACTATCCTGTCTCCACCACCTCTCACGTGCCCTCACCTCCATGGTACAGGAAGGGTTGAAAGCTCTAGTTTGGTTTTGGTGAATTGATGAAACCCTAAGTGCTAACCTAGTTTATCAAGTGATCATGAGATAGATAGCACACTCCAAGTGGTGAAGCAAATGAAGATCATAGCATGATAAAGATGATGGCATGGTGATGATCAAGTGCTTCGACTTGGAAAGAAGAAAGAGAAAAACAAAAAGCTCAAGGCAAAGGTATAATTTGTAGGAGCTATTTTGTTTTGGTGACCAAGACACTTAGAGAGTGTGATCACATTTAGGTTTGATAGCCGACTATTAAGAGGGGTGAAACTCAGATCGAATGCGGTTATCAAAGTGCCACTAGATGCTCTAACTCATTGCATATGCATTTAGGATCTAGTGGAGTGCTAACACCCTTGAAAATGTTTGTGAAAATATGCTAACACATGTGCACAAGGTGATACACTTGGTGGTTGGCACATTTGATCAAGGGTGGTAAGGCAAGGTGCAAGGTTAAGAAACTCCACCGGGGACCGTGTGTCCGCCCATAGAGTGCAATATAGTCCGATGGTGCCACCAGCTTCCTTCCGTAGGCGGTCTTCCGGTCTCAAGTTGAGGCATGAGCCCAAATAGTGTTGAGGTCACATTTGCCTAAGTGACCGCCATTTGCCCTTGTCCTCTCGAAGCTCACGACAACCACTACGGTCGAAGGTGCACCCAAGGTCAAACTTTTGGTCTCATGTAGGGAGCGTTCACACCTCAGCGCAACCCATCCCCGCGACATGTCATTCTAGGGAACTCACATCGCCCACAGCGACGGACGCATGGTCACTGTGCTGCCTACTCTCTGTATGGCCGCTGATCAGTATAAACCTTGTGTCTTTTCAGCACATCATTCGGGCCAAACGCGCAATAACATAAATTTACTCATTGGTGTTTACTCGAAACACCGATAGTTGGCACGCCAGGTAGGGGGGTTACGCGTCTCAACATTAACATCAGGCCATGGATGGCTAGTCACAACATCAGCTGGGTCCCGGGCGCACACGTGCGCTTCTAGGACCTGGACTTCATCGTCACAGCAGAGGGAGAGCTGGCGCGGGCGCTGTCGTCGTTCAACCCTTCCACTCCACCGGCCTCGGCGCGATCATCGAGAGGCTCGAGGAGCTACGGCCGCATGTGCCGGAGGCCCACGTGAAAGGTCCTAATGGCTAGAGGGGGGTGAATAGCCTAATAAAAATTTCTACAACAACACTTAGCAAACCGGTTAGACAATTATGAGGCGAAGCAAGTGTTGCGCTAGCCTACCAAAAATGCAAGCCACCTACCACATGTCATGATCTTCATTTGCTTCACCTCTTGGAGTGTGCTACCTATATCATGATCACTTGATAAACTAGGTTAGCACTTAGGGTTTCATCAATTCACCAAAACCAAACTAGTGCTTTCACCGTGCCCCCGGAAGCGGCCAGCTCCTCAACTTCAACTATGGAAGGTTGGAGCGTTAGCTCGGTGTCTTCCTAGGACCCAAACCGCCCTAGGAGGACCTACGCCACCTCACCTTCTCGTTTGCCAACGTCATGGCGTAGCTTACCGGAGGAGGGCCGCTCTCCCTGGAATGCCTCATCCGGAGCGCCCCGATAGTGCTCCCGTTCGGTCTCAGCAACGCCGCAGAGACCGTTGGCCACCTTGTTGCGCAGTGCATGATCCCATCCCCTGCGAATGACAAGTTCATGGGGGTAATCGAACACGTCATGGAGTCTTTCCACAATCTCCTCGTAAAGGAGCTAGAGTCACCCTCTGGCTCTGACTCCAGTAGAGGGAGCCATCACCCCTCTTGTGAATGCTTCATGATAGGTACCCCCGAGGGGCACGTCAAAACCATCCATGAGGAAGAGGCTACCCCAATGAACGACCTCAACGATGAGGCCAAGGGGGAGACGGCCGCCCCACCTCGCATGCGTGTGGAGCAGCTAAAAGCCCGACACCAAGAGCTCGAGGAAGCCCGACTCCAGCTCGAGCAGGAACGCATGGAGCTCAATCGAGAGATCGAGCGCCATGGAGACGGTGGGCGCGCACGCGCCATGGCCCACGATGTGAACCGGAGGATCATCGCTGACGATGAAGCCCCCCCTCGCTTTGCTCGGGCGAGCCAGAACATCGCCGCTGTGACGCCCAAGGATCATTGGGCCCACCATGAAATTCACACGACGCTCGAGCGTGCGGCGACGCAATAGGCCAAGAGCTCATTGTCTCAGCAATGCGAGCTCGACACCAGCCAGCGCACGCCCTCGGAGCACCCCGGCAGGGACACGTTGGTCCACCAGGCGCCACAAGGCGGTAGGCAGCGCACCGCGGTCCTGGTGCATCAGTGTCTCAGCCACAACCATGACGCACGCAACACCCTCGACACCCGCAGACATGCCTGCGATGACCCAAGAGAGGGAGCTAGCCATGGCTATCACCCTCGTTGTGGCGAATGCTACAACAGCGGTAAGGACCGAAGCCCAAGCCCTAGACTCCCGGGGCATCAGGCCTTCGGCCGACACATCCTCAACGCTGCCTTCCCACCAATGTACTGACCACCAACCAATATCCCAAAGTACTCTGGGGAAACAAACCCTATACTATGGCTCGAGGACTATCGGCTTGCCTCAAGCCGGTGGTGCGGATAATAACAACTTCATTATCCGCAACCTTCCATTGTTCTTGGCCGATTCGACAAGAACATGGTTGGAACACCTCCCATTCGACAGAATCCAAAGTTGGGTGGACCTAAAGGAGATCTTCGTGGGAAACTTCTAGGGCACATACAAGCGCCCTGGGAACCCGTGGGACCTCAAGAACTGCTGACAGAAGGCCGAAGAAACCCTCCATGGGTACATCCGACACTTTTCCCGGCAATGCAACGAGCTACCTAACGTCACCGACGCCGACCTTATAGGAGCTTTCCTGTCTGGGACCACCTACGAGTCCCTGGTTCACAAGCTAGGACATAAGGGCCTACGAACCACCAAGGAACTCCTCGACATCGTCACCAGCCATGCCTCGGGCGAAGAAGCGGTCGGAGCGATCTTTGACCACCTCAAGGGCAAGGTGAGGCGGGACAAGGATGCCTCGCAAAGGCACCTCCAATCGTCCTACCAAAAAGAAGAACAAGCAACAGCGTGAGGGCTCGCTCGTGGCCGCCGCTGACCGTAGGGGTGGTCGGAGGCCCACGGAGGGCACTCCGAACCACTTTGAAAAACTACTCGAGGGGCCATGCCCGAACCATGCCTTCCCCGTCAAGCATCTATACAAGGACTGTGGCCTCATGAAGTGGTTCTTGTCTAGAGGCTCCAACAAAGGGGAGCACGGGAAGGACCCTGACCCTATCACGGACGCCACCGAGGGGAAGGACGGTGGCTTTCCGATGCCGGATGGCTGCCTCATGATCTTCAGAGGGTTGGAGGCCTACGACTCCAAGCGCCGCCAGAAGGTCGCATGCCATGAGGTCTATACGACCGAACCGGCCACGCCTACCTTCCTCCGGTGGTCAGAGTCCGCTATAACCTTCGATCGGATCGATCACCCGAGAGCGTCCCATAGCTAGGGAGATACCCGCTCATGGTCGATCCGATCGTCTGTACGAAGTGGCTCACCAAGGTACTGATGGATGGAGGCAGCGGCCTCAACATCATGTACGCCAAGACACTCGACGCTATGGGCATCGACCGAGTGCACATCCGGCTAACCAGAGCACCTTTCCATGGCATCATGCCTGGAAAGCAGGCCATGTCGCTTCGGCAGATCGACCTATCCATCACCTTCGGTGGTCCGTCCAACTACAGGACGGAGACCCTCGCCTTCGAAGTGGTTGGGTTCCACAGAATTTACCACGCCATCCTGGGACGACCATGCTACGCGAAATTCATGGCCGCCCCCAACTACACCTACCTCAAGCTAAAGATGTCAGGCCCCGGTGGGGTCATCACCGTCGGTGCCTCCTTCCAGCGTTCCTACGAGTGCGTGGTCGAGTACTACGATCACGCCGCGGCAATCTTCGCCTCCAGAGAGCTTGCCGCCATCAGGAAGGAGGTCACCGAAGAAGCGCCCGACCCCAAGAAGTCGATCGGGTCTTTCGAGCCAGTGGAGGGCTCCAAAGAGGTCCTCATAGATCCCAGTAGCCCCAAGGGCAAGGTGGTGCGCATTGGCACCACACTTTCCCCTAAATAGAAAAGCACGATCATCGACTTTCTCCGCGCCAACAAAGACATCTTTGCGTGGAAACCCTCGGACATGCCAGGCATTCCAAGGGAAGTCGCCGAGCATGCCTTAAAGATCCGCCTAGGCTCCAAGCCGGTGAAACAGCGCATGCGTCATTTCGACGAGGGAAAACGCAGGACCATCGGCGAGGAGATCACAAAGTTTTTGGTAGCTGGATTCATTAAGGAAGTGTACCACCCAGAGTGGTTAGCCAATCCCATTCTTGTACGAAAAAAGAGTGGGAAGTGGAGGATGTGTGTTGACTACACGGGTCTCAACAAGGCATGCCCAAAGGATCTGTTTCCTTTGCCACGCATAGACCAAATAGTCGATTCTACTTCAGGGTGCAAAACCCTCTGCTTCCTCGATGCGTACTCCGGGTACCATCAAATCGCGATGAAAGAGTTCAACCAGCTCGCGACATCTTTTATCACCCCCTTCGGATCGTTCTGCTACATCACGATGCCTTTCGGTCTAAAGAACGTTGGGGCTATGTACCAGCGTTGTATGCTCAAGTGCTTCGAGGACCTCATTGGGTGGACCATTGAGGCCTACATTGATGACATCGTGGTCAAATCCAAATGGGCTGACCACCTCGTAGCCAATCTTGAGCAGACCTTCGCAAAACTCCAAGCAAACGACATCAAACTCAATCCCGAGAAGTGCGTTTTTTGGGTCCCAAGGGGCATGTTGCTTGGTTTCATCGTCTCCGAGCGTGGCATCGAAGCCAACCTAGAAAAGATCTCAGCCATCATGAGGATGGGCCCAATTTAGAATGTGAAGGGAGTACAGCGAGTTACAGGGTGCCTCGCCGCGCTCAGCCACTTCATCTCACACCTCGGTGAACGAGGTCTCCCCCTTTATCGACTCCTAAAGAAGGTCGACTCCTTCTGCTCTACATTGCAGCCACCACGCAGGTGGTCAGCGCCGCCCTAGTTGTGGAGCGAGAAGAAAAGGGGCACGCCCTCAAAGTACAGCGCCCTGTGTACTTCATTAGCGAGGTCCTATCCGACTCTAAGACCTGCTACCCCAAATTCAGAAGCTCCTGTACGTCGTCCTCATCGCCAAGAGGAAGCTACGCCACTACTTTGAGTCATATCCGTGACAGTCGTGACGTCCTTCCCCCTCGGTGAGGTCGTCCAAAACCAGGATGCCACGGGAAGAATCGCGAAGTGGGCACTCGAGTTGATGAGTCAAGGCATTGCGTATGTCTCCTGGACGGCCATCAAATCCTAGGTATTGGCTGATTTCATAGCAGAGTGGACCGAGGTCCAAATGCCACCAACGGTCGTCGACCAAGAGTACTGGAACGATGTACTTCGACGGATCGCTATGCAATCATTCATCTATTTGTGAATCTAATCAGTAATCAAACATGATTCCTGTGTTAGATCTTGAATTGTGAAAATTCTTTTGAGCTTAGAACAAAATAGAGGTGTACATCATGTACTAGAGTTAAAAGTTTTATCAGCGTTATTTATCCTCTTTTCTCTCTCTTTGTTTTTTTTGCAGATCCCAGGCGCTCGCCATCAAAGTATCCTCCATTTACTCCCCATGATTACTCACACATGTAGTTTCTTCTACTATTACTGATTTGTTTGTGTGGCTAATTATGCTTGAAGATTTACAAGAGTATAAATTTTGCATTTGTTTCCATTGGAAATTAGCTTATTTTTTTAGCCTTGCTAATTTTCCAATTTTACACATTTAATTTATGGCTGTTGTAGCTTCCAAATTATTAACACTAGTTATTGTTGTTTTTATCATTTTAGTAAGCCTTCCACCAGTAGGAGACGTCGGCTTCTTCTGCACTCCAGCAACAGTGGCGTGCCGCTAGCACGAAATAGGTATGGAGACACTTGTTTGGACTGATCACTGTCTCCCGTCATAAATGTGGCATTGATTTTATGATTTATATATATCTATGTATGCACTTGTTGATATTACAGATTTACTGCACACAAAGTTATGCTATCACCATACTTCGTTTGCTCATAAAAATATGTTACTGCTTCTCATATACACTTCTGATATTTAGTTATTTACCATCTTTTGTTGATTGATATGTGTCACCTGTAAAAACAAGCATGCTGAAATTACTGGGACATGTTGCAATTGCAGATATGAGAATATTATTTGAGATAGCATGTGTGACACGCATTTAAGATATACAAGAGACGTTTTGCATATAATATTTTTCTCTATGAAAAGATGAGACACTCCATGGATGACATGCATTTTTACTATATTCATCTGAAAGAAACAATTATTATAAGTATTTGTAATTTTCAGCTAGCTAAACAATCTTAAGCAAAAATATATTAGGTGGAGATTGTTGTACTGAACTAATTGTATTATTACTTGTGATGATTTTGATCATGCAGGATGCATTCAGGGTTGTCTAACCAGCTTTCAAAAGGGTGGTTCATGCTTTGCTTCTGCTTCTGCTCCCTATGCAATGCTACTGCTGCAGCATAACCGATAATGGCGCTTGCAGCTGTATATTCCTTGTACATGGGCATGACCGCATGATACAACATACAACGATCAGTCAAGTAGTCACTAGAATTGTATTAAATTTACAAATTTCCATGTTCCTTTGGTAACAGATAATGTTTGCAAGACTAGGAGTTTTTTTAACGACACCATTTGTCACGAAATTACTTTTATGCATCCTAGACAAGAATAAAAAAATGCTGCACATTCTTTCATTTCCTAATTTTATTGTTCTTGATACAAACATACTTATAACAATTTTATAGTTAACTATAAAAGTCACTGTTTTGTTGGGATACGGGGATTAATAATTTAAAACATAGCACAAACTGAATAGATAGTATGGCCGCGAGCCCTGCTAACTGACGCATTGCACATGAAAAAAAAAGTCCGCTTCTCTACTGTCCATGCAAAAGAAAGGAAAAAAAACGTTGCTTCTCTACTCGGTCCACGCAAAAGAAAGAAATAGAAACTCAGTCAAAGCAAAAAAAAAGGAAAAAAGAAACTCAGCCAACGAAAAAATAGAAATTCAGTCAACGGAAAAAAAACCCGGCACGGCAAACACCCATACGGAGGAAAAAAACCTATGCCTACGGTCGGTGTCTGTGAGCGGGGCGTTGGTGGGACTGGGTACCGAATAACTATTCAGTATATATATATATATATATATATATATATATATATATATATATATATATATATATATATATATATATATATATATATATATATATATATATATATATTACTAAAGGTTTTTTTGAAGGAACGATTACTACTACACCAAAAGCATATTATCTATATATATATATATGCAATGTCTCTCTTGTTATCATGCATTTATATTCAAGCGAAAATTATAGTTTTAGTTGAAAATTTTGAATTAATGTATTGTATATATGTTGATGATTTCACAATATCACAGTGATTATGTATGTATAAATAATTTCCTCAAAAATCATGGCACCAACCACGCAAAAAAGACGCTTTTGGTGCGAAAATAAAATATCTTGCTGAAAGATCCTGCCTAGCCTACCAGAGGAAAAACCTCATCCTAAACAAAGAGCCAAGATTAATTTGGTTGGCTAGAAACGACTCAATTGGCCCCCTCTCCTCTATCATTAGTGGTTGAACCAGGGGACACAACGTATGGGGCATCGTGACCACACATCCTAATTCGCAAATAAAAGGCAAGTCCAAAAGCGAGAAGAGTTTGATGCTACGCGCATACGGAGAAAACTTTGTTCGTGCCGCTGCTGTCGCTGACACGAAATAGCACCGGACGAGAAACTCCTGACTCTCACTGACATAAAACAGCACTAGCTACCAGTTACAGCACGTGGCCCGTTCGCAGTCGAATGTTGTGACACAAACTTTCGATGCGCGAAACTTATCGGACTTATTAAGGGGTCCCAAATCTTGTAGCACAATCCCAAATTATTGCATGATGAAATGGAAAATGAAGGCGCACAAGGTAGAGAGGCTTGTGGGGTGTGCATAGCACTGTTCCTCTTGGTACTGGACCAATCACCATCAGCCATGCACACACGCTAGCTTCCAAGATCCTGCGGGCCCCGCGCTTAGCTTCACGTGAAAAGGTTGCCGAGCCGATAAAAGAGCGCGCCACGTAGGCCCGAGAATCCGGCGATGCCAATGGGAGCACGCCATGTCAGCGGATAAGGGAAAATCATAGGACCTTTTCCGTTGGGGGTGGATGGGATGGGCAATCAATCTGAAGCTTAAAGGCGTCCTAGCTCGTCTGTTTACTAAAATGCCCCTCCGGTTTGCTTTTGGTGGTTACAACTCCACAGGAAATGCAAATTGTTTTTACGTGTATGTAGGTAGGACATATATGAACATGTTTTGGGTATCACAAACTCACAAGAATTTGTTCCTAAAAATATTCATATATACACATGTGAAATGATGTGTGAGGGCAGTGAAACTTACACTACTTTCTGCTTGATTTTTTAGAAAAAAAAAAAAATCTTTTAAGTAAGAGTTCTACACTCAATCATCTATTATTATTATTATTATAAATTTCGAGCCTCCAGTTGATGAAGAGAATCTTTCAAAAAGCATAAAAGAGAGAGAGAGAGAGAGAGAGAGAGAGAGAGAGAGAGAGACCAAATAAGACTAATAACAAACTAAGCACCAAACCTATTCAAAGGTAGCCACCTATTTGTGATGAAAATCTCCATTGTCGCAGTCTCCATCACTTTGCTCGATTTGTTTGTTGCTTGTTACAATCTTCGGAATAATGCATGGTTAAAAACAGTAAGATTCACTAAGTAGAAACTACCAAGATTTATTATTTAATAATGTTTTGACAATGTATAAGTACTTTTAGTCACAAATATATTACCATTTTTCAAGTGACAACTAACCACTTCTATAAAATACAAGTGTGTACCTATGTCCTCCTCGATGAGCAAGTGCTTTTAAAAAGGGACACATTGTATTTTTTTTTAAATATGGCATGCATTTCTTGATAAATGGAAATATGATTTAGACGCCCCTCGTATTTCTTAGATACCCTCGTATAAGACGGACACTATCAGAATCTGGAATCTCATTTCTCCACCTACATTTAGCTATATATATTGACCGCACTTGGTTGGACCCCATATTGTTCTTGAATTTGTCCCCTAACCAAAATAGAAAAGGAGGCAGAAAAAAAACTCATATGTACTTCATTCAGGCTAGTTTAAACAAATGCCACTGTATTAATATATTTATGCCAGTCCACTATAGAAAGATCACAACAAAAAAATAATATACGATTATTACTATGGGATGTAGTATATTTAAACATCTGCACACAGACATGGAGGTAGCATGCATCAGGACAAGGGTGGTACTTGACATCAAGAAAAAAAACATATGGGTGGAAAGCTTCAAAGATTTGCTTTACATACAGCACAAGAGGCATGACGACAAGACAAGCTGTATTAGTCCAAAAGAGAATGCCATTAAGTAATGCTTACTCCAATGTTTCATTAAGCTTCAAAAAGATGATTAAGCTTAAAAAGGCTTGGTGCACAAATAACATATTTTAATTATTTTATTTCTAATGCCGCGAAACCACTACGGGATTAGAATGTTTAGAAAAGTAAAAAATGAGTCCAACAAGTCCTAACAAATTGTCAGATTATTGCTTACAATTTTCACCAGCTGTGGTCACTTCCCCTTGTGTATAATCCTTATTTTTGTCTCATTTCCTCCACACTTTGCCATTATGTTTGTTCAATCAGAGGTGTACTAGCAATTATGGGAATCACACATATGCACCATGTTCGCTTGGCTTATAAACCCTACTTTTTTAGCCAACTAACAGTATTTTTCTCTCACAACAAATCAGCCAACAGTACTTTCAGCCAACCAGCTGCCTTACTTTGTGAGACAGACTTGTAGTAGTTGGCAGGCATAGAAATTTGGCTTATGCTAATGTATATGCTGAAATGTTATGAGAGAAAAATATTATTCTATGACTGAAAAATAGCTCAAGAGCTCATTGAATGGTGAATTCCAAGTTCCAACAAAGGGCGTGAGGATGGTGAATTTTGGGAGGTAGGGCAAATTGGTCTCATTTAGCCATTTGCAAATCTCAGATATGATGACCCAAGCAAAGCAATCCCAAGTTCCCAACACATGTACAACCTAGAAAGGATGAATAAAGAGCACATATGACTTACGAGAGGGGAGGGATGCCCAAAACGCTGTGTGGGCCCTGCAAATGGCATGGGTGATGGGTCCCACAGGCAGAAGGGGAGAAAGGGACCTGATGAGAGGGCTTGTCTCATCCTCTGGCCACCTATCCCAAGCCCTCTAAAACCCCACCCTGTACCTCCTTCTCTTGAACCCTTTCTTCCTCCTCCCCCAACCAGCTCCAATTCCCCCATACTCCTCTCTTTCTCTCTCTCCAATTCCCCAATCTCTCTCTCTCTCTCTCTCAACAATCTCTCTCTCATCCTCCAAACGATCCAAGAAGTACCATTGCTGCTCTCTCCATTCGTCCCCAATCCCAACACAGCTTCTCAACTCAGCTCAGGGAATTCCCCTGATTTTTTTTTCTTGTGCTCTTGGCTGCTTCTTCACTCTGCTTCTCCTCCTCTTCTTGCCACAGAGGAGTGCATGTGCAGCAGCTGCAAAGACAAAATCTTTTTTTTTCCACCTCATCTTCTCCAAGGTGTTGTTGGTGCCCCAGGTGGAGGCAACTAGCAAAGTGTTTGGGTTCTTGAATTTTTTTAGGGGCCCTGATCGATTAGGTTCAGCCATTTCTTGCCCCGGTGTTCTTGGATTCATGGTTGTGGAATTAATCCAAGAATAGCTGGAGCTGCCCATTTTCCCTTCCAAGAAGACGAAGGCGATCGTTTGAACGGTAGCTGCGTTGCTGTTGAGGCGGTGCAATGTCGTCTTCCTGCATACCAACCGGCCTGCGGCTGGACCTCGATATGGTGAAGGCGGCAGCGTCGCCGGGCGCGCACTCGTCGCCGCTGCGCCCGGTGCACTCATCGCCGTCGTCGACGCTGTCGGAGGCGTCCAACGCCTCGTCGTCGGCGACGTCGGTGTCGCTGAAGCGGGCGCGCGCGCCGCGGAAGCGGCCGAACCAGGCGTACAACGAGGCCGCCGCGCTGCTGGCGTCCATCCACCCCTCCGTCTTCCCCGTCAAGAAGAGCCCCAAGACGGGGCCGCCGCGCCCGCCGTCGCGGCAGCTCTCCGGGCTCGCGGCGGCGTTCGACGCCTCCTCCGACCTCCTCCCGCTGCTCCCCGTGCTCGCGGACTCCGCATTCCTGCTCCGGGACATGCCCGCGCCGTCGCCGTCGCCGCAGCCGCAGCCGCAGAGCCCGTCCAGCGCCAAGAACTGCTCGTCGCCGGCCCCCGTGAGCAGCGCGTTCCGGGACTTCCGCGACCCGGCGCCGTCACCGGCGAGCCCCGACACGGTCGACGTCGACGAGCTTGGCGAGATAGACTTCGACGACGACGGCTTCGACGCCGAGTCCATTCTCGACGTCGACGAGGCCGCCGCCGGCGCCGCGGCCGAGGGCCTCGACGGCATCATGGGCAGCCTCGCCGTCGAGAGCAACAACACCGCCACCATGTCCGATGACTCCATCCTGTCCAGCTCCGGCATACACCCTTACCTCAGGAGCCTCATGGTGGTCGGCCTCGCCGGCAGGTTCGAGCTCGGCCTCGGATTCCGGCACGGCGCTCGGCCCAACCTCAACCGCGCACTGAAGCGGCGGGACGACGACGGCGCCTGGTGGATGTGGCCGGCAGTGCCGGTAAAGGACTTAACGATTGCACCACCGACACCGCCAGCACCGCCGGCGTCGAACGCCGCAATGCCACAGGCCACCGCCGCGCCAGAGAAGAAGAAAAGCAAGAAGAAGAAGGTGGTGAAGGTGGAGAAGATCATGGCGAAGGGAAAGGAGGAGCTTCCCAACGCGAAATGCAAGGAGGAAGCTGAAGGCTCTGTTGATACCGCTAATGGCGACGGTGACGCTGACAGTGCGCCGACGAAGGCGCCAAAGACCGGGTTGGGGCTGAAGCTGGACGCCGACGAGGTGCTCAAGGCGTGGTCCGACAAAGGGTCCATGTTTGCCGAGGGCAGCGGGCCGGAGTCGCCGACGTCGGCCGCCGAAGTGCGGGTATGTAATCATTCGGTACCATCTGCATACATCTTCAGTGTTCATTCATTTAAAATTTTGAAATTCTAAATATTATAGTTGCATAGTAAAGACTATGTATAAAAAAGCCAAAACAATCTACTCCTACAATCTGGAACATAGGAAGTAGAAAAGTTCATTTCAAATTGAGTTCATCAATTGCAAGAGGAAAAAAATGGAATTGTGAATTGCTTCCTTCAAGGGGGCTGTTTGTTTGATCGTTTCTGTGGCTTATAAGCCGGCTGCTACTGTTTTGTTGTGAAAGAAAAACACTGTATCATGGCTGATAAGCATAGCTGATACGATCAAGCGAACATGTATAGTACACAGACTGTTTATCTAAATGGATGGTCCCTCACACAAAGTACTGTGTAGTATAGTACTGCACTGCTACATATAAGTGAGGACACGTCTTTTTCAGAATATCAGCGGTACTGCAGTAACCCATACAAAAAAAGATTATCTAGAAAAAATATTGAGTTTTTGTTTATCAGGGGAGAAAATACAGAAATAGTGAACCTTAGAGTCTTATGTCTCGGTAAGCACGATTTTCAAATTTCAATGAACTACTTTCTGCTCTTAAGTTCAATGTAATACTGTTACACCTGTGGGTGAAAAAATATGTTAGAGAATGGATTAATCCAACTCAGCCATTCAATTTGGTTATATATAGCTTGTTAACCTCAATTATTCAACAGTGGACCACAGACAATAGAGCCTGGAGATATGGTACCAAGCAAACAGGTCTGTCCTCTTGCAAAGGGTCATTTTGGGCTCAATTTTGGTGCCCCTTGGGCCAATGATAGAGCAACTGCAACAAACTCAGCCCCAATTCAGTTGGCTGTTCTGCAATTTGCTCTGGCTCTTGCCAGTATTTAGACCTGTCATATTATCATATATATGACAAAACCATAACTACAGATATGTCCAGCCAGCCTTTTATAGTATGGGCATACCAAGCATGTGGTTTCCCTTAGAGACTTTTCAATGATGATGATGATGATGCAAAAACAACCTGCAAGTACCTTCTGAATATCTTTCCATGCTATCTGAAGTTCTCAACTGAGGAATGGGAGCTCTCTTACAGTCTTACTGATGAACATTACATTGACCATTGTCACAGGCTAAGCTTGCAGACATCGACCTGTTTCCGGAGAATGGAGCTGGCGGTGGCATCAGGGAAGCCAGTGTGCTGCGGTACAAGGAGAAGAGGCGCACCCGGCTCTTCTCCAAGAAGATCCGGTACCAAGTGCGCAAGGTGAACGCCGACTGCCGGCCTCGGATGAAGGCAAGCACTTGAACTGATTAGAAGCATAAAAGATCTGTTCGTAAGGCAAAAACTCACTGTTCAATCACAATAAAAAATACCATGTGTTCAGCCTGATGATGCAGTTCATCATAGCAAAGCTTATCAAGTGCTGACATGTTTGTGTTTTGTTCTACTGTGGTTCTTGCAGGGGAGGTTTGTTAGGAGCCCATCTCTTCTTCAGCAAGCCCTGGAGGAAGAGAGCTAGCTAGACAGACAGTGATCCTTGCTATAGCCTTTTCTTTTCTTTTACCAGCACCCTTTTGGCCTTTTAGTTCCTCATTAGCTAAGAGATGTGAGTGAGAATTTTCCCAGTTTTTTTTTTCTCGGAGTTTTGCTCTGGAGAGGAGAGGAGACCATAGGATGTCTTTAGAGTGGATTGTCATGGCATGGTGGTCAGATAGTTTGTCTCAGGTTTACAATGTGAGGTAAAGGAAGGAAATAAAGTCATGTTAGAAGAATATACAGTCATACAGCAAGCAGCTCAGATGATGGGTTTTGTTTTGCTTTTACTGCTCCAAAATTACCGACTGAATATCACTTTGCTCTGTAACATCCATTGCGAAGAAAAACGACTAGAAATTAGCATGGATTATTATGTAGTAGTAAGCACTAAGTATCAACTGACAGCATCTGCTGTTCATGCATTAGGCATGCTACTGCTTTGGATAGGTAAATAACCTGCAGCTGCAGGCATCCAACTACACGAAACATGTACTGCAGTCACTGCCAAAAGACAGTAGCAAATCAAAACGAAAAGAGAAAAACACTACAGATCTCCTTGAAACTTCATCACCACCTGGAAACTTTGCAATAAAAAATTTATTTCACAAGGCGCGCATCAAGTAAAAATTATAAAAAAAAATAAACCAACACGTGGCTGGCTGAAGCTGAGGTTCAAGATATCAGATATTTCAGATGGTATCTTTTTTACTTGCAGTGCATCAGACAAAAGAGCGAAATGATATGGCACGGACCTGCTCAGCTCAGTTATCCACAGACATCTAGGCAAAATTCCAACCAACGGCATGGACAGCGCAGATGAAATTGGTTGATCCTCCACAGCCTCCTTCTGCATATGTATGCTGCTGCTCTGCAGAGCTGATCAACTGGTCGGAAATGGTACAGAGAGTTGATGACCCAGTTAAGCTTTCAGTTGTTTCTCGAGGTGCGCATTCAGCAGAAACGCGCTGCAGTCCACGACGTTTTATTTTACAAATGTATGATGTATCGCCCGGAGAAAACAGAGTTTAACAAAAGAAGGTAGGGAAGCATCCGAACTTAACATGTATGGGATTTCACTTTAATAGAGCTTCATGATTCATAAACTCATACAACAACACAACAGTCGACAGACATAGAGTACATACAACAAGTAATGGTCCATGGTGATAACATCTATCCATACGCCGCTCTTATTGGGCGATACATTAAGGGTACTACAACAGCGGCGCCGTAATTGGTTCCAAGCAGACATTAAGGGTACTACAACAGCTAGGCGCCATAATCGGCTAATCGCGGTAGGCTTTTATCAAAGGGGAAAAACAAAGGTGAGCCTGCCGATGTCCTGGTGCAGTGGGATCTCACGACATGCTTATTGCTGTGACAACTTCAGGGTGGTAGTGAAGCATCTCCTGCCACATCATTTCCCTGATCATCTCTGAGCTGATATTTTCGTCTATGTCGAGATCGATGGGCACTTGGGCTGGGGGATTTGCACTTGGATCATACAGAGGGGACATGTAAGGGTGCTCGAGAGCCTCGGTGACACTAATCCTTTTGGTGGGGTCGACGATAAGCATCTTCTGCAATAGATCAATGGCAAGAGGATGCGCATGTGGGTACATACTTGCGAGGGGAACACCAGGAGTGTAGGGAAGGGACTTAATGTATCTCCGAGCTTTTGGGTTGTCGATGAACTCTAGGTCAGCCTCACTCATGGTGCCGAGAACATTTACTATGAGCTTGAGCTGATTTAGGCATTCAGTTCCTGGAAATATTGGCTTGCGGCCAAGGAGCTCAGCAAAGATGCACCCAACAGACCAAACGTCTATGGATGTGCCATAGTTGTCACAGCAGAGGAGCAGTTCAGGAGCTCTGTACCAGCGGGTGACGACATATTCAGTCATAAACTGGCCTTTACTACTGTTTGTACGTGCAAGACCAAAATCACATATCTTCAGATCACAGTTTGCATTCACCAGCAGGTTTCCAGGTTTTAGGTCTCTGTGGAGTATTTCTGCTGAATGGAGATATTTCAGTCCTCGGAGCAACTACAATGAAGAAAAAGAACAGTGCGTCAGATTATTAGCGGTAACATAGATAGCAAATATCATGATGAAATGACAAAACAAAAATACAAAGGTTCTCAAAATAAAAATAAAGCTCTGGTGCAGTGGTGAGAGCTGTCTCACTGAGTCACCAGGTCGCAGGTTCGAAGCAGCCTCTCCGCAGATTTTGCGGGGGGAAGGCTTGCCTCGTTTTTTCCCTTCCCCAGACCCCACTCATATGGGAGCCTCCAGCACTGGGTCTGCCCTCTCAAAATAAAAAATGAAGCTGGACTGCTGAAGGGTAGGTTGAACAAGAAATTCATCAACCTGCTCCTTACGTCATGTAGAGGATAAACTCTGCTTTTCATAGTTTCATCCAGAAATTCCTATGCAGAACTACTTATTATAGCTACTGGATAAATTCTTAAGCCCTATGCAGAACTACTATTAACTATTGGATGGACTCTTTGTAAATATGCAAGCTGGCTGAAAGAACTGCTAGCTTTACCAGATGATCCCATTTTTCAATAAAAGCTGTTGTTTTATTTGGAACAGGAAGTCTATCAAATAAGGTGCAGGTTGTCTTACTCAAATATCATTTGGAGTGGGAGATCTGGCTCGAGCAAGTCAGTAAAATAAGCTGTAATATGTAAACATCTAAAGGGAGGGTGTTAGGCTGCATAAAGCATGTGGGCAATAATGTATAATTGTATATTTGATAAGTCAATGAGAGAATGACTAAGAATTGTTTGCATGTGACAATATAAGCAGATCAAATCAAACTTGAGAAATTCAAAACTTGTCAAAGAGGAAACATGGTGACAGCTATTAACATCTGCAGCATGCTCAACTGCTTGCTGATTTGGACTTGCATAAGAAAAAAGATCATGAATATCAGATTTGGATAATTCTATGGACTAAAATATAACCCAAAAGGTAGGATTTTACTTTTAAGCCCAAAAGAAATACAAAGATTTAAATAGTTTCACAACGTTAGATTCGAAGTTGTCTATATATTTGCAGAGTAATCTGAGTTTCAAAAGAGAAGATAACTGGCCAATTAATTAAGTGCAAGGATATGTAGAACCAACCAGAATATCACTGGAGATTATGTGCTTCTAAATGCAATTATTTCATATTGCCTTTCGTATTCTATCTGGATTTCATGATTTCATAATATTCTTTATGAAAAAAGTATTGTTATAACAATTTTTTGTGAAAACAACTTATGAAAAAAAGATGTTCCAATGCAACAGGACCTAGGTTGATTATGATATTATGACTAAATTGACACCCAGGCTGGATCATCAGTCCAATAAAAATCAACTTCAAATTAGTACCAATGCTAATAATACTCCTCTGCTGCAGTGGAGGTACAGTGTGGCTGTGCGCACCACGTAATGACACTTATTTAGGTACTCCCTTCGTTCCAAATTATAAGACGTTTTGGCTTTTCTAGATACATCGCTTTGACTATGTATCTAGACAGTGTGTATCTAAGTGCATAGCAAAGCTTTGTATCTAGAAAAGCCAAAACGTCTTATGATTCGGAATGGAGGGAGTAACTAATGGCTAAAGAGCATTACAATACACATAATCTACTTGTTGAACAACATAGATATGAAAGAGTACATTCAGAATAGCGAAGAGTGACCCAAGTATAACCTGAAAAAGAAAATACTGGCAATGGTCATTAGAAAGGCCCTGAGGCGATTTGATTATCTGGTGCAAATCAGTATCCATGAGTTCGTAGACCAAGTACACGTCCTTAAAGCTCCTCCTGTGTATTGGCATCATTATGTCCTTCAAAGCAATGACATTCTCATGGCGAAGATGGCGAAGGAGTTTCAGCTCCCGCAAGGTCCGTAGTGCATCCACACGGTTGTCGAAAACATTGTGTATCTTCTTTATTGCTACTTTCTCATTTGTCTCACGATTGATGGATGAACAAACTATCCCATAAGCTCCTCGCCCAATGGGCTTGATCGGCACATATTTGGTGTCTATCTCGAATAAGGTCTGCCACATAGTGTAGTAATGCTTTCCTTGGCTCCCGATTCCATTCGGAGGATCCACCATCATCGCCATTTTCTAGTAAGGAAACGAAAGAAAATAATTTAGTATATAAGCGATGATCAAAAGAGAAAAGTTCGAAGAATTACAAATGCAGAAGACCAAAGAACTCGTAGAATTGAAGTCAAAGACCAGATATATGGTCATATAGCAGTGCGGTCACAGTTATCTAGAGTGCCCGCAAACTACAAGCCAGCAGCTATATTACAATGTGGTGAACTGACATGCTCTAAAGTGAAGCTTCTCAGTTGAGAGCACATCCACCTCAAGGGCACGCCAAATAATATGTCCTCCTCGTTTTTTATTCTGAATGAAAAATAAGATTAAACTCTAGTCTAGCGAGAATATTTAGGACCTAAACCAAAAGTACCATAAGGCTATGATGCCCATAACATCATAATCAGATACTGCAATTGGTACCGCCAATGAAGTAGTAAAACAGTACATGTTTGATCAAACGGAACCAACATGTAGTCAAACATTGTTGCAGTGTTTACCAAAAGGTTGCCCATCGATTCAGTTCAGAAAAGCAGCACGGCAGACCAATGGAATTCCAACCTTGGAAGGACGCACAAGCCAGACGTAGCAGCAAGTACCAAATGCAAATAAACAGCGCACTTGCTGAACGTTAATGCTAGGTCAACCCTTTCGACAGCCAAGCACATATTCAATGCTAGGTCAACCCTCCTTGGCAACTCCGCCTCTCCCTCCATGAAGTAGCTCTCACTGCCCAACCATTCCGGTCGGTACCCCTCAATCGTTAGTCGGTTGCTACCGTTAATCACCCAACTCACCGCCGCCACCACTATTCAATGCTATAGAATATCCTCTGGGCTACAATCACAAGCTAACTTCCTAATCCCAAGCATGCAATTAACCTTAACCCATACTCCGTATGGGGCAACCCGCAACCACGCAGACGAATAAAACACGAGCAACTAAGCACAGAACGTGCAGATCGATCACGGACACCGACCAACCGAGCCGACCATCCCATCACATTCCCTGATCATAACCGCCACGGGTAAGACGGAATTCCACCACGAATTTGCGAGCAGAGTACCAGATAGATGCTCGGTGCCAAATCACACTCAGCTGCGCATGCAAGCGCCAATTCCGGGCTCGAAATTACAGCCCGGGCGAACCAGATCAAGGGCACGAAATGACGCCCCCAGCTGTCGGGAAGCGAGATCGGTCGTGTCCGGACACGAATGTACGGTCGTCAGAGCGAAGACCAAACCAGACAACACAGACAGAAAGGAAACGAAGGAGAAAGCGCGGAAGATTTCACTCACACGAGAGATGAAGAAAGGGAGAGAACGGCGCGCCTGGCCGAGTGGGTGGTGGGTGGGTGGAGCAGCTAGGGTCAGAGCGGCAGCGCCATGCGCGCGGCCGAATCCCTCGCCTCCGCCCCGGTCGCTGTGACCACCTCCAGCCGCGGGGCGGGAGGGGAGGAAGAGGAGGGAGGGGAGGGGAGGGAGTCCCGTGCTGTGAGGAGGATGGGGGAGAGGGAAGGCGAGGAATATTCTGACCTGCTGACTGACGGATCATGGTCGCATCGCCGGCGCGAGCCGTCGATGCGCCGCTGCCGGGCGCCGCGCGGCCGTCGGATGCGGGCGCTACCTTGCGCGCGCCCGAGACCGACACGGAAGTCGGGGCGGGTGTTCGGGGAGAGGTGCCGACCGGCCGGCGGCCGAGGTGGGTAGGTAACGTGCCGACCAGGCCCAACCGGCCGGTCCAGCTCCAAGCACTCTTTGTTAGGGGTAAAAAACGTTGCCTGGTGGGCCTTAATTAATTGGGCTGGATTGAGCCCACACACCAAAGCTTCTGCTTCCGTTCTTCGTAGCGCAGCAATCCGCGAGGGCGTTGCGGCGGCGGCGGCGGCGTACGCGATGGGCAACGCGATGGATCACGGAGTGCTGGGCGCCGGCGGCGAGGAGCAGCAGCCCGCGGGCCCCGACCCTCTCATCTTCTGGGAGTGCAGGCGCTGCAAGCCCAGGATGGGTCCGGGAAACTTCCGCCTCAGCTACACCGAGGAACACGAGGCGGTCACCAGCAGGCGGACGCGAAGGCCAGCGAGCACGCGAAGAGGCGGCTCGCCAGCGTGCGGACACCGAGGACGCAGCGGCGATTCGTCGCCGTTCGTGGATGGGGCGTCGCAAGAAGTACTGAAAGGGCGGTTCGGCCAGGCACGTACGAAGGTGCGGATCAAAACTTGATTTGAGTCAATATGTTTGGCTTGGCTACCATGCTCGGTTTGATCAAAACTTGATTTGAGTCAATATGTTTGGTTTGGCTACCATGTTTACATGATTTAGAATTGTTTTGAAACCCCTTATTAGGCCTCCTTTGGATCCCAGGGGATTCCAATCAGTGTGGAGCAGAAGGCTCGTGTATTTGTTGTCCCCTCAATCCACGGTGCCCTTTTGGATACACCACAGTCCGAAATATCCCCGTGCCTTTCCAGCCCTATCCACATTGTAAAATGAACAAAGTTAATCTTTATTTAATCTGTAATCAAAGCAATGCTTGTTGAAGGGAATTTTTTTTTCTTGCTTGCTAAAGTAAGCATAGACAGGGTGAATCACAGTTGCAAGTATCTGAATCATGCAGGTAGCTGGGCATAGGAATGTTTTTTGGCAGGACTAAAATGATGCTTTGTGTATATAAAATACAGATTTACCTCGTTATATACTTGATGTCATCTGAGAATAAAGGTAGCTGTGGCATAGGAATGTTTTTTGGCAGTACGTCTAAAAGGATGATTTGTGTATATAAAATACAGATTTACCTCGTTGCACTTGACGTCATCTGAGAATAAGTCTCGCCGTGCGTGTCATATACTGGCTCATTCAAGTCACTGCATGCAGTTGTCAAGAAAGAATTTGGAAGGTATTTAATATTAGAATGAATGAACATGGTTTTGATGAGTCGTGTCATTGCATCCGAGTTAGAGTTGCAGTGGTTTAGTACCTAGGAGTAAAGTGAGAAATTGTGATAATAAAGCAAAACAGTTAGAATTTTCAATAAGACAGGCAACTTTCATGTGAAAATAAAGGGGGTAAGAATCTAGATATGCATCAGAAGATAGCACTTGATTTACTATAAGACAATCAACAAATGTTAGCTTGTACGTGCAATTTGGTGTCCAAGTGAGCATTTGAATTTTAATGCAGCAAGGTGGACTATTTTGGACCAGGCGCACTTGACTAGCGATTTGCTTACTTGCATGCAATTGTAGTTAGAGCAGAGTAGTTGACAATGGTATCCAATACCCTCTGCAGTGCATAATTTGTTGCATTTATCGCAAGCTGGACATCACTACACGACACCACTACACATGTTCAGGTACTAAACGGACAATTGTAATTGTGCATCGGTATCCAGAATCCTTGAAAAATATAAGCATTTTTATTTGAGGATACCATTGTTAATTGAAAAAGAAAGCATACCATGTAGAAACTAATTGTTGTAGACACCTGCATTTTCATGAGTAAGATCATACTTGGCGTAAAATATGATGGCCTATGGAATTAGAGGATTGAAACACCAGCAACATGCTTAACAATGGCTCGCCTGGCACCAGGCTATAGGGAAGGAAGCTCAAAGACCATCTTTGCTAATATTTGCTAATAATCAATTTCATGGAATCAGTAAATAAAATAGATGTATATTTTGATGGCATGAAGGGCAGGCCTGGTGCAGTGGTGAGAGTTGTCTCACTGAGTCACCAGGTCGCGGGTTCGATGCAGCCTCTCCGCAGATTTTGCGGGGGGAAGGCTTGCCTCGGTTTTTCCCTTCCCCAGACCCCACTCATGTGGGAGCCTCCGGCACTGGGTCTGCCCCTTTTATTTTGATGGCAGGGTATTGCAGTTCCGTTACTTTCCCATGTAAATTGATTTTCTAGGATGCATGAATATAATATAGAGGAACTGTGTTAATTTAAACATGAGCAAATGATGCATTACCTTTTTTGTCTCAATTTGGCATCGGCAGCAGGCATAGCAGAGTTAAGAACCACTTTGCAGAAAATATTCCTTGTCTTATCAGTGCAATTGCCATACTCATCTTGAATTAAGTTTTTCTCATTCAGTAAACATCTGCATTTTCATTTGGAGTGCAGATCTATTAGAAAAAAAAATCTTAGCTTTATCACTACTGAAGTGTAGAACAGTGAATTTGAGTATGCAAGGGAAAAGATATGCTTTTAAAAACCTGAACTTAGTTACTGGTTTTGGATTACAGCTATTCCCACAACTTATACTCTATGATTAATAATTCCCTTTTACCTCACCATTCACAGCACCTTTGTCCATTCTCAATTACTTGCTACTGATGCTACCTGCTGGGTGATACGCGCACTAATAATTAACTGAACATTGCATGTAAGGACCTTATGCATCCACAGGCCTCCTAAAAAGATTCGCTTTTGGGCTGTGGCTAGCTGCACAAGAGGTCAATAGGAAAAGGAATAGAAATGGCATTAGAGTGTGCCTCTCATCTCAGGTGCAAGATGGCAATAGTACAAGAATTAGGACCTGAGATTATGTGTATGGTCTAGTCCGGCCTGTGCAAAAATTATCCAAAATGGTCCATTTTGCAAAAATGCTGACTAATTCCCAAGCAGTTCATATGTTAGTTAGCTATATACTTTTTGAATGTTCCACAGGCCTCCTAAAAGAGTTCACTTGTGCTGTTGTGCATTCTTGATTTAGTACTCGTTTATCTGTATATGTGAATAGATTGATGTAGATGCACTCGATCAGTATGTTTTCAATTTGTTGCAGAATGTATTGTTTATTTAGCAAATCCCCGATCTGGAATTTGCACTGGATTATGTTTTAGGCTACTCCTGAATGTTCTGGCTGCTTTTGAGTCACTGCTGATACCAATTATAAGGGTTACGTTGTAGCAGATTTCTGGATTTAGGACTGCATAGTCCGCTTAATGTAATATGCAGCATTGTCTTTGCATAAAAAGATATCTTTTGATGGAACTGATGCAAGCATCATGATGGACATGAGTGAATACTTTACATATATGTTGCTTTTTATGTACTGCCAAGTGATTAGTCATGCTGTCATTGTACTAGTTCTCTATACTACTACATTTCTGAAATCTTTGTTTTTTTTCTGACTTTTTTGAATTTTTTCCTTGGCCGGGATTATAACATGGAAGACCAACTTAGATAAGAGGATTAGATTTGTACCTTTGCAACTGAAGGCCTATGTTTGTTTGTGCCAGCCAAATCTGACAATTACGCAACAAACATTAATGGTGTAAAGAATTTAAGTCAAACCTTGTGCAAATAATTAATAGAAACAAATAAATCAGCCTCACTAGAAACATCAAAGGTCAATATAATTTGACAATTTTAGAGTGGCATTGTCGAGTCGAATGCCATTTTATCACCAGCCTAGCAAGCAGAATAGCATACCATCTGAAATTAGATATGGTATAGTGAGATCATTCATCTGGAGCATAGCAATATTAACCAGAATTGTTAGAAGAAAATCTAGAAGACTATATATAATTGATATTCACATCTAATTGCATATACGTTTGTAAAAATTGAGAGAGAGAGAGAGAGAGAGAGAGAGGTCATACTTGCGGTTGAGGGTCCAGTGCTGGTGCAGGGGGCACGTGAGGGAGATGGGCAGATGGCTGCAGGCGGGAGCAATGCTTTTGCGCAGGCGCCACGTGAGGGTGGGGGGCCAAGGGCGAGGTGGAGGTGGAGTAGGCTGGCCGTGTGAGGGCTTTCTGCAGGGGCGCCGCGTGAGGGCGAGGTAGAGCAGGCTGGCCGTGCGAGGGCAAGGTGACGTGAAGTAGCCAAGTTGGCTGGGGCGGCTGCATGATTGATGGGACGGTGCTGGTGCAGGGGATGCGCAAGGGCGAGGTGAGTTGGAGCCAAGAATGCGGCCAGGTAGCGCCACCGCTCGAACTGTTGTGCAGCCGCGTGAGGAGTCCGCGAGAGATACGGTGGTTGCTACAAAGGAAATCAAAGAGACGAACAATGTAGGGGCAAACCTGGGTGAAGACGGTGGCCAGGGTTTCATTGGAGGCTGCCGCTGAACCCTCTCCATCAGAATCAGCGGCGACGGCAAGGAGGCAACCGATGAGTGTCATCGGCGGCTCTATCCTGCACCAGCGACACCCCTGCCCTGCCTGTTCGCGGTAGGTGCTGAGGAAGGACGACGGACAAGCAGGCTGGCTGTGTTGCTGTTGCCGCGACTGCATCTTGTGCCACCGCTGACATTGCCGAAGGAGTAGAGCGGTTGCAACGAATCGATAGTACGCCATCCAGACAAACCAGATCAGAAGCTTTCATGAGTTAACCACTCCTAAACTTTGATTCTTAGTGTAGAATTTAACTTGCTGCCCATGATCTATAGCAGCGGAGGGAGCAGTAGTAGTTGTTATATCAACTGTTCTAAGGATTTATTCTATCAGGCAATAGGATGCAATAATTTTCTAATTTGTACTCCCTCCGTTCCAAATTATAAGTCACTTTGACTTTTTTGGTTCATCCATTTTGCTATGTACCTAGACATATTATTATATTTAGATGCATAGCAAAATGGATGTACCAAAAGTCAAAGCGACTTATAATTTGGAACGGAGGGAGTACATTCTTAGTGTAGAGTCTAAACTTTAATGCCATGATTGGTATGCATGCTCTAATCCTTTTATTTGTATGCAAACTACAGGTAGGCTATGGACACGGAGGGATTTACATCTAAGTCGTGATATCTGAGAGAATAACAGTGCTTGGTAACACTGTCTCTGCACTTGGTATACTTGGTATGAACTATTAGCTCAAATGCAAGTTCTATGCGTGTATTTGACATGGTCTGGTGAGGAATTGCTACATGACACTACAAGTTGAATGCGCCTATCTAGTCTACAGTGTTGCATTTTAGCATTTTTTTGTCTAAATGAATAAAACAATGGCCCATCTCAACATCATCGATAGCTCCAGCTCCAGAAATTTAGAACCTAGAAATACTCAACAAATAGGATTATTAGAGTTGGAGCTATATCGAACAGGAAATACTCAATGAATAGGATTCCTAGAGCTGGAGCTGTACAAAGCAGGATATAACAGAGTAACAAACCACCCAGGTGCGTGCTACACCGTATTAAGGCCACTTCACTATGTGTGCTATACAACTTTACTCCTTTTTTGTCTCTATTTGATAACATACCACAATTTTGCATTTTTTATATTAACATGTGAGAATTACAAACACGAGCATGGTCAGGCTCCGCCTAGCACTTTGAAATTTTGGTTACATATGCAAAGTGTTTTTAGTTCATGGTATAGAGATGGACGGGAGAGATTCATTGCATTTTCTAAGGGTTAGGTACCGCCATTTCTAGAGGCACGATGATTTCCCATCCATTCATTCAGATAAAAAATGGGACCATCCCATCTCTCCCTACACCTCCTACCAAACAAAAAAAGGGATCGTTGTAGTCCCATCTCTCCCTACACCTCCTACCAAACAAAAAAGGATCGTTGTAGTAGTAAGTGTAGTACAGGGAAAGGATCATTCTAGTAGTAAAGGGAGAAAACTAGGATCATCAAATCCCTAACAGCAGGGATGACTCTTAAAGTTCAAACCATACATGTCATGTGGCACTACTAGAGGGCACAAGAGGAACTCTTACTACATCACTTTTTTCTTTGTGAGAAGCTTTACAACGAACTAGAAGTACAAGCAGGGATCCACCAAATCCACGGCGCCTTGAGTATTCCTTTGACCTCGAAACAGCCCAACCATAACACATTAGAAACTGGTGGCATTTGGTTCAGAAGACGGGATAGGATGGAATGGGACGACAATCCCACTGTCGCTAGTGTTTGGTTGAGGCGACTAGGACGGAGTCATCCCCACTAGGGAATATTTCCCTAATATCCGGGACATTCCATCCCTCAAAAACTAACGGACCAACTTGTCCCTCTATGACACAGTTCCAATCCGTTAGCGCTTTTCTCCTGCTTCCATCTAGGACAGCCAGGAGTGCAGCTTCCAAAAGCTGCACCGCCGAGCCATCCACGCAGCCAGGCAGATGCACACGTCACTGGCTAGGCCTTGCCATGGCCCCGCAGGCCACTAGATAGCCTGTCACCACTCCGCAGTCCGCACATCACCTAGCAGGCCCTGCCGTAAGGTCCTTTTGCTCGATTGATGATGGGTGCAGGTCCAAGGTAGGACGGACTCAATCGACAGTGGTGGGGCTCGAACGGCTCTGCTCAGATCAGTGGGCGACACATGGACAGGTAGCTATGGCGGCCTCAGTGGAGTCATTGTGCGAGCTAGGTCTGTCATGGCCAAACAATTACTGTTGGCCCACGCTGACGGTGGTTGACGGGCCAAAAAACCTGTCCTCACAACCAAACCAACAGATGGAATCATCCCATCCTAAAAAACTTGGACGGTACCACCTCGTCGCCAAACAAACAAGCAGGGCACGTTTGGTTCTAAACCCCAACAGACCAAGCCAAATCTTGGTTAGCCCCGAAGATTTATCTGATATTTGGTTGTAGGCCAAAATTTGTCTGGCCAATAATATAGACAGACCAAGATGGCGCTTCAACGTTCAACGGGTTGGCCTGCCTCTAAGCCACTCCATGGATGAAGTATCAAGCCCAATGCACGTGAATCGAAAGTTTAAGATAACAAAACTTCAAATGCTAATAGCTACCATACCATGTCTCTAATTGACAATTTATTTTACCATGGTATTCCTCGTCATTTTATCTATAAAACAATATCCCACATGGCTATTTTCAATGAAGAAAAAAATAATGACATGTGAACCCCACGTCATACACACTAAATTGCAAAATTTGGCATGGCTATCATCCAAACTTTTTTCTCTCGACTCGGTAAATATTTTGGCATGGCTACGAACCAAACAACTTGCCACATTTCAGCATTGCCCCAATTTAGCTATGACCAATATTTGGCTTAGTCATTGCAAGTCTCAACCCAAACAAACCCTAACACCTTCTGCAAGAACTAGGCCAAAATGCTACTGATCTCCTACAAGATATGCAATTATTAGCACATGCATGCTTGGCATTATTCTAGTGGTGGCAACCTACTTGTATTCGATGGAGACAAGCATTCAAGGAAGAAGATTCTTTCTATGTAAAACTAACAACATTAACAGTATTTGACTACTGTAAAACAAGATACAAAAAATGTCATGAGCACTGCATTGTGAAATTGATCATGAAAACAGATAGGGAGATGTCATAACAATAACATACTCATCATCATAGGTGCAACTGGTGAGATATACACAGGTTCATGCCCAGCCATCTTGTTCCTTCGAGTTATCTGGTGAGCTGTGTGTGCAGCCAACAAATGAAAAACATAAAACAATCCTCATAATTCAATAGTTCACATGTGACTGTTGCTAAACAGTCTGTATACCACAAGGCAAAAAAAAAAAGGAACAGAAAAACTTCAGCTGCCTGAGTGCTTCCATACGTGTATACCTTACGACGAACATGTAAGAAGGAATAACTTACAGATGTGCCATGCAAATGAATCCTAGAAAAAATTTACTCCCTGCGATAAAAGATCGGCCAGTTCGCCATTGATGCATTTTGTACAGTCTAACAGGATAGTACATCGGACAGAACTGAATGAATAAAGCAAAAACTAAAAAGAGACATCACCAGAATCTGTCCCTAGGGGACTGGAAGATTTGTATCTATGAACAAATCATTCTAAACAGCTCTGGTTTGTGGTTTGCGTGTGGCTTATAACCATCTAAACTACATACAAATGTTGTGTTTGCCACGAGAAAACTTTTACAGATGAAAGCAATATTACTCAGATGGTTTATTGTATATTGTATAAAGATTAAATTCAGCACGCTGGTAAAATCAGTCAGCTGAAAATCAATCTGCATCTTTCATTCCCTCATTCACGAGCACAGGCATCGCGATTGCGTTCTGGGTGTGGGAGGAAGCACCATTGCCGGAGTCAGCCGGCAGCATCAGGTTGAACCTAATACATTAATTATAAATTTTATACAACATCCAAATCATTTGCTAAAGATAGCAAAAGGTTTAAATAAAATGAACTTCACCGAGCAATAAAGCAGGAAAATTAAGACTCTACCGTCTGATGGCAAAAAGCTAAGCATAACACCAAATAACCAACAGGTAACTCCATGAAATATATCGCAAATTAAAGTAGGCAAAGGCCTTTTCGCAACAATGGCTTATGAGGAAAAATCAGGCATAAATCAAGAACAACTTCCAAATTAAAATATGCAAGGCGAGCATGACAAAATTTGATCCTCAAAATAGAATGGAACAACTAGGCAAGGAAAGACGAATTGATAATAAAAACGGTCTAGTACCAATCATGGAGCAAGATATTAAATTAGCCATCACAAGGAAATATGCCGGTGTCTTGCTACTTCGTTTGCATAATTCTGGATATGGGTTACCTGGTGTTTACCAAGAGAACAGTTCTATGGGGTGGGTTTGGTCGCGGTATGCTGGGCAATATGGAAGACAGGAAACACCATGGAGAAAAGCACCGATGAGAGAATTACCTGTATGGCCTTGGGAAAAATGCGTCTTCCTTCTATGGCGGCTGCAGGGGAGGGGACGCTGCCCGCCTGGTCCGGCTCCCGGCCAGCGGTGGACCATGGTTGCGGGGGAGGCTCCCTGGAGGCCGGGCTTAGCCTCACCGGCGTGCCTGCTGCAGGTCTCCCTGCCGGTCAATGCGCGAGCTCAAGCGCACGCTCCGCGAGTCTGCAGAGACTGCCAGACTAGCTGTGCGCGACCTCAACATGGCGAAGGCCTCGCGTGGGTCTGACGCCAGCGTCCGCCTCGACAGAGACAACGGCGACCTCAAAAGGCTCGGACCTGTGCGCATCGCTCTTGATGTAGGCCATGGCGCTGCCCAGTTTCTGGAGCGATGCGGACGAGGTCAAGCTCCTTGCAGCCGCCGCCGCCTTCCACAAGCGTACCGAACGATCCCCGCACCGCTTGAATGAGGGCGCGCTGTCCGATTCCATCAAGGATTCCGTCTCCCCGCACATCGACGAGTCCATGGCATACGACAAGCTGATGCGCTTTAAAAGCAAGCTTTTGTCCGGTACTACTGCATCCATCGCCGCAGCTCTCAATAGATTCTCCATACAGACTGAGCTGCGTGAAACCTGGCTAAATGGGACTCGTTTGTTAACACAGGTTTAAACCTGTATCAGGTTTCAACCGATCAGGTTTCAACATAAATCTGGCCGATTGGGAGTTCCGCCGCCACACACGACCGCCATGTGCATGACCTGTCCACCAGAGTGTTGGGTGCCTCGACGTCGTGCCCCTTCCGGAGGATGACTCGGAGGGCCAAGGAGCTGACGAGAGCTACAGCGACGAGCGACGCCTGATCACAGAGCGCGCACCCATGCCCGCACCCTCGCCATACCTCAACACGGCAATGTCGTCCGAGCGGTCATCTGCATCCTCCATGGACGCAGGCGCGGCGCCCACGCCTCCTTGCATTGCATTTTTTTCACCAGGGGTAAAATGGTCATTTTACTCCACACTTAACGCCGTCAATGACCTAAAATGGACGGAAGGCCACAGAAGGAAGAGATTTACGTTTTCGGGCCATACAGGTAAGTTCAAGAAAAAAAGGGTCGTACAAGACATATTTGTTCAAGGCCATACAGGTAATTCTCTCGAGATCTTATGTTTGATTTCTTCTCTGAGGTAATTCTCTCGAGATCTTATGTTTGATTTCTTCTCTGATAATCTACTCGGCAGGGCTACAGAAGGAAGTAGCATCTTCACAACTGGAGCAAAGGCGGCAGAAGCATTGAAGGCGGTGATTGTCCATTGCCATCAGAAGGGGGAGATGCCAGTCGAAGACAACAGGCTGGTGGTCATATGACTTGGAGTCGCATCAGGCGGAAGCCGGAACTTTGGGTTTTCAAATTTCAACTTGCGTGCTGCAAATGCCATACTGGGCATGTATTCACACGAGTTAATAACTTCGCTTACGTACTGCTTTTAGTTTTTGTCGTGCGGGCCATCGGCTATAGCCGGTTTGGCAAATTTTTGGGTAAGGTCAGCCAGTTGGATGAACCCTCTGCGTTCAGTCCATCCTGCTTCAGTGTTAGTGTGGTAATGTTTTACGTGGTCACAATTCTGAACTTCTGTAATTTCGTTGCTTATGAGTAATGAAATTTGGTTCGTCCGGGTTGGAAAAAAAAAGGAAATATGCCGGTGTTGTTGCTACAAAGACTGTACATATAAGATTATTGTTATACACGAGATATTAAGAATAACAGTGTGAATCACCGGACCTTCCATGTACTTAAAAGCTAACCAGCAAGAACATCAGCAAAAAATATGATAAAATTAGAATGGAAGGAGACTATACAGACCTTGGCCTGACATCTGACATCCTAAGATGTGATATGGAAGCGCAGGCACCTACAATTAGGAACAAATGAATTCATCATGTTGCGGGTCATATCTCTAATAATTAACACAAATATCAAGTAGAAGAATCCTACTCCCTCCATACCAAATTATAAGTCATTCCAACTTTCTTGGAGATTCAAAACATCTCAAGTTTGAAAAAATCTATATAATAAAATAATAACATTTATGATACCCAAATAAGTATCATTAGATTCTTCATTAATTATATTTTCATAGTATACCTATTTGATGTCATAAATCTTTGTATTCTCTATAATTTTGGTCAAACTTGAGATGCTCCACGAAAGTTGAAATGACTTATAATTTGAAATGGAGGGAGTAATAATTAACACAACATGAATTCACCTTCATGGCGATATATCATAAGCATTTGTCATCTTTGCCATATTACTTAATGATAATAACAATAATCCACCAAAGAACAAACGGTACTACACAATCCCAATTCTCCTCCACAAGGGTGAGTATGTGATGTTCTTGGTCAGCCCAGACGAATGGAGACGATAACCACTCAGTATCACAGGTCCATGCCTATGTTGTTCTCTTATGCCAGCACTTCTATGAATCTTCCTTTCATAATCTGCCTCCCAGAACCGTCACTGCAAGAAGTCTACAATATGCATATCCTTAATCACAAAAAAAATCCAGATATAAACACACGCACATATAAACAAACTTGTAAACACATGTACGTGAGCAGCTACTTGTTGTTATGCTCTAGCAGTCTAGCGCTACAGTGACAATTAAAAGATTCAGAAATTCAGATTGTACCATTGGTTGTCATTCTCTGTCGCTACAAATGGCACCACCAATATTAGCAGTGGCACCTCGCCCTTGGTCAACTCCTGCCGCCACCTGAATTGTAGGTGCACGCGGCCATGCCCAGCACCGGCAACTCCAGCCACGGTAGGGGAAACGGCCTCTTGTCTTCTCCTTACATCTGGGAGCTGTCAAAACAGGGCAGCAAGCGCAGCATTGGCCGTCGCAGGCCGGGCGCTGGCGCTGGCCATCGATGAACCCAGCCGCAGCCCGCAGGCGATTCGAGGTGCTGGATGCAGTGGCGGACCCAGCTCAAAAAATACAGGTAGAGAGCCACCGCTGGCCGCACGGACTGCGGGGCGCCGCCACCGAGTGCAGCTGTGTTTGGCCGCCAGCTAGGAGCGAGATCCGGGAGGCCGATACAGGGAGGGGGGGCCGCCCGAGAGCGCCGCCGTCGCCACCTGCAGGGCGCCATCGGACTTTGAGAGTGCCGAGCGGTGCGTGCCCATGACTCCGTGTGCCCTGCCTTCCTGCGTACCTAAATGATGGCCCACGCGGGAGAGTCCAGGATGGTCCAATCCTCCCGTCCCTCCTCGCGCTGCGCAATTGCGCCGGCCTGTCACTGCTCCCGTCTCCGTCTCCGTCTTCAACCTCGAGACTCCGATCTCCAGGGGGCGAGGCCGCGGGGGGTCATGCTGCCGCCGGAGGGGGAGGTAGGGCGGCCGCCCGACCTCGCCCTACGGGTCGGGGTCCGCCTCTGGCTGGATGCCTGGATCTGTCCGGCAGCAGCCGCCGCCGCCGCCGCCGCCGCCACTAGTGCTACTCCAACACCAAAAGGACGGATGAAAACAAGGGGAGGCAGAGGCACGGGGATTCGGAAGGACTCGATGGACGGAGGCCTCTGGCTCAGGGTAGAAGGTGCCTGGCGGTTAGGGTTTGTGTTGTGTACGGGAGGGGAAAAGGGTGAGGGGAGGAAGGAGGCGATCCACAAAAGGATTGACCGCGCGTGCTGATGTCTTCAACTTTTTACTCGAAATTTCCGCAAAAGGATTGACTGCCGTGCTGACGCCTTAAACTTTTTTTTACTCATGTCTTATCTTAACCTAGTACTAGTACTGTCTGTCTCTATTTTCTCCTGTCTATACTGCCTTTTCCTGGAAGTATAGGTGAACATGGAACGCAAACAAATTTTAATTTTAACGACCGAAATAAAAAACGAGAAAGTTCTCGCCCGGGTACCGGTACTCTCGTGCGAGATGGGGCTACCTGACGTGCTACAGCCTGCAGCCCGTGGCTGCCACGATGACTCGATGAGCTCCCGTAGTTCCGTTTTCTGTGCATGGAGCCTCTTTTTAAATCGATGAGCTCCCGTAGTTCCGTCTTCCGTGCATAGAGCCTCTTTTCAAGGCCGTTGAAATGTTTTCTAGCAAACCGATCCTGAGAGCTTTGGGCGGACTGCCGGCACCTACCCCCTCTCCCCTTCCTCTCCAATCCGATCCCGTTCATCTTGAATCCAGTCTCATCCCATCCAAATCAGTGATTGATTGCTGCTTGCCTGATCTACGGATCCATCCGCTCGTTTCCGCCTGAGATTATCTCTTGCCCAAGATTCGTTTGGGAAAGCAGGTGGTCTGCCCTCCTTCCTCCTTTCCCCTTTCCCAAATCCCTCAGCAATCCACCGATCATCCTTGCATCTTCCGCAAAATTAACCTCCAAATCGACATCAGCACCACTCAGATCCAATCTTCTGCTTGCCGCTCCAAATCATTGGATCCTCATAGTGAAGCGGCAGCCAAAGAGCTCTGGTCAAGAGATAATCCCATCCAAAGAGACTCCTGACTTGAGCGATGGGGCGGCCTAGGGTTCACCCGCCGCCACTGCCGCCACCGCCGTCATTTCCGGCTATCCCAGTATCTTCCTTCGCCCCTGAGCCTGGCGTGCTCACTGCCCAGCCCGGGCCACGCCTCGAGTGTTGCTGCTGCTGCCGCCGCCGCCGCAGTCATCGATTCCAGGGCCTGCTGCCACCGACGCCACCCCCGTTCGCTGCCTTTTCGCTGTCTACGTGTGCCGCCGCTGTTGCCGCCAACGACCTGCGTGCTGTCGCAGAGCTTGGTGAGCCTACCAGATAAGCTCTTGTACAGTGTTTTGTTCCTCTATTTCTCTATTGCTTCTCTACTCGCTTCAGTCATCTGGCTTTCCCTGTATGGTGTTCGTCAGCTTCTTCTTCACGATTCACAGTTCAGCTGATCTGAGTTTTTGAATGTTCATCTTATTTCACCCTCCTGGCTATGACAGCCTATTCGGTTGGCTGGTGGATCTCATAAATGATCGTAAATTTCCAGCTGGAACAGTATTTTTCTCTCTCACCAAACTAGCCAGCAGTAATAATCCACGATCCAGCCACGAACCAGCCAACCATCCGAACAGGTTGTGAGTCTCCTGAGTTGGAATTGTCGAGCTCAGGTGGGAGCCTTCGTAGTACTATGATGCAGCACCTTACGCAAGTGGTCAGGGCTGCCCCGGTGGTAGAGCGAGAAGAAAGAGACACGCCCTTAAAGTGCAACATCCCGTGTACTTTATTAGCGAGGTCCTGTCCGATTTCAAGACTTGCTACCTCAAATCCAGAAGCTTCTGTACGTCATCCTCATCGCCAAGAGTAGCTGCGTCACTACTTTAAGTCATATCCAGTGACGGTCGTAACGTCATTCCCCCTCGTCGAGGTCGTCCAAAACCAGGGATGTCACGGGGAGAATCGTGAAGTGAGCACTTGAGCTGATAGGTCAAGGCATTTCGTATGCCTCCCGGACGGCCATCAAGTCGCAAGTGCTAGCGGATTTCGTTACAGAGTGGACCAAGGTCCAAATGCCGCCAGCGGTCATCGACTAGGAGTACTGGATGATGTACTTCGATGGATCGCTGATGACGCCGGCGTGGGGCTGGTCTTCGTTTCGCCCTCAAGGTATGCATGAGGTACATGGTTTGCATCTATTTCTCCTCCTCCAACAATGTGGTTGAGTATGAGGCGCTCATCAACGGCCTACGCATCGCCATAAAGTTGGGTATCCGGCGCCTCGATGTCCGGGGCGACTCCCAGCTGGTCATCGACCAAGTCATGAAGGAGTCGAGCTGTCACAACGCCAATATGGCTGCATATTGCCGAGAAGTCCGCCAGCTGGAAGACAAGTTCGACGGTCTCGAGCTCAATCACATTTTGAGGCGTCTCAACGAGGCAGACGCGCTGGGCGAAGGCGGCGTCCGACCGAGAGTCGGTGCCGACAAGCGTCTTCACCAGCGATCAGCATAAACCCTCGGTTCGCTACGAGGAGCCGGAACAAGCCGATGACGGGCCGCCTACCCTGGGCTCGGGGGCTAACCAGTCGTCGACTCCATTCGACCCCGAGGTCACGGAGTTTGACGAGGATCTAGCGATAGAGCCCGACCCTCTGGCCGACTGGAGGACGCCTTACCTCGACTACATTCTCCGTGAGACGCTGCCGACGGACAAGACGGAGGCTTGGTGGCTCGCGCGTCGCGCAAGTCTTTTGTCCTTGTTGAGGGCGAACTCTACAAGCGAAGCCACACCGGGATCTTGTAGCGCTGCATCCCCATCGAACAAGGGAAGCGATTGCTGAGCGATATCCACGGTGGGATTTGTTGTCACCATACCGCGCCTAGAACCTTGGTCGGAAACGCATTCCGTCAAGGCTTCTACTGGTCGACCGCAGTAGCCGACGGCGAACAGATTGTGCGCACCTACGAAGGGTGTCAATACTACGCTCGGCAGACCCACCTGTCAGCCCAAGCACTCCAGACGATCCCCATCGTGTGGTCGTTCGCGGTCTAAGGACTCGATCTGGTCAGGCCTCTCAAAAGAGCGCCTAGGGGCTATACCCACTTGCTTGTCACAGTAGGCAAATTTACAAAGTGGATAGAGGCCTGACCGATCTCCGCGATCAAGTCCGAGCAAGCCGTGCTGTTCTTCCTTGATATCATCAATTGCTTTCGAGTACCGAACTTCATTATCACGGACAACGGCACGTAGTTCATGGGAAAGAAGTTCCTCCAATTCTGCTATTAATATCACATCCACATCGATTGGGCCACCGTAGCGCATCCACGCACGAGCGGGAAGGTCGAGCGCGCAAACGGCATGGTCCTACAGGGCCTCAAGCCTAGGATCTTCAATCGGTTGAACAAGTTTGGTGGATGATGGGTCGTAGAGCTTCCCATGATGCTCTGGCCTGAGGATGGCCCCCAGCCAGGCCACCGACTACACACCATTCTTCATGGTCTAGGGTTCCACGGCTATCCTCCCAACCGACCTCGACTATGGAGCGGCAAGGGTCAAGGCATACGACGAATAGGGAGCCGAGGCGTCCCTCGAGGACGCCATGGACTAGCTGGGTGAAGCGCGCGACGTCGCCCTCCTTCGCTCAGCCAAGTACCAGCAAGCGTTGCGCCGGTACCATAGCCATCGAGTGTGGGGTCATGCCTTCAATGTCAGAGACCTAGTCCTCCACCTCGTCTAGAGCAGCAAGGACCGCCACAAGCTCTCTTCGCCATGGGAGGGACCGTACATCATCGTGGAGGTGCTCCGACCGGGCGCCTACAAGCTCAAGACCATCGACGGTGGAGTCTTCGTCAATGCCTAGAACATCGAGCAGCTACATCGCTTTTACCCTTAATAAATGCACGTTTTCTCTTATCAATTTCGCTATCAAACTCCCCGGCCTTTAGTGACACCCGACCCCAGCAACGGCGGGGGGTCGAGCCTCACTCGGGGGCTAATAAGAGCGTACCTCTCTGGTAGACATTCTCTATGCCCAACTGTGGCAGAACCGCCTAATCTAATGTCCCACAGGAGTGCTTGTCTTCCATTAGACGCTAAGCACTCAGGGGAGAATACTAAATTACTCGGTTCCGTTGGGCACACCCTAGGGGAGAACCCGAAAATCCACATTTTTGCCATCAGGATCACAAATGAGAGAATAAGGCTTACATCAATCTTAACCATTTCTTACATCACTTTACATGTATATGAGAGTAATATTTATTATTATAACAGCGAAATGTAATCATATTATCAGAGTTATGAACAATTTAATATAACAGTGGAATATAAACATGTGATTAGAATTACAGCGAAAATAAATATCTATTAATAACATGAGAAAGTATTGATATATAAACTACGACAACAGATTATAAAACTTTCATTTATAAAAGCATTTGGTGAGAGTTATAAATAACAACTACGATCGCAGCGTAAAGGAATTCTCGCTGAGCCCACCAGGAGGTATCCACACACAAGGGTCAGCTCTAGCATCCACCTGTTACCTGCAACAGGGGGAATAAAACCCTGAGTACTCAATTGTACTCAGCAAGACTTACCCGACAGGAGGAAAGAAAAGACTCCAAGGATATACAAGACTATCTGGCTTGTGGGTTTATTGCTTTTGTAGAAAGCATTACTAAGCGTGCGTCCTTATATTCGATTTTTATTAATAGCCGCATTGGTTCATTAACTAACCATTCTATGTAAGCACCTGTGCTACTTTTAAGCAGGTGGTAAGCAATCAGATTTTCTTTTTTCCATCTTTCATCTTCAGTTCTTACTACGATGCTAAACCGCAGACAAGCCGTACCAAATTTTCCAGCGATTTGCGAATCAATGCCCCTAGCTGGGTACCCAAAAACACGCGCCCGCTTGCACCCTAGGCATAAGCAAGACCAACCCATCACTCTCTCTGTGCCGGGTGTCCAGGTCCCCGTCCAAACTAGGACTCCAAGCCCCCGCCCCTGAGTCCGGACTCAGTGCGGTGCAAGGACCTCCTCCACTAAAATAAAACCCTAACAATCGGTCCGGAAAGAGCCGGATCTGCGATAAGAGAGCAACAAGTCTTCCAAGCGCCCATACCCAAGTATGTGCTCGGGATAATAAGTCTGTAACTTGCCTAGAGCCTTATGCAACGATCGGTCCTTAATCGACACAGGCAAGAAAAGCAGTGTAACCAAGCCATGCCCCACGTCCACGACGACACAACCTCTTACACCCGCCAATACCCAAACCATATCCCTGCCCGGTCACCAGTTTACCTTTCCACCATTTATATTTTTTAAGTGATAATAATACAGTAATATATTTCCTATCTCTCGCGAGTGACATGCAATCACTCGACTTCTACCGGAGTCCTGTAGCATAGCAATCTACACGATCATGTCATACTAGTAAGACTCATAGGATAAAGATAGGTATATGCAAGTGGGTTTTAATCAACTCCTTAAAACTTAATGCACAAATATAATTTAAACTGCAGAAAGTAGGGGTTATGCACCGGTGCTTGCCTAGGTAAGATATATTTAAAAGTTAGTATCTGCATCTTCAAATCATCCACATCATCTGAATAGAAAGCCCATTGCATCATCTCCTGGAGAGAATACCATTACACCATCTTTGGATTTCCAATCATCCTTCGATCGATCCGTTGATCCATCATCGTACCTATATGATATGCATGCGATGCAATGCAAAGATGTAATCAATCAACTGCAATCGTGACTCGTAAAATACGACGTACGCCTCTAGAGTTAATGGGCTAATTCTAACGACGACCGTACTTAGGCTACATATACACATTGTCGGATAAGGCGTCATTTCCCAACAATTATTTTAGTTATATAAACCAAGATGTTTCTTTATTCTGTTCTATCAATTTAATCTTTACTCGAAATAGGTTATCATTATCTATTTAGCAAACTACTTATTCTGGAGCTACAAAAACTACAGTGAGTATCTAATATTGCTAGGAGCATATTATACAATTTTCAGATCCAACACTATTACCACTTTATCACAACAATTCCTATAAGTTTATATTTTTACAATATTAAGTACCTTAAATTAATTATATAGCTTTCAAGAATATTATCAAACTATGTGAACAAAATATACCAACAGATAGATCATGATTTTAGGAGACTAACAAAACTGGTTTCACTATTTTTATGATTTTTATTTGATTTATTACGGATTTACAAACCTCGGCCATTTTAAACAAAATAGTAAACTCAGCAGGAAAACGAAAACAACCCACGGCGGCACGAGGCCCAGCCGGCCCTGGCCGACCAGCCTAGGCAGAGTGGCGCACGGTGGCCCAGCGTGGCGACCGGCCCACGCGCGGACAAACGGTGCGGACGGCCCAGCGGTGCTGCGATGGCCCAGCAGACGCGTCGCGGCCCAAGCACAGGCAGCTCGAGGCCGACCCAAGCGGGGACGGCGCGAGCGGCCCAGTAGCCAATGGCAGGCTGGCCCAGCGCAGGCGGTGGCCCAATCGTGGGCGAACGGCCTAGGCGCAAGGCAGCCCCACTCAACCGGCAATTTTTGCAATACGACCCTACGGTTTTCTCTATTCCACGGTAGATCCAACAGCACTATTTACTTGAGTCTAGCGTCACACGACTAGATCCAAGGAAAAGTCTTATTTCTGTTTCTCACCTTGCTCTCTCTTCCCAAAAGCAGAGCACGGCTCAGACGCACCGGCCGGCGGCAACGGTGACGGCGGACGCGGCCCAGAGCAGACGCTGCGGGGCAGGGATGGGAAAAGGTGGTGCTGCAGGATGGCTCCACGGCTCCAAACGGGCCTGGCGCGCTCGCGCGCGTGCAGTGGCGGCGATGGAAGTGGCCATGGCGGCAGCGGACCGGACGTGGCGAGGCGCTGCGGGAAGGAAGATGAGGTGGGGAAAACCGACGACAGTAGTTGGCGCTGGAGGCTCTAGCGTGGGGCAAGCAGAGGACGGGGAGCAGCACAGGCACCAGCGGAGGTCGCCCGGAGCTGCTCGGTTCACCGAGGGGCGCACGTGGGGGTGACGGCTCGGGCTCGCGTGGTACCGTGCTGCGGGGCAGCGACGGCTGGTGAGTCGAGGCGGAGCCATGCGAGGCAGCAAGGCTCAGAGGCTGGCGAGGCGGCTCGGTGCGCGAAGCTGAGACGCCTCCGCTCGGCTGCGGTGGAGGAGGGCATAGCCATGGCGGTCGCAGAGCTCGGCGTGACGGTGGGCACGCGTGCACGGACGGCATCGGGGAAGGGAAGGGGTGGCACAGCAATGGAGCGTGCGCGAGCAGCGAGAGAGAGAAGCGAGGAGGGGCGTCGTTGCTCACGCCAGGGCGATGCTGCGGGCAAGGAGGACGGACGAACCGACGACGTGGCTCAGGCAACGGCTTCGGTGCTGCTCGGCGGCACAGCACCGACACTAACGCGCACATGCAGAGGAGAAGGCCGAGCGAGAAAGAGCAAGCGGGCCGGAGCTGGGTCACCTCCCTATGGCAGCAGGAAAGAAAAGGGATGAGGAAACGTCCTACGCACGCCAGAGGACGGATGGAGACAAGGAAGGACAAGGCTAAGGCTTGGCGTGATGTTCGCGCGATGCGACGTGAGTCTCGACACGGCCAGCAGAGAAAGAAGACGAAAGGAGGAAACAGCGCTAGAAACGTCGTACACACTACGCAGAGGCAGGATGGGACGGTGTAGCGTGGCCGACAGCGGCCCACCTGTGCGTGCACAGGGAAAAGAAAAGACCCGGCATGGCAGGGATAGAGCCACGTGCTCCCTCCTGACTCCCCCGCGCGGTGGACTTGCTAGAACGTGGGCTCCTTTGAGTTACGAAAACTCTTCTCCACTAGATGACCAAAACCATAGCGAACGTAAAGACAGAGCAAGGTAGATGCCAACCGAGCTAAGGCATGTGAATGTGCGAGACGATCGCCAGGCAAACGTGGCAAGACTAGCAGAGGGAGAAAACAAGCGGCCGACAAGGTTAGCAAGCTGGGTCCTATCTCATAACGCGCTGTACCAACGAGGTAGATGAGCTGATTGGCCAGCGACACTTTCATTATTAATTTAACATCCACAAATTCATTTTCTAAAACAACTTTATGCATGTACAAGCATAACTGAAACTCCGAGGTTTTATTATTAGCAAATCTTACTCTCAACAATTTTTGGTTTATAAAAATTATTTTTCACGCTTAATCAAATAAACAAACAATTCGCCCTTTTATTTGCTAACATCGTTATCGAACATTCCTAAATATTTCTACGCACCGCATAATTTAACTTGAGCATTTATTTGAGTCCACAAAACTAAGTCTTACGGGATTCGTTTATCGCATCAAGTATATTTTTAAATAAAAAATCTGAGAAACTCGTTTCGAAAATTTGTCTTAGGCCTAAATCGCGGTGCTAAACAAGCTCGTAATACCAGGGGTGTTACACCGACCCTCTCTCACGTTAAGGCCCAGAAGCAAGGTTTGCGGAAATGAACGCTGAGTTAAACTGGTCGGACTGCAAGAAACCTACGCCCCGGTGGCTACGTCGTTTTTTGCTCACCGGCATGATCAGAGTTTGTTACCCGCACTCCATGCTTTAGCCTCCGCCTTCCCAGAAAGGATTTGGAGGGGTCCACCTATGGAATCTCCATCGAGAAGAGGCCAACAGATCGCCCAAAGTATACCAGATGGCTCGAGTCACGGCTAAGAGACGGGTAAGGAGCAGTGGGGTACCCCGTGCAGGTTATGCCAACTCCGTCGCGAACGATGGATCCAGACCCCACACGGACATATCCGGTAAGAGCTCCTCGAACCCGTCACTCGAGCCATCAAGGTAACTTTACCAACCCCCACTTTTCTTTTCCAGTGCATGATCATTCATTCATCCATGCTCATGCATGCATTCATGCATTCGTCCATACATTCATCCCATACATCCGAGCATTGCATATGCAATTGCTACATCACAACGCTTCGCTTCACATCACGAAGCGGTAGTCGTCTCATTCAACATGAGCAGCGACCGATCGAGGTTCAAAGGCCAGCCCACGAAGGGCTCGAAGCCGCCTCGTGTCAACCGGAGCCAGGGGAGAAAAACATAGATGAGCCCCAACGGCATTGCCCGACCCCACTTAGAAGCAGATAGGGACATCTAGACCTTTCTCGTTTGATCCTAACCTCGAGCCAAGCCCATAGAATCTCCATTGAGGAGAGGCCAGCCGGCCACCTAAGTCACTCTCTGGAGTGACACGGGCATCTGCCAGGAGGCGGGTTAAGGAGCAGTGGAATGCCACATGAGGGCTATGCCGACCCCGTCAGTGAATGACGGACCCGGATTCCACTCGGACATGCCCGTTAGCGAGCTCGCCGAGCGCGACATTCGAGCCATCGAGGCAAGTATCATTAGCTCAGCCCCTCCGGTTGCGAAAATCATGGATAGGGTGACGCATGAAACATGGCTGGCTCCCACCAAGCCCGGGAATCCACCTGACCGGGGTTCGAAGGCCGGCCCACGAAGGGCTCGAGGCCGCCTCGCGTCGAACAGAGCCAGGGGAGAAAACACAGATGAGCCCTAGCAGCCTTTGCCTGACCTGCTCAGAAGCGGACAGGGTCATCTCGACCTTCTCATTTGATCCTAACCTCGAGCTGAGCCCGTAGAATCTCCATCAAGGAGAAGTCAGCGGGCCACCTAAGTCGCTCTCTGGAGCAACATGGGCATCTATCGAGAGGTGAGTTAAGGAGCAATGAAATGCCACATGAGGGCTATGCCGACTCTGTCATGAACGACAGACCCGGATTCCACTCGAACATGCCCGATAGTGTCGGTGTTTCGAGTTTCCACCGACTAGTAAATTTCTAATATTGCGCGTTTGGCTCGGATGGTGTGCTAAGAGGATACGAGGTTTATACTGGTTCAGGCAGAATGTCCCTATGTCCAGTTTGTTGTTGCTGCTCATGTTACTAAAACTGAAAGTTCGTAGTAGGGGTTACAAACGGGTGAGAGAGGGACAGGTCCCAAGTCTCTGATGGAAAGGGTGAACGGGTGTCGAGAGCTCTGTCACTGCTCGCTTGTATGTTTGGGGTTCGATAAGTTGATCGGATTCGAGTCTCCTATGGTGTGTTGCGATGAGTTCCGATGCCCATGATGGGACGCCCTGCTTTCTCTTTTATAGGCCAAGGGAAAATAGGGGTTACAGCGGAGGGAAAATAGGAGAATCAGAAGGAGAAGAAGTCCTCCAGGATTATCGGGTCCTTCTTCTCTTCTATGCGGGTCCGGCCGACCCTATAAACGTCAACAGGGACCGCTTTATGTCGTGGCCCTGTCCGTCGCTGGCACCATGTGCAGGCATTGTTCGCTGGTCATGGCGCTCCATCCCGTCCTGGCGGACGTCATGGTGAACTGACACACCCGTCAATGTTCGTACGGGGGTTAGGCAGAACAACACTGGTGCGCTCGACGCTGTTCCTGATGTGAACCCTCAGGTATGGTCTGTCGTGGTCGCGGGTTACATCGAGGCATGCCAGTCTCCTCCCTAGTGTTAGAACTTTGACCTAGGCCCATATGCTCGGGCCTAGAGTGGTTGGCGGCGGTATGGATTTTTGTTGGGCGAGGCAGAGCCCGCGGCCTCGGGGTCAGGTGAGGCGGAGTCCGCCCTCCGGAGGTCGGGTGAAGCAGAGCGTGGACCTGAGGGTGGGGCAAGGCAGAGCGTGGACCCAAGGGTGGGGCAAGGCAGAGCATGGGCCTAAGGGTTGGGTGAGGTGGAGCGTAGACCCAGGTGTCAGGCGAGGCGAAGCCCCGTCATTTGTGATCGGGCGAGGCAGAGCTCGTGGCCTTGATGTTGGGCGAGGCAGAGCCCTACCCTCAGAGGTCGGGAGAGGCGAAGCCAACCCTTGGAGGTTGGGCGAGGTGGAGCTCGCGGCCTCGGTGTTGGGCGAGGCTGAGTGTAGACCCAAGGGTCGGATGAGGCGGAGCCCTACCCTCAGAGGTCGAGCGAGGCGAAGCCATCCCTCAGAGGCCGAGCAAGGTAGAGCTTGTGTACTTGGGGGTCGGCAAGAGCTATAGTCACACTCTTGACCGCTCGGATGAATCAACATTGATGGTTATTAGCTCCTCCTCTTTGGGTACCCTAGTATTGGTCCCCGACAATAGCCCCTGAGCCTACGAAGGAGTAGAATACTCCTTCGAAGGTTTTTTCAAACAGGAGGACTTTGAGGCCCCTGGCCTTCTTTTAGTTGCCCACGGCATGTCTCGGAGACTGTGATTCCCTCTCGTCGAGGTCGGACCCTTCGCGGGTATGGTCATGAGATTTGGTGGGTTAGAGAAGGTCTTTCCTGATTTTCGACCCCTGCGGGGGTCCGTCGTTCTGTGACCGTGCATCCGGTCTCCTTGCGAGTCCAACTTTCCTTGAGCCCCCACGCATAGCGAGGGTCCAGTCGAAGGTCGGCTCGCTTTTGTGATTGTCACCCCATCCATGGTTTCCACAACCGGAGGGGTGAGCCATGCCATGATTTTCATCTATGGACGAGCCATGGTGCTCGGTGAGTTGTTAGCTGGCTAGTTCAAGTGGGGTCTCGGCATCCCATTCATGGGGATCCGACTAGGGTCAGCTTGGTGACCGACTTTAGATTCTCAGCGGTCAATCCATATAGTTCTTGGGTTCGTTCGACCGGTCCCGAGGGCTCTTCGCCTTTCTTTAGGGAAAAACCATGGATCATACCCGGCCGAGACTCGATCGTGGGCTGGGATGCCCATGGCGCTCGTGCGCCTAGGTAATGGCCGCTTGCGGGCCCATCCCTTTCCATCCCTTACTCTAAGGGTCCTCGGAGTGGTTGTCGAACATATTGATGGGCCAACCTTCAAACTCCTGGGCCCAGGCGGGCCGTAGAGGTGTTTTTTAATCCGTATTCCTCTTACTTGTGACGAGTCATGGCCCATCCAGAGAGGCAAAACGTCCGGCGAGTTTTCCGAGGGAACGGACAAAGATTATGTGCGTACTTCCCACGGCGAGACGTGGCTGATCGTGGTAGGCACAGAGATCTAGGCGTGCGGTTGGTTTCCTCGTGCCCGTCGCCCCTATAAAACCAAACGGTTCACCCTCCGGGTTCCATACCTTGCATCCTTGCCTCCGTAGCCACGACCACCGTCGTCAATCGCTTAGGTCTCTTGCCTCCGCATCTCTATCACTGTCGAGCCCGCATCCGTCCACCCCCAGCTCTAATGGATCCGTGGTGCCACTCCGACATCACCTTCCAGCGCATGGAAGGTCTCATCCGAGGAGTGGCTACTGCCCGGCGAGGAGGATCTGGCGTCGCCGCCCGATGGCTATGTGGTGTCGTTCGCCCACTTCTAGGAGCGTGGGTTCGCGACCCCCGCCCACATATTTCTTTGGGGGCTACTACACTACTACAAGATCGAGCTGCAACACCTCAATCCCAAAGGGATCTAGCGCATGCGACGTTCATCGCCCTGTGCGAGGGATTCCTGGGGATCAGCCCCCACTTCGATCTGTGGTGGAACTTCTTCACCGTCACCCTCTAGAAGAAGAGGGAGAAGAGTGGCAGGCAGGAGCTGCACATGCCGATAGGGTGCACCAGCATCCAACTCTAGAACAATTGGGTCGGTGAGTCCCTGTTGATGCGGCTATCAACGTCGAACAAGGGGTGGCATTCCCAGTGGTTCTACCTCAAGGACAATGCCGCCGCCCCTCTGTCGGAGTTCACCGGGCGCCTGATCGAAGAGGCCTCAAAGTCGTGGAGGAAGTGGGGTGTCCTAGAGAAGGACAAGAAGAAGATCCGAGACCACAACGCCGCCATCCACATCCTGAAGGAGAGCGGCCTAAAGGGGTCGGGTGTCATCGAGGCCTACCACGCAAGGAGGGTGGCGCCATTGATAATGCGCGCGCTCTCGCTGTACGCGATGGCACCCGAGGCGTCGTTCGATAGAATGGCGCTCGCCAAGGGGGGGCTCCCTAACTCTAAGATCACGCAACGCATCAAGGAGGCACTGGAGCCCTCGTGAGACGATGTAGGTGCCCCCCTCGATTTCATTTACCCGGTGCCAGGGCATCCTCCAATGCAACCGGAACCAGGCCACGTCGTCTTCGTAAGTTTCCCCTCCTCATGCCTCCTCTTTAATTGATTTCCTAACCTCTTGATACTAACCTTGAGAGGGGCGGGACCACCGAGGGACCTCATCTTCATGGATCGCCCCGCTACGTTGCTGAAGGATTCATCCATGAGGGCGGCGAATCACGCCGGGGGCGAGTTGTTGAGGAAGGCGAAGGAGGACAAGAAGAGGAAGAGGCAGCGGAAGCCGTAGGCACGGGAATGGGGGAGGACACCGATAGCGACGATGATGATGATGATGGCGACATCCTAGTGAACGAGGATGCGCTGACAGGTATCGGTTCATCCTTGCAGGAGTCGGGACCCTTTCCATTCCATGGAGGGGAGGGTACATCCGGGGAGCCGGTGGAGGTGGGACGTACCGTCGGCCTCCCTTAGGAGTCAATAGGGGCGGGCGGCTCTGTCGCTGCTCCTGAGATGCCGACGGAGGTGGGTGGCTCTGCCATCGTGCCCTAAGATCCAAGGGGAGTGAGCCCCTCTGCCCAGGAGCAGGGGGCGGGCTTGAAATGGCCTCACCCCGACGAGGCGGAGCAGAGGTAAGGGGGTTTGCCCCCCAAATGTATCTGTCCCCCGACGACGTTGAGGTGAGTCATCAGCTCCTCTGCTTTTCCCAGTTTTGGTTGGATTTCATCGTGACTTATGCTTTTCGTCTCTTGTAGCGTCGAGAGGCTACGTAATCCTTTAGCGCTGGCGCCAAAGAAGAGCGTTGCCCTTCATGCGAGGCGGCAGCCATCGGTTGGCGTCGCGCCTGTTTCAGGTGGGAGCGTTACTAGTGTGACTGCATCGTCGGCTGGTTAGGCGCTGCCCACGGTGGTGCCCATGCCGTCGGCAGGACGGGCGGACACGGGGGCTCAAGGGACGCCTTCGGAGGTTGCGGAATAGCCGACGATGGCGGTGATACCATTGTCGATGATGGGCGGATGGGGCTACCAACCGCGCTCGTGGCACCTATCGTGGTGGGCGCGACGTAGCCGATCAGGACCCCACCGACACAGGCGGAGGTCGTGGCGGCTATGGCAGGGGGGTCATAGCCGGGCGCTATCGTGGCGGCGCCTGAGGAACCAACGCAACCCGTGCCATCGGCGGCCCAGGTGACGGCATTTGGCGTGGGCCAAACACAGGGGGACACGGTCGAGGGGTCCCCAGAGGTCGTGATGTTGGGAGAGGAGTCAGCGTTCGTATTGCTGACCCCTTCCGTTGTCGGAGGGCGTGTCCCAGTGGGGATGTTATGGTGAGAAGGGTCGACAGCAATCAGAGCCGACGGGGAGCCGTCCCTAGCGTGGATGTCAGTGGGCAGTGACTCGCCTGCGTGGGGCGAGCCCCTGCTCTGGTGGGCGAGTCCAAAGGATCCAACGTCAACGCTCTTCACTCTCAATGACGCCGTAGAGAGCATGGAGCGGGAGAGCCTCGACGTGGGGATCACGTCCGTGCTGGAAGCCCTAGACCATGCCAGGGGTGCGCCAGCTCGAGAGGATTACGCTTCGGGCCTGGGTCAACCAATCCTTTGTGATTGCTCATTCTCATTACGGGGACAACATCGACCTAGAGACGATGAGCCATGGCTTCGCGCCTGGCTATGAAGCCCACAAGCTAGAGTAGATGGAGACGGCGGTGGCTCCCCTTTCGCAGGACCTGGCGGACAGAATAGAGAGCATAGTTCTCCCTTGGAGGGGTTAGTTAGCCAGATAGGTGGGGCAATCATTCATGTAACAAGCGGACAAGCTCCGACCCCTCTGTACTATCCAAACAAACTTATCATTTTGTTTCGTTTGATCGAATTTGTTTTTCCTCCCTTTTTATGTGTGAAAAGGGGTTCATGTGTTCCGACCCATCCGTTTGTTAAGACCGTAGGGCATGAGGTGTAGGAGGGAAACTCTAATCACGCTAGTAAGCAAGAGTGCCGTAGCCGCTGGGGCGTATGTTTCTCGTATTCTGACTAGCCTTACTCAATTGTTCGTTTCTGCAGACCTTGGCACTAGGTTTTTAACGTGAGAAAGGGGTCGGGTGTGGCGACCATTTCAGAAAGGGTGTATATATGCCCTTATCAGCCCCCGAGTGAGACCCGATCCCTTGCCATTGCTGGGGTCAGGTGTCACTGAAGATCGAGGAGAAGATAGTGAAACTAGTAGGAGAAAGCGTCTCTTGTTTTCGCACGTACCCCCTCCCAAGGATCTGAGCCATCGTTCTGCGACCACGCGTTTGGTCTCCTTGTGAGTCCAACTTTCCTCGAGCCCCCACACGTAGCAGGGGTGCAATCAAGGGTTGGCTCGTCTTTGTGATCGTTGCCCCGTCCGTGGTTTCTGCAACTAGGGGGTTGAGCTAACGTCACTTGCCTCGGTGGCTTGAGTGATGCGCTCGGTGAACTCGCTAACGGGCATGTTCGAGTGGAATCCGGGTCCGTCGTTTGTGACGGGGTCGGCACAGCCCCCATGTGGCATTCTACTACTCCTTAACCCACCTCTCGGTAGATGCCCACATCGCTCCGAAGAGCAACTCAGGTGGCCCACTGGCTTCCCCGTGATGCAGATTCTATGGGATTGGCTTGAGGTTAGGATCGAACGAGAAGGTTGAGATGTCCATGTCCGCTTCTGAGCGGGTCAGGCAAAGGCCGCTAGGGCTCATCTATGTTTTCTCCCTTGGCTCTGTTCAACGCGAGGCAGACTCGGGCCCTTCATGGGCCGATCTTCGAACTCCGGTCAGGTGGATTCTCGAGTTTAGGTCGGGCAACTCATGCCCTCGAGCCTCGTGGGGCTCGGTGGGGGTCGGGCGTGTTTCATGTGTCACCCCGTCCTCAGGTTCTGCAACCGGAGGGGCTAAGCTAACGACACTTGCCTCGATGGCTCGAGTGTAGCGCTCGGTGAGCTCGCTAACGGGCATGTCCGAGTGGAATACGGGTCTGTCATCCACTAACGGGGTCGGGATAGCCCTCATGTGGCATTCCACTGCTCCTTAACCTGCCTCCCAGTAGATGCCCATGTCACTCTAGAGAGCTACACAGGTGGCCCGCTGGCCTCTCCTCGATGGAGATCTATGGGCTTGGCTCGAGGTTAGGATTGAACAAGAAAGGTCTAGATGTCCCTATCCGCTTTTGAGCGGGGTCAGGCAAGGCTACTAGGGCTCATCTAAGTTTTTCTCCCCTAGCTCTGTTTGATGCGAGGCGGCCTCAAGCCCTTTGCGGGTCGGCCTTCGAACCTCGGTCAGTTGCCGCTCGTATCAAATGAGACGACTACCGCTTCATGACGCGACGCAAAGCGTTGTGATGCAGCAATTGCATATGCAATGCTTGGATGTGTGGGATGAATGTATGGATGAATGGATGAATGAATGAATGAATGAATGCATGCATGATAATGGATGAATGAATGATCACGCAATGGAAAAGAAAAGTGGGGTCGGTAAAGTTACCCCGATGGCTTGAGTGACGGGTTCAGGAAGCTCTTACCGGATATGTCTGTATGGGGTCTAGGTCCATCATTCATGACGGAGCCGACGTAACCTACATGGGGCATCCCACTACTCCCTATCCATCTCTCGACTGCGGCCTAAGCCATTCGATTAATTTGGGTGACCTATCGGCCTCTCCTCGATGGAGATTCCATAGGTGGGCCCCTCCAAACCTTTCCCAAGAAGGCGAAGGCTAAAGCTCGGGGTGGGGGGACAAAAACTCTGATCACGCTGGTGAGCAAAGGCGTCGTAGCCGTCGGGGAGTAGGTTTCTCGCAGTCTGACCAACTTTACTCAGTGCTTGTCTCTGCACACCTTGCCTCTAGTTTTTTCACGTGAGGAAGGGTCAAGCATAGAGAATGTCTATCGAATAGACACTCTTGCCAGCTCCTAAGCGAGGCCCGACCCCCTGCGGTCGCTGGGGTCGGAGGCTCGATAGCGAAATTAATAGGAGAAATCGTGCGTAAATTATGGGTGACCCATCTCTCAGCAGCGGCTTTGAGTCGTTCGATCATCTTGGGCATAGGATTTACCTCAATGGTACGAGTGATGGGTTCAGAGAGCTCCTACCAAATATGATCGAGTGGAATCCGGGTCCGTTGTTCATGACGGGGTTGGCATAACCCGCATGGGGCATCCTGCTGCTCCCTACCCGTTTCTTGGCAGCGGCCAAGCTGTCCGATCGACTTGTGTTACCCACTAAGACAGGTCTTACCTGCGGAGATATGGGATGAGAACATCTCGCCCAAAAACTTAGTTAGGCAGATAAGCCAGGTGATAAACTTGTAATAAATAGACAAGCTCTTAGATTTCGTTATGGCCAAATAGTTTGCTTTAGCCGTCCCCCGCCCCTTCGTATAAAAAGGTTAGTCCGTTCTAACATTTTCCATCATTGAGTCCGTAAAGCTCAGGGAGTGGGCAAACAAACTCTGATCACACTGATGAGCAAAGACGCCGTAGCTACCGAGGTGTAGGTCTCTCGCAGTCTGACCAGTTTTACTCAAAGTTTGTTTCTGCAACCCTAGCTTCTAGGTCTCAACGTGAGAGGGGGTCGGGCATAGAGAAGCGTTCGCCAAGCAGATATACTCTTAAACGCGTACCGACTCTCTCCATAGCTAAGGCCAAAAAGCCCGGGGCACGGAAAAAACTCTGATCACGCTGGTGAGCAAAGATGTCGTAGCCATCGAGGCATAGGTTTCTCGCAGTCCGACCAGTTTTACTCAGTGTTTGTTTCCACAAACTTTGGTTTTGGGTCTTAATCATGAGAAAGGGTTGGATGTAGAGACTGTCTACTAGATATATATGCTCTTATCTGCCCCTGAGTGAGACCCGACCCCTTGCCGTAGCTAGGGTCAGGTGTCACTAAAGATCAAGGAGTTGATAGCGAAACTGATAAGAGAAAATGTGCATATATTTAAAGGTAAAAGTGACATAGCTGCTCGATGTTCTAGGCATTGACGAAAACTTCACCGTCGGTGGCCTTGAGCTTGTGGGCGCCTAGTCGGAGCACCTCCGCGATGACGTATGGTCCCTCCCATAGTGGAGAGGGCTTTGTGGCGGTTCTTGTTGCTCTAGACGAGATGGAGCACCAGGTCCCCGACGTTGAAGGCTCGACCCCACACTCGACGGCTATGGTACCGGCGCAATGCTTTGCTGGTACTTGGTCGAGTGGAGGAGGGCAATGTTGCACGCTTCATCTAGCTAGGCTTATTCCTGTGCTCCCCCTTGTTGGAGCCTCTAGACAAGAACCGCTTCAAGAGGTCATAGTCCTTGTATAGGTGTTCGACGGGGAAAGAATGGTTCGAGCATGGCCCTTCGAGCAGCTCCTCGAAGTGGATCGGGGTACCCTCGGTGGGCTTCTGACCCCCTTTGCGGTCGGCGGCGGTGATGAGCGAGCCCTCATGCCACTACTTGTTCTTCTTCTTGACAGGATGGTTGGAGGCGCCTTCACCAGTGTCCTCGTTCTGCTTCGCCTTGCCTTTGAGGCGGTCGAAGATCGCTCTGACCGCCTCCTCATCTGAGGCATGGCTGGTGGCGATGTCGAGGATCCCCTTGGTGGTTCGCGGGCCCTTACATCCTAGCTTAAGGACTAGGGACTCGCAAGTGGTCCCAGATAGGAAGGCTCCTATGACGTCGGCGTCGACGACGTTAGGCAGCTCATTGCACTATCGGGAGAAGCGCCGGATGTACCCCCGAAGGGTTTCCCCGGCCTTCTACTGGCAATTTTTGAGATCCCATGGGTTCCCAGGATGCTTATACATGCCCTGGAAGTTTCCCACGAAAAATCTCTTTTAGGTTCGCCCAACTTTGAATTCTGTTGGGCGGAAGGTGTTCCAACCATGTTCGCGCCGAATCGGCCAGGAACAATGGAAGGCTGTGGATAATGAAATCATCATTATCTGCTCCACCGGCTTGGCAAGCAAGCCGATAATCCTTTAGCCATAGTTCAGGGTTCATTTCCCCAGAGTATTTCGGGATGTTGGTTGGTGGTCGGTACCATGATGGGAAGGCGACATTGAGGATGTGTCGATCGAAGGCCTGAGGTCCTGGCAGGCCAGGGCTCGGGCTTTGGTCCTCGCTGCTGTTGTAGCATCCACCACGACGAGAGAGGTAGCCATGGCTAGCTCCCTCCCTCGCCATGGGTACGCCTATGGGCGTCGAGGGTGTCACGCGCGTCACGGTTGCGGCTGAGACGTTCATGCACCGGGACCGCGGTGCGCAGCTTGCCATCTTGCGGTGCCTGGTGGACTAATGTGTCCTTGTCGGGTTGCTCTGAGGGCATGCGTTGGCTAGCATCGAGCTTGTGTCATCGAGACAATGAGCTTTCAGCTTGCTACGCTGCCGCACGCTCGAGTAGCGTGCGAATCTTACGATGGGCCTGACGATCCTCGGGCGTCGTGGGCCCTGGGAGCCCTCAGAGCAAGGCTATAGTAGCAGCAATGTTTTGGCTCACGTGGGTGAAGTAGGGGAGGGCCTCATCGTCCTCGATGATCCTTCGGTTCACATCGCGGACCATGGCGAGCGGGCGCCCACAGTCTCCATGGCGCTCGATCTCCCGATCGAGCTCCGCGCGCTCCTACTCGAGCTGGACTCGCGCTTCCTCGAGCTCTTGGTGCCGGGCCTTCAGCTACTCCACCCATAGGCGGGGTGGAGCCCCTGTATCCCCCTCGACCTCATCGTCAAGGTCGTTCGTCGGGGTATCCTCCTCCTCGTGGATGCTTTCAACATGTCCCTCAGGGGTACCTACCATAAAACATTCACGAGAGGGGGGATGGCTCCCCCTGCTAGAGTCAGAGGTGGAGTGCGACTCCGTTTCTTCCGCGAGGAGGTCATGGAAAGACTCCATGACATGTTCTAAAACAACCCCGATTTCCATGAAGGGAAATCCACAGAGTCAAAGTGTAATAAGACCGTTGTAGATCATATTACCCAAATTCCAGTCGAATATCACATCCATACAACGATAATATCAGAGTACAATAGTGCGGAATTACATAATTTATTACATCGCCGCATTGGCGGAATCAAAAGTAGCATTCATTCAGAACAGCTTGATGATAAGATCGCCAAACTCGAGCGTAGGAACGAACCCCTCAACCATCAAACTCCTCGGAGCTATACTCCTCAGCAGAACCTGTGTGCCAAAATTTATCAGTATGATTTATATTGGCCACTCATAACCCTATGAGCATTGCTTTGTGGAAATTGGATGCAAATTGGTTATAATCAAGAGGAACCTAAAAGGCTGGGGTTTCCTATTAACATACCAATTATATAATAATAGTTGGTCAATTTTTAACACCACTCACACACATTCCACCCCATTCCCATCCCAGAGCCAGGTTTCGATCCTGGGATCGATAAACCACCATCTCCACACCATCACCATACCACAGCCATGCCATCGCTCAGTCGACAGGCCAACTCCCTCTCGGCACTGTCTCAAGGCCCATAGCCCCTGGCTACGTCCGAACACTCACTCCCGGGGGAGAATAGAAAGACTCATCTCACTATCTAGTTTAAGCGAAACCCAGGAAAGGTCCATAGCCGACAAGTCGGCATATGTATCGATCGATCAACCATACACTCTGCAGAGGTTTTACATAACCACAAGATCCGCCTTCCTCGCTGACCGTCGTCAACTAGGCTGATTCCGGCCGCTTGCTAGCCTAGGATAATGCCATTCTACCATTCAGCCTTGGTACACCCCAAGTCCAGTCTAGGGTGGCTGAAACTGTGAGTCATGAGCCGGGTCCACAAGGTCTCCATGAAGTCTCGGAAGGGTGTGGGGGAAATCCTCCGCACCCCGTACCTTCTTACACTATCCGCTAACAACCTAGCAGTAGTGGCAATATCCTACCAAGTAGTCCAGCCGTCCCGCACCATATAGGGCGAGTGGTACGTAAGGCTTCCCGGTGAGTCTGAGTACTAGTAAGTCCTTAGGGATGACCAAGCCGGAATGTCTTCATCAGGGTTTCCTTTTACCATGCCACCACAGCACCTCCACCCTAGGCTCCTCCCATCACAGGATCACACCCAAGGCCACCTCATATACCATTTACCCACCACATGTATCTATTCCAGGGGTGCCCAGGTAGCACCCCACGGCAAGACTTGCCCCAGGCTCGTCGTATACTCCAACTTGGTCGACACAACCCTCACCCTCCACGCACCCAAGTCACACACGCAGCATTCTCCCCATGGTCCAGATAACACCAGTTTCCACCACGCCTCCATATAGTGCAAGCGTAGTAGAAGTAATAAGCAATGAAATATATTAGCAAGCGTGTGACTAGCCTAACAGCAGGGTGAGCAGGGGTAAGGTTGCGTCAAGGTAAAGGCCATCAAGAAAGCATACTACAATGTAAGTCCTACCATAATGTGATCATGACAATAAAGTAAGCGCTAGCATTCCTATATTAGCCATGCGTAATAGGTGCTACGAGATTGGGTGGGATGTGGCACCTTCAGTGTAGTCGTCTCCGTACTCCTCACGGTACTCACGATCCTCGTCTGTCCGGTTCTCCTCTGAGTCTGCAAATGATCGCATTATAGTCGCGTTAGCGACGTCTATGGAATAGCACAAAGAAGCAATGACAATTCAAAAGATCCAAATGCACTCAAACATGGGTTCATTGAGTAGAGCTCGATTTTAGATGAATTTTAGTCCTGGTTTCGTATTTTTCTGAGGTCGTATGAATTAGTTACGAATTTCCAAAGATTAATTCCATTTCTGAAAATAAAAAAGGCTGAATTAATCTTGGGCTGACATGTGTCACGCTGTGGTTGGTCCACGTGGCTTTGCTGACGTCAGCATGACGTCATCAACGTCATGCTCACCGACAGGTGGGGCCAAAGGCTATTGGGTCACTGACAGGTGGGTCCGGTCAAGTCAACGTCGGTCAACGTTAGTCAACGTCAACGGTCAACAGTCAGGGTCACTAACATGTGGGCCACTGGGCTCACGGCGTCGATGGCGATGTCGGCGATGATGTCAAGATGATGTCACCCCGGCTCTGGCCAAGCTCCGATGTGGGTCTCGCGTGACGTCAGCATGGCGTCACCATTTGACGTGTGGGCCCGGAGTGTTTGTGCCACTGACATGTGGGGCTAGGTCAACGGTCAACGTTGACCAGTCAACGGTCAATACGGGCTGGGTCCGAACAGGGCTCTGGTGGGCTCGGGTTGGGCCGGTCTGGGCCGGGCGGGGCCGTACACGTGGCGTGCTGTGGCTCTGCCACGTCGTAGTCGTGGGCTCTTACTAGGCTGTGGTCCACAGGCGTGGTCCATGGTGGACGCAAGTTCACGGTCCATGGACCTAAGGTAGGGTCCATGGTGGACCAAGTCCATCCCTCTCCTCTCTCTCTATGGTCCACGTGCATCGGGTGCATGGGCATGTGGCCGGCGAGGGGAGGTGTTCCCCGCGGCGGTGCTCCTGCCGACGGCGAGCTCACGGTGAGCCCCTGCGGTGGCACTGGTGTCCGATTGGGGAGGGGAAAAGCTTCCCTGGGCCACGGCGACTATGTTAGTGGGGTCAAAGTGGTGACCAGAGCTTCCCAAGGTGCTGGCCACGGCGAGCGGCGGCTCGAGCTTCACCGGCGTGCGGGAATGGCGCGGGGCTGCGGCATAGGACGGTTCTGTGGTGCGCGTGGATGACACAACGCCCCAATGGGCATGTTGGGCAGGTCGAGGGGTCCCCCAGGGCCTCCGGTGGCTTTGGCCACGGCGGCGCCCTTCCGAGCTCGACGGCGGTATCGGTGAAGTGTCTACGATCATGGTAAAACGTCTCGGCGGGGCGTGCATGCTTCTACGGATTCGTGGGAACGCGGCGAGGTCATCCAGACTCAAGGCGAGGCTCGATTCTCCTGTGGCCGGTGGGGACATCCCAGCGACCAAGGCGACGGTGAAGACGATGGCGAGGCACGCGGGTGAACCATGGGACTCCAGCGGGGTGGTCACGGCGTGCGCGTGGGTTACCCGCGGCTTTAGCGAACGGGATGGGCGAGTCAAGGAGGCGCCAGGCGCTCCCAGCGATCTCGCCATGGTGGTGGTGGTTTCGAACCGGTGGTCGGGTGCTCGAACCGGTGGTCTGGTGCTCGTCATGGTGGTCTGGTGCTCGGCACGGTGGTCGCGTGCTCGGACCGGTGGTCTAGTGCACCATGGCAGCGACATCGACGCGACGATCATGCCTGCCAGTGCGCTATGGGCTCCGTGGGGTGTCACGGTGATCTTGGTGTCTGCGGTGGGTGCATGTGTTCCAAGTGGTCGAGGCAAGGCATTGGCCTCACGCTTCCAGTGTGGGCGCCATGGCCGATGGTGAGGTTCGACGGCGAGAGAGGATCGGAAGGCTCACCGTAGGTGTTGTGGGAGATAGGATGGCGGTGCAAAGTGTCAATTTGAGGTCGTGTAGCTCCGGAAGCCGCGCGATGCTTGCGTGCCGACCAGCGTCGGTGATGTAGTGCCGACGCGCGCGCTCCCGCTCGGCGATCTCCTCCCCATGGCGGCTTTAGCGTTCTTCCCCCTTCTTCCTCTTCTCCCTCTTCTCTCTAGGTTTGGGTGCGTAGTGGATGGCCACCAAGGTGGCGGCGGCAACCTTGAGACGGCGCTTAGGGCTCCGAGGACCGTGGCCTTTATAGCCAAGCTTCGGCCATGGAGCTCGGTGATCGGCGGACAGGGATCAAGGGCAATCGTGGCGCTTGCTTGCATCCTCTGATCCACGAGGGTTGCGTGGCGCGCGGCGCCAAGGGGAACGAGGACCATGCCCCGGGCATGACCCACGCCCACCCCGCCATTGTTGTCGGGGCTCTATCGCTGCATGTGGTTTGAGCGGCGTGGGGAAGAAGCACATGGCGCCGACGTCTGAGGGGTCCGTTAAGGCGGCGGCATGCATGAAGCCGATAAGCCTGCTGGTAGGCGGCGCACGGCGGCCGACGCTGGGCCAATGTGGCGGCGATCATTGGCTGGGCTGACGGGTGGTCTTGTGGCGTGAAGCGACCCTCTTGGGCCGGCTTCTTTGGGCCAGCCCATGTGAGTTGAGAAATTTGGTGGCCGACGCGGGCGGAAAGCGGTCGTCGAGCCCATGAGGCCTTCTTCTTCTTTTTTTCTTTTTCTGTTTTACATTTCTTTTCCATTGTTTGAATTTCAAATTTGGTTTAGAATTTGAATTCAAAACTGAGGTAAATTATTCATTGGAGTTTAGAGAATTTTGTTTAATAATAACTTTATGATTTATTATTTTAATGGAATTGTTAGGCATAACATAAAGCAAATGGAAATCCAATTCATAACTTGAATTAACAATGTATGCAACATGTTATTTGTTGGAAATTCAATAATCATAATCAACAAATGATATGCCATGCTTATGTGTTGACTTAGGTTGGGTTACTTCTAATGCAACTCTTAGGGTTGGCTCCTACAATGTCACTCAACATCACATGGGAGTTTTAAGAAAAAATTTTGTAGTTGTGATTTTTGGTGTGTGGATTTCTGGGTTGTTACATGTTCGGTCATCCCCATGAACTCGTTGTTCGTGGGGGATGGAGGCGTGTGTTGCGCCATAGGGTGGTCATCGGTCTCTGCGATGTTGCGAAGACCGAACATGAGCGTTATCAGGGCGCTCTAGATGAAGTATTCCGGAGAGAGCGGCTCCCCTCTAGCAAGATGTGCCATGACGTTGGCGAACGAGAAGGTGAGGTGGTGTAGGTCCTCCAAGGACGGCCGGGGTCCCAAGAAGGCACCGAGCTGGTGCTCTAACCCCCCATAGTTGAAATCGAGGAGTTGGTCGCCTCCGAGGGCGTGGGCCTCTGGTGCGTGCAGCTACAGCTCCTTAAGCGCCTCAGCAATCGTGTCGAGGCCGGCGGAGTGGAGAGGTTGGACGGCGGCAGGAGCCATCGCCAACTCTCCCTTCATCGTGACGATGAAGTCCAGGTCCCCGAAGCGCACGTGTGCACCTGGGACCCAGTTGAGGTTGTGACTAGCCATCTGAGGCCTAGTGTGGATGTCGAGACATGCAAGAGGCCTCTACCTAGCACGACAACTGTTGGTGTTTCGAGTTGCCACCGACTAGTAAATTTCTAATATTACGCGTGTGGCTTGGATGGTATGCTAAGAGGACACGGGGTTTATACTAGTTCAGGTAGAATGTCCCTATGTTCTAGTTTGTTGCTGCTGCTTGTGTTACTAGCACTGAAAGTTCATAGTAGGGGTTACAAATGGACAAGAGAGGGACATGTCCCAAGTCTCTGATGGAAAGGGTGAACGGGTGCCGAGAGCTCGGTCGCTACTCGGTTGTATGTTTGGGGTTCGATAAGTTGATCAGATTGGAGTCTCCTATGGTGTGTTGCGATGAGTTCTAATGCCCCGCGATGGGATGCCCTGCTTTCCCTTTTATAGGCCAAGGGAAAGCAGGGGTTATAGCGAAGGAAAAGAGGAGAATCAGAAGGAGAAGTTCTCCAAGATCGCCGTGTGGTTCTTCTCTTCTATGCGGGTCCCGCCAACCCTGTAGACGTCAATAGGGACACCTTTATGTCGTGGCCCTATTCGTCACTGGCGCTAGGTGCAGTGTCATCCACCAGTCATGGTGCTCCATCCCGCCTAGCGGACGTCGTGGTGAACTGACGCGCCCGTCAGTGTTCATATGGGGGTTAGGTAGAACAGCACCAGTACGCCCGATGCTGTTCCTGATGTGAACCCTCAGGTATGGCCCATGGTGGTCGCAGGTGACATCGAGGCGTGCCAGTCTCCTCCCTGTGTTAGAGCTTTGACCTAGGCCCACGCTTGGGCCTGGAGTGGTTGGCGGTGGTATGGGTCTTCACCGGGAGAGGTGGACCCCGTGGCCTCGGGATCGGGTGAGGCAGAGTCCCCCCTCCGGAGGTCGGGCGAAGCAAAGCGTGGACCCAACGGCCGGGCGAGGCGGAGCACGGACCTAAGGATCGAGCTACGTGGAGCGTGGACCCAAGGGTCAGGCGAGGCAGAGCGTGGACCCAAGGGTCGGGCGAGGTGGAGCGGGGACCAAAGGTCGAGCGAAGCTGAGCTCGCGGCCTCAGTGTTAGGCGAGGTGGAGTGTAGACCCAAGGTTCGGGTGAGGCGGAGCCCTACCCTCAGAGGTCGGGCGAGGCAGAGCCAGCCCTCAAAGGCCGAGCGAGGCGGAGCTTGTGTACCTAGGGGTTGGCAAGGGCTGTAGTCGTGCTCTTGACCACTCGGATGAATCAACGTTGATGGTTATTAGCTCCTCCTCTTTGAGTACCCTAGTATTGGTCCCCGATAGATAGTGAGCTCATCGAGGCATCACTCGAGCCATCGAGGCAAATGACGTTAGCTCAACCCCTCCTGTTGTGGAAATCGCGGATGGGGCGACGATCACAAAGATGAGCCAACCCTCGGCTGGACCCCTACTACGCGCGGGGGCTCGAGGAAAGTTGGACTCGCAAGGAGACCAAATGCGCGGTCGTAGAATGATGGCTCTGATCCTAGGGAGGGGGTACGCACAAAAACAAGATATGCTTTCTCCTACTAGTTTCGCTATCCTCTCCTCGATCTTTAGTGACACCTGACCCAAGCAACGACAAGGGGTCGAGTCTCACTTGGGGGCTGATAAGGGTATACATACACCCATTCTGAAATAGTCACCGCGCCCGACACCCTTCCTCACGTTAAACCTAGTAGCAAGGTCTGCAGGGAAATGAATGACTGAGCAAGGCTGGTTAGACTATGAGAAACCTATGCCCCAGCGGCTATGGCACTCTTGCTTACTAGCATGATGAGAGTTTCCTTCCTACACCTCGAGCTCTACGATCTTAACAAACTGAAGGGTCAGATCGCATGAACCCCTTTTCACACATAAAAAGGGAGGAAAAACAAATCCGTTCACACCAAAACAAAAGAATAGACTTGGTCAAACAAAACAAAATAACAAGTTTGTTTAAATGAAACACAAGGGTTGGCACTTGTCTGCTGATTACAAGAATGATCGACCGACCTATTGAACTAACTAACCCCTCCGGAGGAGAACTATGCCTTCGATCCTGTCTGCCAGGTCCTGCGAAAGGGGAGCCACCGCCGCTTCCATCTCCTCCAGCTCGTGGACTTCATAGCCAGGCACGAAGCCATGGTTCATCGTCTCTAGATCGATGTTGTCCCCATAGTGAGAACGAGCAATCGTGAAGGATTGATTGACCCTGACGCAAAGGGCATTCCTTTTGAGCTGGCGCACCCACACCATGATCCCGATGGCACATGCCGTGAGCGAGCTAGTCCCCTCTGACCGCACCACCTCAAGGTCGTCGTAGACCACTCCGAGGGCGGCGCTCAGGATACCGAGCTCGTCGCTATCTGCCTGAAGATTCCTCCTCACCTTGGCGTGGTCCACGGCTAGCCCGATAGAAACATTCTTGGCCTCCAGCTTCTGGGCCATTATGTTTCTGAGCTTGGCCTAGAGGGAGCCGACCTTCTACTACGTGTTATCACGCTCTTGGTAGGCTTGGTCACGTCTCAGAAGGCCTAGTCACGCTCCTCATGAGCCACGCCATGCTCCAAGCGGAGCCTCTCCGTTGTTTGGAGCAGCTCATCCCACTCCTTGCGTAGCCGAGCGACCACCGTGGCATCCAGGCTTGCCTTCTTCTCTAGGGCCACGAGCTTCTCCTCGCCCCCACCTTTAGCTCCCATTCCTTCTCAACCTCGGCCAGAAGGTCGAGGATCTGTTGGCAGGTCTCGATGTCCTTCTAGAGCAACTCGTCCCGCTCCTTCTTGACCTTGGCCGCTTCCTCGTCGTCCCTCTATGACCTCATCGACAAGGCCTTGAACGCCTTCTCGGCCTCGACCACCCACGACCGAAGACCATTCGCCTCCTCAGTGAGGGGAGTCATCTCGGCCACCCTCTGTTGGGTAGCAACAAGCTGAGCAGTCACCTCCCCGCATAGCCGCACCTCCTCGATGAGGCGGTCCTAGGTTTCCCTCTGTTCATGAAGGAACCGAGACTTCCCCTGGTTACGAGTGATGAGGGACTAAAGGGAGACAATGGTCAGGATACAAAAAATATATAGAGAAAGAAAAGGGCGAGAGGCAGGATCAAGCAAATACCCGATCGGAGGGAACGACAACATCGTGCAAGGCACCCCTGGCATGGTCTAGGGCTTCCAGCACGGATGCGATCCCCACATCGAGGCTCTCCCGCTCCATGCTCTCGGCGGTGGCGTCGAGGGTGAAGAGCGTCGATGCCAGATCCTGTGGATTTGTCCACCAAAGTAGGGGCTCGCCTCGCGTGGGCGAGTCGCTGCCTACCGACGTCAGTGCCAGGGATGACTCCCCACCGGTCCCAAGCACCGCCGACCTCTCTGCCACCACCACGACTCTCGAGGACCCCTTGACCACATCCCCCTCCATCCGGCCCACGCCGGGTGCTGTCGCTTGGGATGTTGATGGCGCAGGTCACGCCGGTGCCTCAGGCGCTGCTGCGGTTGCGCCTGATCGTGACCCATCTGTCACGACCGCTGCTACCTCCACCTGTGTTGGGGGGTCACGACAAGCTACGTCGCGCCCACCACGGTCGGCGCCACAAGCACGGTCGACTGCCCCGTTTGCCCCATCATCGGCAGCGGTATCGCGGCCATGGCCTACTGCTCCACGACCTCTGAAGGCGCCCTTTGAGCCCCCGCGTCCGCCCGTCCCGCCGAGGGCATGGGCGCCACCAAGGGCAGCGTCCATCCAGCCGACGACGCGGTCACACTGGTGCCGCTCCTGCCCAAAACAGGCATGACACCAGTGGACGGTTGCCACCTCAATTGGAGGGTGCTGCTCTTCTTCGGCGCTAGCTCCAAACGATTACGCTGCCTGCCGACGCTGCAAGGGATGAAAAGCATAAGTCACGACGAAATCTGACTAAAACTAGAAAAAACAGAGGAACTGATAACTCACCTCAGCGTCCGTCGGGCGGCATGTACGTTTGGGGTGAACCCCCTGACCTTTGCTCTGTCTCGTCGGGGCGAGGCCGTTTCAAGTTCGCCCCCTACTCCTAGGAAGAGGGGCTCGCTCCCCTTCATTCTTGGGGTGTGATGGAGGAGCCACCCACCTCCACCGACATCTCAGGCGTAGCAGCAGAGCCACCCGCCCCTATTGACTCCTAAGGGAGGCCGATGGTACATCCCGCCTCTACCGGCTCCCCGGATGTACCCTCCCCTCCGTGGAACGGGAAGGGTCCCAACTCCTACAAGGACGAACCAATACCTATCAGAGCATCCTCGTTCTCTAGGATGTCCCACTCGACATCATCGGCTACCTCATCATCATCGCCATCGTCATCATCATCATCGTTTTCGGTGTGCTCCCCCTGTCCCCACGCCTACAGCTTCCGCTGTCTCTTCCTCTTCTTGTCCTCCTTCGCCTTCCTCAGCCGCTCGCCCTAGGCGTGATTCGCCGCCCTCACGGATGAGGTCCCTTGGTTGGTCTCGCCCCTCTCAAAGTTAGTATCAAGAGGTCGAGAAATCTATTGAAGAGAAGGCATGAAAAGGGTAAACTTACAAAGATGACGTGGCTTGGTTTCGGCCACATCGGAGGATGTCCCGGCACCAGGTAGACAAAATTGAGGGGGGCACCCACGTTGTCCCATGAGAGCTCCATTGCCTCCTTGATGCGTTGTGCGATCTTGGAGTTAGGGAGTGCACGTCGTTCCATTGAACGACGCCTCGGGCACCATCGCGTACAGCAAGAGCGCGCGCATCATCAATGACGCCACCCTCCTTGCATGGTAGGCCCCGATGACGCCTGACCCCTTCAAGCCGTTCTCCTTCCCAGATCTTCTTCCTGTCCTTCTCTAGGACACCCCACTTCCTCCATGACTCTAGGGCCTCTTCGATCAGGCACCCGGTGAACTCCGATAGAGGGGCGGCAGCGTCGTTCTTGAGGTAGAACCACTGCGAGTGCCACCCCTTGTTGGACGTTGATGCCACATCGACGGGTACTCACCGACCTGGAGCCGAATGCTGGCGCACCCCATCGGCATGTGCAGCTCTTGCCTACCGCTCTTCTCCCTCTTCTTCTAGAGGGTGACGGCGAAGAAGTACCTCCACAAATCAAAGTGGGGGCAGATCCCTAGGAACCCCTCGCACAGGGCGACGAACGCCACCATGTACTGGATCCTATTGGGATTGAAATGCTGCACTTCGATCTTGTAGTAGTGTAGCAGCCCCCGAAGAAATCTGTGGGCGGGGGTTGCAAATCGACGCTTGTGGAAGTGGGTGAACGACACCACATAGCCGTCAGGCGGTGACGGCACGTCCTTCTCGCCGGGCAGCAGCCACTCCTCGGCCGCGGTCCGCGCACGGAGAAGACCGCAATGGACGAGGATGCGAAAACAAGAAACCTGAGCGATTGGCGAGGACGGTCATGGCTGCAGAGGCAAGGATGTAAGGTATGGAATCCGGGGGGGTGAACCCTTTGGTTTTATAGGGGCGACGGATGCGAGGAAACCAACCGCCCGCCTAGATCTCCGCGCCTACCATGATCTGCCGCAGCGTCCCACCATGGGATGTGCACATGCAATCTCTGTCCGTTCCCTCGAAAAACTCGCCGAACGTTTTGCCTCTCTGGACGGGTCACGACTCATCACGAGTAAGAGGAATACGGATCTAAAAGCGCCTCTATGGCCTGACTGGGCCCATGAGTTCGTAGGTCGACCCATCGATGGGTTCGACAACCACTCCAAGCACCTTTAGGGTGAGAGGTGGAAAGGAATGGGCCCGCTAGCAGCTAGTACCCAGGCGCATGAGCCATGGTTTTTTTCAAAGAAAGGTACTTAGCCCTCGGGACCGGTCGATCGGACCCGAGAACCATATGGATTGACCACTGAGAATCTGGGGTCAGTCACCAAGCTGATCCAAGCTGGATCCCCACGAACGGGATGCCGGGAGCCCTACTTAGGCTAGCCCATTAATAGCTCACCGGGTGCCATGATTCATCCTTAGAGGAAAATCATGGCACGGCTCGGCCCCTCCATTTTTACCGGAAAAAATGCTTGAGGGAAGACAATCGCAAAGACGAACCGATCCTCAACCAGGCCCCTGCTATGGGAGGGGGCAAGAAGAAAGGGAATCACCGCCCCCAGGTCACGCTGTGGGCAACAAAAGAAGGCCGAGGCCTTCAGAGTCCTCCCATTTGGAAAAGCCTCCGAAGGAGTATTCTACTCCTCCGTAGGCTCGGGGGCTACTGTCGGGGACCAATACTAGGATACCCGAAGAGGAAGAGCTAATAACCTTCAACATTGATTCATCCGAGCAGTCAAGAGCATGACTACAACTCCAACCGACCCCCAGGTGCGCAAGCTCCGTCTCGCTCGGCCTCTAGGGGCGGGCTCCGCCTCGCCCAACACCAAGGAGGCTCACCTTGCCCGACCTCTGAGGGCTGGCTCTGCCTCACTCGACCTCTGAGGGTAGGCTACGCCTCGCCCAACCTCTAGGGATGGGCTCTGCCTTGCCCGACACCGAGGCCGTGGGCTCCACCTCGCCCGACCTCTGAGGGCGAGCTCTGCCTCACCCGACCTCTGGGGGCGGGCTCCGCCTCGTTTGACTCTTGGGTTTTGCGCTCCGCCTCGCCTGACACCGAGGCCGCGGGCTCTGCCTCATCCAACACCGAGGCAGTGGGCTCTGCCTCACCCGACCTCTGAGGGCTGGCTCCGCCTCGCGCGACCTCTGAGGGTGAGTTCCGCCTCACTCGACACCGAGGCCGCGGGCTCCGCCTTGCCTGACCTCTGAGGGCTAGCTATGCCTCGCCCAACCCTTGGGTTTACGCTCTGCCTCACCCGACACCGAGGCCGCGAGCTCCGCCTTGCCCGACCTCTTAGGGCTGGCTCCGTCTCGCCCGACCTCTGAGGGCGAGCTCCGCCTCGCCCGACACCGACGCTACAGGCTCTGCCTGGCCTAACCTCTGAGGGCTGGCTCCGCCTCGCCCAGCCTCTGAGGGTGGGCTCCGCCTCGCCCGACCTCTGGGGGTGGGCTCCGCCTCGCCCGACCTTTGTGTTTGTGGTCCGCCTCGCTCGGCCTCCAGGGGGGACTCTGCCTCGACCGACCCCGAGGCCGGGGGATCCATCTCGCCCGACGGAGACCATACCACCGCCAACCACTCCAGGTCCAAGCGAATGGGCCTAGGTCAAAGCTCTGACACCAAGGAGGTGACCGACATGCCTCGATATAACCCGTGGCCGTGACAGGCCATACTTAGGGATTCACATCAGGAACAGCGTCGGGCGTACCTTTGCTGTTTTGCCTAACCCTCGTACGAGCACTGATAGGCATGTCGGTTCACCACGATGTCCGCCAGGACAAAGTGGAGCACCACAATCGGGAGATGACGCCTGCGCATGGCGCTAGTGACGGACAGGGCCGCAATGTGGAGCTGTCCCTGTTGACGTCTACAGGGTCGGCGAGACCCGCGTGAAGGAAAAGAAGGACTCGGCGATCCTGGAGGACTTCTTCTCCTTCTCCTCTTTTCCCCTCAACTGTAACCCGTGCTTTCCCTTGGCCTATAAAAGGAAAAGCAGAGCGTCCCATGAAAGGGACGGGAACCCATCAAACCTCGAACCGATCAGAACACACAAGCACACAGCCGAAGCGACCGAGCTCTCGGCACCCGTTCGCTCCTCTCACCAGAGACTTGAAACATGTTCCTACTCCTCCATATTCTACTCCTCCAATACTAGAATACTCGAGAAGAAGCTAATAACCATCAACATTGATTCATCCGGCGGTCAAGACCAATACTAAGGAGTATTCTACTCTCCGTGAGGGGGGGTTAAGACCAATACTAGGGTACTAATAACCATCAACATTGATTCATCCGAGCAGTCAAGAGCATGACTACAGCTCCAACCGACCCCTAGGTGCGCAAGCTCTATCTCGCCCGGCCTCTGGGGGCGGGCTCCGCCTCGCCCAACACCAAGGAGGCTCCACCTCGCCCGACCTCTGAGGGCTGGCTCTGCCTCGCCCGGCCTCTGAGGGTAGGCTACACCTCGCCCAACCTCTGGGGATGGGCTCCGCCTGTTGCCCGACACCGAGGCCGCGGGCTCCACCTCGCCCGACCTCTGAGGGCGAGCTCTGCCTCACCCGACCTCTAGGGGTGGGCTCCACCTCGATTCACTCTTGGGTTTTGCGCTCTTCCTCGCCTGACACCGAGGTCGCGGGCTCTGCCTCGCCCAACACCGAGGCCGTGGGCTCTGCCTCACCCGACCTCTGAGGGCTGGCTCCGCCTCGCGCGACCTCTGAGGGCTAGCTCCGCCTCGCCCAACCCTTGGGTTTGCGCTCTGCCTCGCCCGACACCGAGGCCGCGAGCTCCGCCTCACCCGACCTCTTAGGGCTGGCTCCGTCTCATCCGACCTCTGAGGGCGAGCTCCGCCTCGCCCGACACCGACGCCGCGGGCTCCGCCTCGCCTAACCTCTGAGGGCTGGCTCCGCCTCGCCCAGCCTGAGGCGGGCTCCGCCTCACCCGACCTTTGGGTTTGTGGTCCGCCTTGCTCGACCTCCGGGGTGGGGGGACTCCGCCTCGACCGACCCCGAGGACGGGGGATCCATCTCGCCCGACGAAGGCCCATACCGCCGCCAACCACTCCAGGTCCAAGCGAATGGGCCTGGATCAAAGCTCTGACACCAAGGAGGTGACCGACATGCCCCGATATAACCCGTGGCTGTGACAGGCCATACCTAGAGATTCACATCAGGAACAGCGTCGGGCATACCGGTGCTGTTCTGCATAACCCTCGTACAAGCACTAACATGCGCATCAGTTCACCATGACGTCCGCCAGGACAAAGTGGAACGCCACAATCGGGAGACGACGCCTGCGCATGGCGCCAGTGATGGACATGGTCGCGACGTGGAGCTGTCCTTGTTGACGTCTACAGGGTCGGCGAGACCCGCGTGAAGGAAAAGGACTCGACGATCCTGGAGGACTTCTTCTCCTTCTCATTCTCCTCTTTTCCCTCCACTGTAACCCGTGCTTTCCCTTAGCCTATAAAAGGGAAAGCAGGGCGTCCCATGAAAGGGATGGGAACCCATCAAACCCCGAACCGATCAGAACACACAAGCACAAGCTCTCGGCACCCGTTCGCTCCTCTCACCAGAGACTTGAAACATGTCCCTCTCAACCGTTTGTAACCCTTACTATGAACTTTCAGTGCTAGTAACACGAGCAGCAGCAACGAACTGGACGTAGGGACATTCTACCTGAACCAGTATAAACCCCGTGTCCTCTTAGCACATCATTCGAGACAGACGCGCAATATTAGAAATTTACTTGTCGGTGGCAACTCGAAACACCGACAGTGACCTAACAAAAAATAACCAGAAAAACAGAGCAGGGAACTGAGGTTCGATTTTTTAAAATAATTTCAGCAGCTTCTCCTTCTCTAAGCCTCTCTAGCAGTAGTAGCACCATTGTCTGTCGGGCCTACATCTGATGCTCAAGATGTGCCCTTCATTTCCAGAAGAAAGTTGGATCACTGAACTTGAAAAGTGACATCACATGGTTCAAACTGTGCAAATCTAATGAGATGATCCATTTTGTGATGGCAGTATGGAGGTATTGGAATATTCAGTTGTATTTGAATGATCTACATAAAAAAAAAAAAAATTATAAGTGAATATTGGTTAGCTAATTTCACTAAATAAATCACATGACAGATGAAAACATGTAGGTATGTTATACACTAGAACATCAGGCGCCCGAAGAAGAACAAAAACTATTTTCCACGCATAATAGACATGCTTTATAGTTAGACAATAATGTTAAGAACTAATAAGACATTGATGTATATATATATATATATATATATAGTCATTGTCACCGCCATCATAGAGTTAGCGCCTAAGCTCAGCATGTCACACCAACACTACATAGCACAAATCTCTACTTATTACTATGAAGAAGGAAATATCTGCATCATCCACCCGCTTGCGCTGCCTTTTGCTATCAAAATTGCTCTGCAAACGGCAGGTGAGAGCATGAGTGATGGCAGCAGGATGATATCAGTCATCAGCGGCCACAAGAATATACTACATCGGTGGGACAGCGAACGAATCAACGGAACAGATTACACTAGAGTCCATGAACATCCTCCTCGAACCATAACCTAAAGCTATGCTCTGCCATCCAGACCATGAGGTTTGGCTGCTAGCTGAGGCATTGCTAGTCCAACCTTGCAAAGCTCAGGTTCCACAAACAAACCAATCTTGCATACCTCTATGAAGTACTCATTTTGGTTGTTGATCAGATGGTTTAGGATTTCTGTTATGGTTAAGGGGACTACACATAGTATCACATCGTGTATAGAACCCAAGATGTCTTCTGAGTTTGCAACATACTCCTTGCCCTGATATAGAATTAGGTAATAGATTAGCATAGATATTTATAATATCTGGAAAGGCTATAGAAAGTATCATAAGCAAAACATGGAGTTAAAAAAACACATGCAGAATTGCAGAAAGCAAAGCATAGGCAAATTATGGGGTGCCATGTTGGACTGCTAGAATTAGGACAACTAAAAGTCTGTATATAGTTTTCTAAGGGTTACTCTAAATTAACAGATAGATTCTCATTCTCTAAATGTACTTCCCAAGTGCACTACTTCTGTTATGCGGCTGTAATATTTAGCTTGCACTGAAGAAACTCGAGTGCAAATAGCTTTCATTTTATGATATGCAAATAGTCCAGGCAACCTTTTTAATGTGTAATAATCAAAGTTCAGCTAGGCGCTAGGCGGAATCTAGGCGCTGACCCTCAGCCTAGCGCCTAGGCGGGATTAATCGCGCCTAGGCGTTCCTAGGCGTTTTCCAATACATGCTTAAATTTATTAATACATACTTAAGTACTTAAAAGAAAAGAAAAAATAGAAGACCAATGGTCATGGAACAGGAGAAAAGAGAAGAAAGGCCCATAAAACGGCCCAACCCACCTTGTCCACCGTTAAAAACGGCCCAACAGCACCTTATCCACGCTCCTCCCCACACACGCCGCCTGCAAGGCATCCTTGCCGGCCACGCCACAGCCAACCCATGCCAGCCCGCAAGCGCCACTGCCTGCCTCACACAGCCGCTTGCCTCCCACACCCAGCGACCACCATGCAGCTCCTCCCACCACCCCTCTCCCACCGCTCCACCACCACCACGACCGCCGCCGCCGCCTAGGGGTCCGCCTACCCCCATAGGCGAGGCGGACACCCTCCGACTAGAGCCTAGTCGCGCCTAGTCGCGCCTAGGCGAGCGCCTAGCGGAACTATGGTAATAATTTTCTACTAAAATCAAAGTGTTGCATATTGGTTTAGAAGAATCAACATAGTAGAAAACTGGTTATCAACTATTGGTTTTATAGACCATGTAACATATTTTCTACATGGATGGAATTTTCATCTCAATAGTCTACTATGCAACATGCAGATAGTTTATACCATATTCAATCATAATTCACACGTATCAATCCCCTGGCCCATTGTCAACCATACATTGACAACATCATATTCATCTAAAACCATGCCCATCTTCTTTCCTCTTTCAAGCTTCCTGCCTGTTTTTAACAAGGCACTTATGGCCATCAAGAGTTACTAAATTTCTGAATCTCTCAGTCTGCTCGCAATCCATCTTAGAGGTTTTGCAAAGACAAGATATTAGTTTCCCTTTTGCCATCAGCAGCCTTCACTCACCTCCCATATTGGACAATGTATGACAACGATGAATGCTGATAATAGTTAAAGATACATGAAACCATTTTTTAGATGAAAGATTACCTCATGAAATACAATGTATCAGTCAAAAGTGGTCACAACTCCTAAAATTGTGTCAAAACTGAAACTCAAATCCATCTAACTCATATAGCTCTGCAGCCAATTGTTCGTGCCTTGTCAATTTACATCTTAGTATAACAATGCTTTCACAATAGATAACTGCAGGCTCAAGACGACAATAACTGAGACCTGCAAGAAGGCATTAAGTAAATAGTTTAAGAGTAAGGCTTAGATTAGTTCATACTTTCAGAGTATTGCGTTTCAGTAAGACACTACTCATTGTCAACCATTAATGCACCTTGGAAACCATGGTAAAATTTACCACTATGTGGATGACTATTAAGTTTAGGAGGAGCATCATCAGTACACTTAGCTAATACGGCTAACACTAACCCTATCAAAATAAATGGAAACTCTGAAAGTCAATTAACACGAGATGCACCTCTACCATACTATATTGTAATAAAAATACTATTGTAGAAACAAACGATCCAAATTTTTATAATCACACGAACAAAGTTACAGCTAGAACAAACTTGTATTTACGTGAACAATCACATACCAGCCCTAATGAATCAAATACTGTTAGATTTAAATTGACCCGGATCTTTTCTCTTGTTCACTACATACCTTAACTGACATTGGAGGAACCAGGAAATCTAGGGGATGGTGGAGAAGAAAAATGATCAGAGGGAGCACTGCACCTGCTATGTGGAGTGGAAAACAGGGGAGATGGCATCGCCTGTGAGGATGGTAGCACGAACACTCGAACAGGAGAAAGTAACAACCGATCTGTAGTCGTAGCCAGCTTCACTTTGCCGAGGTGGTCAGCGCCCGATGATTGAGGAGCTGTGCAATCTTCTAGTACCACAACATAGGCCTCCACCTGGGGTTCCCCAAGTAGCACCAAATCAACACCCTCAACATAGCAAACAAGTGTATTGCTACCCGATATGGAGGCCTTGTGCACCACCGCCGACGAGTCCCCAAGACGCCACCTAGAAGCTCCATCCAAGCGTATGCTCATGCCGCTGAGGAGCTCGTGGTCAGATCTGAGAGGGAGAGAGATCAAGCTCAGCTCCAGCGAATGGATCTCAGAGAGGAGGTAGAGATAAGGCACGAGAAGGGAAAGGAGAATTTGCTTGCTCGTACCTTCAGCTCTCGTCATCGCCTCGGGGAGTCAGGGTTGTTGCTCTGACCATGAGAGCATCGTCGTGCCCCACTGCGGCGTGGCCACGGCTGCACACCGCCCTCCCCTATAGATCGAGGCGCGCTTCTCCGGCACTGCGAGGCTGAGGGGAGATAAGAGATGACGGCGGCTAGGGTTTCGGGCGTGACCCAAGCCGTGCGCGGGCGTGACCGTGACCCAAGCCGTCGTGCGGGTGCCGAGTGCGGCCGAGCGGCGAGCGAGGATCTAGACGGCGGGTTAGTTTCTAAAAAGAAATGAAAAGTGTTTTTGCGAAACGTGTAGTGGCCACGCGTCAGTTTGCGAAGGAGCCAGCAATGCCTCAAATGCTCTCGTCGCAGCAGAGTGAAGTGGGTTTTAACAGCTTCCGATTTTTTTATCCTCTTTGGCTAAGGAATAAGTTGCAGAAACACACAATACTATTATATCGTAAAGAAACAATTCTTCGCATCATTTACCATGGCCAAAGCAGCATAACCTTCTTTCACACATTGTAGAGTTATCAAGGCAGTAGCTCACCATGGCAAGCTACTCCTAAATTTCTACAAAAGCCTATAATTGCAAGCACTAAGACACTAAGAAACAGTTGTGGTATTAATACATATTTGAAAATTAGGCAAAGACAAAGCAACAAGAGATCTAGAAAATTAGGCAAATTAGTCAGCTCACCGTATATGAGCTGTAAAAGATACAAAAATATTTAGACAAGATCTAGAAAATTTTGGAATTCCTGCGTCTTGCCCACAAGTCAGTAGAAGTAGGACACATTTTTGTGCATCCAAATTAAAATCTCATCTGATTCATGGTAATAGCAAAAAACTAAAACAGAACAGAACATCATAATTGAATAATTAAATTTCCAAATTGATCACCTCAAGTTTTTTATACCTTCAACACAAAACAATGCAATAAGTATTGGTAATGTATAGTGGACTTGTACCAATAAGTCTTTTAAAACATAAGTTGTCATCATTCTCCACATTGGGTGACACTGGAATACCACCAGACAATGCAATAAGTTTATTAAAACATAAGTGGTCTATCGTTCTCCACTTTAATGGTTGAAAATCAGAATTTATGATGCATATAGAGGTGCTTGGTGCAGCATGGAAACAATAAATTGAGGGTCACACTCCAAAAGATATAGGTACACTACAGTCCCTATCTAGTATCGGCCTGTTCGTTTGGCTGGACTTGTTCATTGCTGGATCGTGAAGAAGTACTACTGGCTGGTTTGGTGTGAGAGAAAAATACTGTTCTGGCTAAAATTTACGATCGTTTACGATCGTATAATACCAGCCGAATAGGTTGTATATTAATTCACCTGAGTAGGCCAAAATTGTGACACGGTATGTTTGTCTTTAAAAGCATTGCTGAAACAATCAGCTTAGAGCGCAATTATCTGTGGATCTGGTAGAGCATTTCTTTCATCTGCGTTTTGCACCGAAGATAGGTAACTACTATCACAAAAAAAAACAAATTATGTACGATCTGTTCAAAATGTAAAGTGCAGAAGCTATGCTTTTACCACGAACCACAATATATAGAATAAAAATCATATCAACAGTGGGTTCATCAAGCTTTAGGTTCTTCAGGACATACATTTTGATTTCAAAACAAGTAGTAGACTCCAGGCAAAGAATTCTAATGACCATCTCATGTTAAGGCCAAGTTCGCTTATCTTATGAGACATACTATTTCAGTGAACGAACAGTTTTTTTCTCTTACAACAAATCAGTGAACACTACTTTCAGCCATGGCTTTTCAGCAAAACGAACATGACCGATCTTCATATGTTTTGACCTGCTAACCAAAATCTTCTCCCAGGACGCATTTCAGAATATAGAAGACGTATATAAACTGAGAAATAAGTTAAACTCGATAGCTCAAGCCATCCAGAACAATAAACATATATATCTGAATATTTTAAAAGACCACACATGTTGCTTGGTTCTCTAGTGTCGATACTGCAAGCTCACTGATCAGCCTACTGTAGACCCAATTTGGTAAAGTTTAAGAACAAGATGTATATATCTGAATATAGATGCAGTACCCATGTAGTGCTAAGTATTGAATGCAATAGTCAATAAGCACACCTTCGGACTAACGAGGTCATGTTCACTTGTCTTATGAGCCGTACTATATCAACGAAGGAACAATATTTTTCTCTCACAATAAATTAGCGAACAGTACTTTCAGTCATGGCTTTTAAGCGAAGCGAACAGAACCATACAAAATATCGTCGGATGTCTAAGCTTGGTCTTTCACTTTTCTCGCTTGCAGGACAGAGTTAGGCCACACCTTGCGTGGGCAAGAGATTAATGTTGTGCAAATTAATCTACCAAAGAGCAGGTCCCTTCCTGCTCAACAGAGATGCTTCAACAACCTGATAGGAATGACATACCAAATTAATATCTAGCATATTGCTTCAGAAAATCTAATTCTAAAAATAGACAAAAAGAGATCATTCAATGTTTTCTCACCAATTCAAGCAGCAGGCCGATAGCTCTAACCACGTGCTGAAATGTCACCACTGCTCCTCTAGACACTTGTGTAGCCACAGCTGCTCCTTTCTTACCCGATACCAACATAAATGGCAGGCAAGAGTGGGTACGTGTGAATCTATCAGACAGCAACATACAGGGGCAGTTCAATCCATAGCATGTAAAAATGAAAACAGCAGTTCAATCCATAGCATGTAAAAATGAAAACATGGCTGCATTTTGACCACAAAAATTATCAACATTCCTAAACAATAAGAAGTTCAGCACCGATGTGCAGCTGCTACACACAGAGAGTCTGCGCAGAACTCAAATGATGAGCTCAACGTGTTACGTTGATCTCCACCAGACCAATTTAAGCCTTTGATCCGTGCCCTGATCGGGGGCGCCCAACCCAATTATGGTTGGTGAGCCCCCGTCGCGCATCGCTTTAAAGAGGAAGGTGGGAGCCAAGGCACTAGGTACGAGGTTCACCGCAGCCGCCGTTTTTTCCACCTACATTTCTAACCCTAATCCGATCTAAGAGGACAGCGCTGAAGCAACGGGAAGCGCCGCCACCGTCCTCGACTCACCGCGCCGTCACTGACCCAGGTTGCACCGACACCGTCGCCATGGCGAGCTCCTCAGCCAAGCCACCCAATGGTCAGCTACCTCTGCACCCATCTCTCTCTCTCTCTCTCTCTCTCTCTCTAGTTCATGTTCTAGGTCGGATCTAGACTTGTTTATCCCGAATTGAAAAGGAATCACTCGCTAAATCTAATCCTAGTTGATCCTAAGATATAACATTGGTATCCGAGCGCCTACTAGATGGTAGATCTAGTACAGGGTAGTTTAAGATTCAGCAAGTAGAAGGAGGTCAATCGAAAGAATCAAGTTGAATCGGGTAGAAACCATAACCCTAACCCTAACCCTAGAAAGGCAAGGATGGAGAGGGGGAGGAACCTACCTGGTCTTCCTCGCCACCGTCGACATCTCGGTCGCGCGGGAAGAAGCACCTGCTGCCGCCTTGCCGGCACGTGGGAAGAAAGCCGCCGTCGCCCGTTGCCGCACGCGCGAGCACCGGCTAGGGCACCATCACAGGACCGCTCGATGGTGTCGCGCTCACCCTCGGGCGAACGCGCGCGCCAGCGAGGGAGCCTGCGGCGGCGCCGCCGCTCCTTTTCCTCCGGGCGCGGCCACGGCCGACGCTGTTGAGTCGCTGCTGCTGAGAGAGAAGGGACAGAGAGCAAAATGAGTTAGGGTTTTGGGGCGAACCAGCCGCGGTGCCATTTTGTTCTGCCAATCTCCGCGGACGATCGTCGATCGGCATCTGATGGTCGGCCGAGCTCGGTCCGGATTTGGCCCAGGCGGGATTGGAAAATCCCGGCCCAGGCCCAGGTTGCGGCCTGGGTGCAGGGAGTGCGGCGTGCATGGCTAGGCTACGGTCCAAATTCATAGCTGGGCCACGGCAGTGCGCAGCGCACGATGGGCCTTCGGGCCGGTAGTACAGTGTTGTTTTTAATTTGTTTAAATTTTCAGAAGCAAATTAGATGCATTTTTGTTAAATTTTAAAGTTTAAATCTCTGTTAAAATTTGCACCAACGTGATGAATTTTTTCAGAGAGTAGATGAGTTAAAGGAAATGCTTCTAAACAAGAAGGATATTTTATTTTTCATGTTTCGGTTGCTATGATTATGTTTATCCTCTAATTAAATTAGAACTAACGGGAAAATTTAATCGGAGTAGTCATATTTGTTTAAATTAAATTATGATATTGTTATTTTCTGACCAATGTTGATAATAGCAATATTATAATTTTTATTCATGGGATTTTATATATTAATTCTATTTCTGTCCAACGATGATGTAGAATTAGTGTAGAAGAATGTTGTATGTTTTAATTTTGACCAACGTTAAATTAAGGCGTGCAATTATTATGTTAAATATTTCTCACTTTCTCTGATGTTGTTTTCAGGCTACAACCCAATGATGTTTATCTCATCCATTCCGCCTCTCAATGGGAGCAACAATAACATATGGTGAGAGAAGCTTCAGATAGCACTTGCGCTCTCTGACAATGATCTAGCACTTATCTCTTCGTGTCCCACTGAACCAGTAGACCCGGCGAGGAAAACAAATGAGACTGATGCGCTTTCGCTACTCGGCAGCGTGACCATGCAGAAGTGAGAATGAAGTACGATCTTGATCGTGCAAAGTGGGATAGTTCAAACCGCAAGTGTTTGATGGTGATTAAGGGCTCCATTGAGGTTCTAATAAGGGGATCAATCCTAGAATGTATCACCACCATTGAGTATCTCAAGAAGGTAGAGAGTTAGTTTACTGGCTCTTCAAAGGCTTATGCAAGCACTCTTATTAAGAAGTTAGTTAATGAGAAATACTCTGGTGGAGGGATTAGAGAGCACATATTGAAGATGAGCAACACGACATCTAAGCTCAAGCCAATGGACTTGGGACTCAAGGATGAGTTTCTAATTCATTTGATTTTTGCTTCTTTGCCCAAAGAGTATAAGATTTTTGTTGTGAACTATAACTTACAACCAGATAAGTGAGACATTAAGAAGCTCATTGCAATATGTGTGCAAGAAGAGAAGAGGTTTAAGAGCTCACATGGTGACTCAGCCAACCATGTGAAGTAATATAAAAGGAAGAACTTTAACAACAAGAAAGACAAACCATAAGAGAAACCTTAGTGGGCCAATAACTTCTCCTCTAAGTTACAAGGAAAGGCACCACAGAAAGACCACCATTAGAAATCCAACTATGTTCAAGTAGACAAGGACACCTACAAATGGTGCAACAAGACTGGACACTATCAGAAGGACTGTCCAGATTTTCTGAAGCACCTGATGAGAAAAGGTGAGGACATTATTACATTCATAGATGAGTCCTTGTATTTAAGTTATGCAAAATCTACTTGATGGATTGATTCAGGTGCAACTATTCATGTTGCAAATTTATTACAGGGATTACATATGAGGAGGACCCTACAAAGAGGAGAAATACACATTAAGGTGGCAAATGGAGTCTAAGCTGAAGTTAAAGCCATTGGAGAACTCGCATTAGAATAAAATGATGGCTTTGTATTTAAGCTTACAGATGTCCTTTATGTATCCTCTTTGCGTAGAAACTTAATAGGTGTTTCATATTTAGATGATGATAGATTTGATTGCCATTTTGGAAATAGCAAATGTAAGATAATGTTTAATCATAAGTGTGTTTAATCAAATGTAAGATAATGTTTAATTATAACAAAATGGTGATTCGCGAATCAATGTATCCTAACTGGGTACCTCAAAACGCATGCCTCACTTGTACCCCAAGCATAAACAAGACCAACCTATTTCACTCCTATCGAGGGGTACAGGTTCCCGTCCAAACTTGGACTCTAAGCCCCCACACTTGAGATCCGATCTTAGTGTGGTGCTTAGACCTCTATCTTTTCCCGCCTCCAATCAGTCGGTCCGAAAAGAGCTAGAACCAACGATAAGAGCGCAACGAGCCTTCCCGCTCCCATAAGCAAGTATGTGCTTAGGATAATAAGTCTGTGACCTGACTACCATCCACAGCAACAGACGGTCCTCAACCGACACAGGCAAAACAAATGCAACCAGAGCCTCGCTCGGTTGCCTAACCAAGTCCAAATACGGTCCTGCCCGGTCTCCAATTATTGTATATATATATATATCCATGTGAGGGTAGTATGATAATAGCAACAATGATATCTTTTCCTATCTCTCGTGAGTGACAGGTAATCATTCGACTTCTACCGGGTTCTATAGCATATCAATCTACACGATCCGAACATACTAGTAGGACTCATTGGATAAGGATATATATGCAAGTGGACTTCATTCCACTCCTTTAAACTTAATGCACAAACATAAAATAAAGTGCAGAATAATATGGGTTTTAAACCGAGGCTTGCCTGGGTAAGATATAACCAAAAGTTAGCACTCCATCGTGGTGACACGATCACCAAAGCACCATCCGGTTGACTCCATGATCCATCATTATTTCTATTATGATATACGTGGATGCAACGCAGAGACGTAATTAATCAACGGCAACCGCAACTCTTAAAATACGTTTATGCCTCTCACGCTAACGAGCTAGCTCTAATGACTAACATATTAGGCCATGTATCCATGTTGTCGAATAAGGCGTTATTTCCCAACAAGTGTTTTAGCTTTAGACTTTCAAGGTGTTTCTTTATTTCATTGATTTAATATATATTCGAACTAGGGCTCCTTAGCTATCTTAGCAAGCCACTTATTATGGAGCTATAAAAATTACAGTGAGTACCTAATAATATTAAGAATTTACTATGAAATTTTTAGAGCCAACACTATTACCAATTTATTACAAAAATTCCTACAAGTTTATATCTTAACAATATTAAGCATCCCAATTCAATTAGATAACTCCTGAAAACTATAAAACTATGTGAACAAGATATATTAACAGGTAGATCATGATTTTAGGAATCTAACAAAATTAGTTTCATAATTTTTGACCAACTACACAAATTTATATTGAATTTACAAGTTTGCCTTATAAACTAAATTAGAAAATGTTTAGAGAATGGAAAAGGGCAGGCAGCAACCAATTCTGGCCCGGCAGCCCAGCGTGGAGCGCAGCCTCGCGCGCAGCGCGATGGACCAACGATGGCCCAAACCGGGAGGCCCGCGCGCGATGGCTTTTTTTACAGAAAATCCCCCGAGCTTTTAGATATTAATACGACTACTATGCGCACTATTCCTACCAACAGCGGTTTTAGCAACCCAGCCCCCGAACTATCCCGCCATCACAATGGATTGGTCCCCGATGTCACCGCGCTCGCTGGCGCGGCCTCGGTCGGCACTACATGGCTAAGTCGGCCAACTAAGGCCTAATCGGCACATCTAACTGGTCGATGGGGACCTATGGGCCAACGTGCAGCGATGCAAAGTGGAAGGAAACTTGATGATGAACTACCGAAGTCTATCCTCGACGTCGTGCTAGACCATGTGGCGGCGTGACCGTTCTGATGACCTAAGGCACTAATCGGAGAGTAGAGACGGTGGGGAAGCATTAGAGGCTCACCGTGGTTCGTGTTGAGGTGACGGTTGAAGCAGAGGAGGTTGAGATGACCTGGCCACATGTGCGTGAGCCCGCGGCGATGCTCCGAGGCGGACACCGATGCATCACCACACCACCGACGAGTACCCTGGCCAAAATAGCACAAGCACCAGATAGAGGGAGTCAAGGTGAGTTTGGGGTTATGAGCAATTGAACTGCTATCAACCCTACGGGCCTTACCCCCAAACGTACTGGCTCGGCGGTGCACATGACCGGCGGCGAGCAAAATGCCAAATTGCCGGCCGGTAGTAGTCTATCGGGCTTAAGGGGAAAGAGACGACTAGCCGACTTCCTAAGCTACCCACCAGAGCAAGAAATTATGCGGCGAAGCTCGCTGATGCTTGGAGGGAAGGAGCGGTGGTCCCACGCACGGTGCGGTCGTGGAGAGGGCACACAAACGAGCCCAAGCAGGTTAAGACGGGGCAACTCCAATCGATGGCGGCAGCACAAGCATGTGCGCACAGATGACGAGACATGGACGCTTGGCGCAAAATGCTTGGAATGTAGTGGTAGGACCCGAGCGGGGCTCACCGGCGTCGGCTAGCGGGGCAAGGCGAGGTAGAGAGGCATCACCATCGCCACTGTGACCGGGGCCAATCAACCCCGATGCGGTGGGCAATGGCGCATGCCCGGAGGCTCGACGCGGTAGGTGAATTGGAGGGCGGAGCGAGTGCCACGGTGGCCAAGCAAAGGCAGCCACAGGCGCAGCTCGCCCCTGCACGCGGCACAGTGGCCAGCCACTCAAGTGTAGCGCGCACATTGAGCAACAGCAGGAGCAGACCACAGGCAGCTGAGACCGGCCAACGCAGGGTCAGGGACGCCGTGTGGCACCGACCGGCCGCGCGAGCTGGCCAGCAGCAATAGCCCGGCACTAACTGTGGCCTAGCAAAGCAATCGTCATGACCAGAGAGCAACCAGAGAGGGAGATAAAAGGATGCCAACATGAGTTCGTCACGTTGAATGCCGGTTCGCGAACAGAGCGCTAACAACATGGTCTACAGCTCGTTTCAATGAAGTTTAGGTAATTTTTGCAATGCCAACGTAAAACCAAACTAGTCCATGAACTACACCATGGCAAGGTACTCGTTGTGGTGCAACCAACAGTATAAAAACATGGATCTAGTGTTTAAGAAATTTAATCAAAATTTAAATGCCAAAACGGCATCGTCATTAGGTTTTCAGACTTAGGTCATTTTAGTTCTAGAAGCTGAAATTGAACTCCACGTTCAATTCTCGAGCTATCAAAAATACTATTGAACAACATCTATTCACCAAAACAAAAGTTGCATTTTTATCTACCAAACTTGTACTTCAAATTTTATTTAAGTACTAAATACAAGTTATATTTTATTTTATTTATAAAAATTGTTTTTCATGCTTAATCAAATAGGACAAGCCACTAACTATTTTTTTTGCTAGAATTGCTATCAGGCATTTTAAGCCCTTTCTTTATACTTTTTCAAAACAAACCCTAAATAACTTTTGTTCCTAAGATTATTTAAAAGCTTTTAAATACTAAAGAAAAATTGATTAGCAACACTTATTTAATTCTTTTATTCACAAAAGTAAGTCACACCAGGTTCACCTTACCATTTCATATGAGAATTTATTTTTAAAATCCTGGAAAACATATATGCTAGAGTTTATTAGGCCTTAACCTCAGTGCTAACTAAGTCCATAACACCAGACCCGTTGCGCCAGCGGCCGATCTGGCCAGGTCCATCGCGCCACTGCTGGATCCCAATCCAAGAGCCCTCAATCATTTTGATGATGCGGCCACGCTGAGGCCGGGCCGGCTCCTGGTGTTCTCTTGTTTTTAAATTGCGAAAAACAATACTTTAAAGAGTGCAAGAACGTAAGGTATGATTACAATCTGTAACGCAATGAAATTAATTACCATAGGTCATTACTGTTGTGAAACTATAGTTAATCTGAAGCTATGAATTGCAAGCAACAAAAAAGTGAGCACAAAGAGTATCTCATCTATGTAGGTTACTGAATTTCAAAACTTACACACTTGGCCAGCACATATTGTCAACAACCATTCTAATACACATGGCTACAATTTGTATTGTTTGATTATTCAACATTTATTTATGCAAGAACATGATTTCAGTGGTACGTAGTGCCCCTATACAGACGACTAGCATATCATAGCAGTCTAGCACTAGCACACTACAAATATTTCACTTTGTTTCCCAAACTAAACCACATGCCAACATGGTCTCGATTTGAGCAGACAAGAAGGCCACTTATTTTGTCAAAATATCTATCCTAGCAAGCAAAGCCTTTAATTACATACTAGATATATGCCCGTGCGTTGCACCAGGGTCATGAATTTTTGCTCACGCCTACGATGACGCAAGTGGCTTGAGGCTTAGACTAACATATTAAGAAATCTACAAGTATAATTGCATATATAGAATTGCGTAGGGGCTTGCTTGTATTGCATAGGCTAGGCAAGTAGTGGCTATTAGGGTCATCTCTATTACTAACATCTTTTTCACGAGGATGTACGAAACTTATGTTTTTAGAGCACCCCTTGAGGTACACCATGGAATCCGTGAATCTGGTCCCTGAATCTATTTTGGTGACTTCAGATTTGATGGTGGAAGAGTGTTTGGGTTAAAAAATGGATCCGAAGCTGATTTTGGGACGGTATGAGATTAACAAGGATGTGCTTCATATGAGGATGCAAACATTTATAACAAAGACTCTTGTTCCAGCAATTACTTTTCATATTGAATTGAAGTGCCTTGAAATTTATTGGATAAATTACACATAGAATTTATTTCTAAGAAATATAAATTACAAAAGCTGTTTGGATAACAAAAGAGTAAAGTGCACCAGCGGTCCCTAAACTTGTACCGCTGTGTCATCCCGGTCCCTAAACTCGCAAATTGACCGTTTAGGTCCTCAAACGTGTTCATCTGTGTCATTTCGGTCCCTAAACTTGTTCGGCTGTGTCATCCCGGTCCCTAAACTTGCAAATCACTCGTTTAGGTCCTCAAACTTGTTTAATTGTGTCATCCCGGTCCCTAAACTTGGTTTTGAGTCTCATCTGGGTCAAAACATGGTGATCTAAAAACTTTATATTAAAAAATAATTCATAACTTTTTCATATAAACTCGAATGAAGACAAACTTTAAATCAAAATTGAAGCCCTCCACGCGATCTACGACTTTGTAGTTGAAAAGTTTTTGAATTAAAACTGTTTAGGGTCCCAAAATATTATTGTATGTTTATAAATTTTAAAATTTGAAATTTAAAATTATCAAACAATCTTGGATATTGATATAGTCTATATGAAAGTTATACTTCTCAATACGATCTACAACTTTGTAGCTAAAAGTTTTTTGTTTGAAGTCATTTAGTGTCCCAAAATTTAATTTTAAATTTCAAATTTCAAAATCTATAAACATACAATAATATTTTGGGACCGTAAACAATTTTAATTAAAAAATTCATCTCCAAAGTCATAGATCCCGTCGAGGGCTTCAATCTTGATATAAAGTTTGTCTTCATTCAAGTTCATATGAAAAAGTTATGAATTATTTTTTGATATAAAGTTTTTAGATCACCCTGTTTTGACCCAGATGAGACTCAAAACCAAGTTTAGGGACCGGGATGACACAACTGAACAAGTTTGAGGACCTAAATGGGTGATTTGCAAGTTTAGGAACCGGGATGACACAACCGAAAAAGTTTAAGGACCGAGATGACACAGATGAACAAGTTTGAGGACCTAAACGGTCGATTTACGAGTTTAGGAACCGGGATGACACATCGGTACAAGTTTACGGACCGCTGGTGCATTTACTCATAAGAAAACATGGAGAGCTTACAACTGAAAGCCCAACACCTTGGAATTGGAATGGCGGATGGTGCTGCCGGGCAAGAGCGGGCTATCCTGGCGACTCTCCCAGAGGAATCCTCTATCACCTGGTAGGTCCGGCACCTCACGCTCGCAGCCTGGCAAGCAAGCGGGGTGAGGCAATACGGAGTTTGTAGACGGGCGCGCACACCAAGGGCTCGGACTCGAAGACTCGTAATCGAGGGCGGGCGCTCACACGATAGGAGTTGGACAAAAGCCCTCTGTAATTTTTAGGTGTAACTGATTGAAGCTCTAAATTAATTCTATTTTTTTTTTTTTATATTACATTTGAATACGGTAAAGTTTAGACCCTCACTGGTAGTTCGCTCCGGGGCCCCAAATTTTGGAGACGGTCCTACGGATACAAGATGGAGAATGCTTAATTTAATTAACACCATTGCTCAATATGGTCATGTTCGCTTCTCTTATAATCCGTAGTTTTCAGCTTATTTTTTTTAGTTGAAACAGTATTTTTCTCTCACAACAAATCAGCCGGAACAGTGTTTCAGGTTATTTTTTCAGCGAAGCGAACGGGGCCTATGTGTTATTAAAGTTATAGGCTTAATATGAGCTATACATGTGTACTATATGTGTGTTTGGTTACTTGCTAAGGATCTAGCCAGACTTTTGTAATACAGTTTTCTCGTGTTTGGTTGCCTGCTAAGCCTCTAAGCCTAGCCCAACTAATACAAACGAGGGGGGCTGGCCTGGCCTGGAAACGCTCGATCCCACCATTCCCAGCAAGCTAGGCTTGTACCAGCGACGCGGCCTGTTCCCCTCACCTTCCGTCGTGACCGGTGTTTCTTCTTCATCGCTACCGCACCTTCCGCGCCACCGTCGCCCATCATGCGAAGCGCCACTGCCTCTCATGGCGCCATCGCCCGGCCACCACACGAAGGCCTGTCGAACTCGAAGCGAAGCTCAAATCGTCTGTCCCATGCTCGAGCTCCGCGCCTTCCGTCCGTACGTGCAGCCTCGCGACCGAGCACTGCGCTGTCCATCCGTCCGTCCGTCCGTCAGTGCACGAGCTTCACGCCGCCGGCCTCCGCACGAGCTCCGCCATCCTCGCAGCCCCTGCCCCAACGGCCCCCGCTCGCACAGAGCGGTGCTCCGATCCAGATCCACGCCACGCGAGGTCAGCTCCATGGCAAGCAACAACAGCAGCCTAGCGGAGCGGCCATGGCAAGCAGCAGCAACATTCGAGCGCAGCGGCCATGGCAAGCAGCAGCAACAGCCTAGCGCGCATGGCAAGGGGATGGAGGAGGAGCACTGCGAGGGCCATGGAGAGGAGCACTACGACCACGGGGCGGAGGTGCTGCGACCGCAGCCATGGCGAGGGGCCGGAGGAGGAGCACCGCAAGGGCACGGATGGGGCATGCGTGTTGGTGCTCGATGTGCTCGGCGTGCTCGGCGAGGAGGAGGACGGTGGCGAGGGGTGTGCCCACCAGCTGTTCGACAGAATGCCTTAAAGGGGGTGAACCCACCAGCTCCAGCTGACCCTTCCAGCCCAGCTGCAATTACCAGAAATAAGAATCAACTGCTGCTGGAATGAATAAAGGTGACTCCACCATGTTGTTTTGATGATGCATTGGTGCTATACTCCTAGAAAACACCTTGGCTTTTGTGGTATGAAATCATTTGGAAGGTATGAAATGCTGATGTGATGGAGCTGTAATATTTTGCATTGATAGTTTATGGTACTTGCTCTGGACAAACTACTGGTGTTAGATGAAATTGTGGTTTATGTTTTGCATGTTGGTGAACAATCTGAACCATGAGCACTACTTATGTTTATAATATATTAGGTTTGCATGTTGGTGAATGAACAATCTAAGAATTTTATATTTCTAGGATGCATTCATCCATCCATCGTTGACTCATTCATTCATTTATTCAAGCATACAAATACAGTGACACACACATACATAGGACCTTACTTCTTCATAATTGCATACAAGGCAAGGTAGATGGCAACAAAGACCAGCTTCTTAATTCATCTGAGCTGCTGCATAACACTATCTTGCACTACTCCACCAGTCTGACCACCATCCTGGATAAGAGCCATTGGAGAGGGAACTGAGTGGAGAGAGAACTGAGTGGGGGAGGGATCTCAGTGTTGTCTATTTATAGGAGCCACCTAGGGAGAGTTTTTTGCACCAAAGGCCCATTAGATTGGCGCCAAAGCACCATCAGATAGCCTCTTCTTCCTGAGGGCATGCTTATCTTTTGTCCATCCGTTAGCCACAGTTAGCGCTACATTTGGATGGAATGGCTTGTAAGGCAAAGAAGTTTAGAGCAGTGGCACCTGTGTGCGGTTAACTTTTTTAATGGCTTGTGTGTAATTATAATTTTTTTTAATGACACACAGGTAAAAGGCTTAACAAACATATGTGTAGCCGGACTAACACAATGCAGACAACTAAACAACTGTGAATTGGCATAGTTGGAGCAGGCTAAAGCTAGCCTGTCTTAGTTTTGCTAGCCAGGCTGGTCTAGGAAACTAACCAAACACACCCTATGTCATGATGATATCGAGAAGATAGCTTTGCATCTCTTTTTTTTCAATGTACTTCAAGTGCAACTAGATGGTTCATCCTTGACAATCAGTGGAAGATTCAGGTTAGCATTTGTCAGATGATAGCGCAGAAAAAGGCTCAACCTTTCTTGATGGATTTTTTTAGAGCGCCTGGTGCATTTGGAAGGAACGTAACGATTGCATATTCAACCACAAGGTCCCTTCTCCTTTGGCTTGGAAGCAACGTTTTATAAGTGAGGTTAAGCTCCACTTATGTCGTTTTAACCCGTCACCATCATGTAATTATCTAATGGCTAGCATCTCTGTAATTTGGTACCTTCTTTTCCTCCTTGGACGGTTTGTCCTTCTCTTAGCTAACAGCCATGTAACTTCTATTTGTTTTTTTAATATATTGTTCGGTGCTGGGAGCTTTGCTCCATTGTTTCTCTGCAAAAATAAAATAAAAATAATAGATGGTTGATCCCATTCAACCCCTATTTGCATTTATAGGAACTAACTTATATGTATACTATATTGCTTAACGAGCACTCATACATAAGCACTTCTCATTAATTAAACATGTCCTTATGTATTAAAAAGATACAGTGGGCCACTAGTAACACCTTGAATTTTTAAAACATGTATGTACTCTAATCTAACTTTGTAAATGGCTAACAGAAAAAATATCACTTTGTGTCTGCTATAATTGCTACACCACCAATTTTGGTGGGAAAATCCATGTCAGCCATGTGAACAAACTTCTCGACCATGGCAATCTAAATGGCCTACAAGTCCATAATCTAGTGTCGAACACATCATTGGCATCATCAAAATATATGAAACCTGCTTGTATATCTCCAAACACTATAGTAGATTTGCAAAAGCCTCGGCTAAGGAAGATGGCCTCATCTTTGGCGAGCCCATCTTGAGCGACTGAAATCCACTCACCCATGTTGACATCTGCTTTAACGACCTTGACACTCATAGTGTAAGGTTCGGAACGTATAGGTGAAAAAACCTGACGCCTCACCATGAGCAACTCGCCGTCCCACGACTTCACTAACATCCGGATGGTAGTAGTGTCACCCCTGTATGGCACCTGAGTATCAAATGATTCCTCCCTACCATCCAACACCATGTCATCACCATTAAAGTTACTATTATCTCCCCCATCTTCTTGGTTTGGTGCATCATCCTCACCATCATCATCATCATCATCACTATAATCGTTGTTATCGTCGTCGTCGTCGTCAACATCCATCCAGTCCCAATAGTGCGCCTCAGGTGATGGCGACGTGGCCTTGATGACGCGCTTCTCTTTGGTAACGACAGGCTTGCCATCGTCGTCCTCGGAGAGGTGGAAGGCGAGAAGTTCTTCATCACTGGTGATCCCATAGAGCCACTCCCCAACGAACGCGACGTCGAAGACACGAAAGTAGCGCATTACATACGTACCCTTCCCGGGACGGCACAAGACGACATTGCAATCCATGCTGCTGGTCACGACGGCGATGAGGTCGTCAGGCGTCGACGACCGCATCGCCACCCTGTAGATCTCGAACACCTCGGAGACGGTCCCGACGACGGCGTCCAGCTCCGGGAGCGGCAGCGTCGCGCCGGAGAAGGGGTTGAGCAGGAGGTACGAGTGCGCGTGCCTGACGTCGCGTCTAGGTCGTCCCTTGTACCACACGAACGAGAAGCCCTCGCTGCGGCGGCGGTACATGCAGTCTGTGCGGTCGAGGAGGAGCCAGCCGTCGGCGGCGGACCCGACGACGGTCACGCCGTCTGGCAGGCCGGGCATCGCCGTCCGGTGGAAGAAGGCCCCGTCGCCGACGGTGCAGAAGGAGCCGTCCCTCAGGACCAGCCACGGGAGCTGGCGCACGTGCAGCGCGGCGGCGGTGTGCCACCCGCGGCAGACGGCGCGGAACCGCGCGCGGTCGTCGGGGAACGGGAGGCGCACGAGGACCTGGCCTAGCAGCTCCGGCAGCAGGTCGCACCACGCACGGAGCGGCGGCGGCGAGATTGTTGCCATCGCGGTCGTGCAGTGTCGATCTGCCTTCCCGGTCGGCATGGACTTGGATACGATCGATCTATTAATCGACGCCGGGTCACCGAGGGGTGGATCGGTGTCGAGACGGTCTCGATCTCACCCATGTCGGGGAGGATCGGAGACGGTCTCCTTCCCGATCGGAAGTCGGGAATTGACGAGTGGCATCATATCGCGTCGTCTGGTGGTTATTGGACATCGGTTAGCACCCGTCACGGGTTTTAAACTTCTGTGTCGGCGATAGATGTCCCCATGGGCCACGGACCCAGGCTGGATCTACCTCGGCGGACGTCCGGCGCAATCGTGTTGGCTGCTTTCGAGGTGAACGGCTGTCACGGGAACTGAGGTTGAGCCCCTCATCATCTGGTACAGGCGTCTGGTCCGGGCCATTATGGTCATGCATGCATGGCACGTACCTAAAACCACTGGGCTCTCTCTCCTACCGATGTAGGACTGTAGGAGTACTTATATCGTTATCGGTTATCAGACTTCGACACACTGCATAATACAACACTACTTGCTGTTCTGATTGCTCGTTAGGGTCCGTTCAGCAGCAAAAGCAGCTGCGGAAGCTGTAAAAAGGTAGTACCGAACGGGCCTGTTCTAGCATCGGTGGAGTAGTTATCAGAAGATAGGTTTAGGTTGTAGCTGTATGTATGTTAATTTAGGCTCACTTTTTTTTAGCTCAGAACGTAAAGTTCACATAAAGGTAGAGAACTAGAGATACTGTGGAGGTGTGTTGGTTCCCTGTTGTGGTACACCACGGCTAACTTGCAGCAAGCCACACAACGCAGAACAGCGGCTTGGTTCACGCATAAGCTGCGGCAGGCACATAAACCTTTTTCAGTGAAAATTCCTACCATAATTGTGGCGTCCACACCTTAAGCGCTGTCGTCGTTGAACGTGGCTAGGTGTGGCTGTAAGCCAAACACGCCCTATATGTCTGATAGGTATGACAACACCTTTTAATTTCTTTAAACTCAAAGTACCGTAACAAGTCAATGAAGCTAGTTGAGTGGAAAATTAGCGACAAGTAAGCGAGCTAAATGGTACATTGGCACCATTGGTCAGCAGTTGTACTCACATTCCACGTGCACTCAGTTGGCTAAAATTATTTGAGTCAGCTTAGCTACATCAAAAACTCTAAATGTTCTGATACTGCCTACATAAAAAGGTATAATTCTAGATTCAAATTGAATTAAAGTTACTTAATTTTAGCTAAATTTATAGAAAACATTATTAATATTTAAAACTTTAAGAACGTGTTTGGAACACAAGAATTTTATAAGATTCGCACAAGAATTTCATAGAAGTCAGTTTAATTTTATTGGAAAACGTAGAAACAGGAGAAGATCCCCATGTTCCGAACATGACCTAACTATTAACATACTATAAAAATTATAGTATATAATTAATCTAATTATACTTATTTAATATAATAAATATTGATACCTTTCTATATAACAAAGTTGATCAAATTGTAATAAAATATTTAACTTATGGGAAAGCAAGAATTTTAACATGAGGGAGCACCAGAGAGAACCATGAGAGAGTTACCAGTTTTTGCGTGCGTGTTCTGTACTCTAGGGAGAGAACAGGAGGTCAGGAGCAGAACAGTGAAGAGCAGACAGGCGACAGGCCCGCAACTACGCAAGGGAGACGCAAAAACCGCCGCGTTCCGTCCGTGCTCGGGGCTTTTACATTTTTACCATTATTAAGATTGGCGCTCATCCGATTATCACTCTTGGAATGACACTTACAACTTTAGCACATGAGAGAAGTTTGAGTTTCTAATTTACCACATTTGCGCATGTGTAATGCCACGGCAGCCCGACATGTTGGCGCCCAGTCAGCAGGCGGGGGTAAAATGTCATCGCTGCCCCATGCCCATTTTCTTCATTACGCCGCATCCCACCCGCTCATTTCGTCCCTCGCTCATATCGTCCCCATCCCACCCGCCGCCGCCGACACGTTCTTCCCCCGTGCCGCCGCCGCCTCCTGCTCCCCTCCCGCCGTCCCTGCGCCACGGTGACCGCATCTGGTGAGCGGGACCCCTGGTGAGCGCATTGAAGGTATGTGGCCTTACTCCCCCTTTGCACCCAGGTCCCGTGTCCATTAGGGTTTAGGGTTAGGGTTCATGGACACTGACAAGTCATCCTCGGTTGATTGTTTCGTAGGCCTGTGATGTAGTGGGAGAGGTGGTGTCAACCCGTGTCACAATGGCTAGCAGCAGTGATTGCCCTCTTTGGTAAGAGCTTAATCAACCTAGCAGTGTAGGCAGAATTGGAGGAGTTGGGTACCGTCTAACTCCTCATTTCTTTCATTGTTTACCATGATGCCAGGATCGATCCTGGCAATGCGTTTAGACTAGTCGTTAAGGTTGCTAAATTCATGGCTGATGGTGAGTATGGGCTAGTTGAAATGGCAGAGCAGCAGCATGACTTATGGTTGGATAGAAACTGTCAGTATTCTATGGCTCAATTCCAGGAGGATTTAGCCACAAAGATAATCTAGGGGGCAACTCAAACACTTGCAGTGTGGGTTGTTGACCAAGATACTAGGTCTAAGTGAAAGATTAGGAGGGATGAGCATTTCCAACAGTTGATTAAGGACAGATGGGATGAGAGATTGGCTGTTATTGCAGTGGATGTTGTGAGGACGGATGGTTCTAATGCAAATGTCAGCTCTGGTGCTTCTAAAGGTAGATGTGTCTCTGGTGTCACAAGTGGGCCAACTGGTGGCTCACGTGTTGTGCATGATGATGCTGAAGGTTATTTTGATACCTACAGTTCCCCAGCAGAAACACCTACTGATTTGCCTATAGCAGTTGACTAGACTACTCTAACAATAATAGGGCAGCCTGATGATGATGGTTTAGCAAAAGAGGTTGCTGATGAGGACAAGGTTTATGAGGTAATGGGGTTCATGGAGTCAGAGACAACAGTAGAAGGATCTAGAGAAGAGGTACACATTCCAGCTATGTCAGCAGAGATGCAGGCAGATATGAATGACGCAGCTGTTAATGTTGATGATACAATTGATGTAGAACCAATGCATGAATGGGACAGGGACAATCTTGATATGAGTGTTGGCACATGCTATCCTAACATGACTAAGTTTAGGCTAGCTGTTAGGCAGCATGCTATAATTAAGGAGTTTAAGTATGATACTGAGCATCCAGACAAAGAAATGTTCAGGGCTAATTGTGCTGCTCTAGGCTGCCCATGGATTCTTAGAGCTAGAACCCAACATGATGGCAGTGTCAGGGTACAATTTTTTTTATTGATGAATAACATCTTTTTCTGTGTTTGTTGAATGTTGTTTTTTTGTTATCCTCATGTCCTTTTGTTTTTATTATGCAAATTCAAATCAATCAGGGGGTCTATAACTGTGCATCTACACAAAGGGTTGTTAGCAGGATAACATCTATAGCTTGGATGGCTGAGTGAGCAATCCCCTACCTCAAGAGGAACCCACAAATGGGGGATAAAGAACTTAAAGAAGAGCTAAATTATAAGTACAAGATTGGCATCCCCTACCAGACAGTGCACAATGGGAGGCAGAGAGCATCATATAAGTTATTTGGTAAATGAAATGATTCTTTCGATTATTTGTTTAGGTTTAAGGCTGAGATAGAGCTGAGATCACCTGGAAGTGTTGTAGAGATAGCCACTGTCACTGATCCTAAGGATGGGGAAATTAGGTTTAGCAGATTCTTCTGTGCATTCAGGGCTAGTATAGATGGATTCTTGAATGGCTGCAGGCCTTACGTAAGTGTAGATTCCACTGCACTTAATGGGATGTGGAATGGCCACATGCCTACAGCCTTAGCTTTAGATGGCCATAATTGGATGTTTCCTCTGACCTTTCGTTTGTTTGAGTCAGAGACAAAGGAAAACTGGGTCTGGTTTATGGAGCAACTTAGGAAGGCCATTGGACCCATGGATAAGCTAGCTATCTGCACTGATGAATGTAAGGGGTTGGAGTCAGCTGTTAGACTAGTATTTCCACAAACAGAGACGAGAGAATGTTTTAGGCACTTAATGGAGAACATGAAGAAATACTACACTGGTGATGTGTATGGCAAAAACATGTGGCCTGCAGCTAGAGCTTACTCACCTCACAAATTCAAGTACTTTTTTGATAAAGTCTTCCAAGCTAGTCCAGATGTGCAGAAATGGCTGACAGAGCATCATCCTTTTCTGTGGGCTAGAAGTAAATTCTCAGAACACATCAAGTGTGACTATATCAACAACAATTTAGCAGAATCATGGAATTCTTGGATCAAAGAGCACAAAGACCTTCCTGTGCATTGCATGGTAGATGCAATCAGAGAGAAGATAATGGTCTTGTTTGCCAAAAGGAGGAAAATTTCAAGGGCCCTCCCACCAGGTATATTGCCTAGGATCATCCATCAACTAAATGCAGCATCCAAGGGACTTGGACACCTGACCATTTCCAAGGGGCACCCAAATCAGGCTGAGGTTACAGAGATCTACAAGGATGAAGAAGTGAGAAGGCATGTTGTGTACCTAGTTGACAAAGTTTGCACATGTAGACAGTGATAGATAACTAGTCAACCATGTCCCCATGCCTTGGTTGTGATTACTAGCACTAGGCAACTAGATATAGCCAAATTTGTGGATCAGTATTATTCAGTTCAGAGGTTTCAAGCAGCATATGAGGGTATCATTCCTAATATCACTAATAGGAACCAGTGGCCTGAGGTAGACAAAGGGTTCAAACTGCACCCTCCATGCCAGAAGAAGAGAGAAGTAGGAAGACTGAGGAAAAATAGGATCAAGTCTGCAAAGGAGACAGGTGGTAAAACAACAAGGCAAGTGAGGTGTCCTAACTGCAGTGAGTATGGTCATATGGGTGGTAGCTGGAAATGTCCACTCACTGGCACCAAGAAAAGGTACCTTCTCAATTCTTCTTTATTTGTTACATTACAATATGAAACTAATCCTATCATTATTGCATGAAGAGAGCAAAGAAGACCACAATCAAGGTTGGGAGGAAAAAAGGCAAAAAAGGTACCACTGCTGAGGAAGCATCAACTCTAAGGACCAGAGCAGCTATTGCAAGGGAGGCAGCAGCAAAGGCTAAGAGGGAGGCTCTAGAACTAGAGCTAAAGGCAACAAAGAAGAAGGGAAGCAATGGCGGCAAAGAAGAAGGAAAGAAGCGAGAAGCACCAGCAAAGAAGCAAAGAAGGGAAGCAACCCAAAGCAAAGCAGCAAGCAGAAAGGATGAATTTTCAGCAACTCAAGCACATGAACAAGTGATGGAGGTGATGCCTTTAGAAGTTGAGCTCTCAGAGATAGTTATTCAGACCACAACAGCTAGGAGGTACTGCTCTTCTTCCTATGACAGCATGATAATTGATAATGGATTACCTGTGTAATAAATCAATCATTAATCAAACTTTATTTTCCACAGGTCCTTATTTGTTGAAGATGCACTGGAGGTTGGAGTGCAACCAGCTAGGAAGATGACTCCTAGGAAAAAGCAGTTGGCAACTAAGGTGAAGAAGACACCGCACAAGACAAGAGCAGGAAAGAGAAAGACAGGAGCCTGACTGGTCTTGTTTTGCCAAGATCATGAACTTTAATTATTTTGCAAGAACAATATTATGTAATGATGGGAACAAAAACGGCATGTAATGCCCAAAGTTGAACTTGTTATGTGTAATGGGCGCTGAACTCTATCTGTATGCCCAGAATTTGCTATCTGTATGGCCATATATGATGAAAACATAGTACTTGATTTGGTTATCATTGGTTGTGGTCCTGCTGGTCTTTCTCTAGCTTCAGAGTCAGCTAAGAAAGGTCTCACTGTAGGTCTCATTGGGCTTGACCTTTCATTCACAAATAACTATGGTGTGTGGGAGGATGAATTTAAAGGTATGCTATTATTTGCATTGTTAAAATGCAAAGTGCATGCATAACATCTTTGTCAGCATAACTTAACATGATACAGGTAGCAAATTTTGGGCATACATGAGACAACCTCCTTCTGCGACCTTTTTGTGATGACAAGTAGCTGTATACAGCTAGATACACAAGGCAGGGTGTTGTCTAAGCCTCCAATGCATGTCAATGCAACATCACTTCCAGACTTTCAGTTCTCAAATGAATCAAATAGCACAAGGTTATCTGGACTATAAAGCAAATTATACCAAATTGTGATACAATAGGTATTTTATAATCGCAACAACCAGAGGACAACACAGTTCAAAGTTTCATTGCAAATGGTTCATACATCATGTTCAATTTATTTTCAAACACATTGCTACAAATCAAGTCATTACAACTGATCTAACAACAATTCCAAACAAAACAATTGCAACAACAACAATGAAACGGTTCATTTTCCACATTAGGTTCTCCATCTTCTTCTCAAGGTCCTTCTCCTCATGGTTAGCATATTCACTGCCCTCTGATCCTTCTTCCAGCCCTCGACCTCCTTACAGTTGATAATGACGATCTTCTTATCAATCAGCTCATCTAGGTACTCCTTCTGGAATCTGTAGAATGCACACAATTTTGGATTCTGCAAACACCATTTCATGACTGTTAAACTCTAGATTTCAAACAAAGAAAGCAAGAGAGATGGAGACACAGCAAAACTGACCCCATTCCCGGGGCACTTGAAAAAGCTCCGGCCCTTGTTGGGAGTGTCCTGCTTGACGCAAAGCTCGATCACACGGGCCAGATGGCAATCCGGACATTGAATCAAAGCAAGCCTAGTTTCTTTACCAACCGGATACGCCACAACATGCGCGCGCACGGAGCTCCCGCCTCGTTCCTGCCTCCTCAACGCCCTACTGGCGCTGGACGACTCCACCCTCTGCGACCAACAATCACTGCTGCTAGCCATTGTAACACGGGTTGACACCACCTCTCCCACTACATCACAAGCCTACGAAACAATCAACCGAGGATGACTTGTCAGCGTCCATGAACCCTAACCCTAAACCCTAATGGACACGGGACCTGGGTGCAAAGGGGGAGTAAGGCCACATACCTTCAATGCGCTCACCAGGGGTCCCGCTCACTAGATGCGGTCACCGTGGCGCAGGGACGACGGGAGGGGAGCAGGAGGCGGCGGCGGCGCGGGGGAAGAACGTGTCGGTGGCGGCGGGTGGGATGGGGACGATATGAGCGAGGGACGAAATGAGCGGGTGGGATGCGGCGTAATGAAGAAAATGGGCATGGGGCAGCGATGACATTTTACCCGCGCTTGCTGACTGGGCGCCAACATGTCGGGCTGCCGTGGCTTGTCACATGCACAAATGTGGTAAATTAGAAACTCAAACTTCTCTCATGTGCTAAAGTTGTAAGTGTCATTCTAAGAGTGATAATCGGATGAGCGCCAATCTTAATAATGGTAAAAATGTAAAAGCCCCGATCACGGACGGAACGCGGCGGTTTTCGCGTCTCCCTTGCGTAGTTGCGGGCCCGTCGCCCGTCTGCTCTTCACTGTTCTGCTCCTGACCTCCTGTTCTCTCCCTAGAGTACAGAACACGCACGCAAAAACTGGTAACTCTCTCATGGTTCTCTCTGGTGCTCCCTCATGTTAAAATTCTTGCTTTCCCATAAGTTAAATATTTTATTACAATTTGATCAACTTTGTTATATAGAAAGGTATCAATATTTATTATATTAAATAAGTATAATTAGATTAATTATATACTATAATTTTTATAGTATGTTAATAGTTAGGTCATGTTTGGAACATGGGGATCTTCTCCTGTTTCTACGTTTTCCAATAAAATTAAACTGACTTCTATGAAATTCTTGTGCGAATCTTATAAAATTCTTGTGTTCCAAACACGTTCTTAAAGTTTTAAATATTAATAATGTTTTCTATAAATTTAGCTAAAATTAAGTAACTTTAATTCAATTTGAATCTAGAATTATACCTTTTTATGTAGGCAGTATCAGAACATTTAGAGTTTTTGATGTAGCTAAGCTGACTCAAATAATTTTAGCCAACTGAGTGCACGTGGAATGTGAGTACAACTGCTGACCAATGGTGCCAATGTACCATTTAGCTCGCTAATTTTCCACTCAACTAGCTTCATTGAATTGTTACGGTACTTTGAGTTTAAAGAAATTAAAAGGTGTTGTTATACCTATCAGACATATAGGGCGTGTTTGGCTTACAGCCACACCTAGCCACGTTCAACGACGACAGCGCTTAAGGCGTGGACGCCACAATTATGGTAGGAATTTGCACTGAAAAAGGTGTATGTGCCTGCCGCAGCTTATGCGTGAACCAAGCAGCTGTTCTGCGTTGTGTGGCTTGCTAAAAGTGAGCCTAAATTAACATACATACAGCTACAACCTATCTTCTGATAACTACTCCCCGATGCTAGAACAGGCCCGTTCGGTGCTACCTTTTTACAGCTTCCGCAGCTGCTTTTGCTGCTGAACGGACCCTAACGAGCAATCAGAACAGCAAGTAGTGTTGTATTATGCAGTGTGTCGAAGTCTGATAACCGATAACGATATAAGTACTCCTACAGTCCTACATCGGTAGGAGAGAGAGCCCAGTGGTTTTAGGTACGTGCCATGCATGCATGACCATAATGGCCCGGACCAGACGCCTGTACCAGATGATGAGGGGCTCAACCTCAGTTCCCGTGACAGCCGTTCACCTCGAAAGCAGCCAACACACGATTGCGCCGGACGTCCGCCGAGGTAGATCCAGCCTGGGTCCGTGGCCCATGGGGACATCTATCGCCGACACAGAAGTTTAAAACCCGTGACGGGTGCTAACCGATGTCCAATAACCACCAGACGACGCGATATGATGCCACTCGTCAATTCCCGACTTCCGATCGGGAAGGAGACCGTCTCCGATCCTCCCCGACATGGGTGAGATCGAGACCGTCTCGACACCGATCCACCCCTCGGTGACCCGGCGTCGATTAATAGATCGATCGTATCCAAGTCCATGCCGACCGGGAAGGCAGATCGACACTGCACGACCGCGATGGCAACAATCTCGCCGCCGCCGCTCCGTCCGTGGTGCGACCTGCTGCCGGAGCTGCTAGGCCAGGTCCTCGTGCGCCTCCCGTTCCCCGCCGACCGCGCGCGGTTCCGCGCCGTCTGCCGCGGGTGGCACACCGCCGCCGCGCTGCACGTGCGCCAGCTCCCGTGGCTGGTCCTGAGGGACGGCTCCTTCTGCACCGTCGGCGACAGGGCCTTCTTCCACCGGACGGCGATGCCCGGCCTGCCAGACGGCGTGACCGTCGTCGGGTCCGCCGCCGACGGCTGGCTCCTCCTCGACCGCACAGACTGCATGTACCGCCGCCGCAGCGAGGGCTTCTCGTTCGTGTGGTACAAGGGACGACCTAGACGCGACGTCAGGCACGCGCACTCGTACCTCCTGCTCAACCCCTTCTCCGGCGCGACGCTGCCGCTCCCGGAGCTGGACGCCGTCGTCGGGACCGTCTCCGAGGTGTTCGAGATCTACAGGGTGGCGATGCGGTCGTCGACGCCTGACGACCTCATCGCCGTCGTGACCAGCAGCGGGATTGCAATGTCGTCTTGTGCCGTCCCGGGAAGGGTACGTATGTAATGCGCTACTTTCGTGTCTTCGACGTCGCGTTCGTTGGGGAGCGGCTCTATGGGATCACCAGTGATGAAGAACTTCTCGCCTTCCACCTCGCCGAGGACGACGATGGCAAGCCTGTCGTTACCAAAGAGAAGCGCGTCATCAAGGCCACGTCGCCATCACCTGAGGCGCACTATTGGGACTGGATGGATGTTGACGAAGACGACGACGATAACAACGATTATAGTGATGATGATGATGACGACGACGACGATGTTGATGATAATGATGATGGTAGTGGTGAGGATGATGCACCAAACCAAGAAGACGGGGGAGATAATAGTAACTTTAATGCTGATGACATGGTGTTGGATGGTAGGGAGGTATCATTTGATACTCAGGTGCCATACAGGGGTGACACTACTACCATCCGGATGTTAGTGAAGTCGTGGGACGGCGAGTTGCTCATGGTGAGGCGTCAGGTTTTTTCACCTATACGTTCCAAACCTTACACTATGAGTGTCAAGGTGGTTAAAGCAGATGTCAACATGGGTGAGTGGATTTCAGTCGCTCGAGATGGGCTCGCCAAAGATGAGGCCATCTTCCTTAGCCGAGGCTTTTGCAAATCTACTATAGTGTTTGGAGATATACAAGCAGGTTTCATATATTTTGATGACACCAATGATGTGTTCGACACTAGATTATGGACTTGTAGGCCATTTAGATTGCCATGGTTGAGATGTTTGTTCACATGGCTGACATGGATTTTCCCACCAAAATTGGTGGTGTAGCAATTATAGCAGACACAAAGTGATATTTTTTTTTGTTAGCCTTCTACAAAGTTAGACTAGAGTACATACATGTTTTTAAAATTCAAGGTGTTACTAGTAGCCCACTGTATGTTTTTAATACATAAGGGCATGTTTAATTAATGAGAAGTGCTTATATACGAGTGCTCGTTAAGCAATATAGTATACATATAAGTTAGTTCCTATAAATGCAAATAGGGGTTGAATGGGATCAACCATCTATTATTTTATTTTATTTTTGCAGAGAAACAATGGAGCAAAGCTCCGAGCACCGAACAATATATAAAAAAAACAAATAGAAGTTACATAGCTGTTAGCTAAGAGAAGGACAAACCGTCCGAGGAGGAAAAGAAGGTACCAAATTACAGAGATGCTAGTCATTAAATAATTACATGGTGGTGACGGGTTAAAACGACATAAGTGAAGCTTAACCTCACTTATAAAACGTTGCTTCCAAGCCAAAGGAGAAGGGACCTTGTGGTTGAATATGCAATCGTTACGTTCCTTCCAAATGCACCAGGCGCTAATCATAAAAAAATCCATCAAGAAAGGTTGAGCCTTTTTCTGCGCTATCATCTGACAAATAGTAACCTGAATCTTTCACTGAACGCCGAGGATGAACTATCTAGTTGCACTTGAAGTACATTAAAAAAAAAGAGATGCAAAGCTATCTCCTTGATATCATCATGACATAGGGTGTGTTTGGTTAGGGCTTGTTTAGATGCAAAAAAATTTTGCAAAATGAGTACTGTAGCGTTTTCGTTGTTATTTGGCAAATAGTGTCCAATCATAGTCTAATTAGGCTTAAAAGATTCGTCTCGTGGATTTCGTCTAAACTGTGTAATTAGTTTTATTTTTTATTTATACTTAATGCTTCATGCATGCGTCCAAAGATTCGATGTGACGGAGAATATGAAAAATTTTATAAATTTTTTTGCAAACTAAACTGGACCTTAGTTTCCTAGACCAGCCTGGCTACCAAAACTAAGACAGGCTAGCCTTAGCCTGCTCCAACTAAGCCAATTCGCAGTTGTTTAGTTGTTTGCATTGTGTTAGCCTAGCTACATATATGTTTGTTGAGCCTTTTACCTGTGTGCCATTAAAAAAGTTTATAATTACACACAAGCCATTAAAAAAATTGATCGCACATAGGTGCCACTGCTCTAAACTGCTTTGCCTTACAAACCATTCCGTCCAAATGCAGCGTTAACTGTGGCTAACGGATGGGGAAAAGACAAGCACGCCCTCCGGAAGAAGAGGCTATCTGATAGTGTTTTGGCGCCAATCTGATGGGCCTTTGGTGCCAAAAACTCTCCCCAGGTGGCTCCTATAAATAGACAACACTGAGGTCCCTCCCACACTCAATTCTCTCTCCACTCAGTTCCCTCTCCAATGGCTCTCATCCAGGATGGTGGTCAGGCTAGTGGAGTAGTGCAAGATAGGGTTATGCAGCAGCTCAGATGAATTGAGAAGCTGATCTTTGTTGGCATCTACCTTGCCTTGTATGCAATTATGAAGAAGTAAGGTCCTATGTATGTGTGTGTCACTATATTTGTATGCTTGAATCAATCAATGAATGAGTCAACGATGGATGGATGGATGCAGCCTAGAAATATAAAATTCTTAGATGGTTCATTCACCAACATGCAAACCTTAATATATTACAAACATAAGTAGTGCTCATGGTTCAGATTGTTCACCAACATGCAAACCATAAACCACAATTTCATCTAACATCAGTAGTTTGTCCAGAGCAAGTACCATAAACTATCATGCAAAATATTACAACTCCATTACATCAGCATTTCATACCATCCAAACAGGGTTGCATCCAATTGATTTCATACCACAAAAGCCAAGGTGTTTTTCAGCAGTATAGCACCAATGCATCATCAAAACATGATGGAGTCACCTTTGTTCGTTCCAGCAGCAGTTGCTTCTTATTTCTGGTAATTGCAGCTGGGCTGGAAGTGATGAGGACATCGCCAAGATGGAGTCGAGGACGACTCCAATTCGAGAAGGGGAGGATGATGAGGACATCGCCATGCTGGACACACCGACGTCATGGTCTTCCCCAAGTTGCAATTCGTTCCCAACTCAGCTGCCACGTCGCCCTCGGATTCAGCAGACACGTCGTCACTGTTTCGGTCATAACTTTCTCATACGACATCGAAACGGGCCATTCTTGGATGCGTTGGAAAGGGGACGACGACGCCGCCGTTTTGGATCTGGTCCCAGCTCCAGAAGGTCCATGGATCATTCTGTGTGACCACAGCAAGGTGCTGCATCACCTATTTGGGCCAACTTGGCCATGTATCGTGTCGGGCCTTAAGCCCAAGTTGTGGGTGCCCAACCCCTGGTCGTCCCCAACCCTAGGTCGAGTCTTAGACTATAAACACAGCCGCCGCCGCTGCTACACAATTAGGTTTTGTTTAGAGTTTAGTTTTCCATCGAGAAACTGAATCGTTCATTGTAACTGTGGTGACAAATCCTTTTACAAAGATCCGGGGCCCCGTTCTTGATCTCCTCCATCGTGTCGATTAGTCCTTTGGAACCGAGTTCTAGAACCCTCTATTGATATTCGCGTCATTCATATTTGCAATATCAGATTGCGTGTTTTACCTTCTTGCTTGTGCTCTTCGATTCGCTTGCAGGAAAAGCCTTCTTGGCGAGGTCAATCAAGTTGTGCTTGGTTGATAACCAACGGAGCAATGGTGTAACGGTTGCAGGGTTCGAATCGCGTCTGATTTGAAGCCGGATCGCCAACGTTGAGATCTCCACAAATCGAACTTACCGGCTACCTCTCGGAAGATCGGGCCTGTACCCATCAATTGGTATCAGATATTTTAGGTTTACCGCGAGGTATAATCTCGTTTGCCTTAGATTCATATTTGTTCATTACCTAGAGTCTACAAAAAGCCCAAAAATATTTTAATTTCCGCTGTCCTATCGCTCTTTGTGCCTTTGCAATTTCGTTTCAGATTCATGTTGTTGAGTTTGTGTCCGTGGTCGAGTCTTGTTGCTGGTTTAGGATTGTGTTCGTGGTCGTAGTTCAATCGCCCGTTGCTGTGATTTTTGTTTTCCGCCGCTATCCCATCCACCGTTCCCAAACAACAAGTCGAAGCCACCACATTACTCGACTTGCCCGCTAGCCGCCTTGTGTAACTTCTCGCCGCCACGCAAACCCTAGATAGGTTGCCAGCCGCTCTTATTTTGCCTGCATCGCAGCCCTCCTTACATCATCAAGCGAATACCTACTACTGTTAGTCACAGTGACAATCCTGTGATCGGTGTTAGAGTTTCGGGACGCTTTGCCCTAACTGCCGCCGCCGTGTTGTGCCTCCCGGAAAACATACCTTGAGATACCTTTAAAAAACAGTATAACTTTTCGCTCGTTTATCCGAAAAAATCTGATATTTTTTCAGCAGCTTCTTGACACTATTTGGAGCTGACCCAAACTCGGCTTCGCCCTGTTTGGTTTCATCAGAATTGTCAAAAAAATTCAGGAAAATATAGAAAAAAATTGTCAAAGTTTTTGCACGCTTTTCAGAGAACGTGCTAAATTTCTCAGACCACATCCCACCTCGCCTGTAGGTGCCAATTTTTTTGTGGTTGCATCTTTTGTGATCCTTGTTCGGAGAAAAGTATATAAAAATAGTGAAAAAAGTAAAAAGTTCGTTTCCTATTAGTGCCTTTTGGAAAAAAAAGGAGAAACCCGGCCGCTTGTTCCGTGAGTTCTTTCGATCGTCCTTTGTTTTCACCTTGTTGCGCTTACGCCTCGTCACGTCCTTAGCCAAACTCATGATTTATACTTTGGATCTGGATTGAACAATCATTAATCTGCATTCGTTAATTGCTAATCCTTGCTGTCATATTGTGTGCCTACCCATAGCTCCACATATTCTTCCACAAGACAGGTTCATCTTGCAACTCGCTACTACCCGCTCCACAACAGATTGCTTCGCCACTTTGGTTTTGCTCTGTTTACGCGTTGGTAAGAATATGAGTAAGATGGTGGTAAGCCGCTTGTGATTTTGCATTCCACTTTCACCACCATCACCACCACCACCACTTGTTTTCTTTTGGTTGATAGGGATAATACTTTGGTGTTGTCTTTTTCTATCTTCTAACCATGGCAGGAACTCCGACGGACTTCAATGAGTGCATGTCCAAGGCGAGCTTACAACGTTCATGACCCGAACAACGCAATCTTATGACCGAGTGACGCCAGAACGTGAACAATCTGGTCACCCGCATTGAACAGCCTTTGAGCAACGCCTCCACCTTATCGTCTTGATGATGAAGATGCGATGCTTTTGGTGATGAAGATGCGTATCCGATGGTGGTGCCCGTCGCCGCCTCAACTTCAATCATCGCGGTATGGAAGGTAATAATCATGGTAATAATGATCCTTTTGCTAAAATTAAATTTAGTCTACCTCCTTTTCTTTGGTAATGTTGATCCAGAGGCATATTTAGATTGGGAGCTTGCTGTTCAACAAAAATTTGATTCTCATAATGTTTCACCGAGCATAGAGTTAGACTTGCTACTAGTGAGTTTACTAATTTTGCTTTGTTCGGTGGAGTGATCTTTGCAATGCCAATAATGTCAGCTTTGTGCCTCAAACTTGGAATGTTTTAAAGCAACGTATGAAATCTCGTTTTGTTCCTCCTTATTACCAACGTGATTTACGCTTGAAACTACAAACTTTAAAACAAGGTGATAAAGGAGTAGAAGCATACTATCAAGAATTGCTTATTGGTTTAGCACGTTGTGGTATAAATGAAGATGATAATGATGCTAGTGCTAGATTTTTTGGTGGTTTAAACCATGATATACTGTAACATACTTGATTACAAAGAATGGCGCAATTTTTCCCAATTGTATCATCTTGCTATTAAGGCGAACGAGAAGCACAGGACGCAAAACAACACCAGCCTTTCTTCGAGGTCTAACAATGGGAGGAATTTTCAGCAAGATTCCGAGCCGGAGACGCCTAAGCTTCTGTTGCACCACGACCATCTACACCTCCATTTTCTTCCGGGTAAGTAAATTGTCTAACGTGCAGCTTCCACAACCAAGAAAAAGGTGCCACTCTGGGTGCTTCTACTAGCTCTAAAATCATTTGCCACCGATGCAAAGGCATGGGACATGTCATGAAGGAGTGCCCAGTACCGTCGCTCTTTCATTGCTACGGAGGATGGATATGTAAGTGCTAGTGATGTTGAAGATGATTTAGCCCTTGCTAACAACATTGATGCGAGATCCCACCGAGGCGATCAAGACAAGGAGGCCATCACCATTGACTCCGTAGCTCTTACCGCCATGACTACCCTAGCCTTCTTGTGCAAATGTGTGTTGAGTACACGTGTGGGACATGAAGAAGAGATGAAGATCCAATGCCACAATTTGTTCCACATGTATCTCATTGTGCAGGGTTGTCGTGTTCTCACTATCATTGATGGCGGGAGTTGCAACAACTTGGTGAGTTCAGATTTGGTTGACAAGCTTGGCTTGACCACACGACAATATTTGTATCCATATAAACTTCAATGGTTCAATAATAATGGTAAGACTAAGGTAACTAAATCAAGACGCATTAGCTTTTTCACGTGCTCTTATCATGATATCTGCTGATTTTGATGTTGTCCCTATGCAAGCTTGTTCCATTTTGTTAGGTCGACCATGGGAATTTGATAATGATGCTTTATACCATGGTAGAACTAATACATACACTATCATACATAAGGACAAGAAAATTACATTGCTGCCTTTGTCTCCTACGGATATTGTTAAACATGCTAATGAGATTAAAATAAACCTCCAATGATATTGCTAAAAATAATGGGATTAAGTTAAAAGGAGGTGCTTTTCTTGCTACAACTTCTCTGCTGCTGAGTTATGTGATAATCTCGATGCACCATGTTATACTATGTTTTGTCAACCTTTTATGTCCGATGCATTGCTCACGTCACTAACCTTTTGCAGGGGAGTTCGTTGATGATGGGATGGAGTCGAGGACGACTCTAATTCTAGAAGGAGGGGATGATGAGGACATCGCCAAGATGGAGTCAAGGATGACTACAATTCGAGAAGGGGAGGATGATGAGGACATCGCCATGCTGGACACACCAACGCCATGGTCTTCCCCAAGTTGCAATTGTTCCCAACTCAAATTGCCACGTCGCCCTCGGATTCAAAGCATACGTCGTCATCCTTGTTTCGGTCATAACTTTCTCATACGACATCGAAACGGGCCATTCTTGGATGCGTTGGAAAGGGGACAATGACGCCGTCATTTTGGATCTGGTCCCAGCTCCAGAAGGTCCGTGGATCATTCTGTGTGACCATGGCAAGGTGCTGCGTCACCTATTTGGGCCAACTTGGCCATGTATCGTGTCGGGCCTTAAGCCCAAGTTGTGGGCGCCCAACCCCTAGTCGTCCCCAACCCTAGGTCGAGTCTTAGACTATAAACACAGCCGCTGCCGCTGCTACACAATTAGGTTTTGTTTAGAGTTTAGTTTTCCATCGAGAAACTGAATCGTTCATTGTAACTGTGGTGACAAATCCTTTTACAGTGATCCAGGGCCTCCGTTCTTGATCTCCTCCACTGTGTCGATTAGTCCTTTGGAACTGAGTTCTAGAACCCTCTATTGATATTCGCGTCATTCATATTTGCAATATCAGATTGCGTGTTTTACCTTCTTGCTTGTGCTCTTCGATTCGCTTGCAGAAAAAGCCTTCTTGGCGAGATCAATCAAGTTGTGCTTGGTTGATAACCAACGGAGCAGTGGTGTAACGGTTGCAGGGTTCGAATTGCGTCTGATTTGAAGCCGGATCGCCAACGTCGAGATCTCCACAAATCAAACTTACCGGCTACCTATCGGAAGATCGGACCTGTACCTATCAGGAAGGGTCAGTTGGAGCTGGTGGGTTCACCCCCTTTAAGGCATTCTATCGAACAGCTGGTGGGCACACCCCTCGCCACCGTCCTCCTCCTCACCGAGCACGCCGAGCACGTCGAGCACCAGCACGCATGCCCCATCTGTGCCCTTGCGGTGCTCCTCCTCCGGCCCCTCGCCATGGCTGCGGCCGCAGCACCTCGCCCCATGGTCGTAGTGCTCCTCTCCATGGCCCTCGCAGTGCTCCTCCTCCGTCCCCTTATCATGCGCTTAGGGTTCTGCTTTGCTTGCCATGCATGCGGTCGCCGCTCCGATCGATGCCGCTGCCATGCCATGGCGCCCGCTAGGTCAGCTTTGTTGTTGCTTGCCATGGAGCTGACCTCACGTGGCGTGGATCTGGATTGGAGGACCGCTCCGTGCGAGCGGGGGCCGTTGGGGTAGGGGATGCGAGGATGGCGGAGCTCGTGCAGAGGCCAGCGGCGTGAACTCGCGCACTAACGGACGGACGGACGGACAACGCAGAGCTCGGTCGCGCGGGCTGCACGTACGAACAGAAGGCACGGAGCTCGAGCACGGACGGACGACGGAGCTCGCTCGGAGTTCGGCAACGCTCGCGTGGTGGCCGGCGGTGGCACGCGCAGAGGCCAGCGACGCTCGCATGATGGGCGACGGTGGCGCGGAAGGTGCGGTAGCGACGAAGAAGAAACACCGGTCACGACGGAAGGTGAGGGGAACAGGCCGCGTCGCTGGTACAAGCCTAGCTTGCTAGGAACGGTGGGATCGAGCGTTTCCAGGCCAGGCCAGGCCCCCCTCGTTTGTATTAGTTGGGCCAGGCTTAGGAGCTTAGCCAGGCAACCAAACACGTGAAAATTGTATTACAAAAGTCTGGTTAGATCCTTAGCAAGTAACCAAACACACATATAGTACACATGTATAGCTTATATTAAGCCTATAACTTTAATAACACATAGGCCCCTTTCGTTTCGCTGAAAAAACAAGCCGAAATACTGTTCCGGTTGATTTGTTATGAGAAAAAAACACTGTTTCAGCTAAAAAAATAAGCTGAAAACTACGGATTATAAGAGAAGCGAACAGGGCCATATTGAGCAATGGTGTTAATTAAATTAAGCATTCTCCATCTTGTATCCATAGGACCGTCTACAAAAATTTGGGGCCTCGGAGCGAACTACCAGTGAGGGCCTAAACTTTACCGTATTCAAATATAATATAAACAAAAAATAGAATTAATTTAGAGCTTCAATCAGTTACACCTAAAAATTACAGAGGGCTTTTGTCCAACTCCCATCGTGTGAGCGCCCGCCCAGTCTTCGAGTCCGAGCCCTTGGTGTGTGCGCCCGTCTACAGACTCCGTATTGCCTCACCCCACTTGCTTGCCAGGCTGCGAGCGGGAGGTGCCGGACCTACCAGGCGATAGAGGATTCCTCTGGGAGAGTCGCCAGGATAGCCCGCTCTTGCCCGGCAGCACCATCCGCCGTTCTAATTCCAAGGTGTTGGGCTTCCGGTTGCACTTTTTTTGGCCCAGTGGCGCCTCTCTCAAACCAAACTACAAAAGCCCACGCTTATCACAACCTCATATGGCAATAAGCTCTCCATGTTTTCTTATCCAAACAGCTTTTGTAATTTATATTTCTTAGAAATAAATTCTATGTGTAATTTATCCAATAAATTTCAAGGCACTTCAATTCAATATGAAAAGTAATTGCTGGAACAAGAGTCTTTGTTATAAATGTTTGCATCCTCTTATGAAGCACATCCTTGTTAATCTCATACTGCCCCAAAATCAGCTTCGGATCCATTTTTTAACCCAAACACTCTTCCACCATCAAATCTGAAGTCACCAAAATAGATTCAGGGACCAGATTCACGGATTCCATGGTGTACCTCAAGGGGTGCTCTAAAAACATAAGTTTCGTACATCCTCGTGAAAAGGTGTTAGTAATAGAGATGACCCTAATAGCCACTACTTGCCTAGCCTATGCAATACAAGCAAGCCCCCTACGCAATTATATATATATATATATATATATATGTAATTATACTTGTAGATTTCTTAATATGTTAGTCTAAGCCACAAGCCACTTGCGCCATCGTAGGCGTGGGCAAAAATTCATGACCCTGGTGTAACGCACGGGCATATATCTAGTATGTAATTAAAGGCTTTGCTTGCTAGGATGGATATTTTAACAAAATAAGTGGTCTTCTCGTCTGCTCAAATCGAGACCATGTTGGCATGTGGTTTAGTTTGGGAAACAAAGTGAAATATTTGTAGTGTGCTAGTGCTAGACTGCTATGATATGCTAGTCGTCTGTATAGGGGCACTACGTACCACTGAAATCATGTTGGCCCCGTTCGCGTGCCCTTAAACCCGACTTGATCTGCTTCTTTTTTTCATCCGAAACAGTATTTTCCTCTCATAAATTCCTCCAGATTCCTCCAAATTCCTCCAAGCGAACGGGGCCGTTCTTGCATAAATAAATGTTGAATAATCAAATAATACAAATTGTAGCCATGTGTATTAGAATGGTTGTTGACAATATGTGCTGGCCAAGTGTGTAAGTTTTGAAATCCAATAACCTACATAGATGAGATACTCTTTGTGCTCACTTTTTTGTTGCCTGCAATTCATAGCTTCAGATTAACTATAGTTTCACAACAGTAATGACCTATGGTAATTAATTTCATTGCGTTACAGATTGTAATCATACCTTACGTTCTTGCACTCTTTAAAGTATTGTTTTTTTCGCAATTTAAAAACAAGAGAACACCAGGAGCCGGCCTCGGCCTCAGCGTGGCCGCGTCATCGAAATGATTGAGGGCTCTTGGATTGGGATCCAACGGTGGCGCGATGGCCCTAGCCAGATCGGCCGCTAGCGCAATGGGCCTAGTGTAACACCCCTAGTGTTACGGACTTAGTTAGCACTGAGGTTAAGGCCTAATAAACTCTAGTGTATATGTTTTCCAGAATTTTAAAAATAAATCCTCACATGAAATGGTAAGGTGAACCTGGTGTGACTTACTTTTGTGAATAAAAGAATTAAATAAGTGTTGCTAATCAATTTTTCTTTGGTACTTAAAAGCTTTTAAATAATCTTGGGAACAAAAGTTATTTAGGGTTTGTTTTGAAAAAGTACGAAGAAAGTGCTTAAAATGCTTGATAGCAATTCTAGCAAATAAATAGTGAGTGGCTTGTCCTATTTGATTAAGCATGAAAAACAATTTTTATAAACAAAAATAAAATATAACTTGTATTTAGTACTGAAATAAAATTTGAAGTACAAATCTGGTTGATGAAAATGCAACTTTTGTTTTGATGAATAGATGTTGTTTAATAGTATTTTTGATAGCTCGAGAATTGAATGTGGAGTTCAATTTTAGCTTCTAGAACTAAAATGACCCAAGTCTGAAAACCTAATGATGATGTCGTTTTGGCATTTAAATTTTGATTAAATTTCTTAAACACTGGATCCATGTTTTTATACTGTTGGTTGCACCGTAACGGGTACCTTGACATGGTGTAGTTCATAGACTAGTTTGGTTTTACGTTGGCGTTGCAAAAACTACCTAAACTTCGTTGAAACGAGCTGTAGACCATGTTGTTAGCGCTCTGTTCGTGAACCGGCGTTCAGCGTGACGAACTCATGTTGGCATCCTTTTATCTCCCTCTCTGGTTGCTCTCTGGTCATGACGATTGCTTTGTTAGGTCACTGTTAGTATCAACTTTAGGTTAGTGGAATTGGTTGAACCCTGATTGTGTTGATCAGTAGCCTTTGCTTCACTTTAAAATACGTGCACGACACCGATTGCAGTCGTTCGACCTAAGTCCGCTATCTCCGCGCGTGCACGGGCGCTGCTGGTGCTGAGCCCAAGCAGTGCCGGGCTATTGCTGCTGGCCAGCTCGCGCTGCCGGTCGGTGCCACGCGGCATCCCTGGCCCTACGTTGGTCGGTCTCGGCTACCTACGGCCTTGCTCCCGTTGTTGCTCAATGTGCGCTCTACACTTGAGTGGATGGCCGCTGTGCCGCGGGTAGGGGCGAGCTGCGACTGTGGCTGCCTTCGCTTGGCCACCATGGCACTCGCTCCACCCTCCAATTCACCTACCGCGTCGAGCCTCCGGGCATGCGCCACGGCCCACCACATCGGGGTCGACTGGCCCCGGTCACAGTGGCGATGGTGATGCCTCTCTACCTCGCCTTGCCCCGCTAGCTGACCCGGTGAGCCCCGCTCAGGTCCTACCACTACATTCCAAGCATTTTGCACCAAGCCACCATATCTCGTCATCTATGCACACATGCTTGTGTTGCTGCCATCAATTGGAGTCACCCCATATTAACTTGCTCAGGCTCGTTCGTGTGCCCTCTCCACGACCGCACCGTGCGCGGGACCACCGCTCCTTCTTCCCTCCAAGCGTCAGCGAGCTTCGCCGCATAATTTCTTGCTCCGATGGGTAGCTTAGGAAGTCGGCTAGTTGTCTCTTTCCCCTTAAGCCCGATAGAGTACAACCGGCTGGCAATTTGGCACTTTGCTCGCCGCCGGTCATGTGCGCCGCCGAGCCGATACATTTGGGGGTAAGGCCCGTAGGGTTGATAGCAGTTCAATTGCTCGTAACCCCAAACTCGCCTTGACTCCCTCTATCCGGTGCTCATGCTATTTTGGCCAGGGTACTCATCGGTGGTGTGGTGACGCATCGGTGTCCGCCTCGGAGCATCGCCGCCGGGCTCGCGCGCATGTGGCCAGGTCATCTCGACCCTCCTTTGCTTCAACCATCACCTCAGCACGGACCGCGATGAGCCTCTAATGCTTCCCCACCGTCTCTACTCTTATATTAGTGTCCTAGGTCATCGGAACGGTCATGCTGCCACACGGTCCAGCACGACGTCGAGGATAGACTTCGGTAGTGCATCATCGAGTTTCCTTCCACTTTGCATCGCTGCACGTTGGCCCGTAGGTCCCCATCGGCCAGTTAGATATGCCGATTAGGCCTTAGTTGGCCGGCTTAGCCACTGTAACACCTCGGTGTTAGCCTTGCATAACTTGACTTGCATAACATGAGCATGATCATCAAGCATTCATAAACAAGCATTTACAATTGAAACATTGAATTGAAACATCTGCAACGTTTGCTTGTTATTGCATGTTTCTTAAACATATGCAACTTTTCTCGTTATTTCATGTCTCCATGTGTCTATGCATATGATCATGAGTGGACACATGTACTTGGTGGATGTGAGTCACACAAACATGTAGCAACACCTAGGGTAGCAAATAGGACTTTGTTCATGGTCACCTTTCATGAACCAACACTTAAGCTTTCATGTGATTAAACTACATAGCACTATGAGTGACTAATACATGAAATGATTGAATGACCTTGCAAATTGCTTAAACAGGTTTAGAGTATCTTTATGAACAACTTTGATATTCATGGTTAGGGGTAATTAGGTCATTAAGCCATGATTTGAAGTGTATCATCATGTAAATGTGACATGTTTGACCAAGTTTGAACTAGGTGTTAGAGACCTTGCATGGAGGAGATCACTAAAGCAAAATTGTAGTATTTGACATAAGGAACAACTTTTATTTTTGGGTCATTGACTGATTTAGCTTCTAACATGCTTAAATTGGTCCCACAAAAATCAGCAAAATCAAGATTTCAACACTTAAGAAAATTTTTCTAAGTCTTGTACCCTAACCGTGCTGACAGCCGACCTTGGGGGTGATCTAACTTGAATTCGGTTGCGAATTGAAACATGGTTCCTTGACAAGAGTTGTAGCTGGTACATGGTTCTACAAATCCTATTTAGACTATTTATACTTTGGATCCATGGATTGGCAGTTAATTGGCCGGCAAAACTCATCATCAGACTCGGCATTGCGTTAACTAAATGAACTAAATGGAGAGCTTCAGTGGCCGACCGGTTCAGACCTTGGTCGCCGCATGGACGCGAGGTTGGTCGCGCGTCGCCGGCGCCCTGCCCAGCGCGGCAGAGCCTGGCCAGAGAGCGCGTTTAAGTCGCCTGCGCTCGCCCGCTCCATCCCGCGCTTCATTTTCCTTTCCCGGCTCCTTCTTCGCTGGCCAAAGCACCACCGCAGCCGCCAAGCACCTCCCCGCCTCCGCCGTCGCCATAGCCAGCTCCAGCCAGCACTGAGCCACCCATTCGCCACCGCAACAGCATCACCGTCTTCCCAGCAACTCCCGGTGTCCCCCATTGCCCACTGTTCCAGCTTGGTAAGCCACCGCAGCACGCAACACCTCGCCGGAGATTCGCCGCTAGCCCCGTTACCGTGGCCACGTCGCCTCCGTCCACCATTGGCCATGATAGCTTGTGGTATAGGATCGCCGTGGTCTAGAGATACTCGTCCAAGCCTTAGTTGGAGCCGCCGTAGCTTCCACCGGCGCCTCGCCGTCGTCCAGCGCCACCGCTCCGCCATGAGCGTCACCGCCGTTGCTAGCACCGACGAGCAGTCCCACCAAGTAGATGGTTGTGTGCGCAATGTCGAGTAGAACATCTGGTGATGATGTCACCGCCGGCAACCCCGTCATCAGCGAGCTCCGCTGTTCCCGCGTCGATTCCACGCCATTGCTCTGTTCCGTTTCATTGACATGTGGGGTCCCCTGACCTGTGGGTCCCGCTTGTCAGCGACTCCAACTTGAAAGCTAGTTCATTTAAATCCAGATCTGGTGTTGTTTTGTGATTTTTATATCTCTAGTTTGGTAGCTTCAAAAATTTGTGAAATAAATTTGGTAATGTTCCTTAGGAAGTGTAGTATTTAGAAAAAATATGTTCTTGACATTTACAGTAGAAATTTTTGGAGATTTAAATAGAGATTTGAAATGTGCTTTTGAATGCATGCAAATTTGTTTATTTTATATCTAGAGTTCCTGTGCTCCAAAAATTATGAAATTTTTGTGGTAAGCTATTCTTGTCATATATGAACTCTAGTAAAAATTTGAGGATCAGTGCATGTGTAGATTTATAGTTATAGATTTTTCTTTTATAAATAGTTAATCCTTGTATGAATTTTTATAAATTATTTGTGAATCCAAAATTCATGAAATTTGTTGGAGGTAATCCTAGTAGTATATGGATGCTAAGAAAAATAGGAAATCTGTTGCTTGACACTTTTCAATAGGGTTTTCCCTTTTATGCTATTTCAAGCCTTGCTGCCTTGCTATTTTTGTATAGGATGTTCTACTTGGCAAAATGACATGAAATTTTTATAGTAGTCCTTTGATAGCATTAGTAAGGCACTGTAAATTTTTAAGAATCTTTGATGCACATTTGATATATATTTATTATTTAACCTATGTATCCAAATAAAATAATAAAGGCATATAAAGAAATAGTTTAGGCTTCACCATTATGTTTTCTTGGATGTATTTGGTATGCTTAAACTGTTGGTAGACTTCGTGTTGTCAAACTTTGAATGATTACATGAAGTAGAAGTATTGTTACATTGTAATGTGAATTAGATTAGTTTCCGGACAGATTCTGTAGTTGGATAAGTTGCATGATAGGGATGATGTTTGCTGTAAAAATGCTTAATAACAAAGTTGTAGATAATTTGATAAGCTTTCCAGAAAGTCTAAGATCACTGTATTTGGATTAGTAGAACTCCAGTTATGAGCGAAACAAGTAGATGCTATTTTGTGGTATAGTCGGAAGTAGTTAATTAAATAATCGAGAAGATATATGCACCTACTCAATAAACATGATGCACTTGTTAACACATATGCATTCGTAATACTTATGCCCAAAGTTTTAAATAGCGGGCTAAACCTCTTAGCGGCGGCCTCTCCAAAAGGCTAAGAAAGGCTATAGCGAGCTAAATAGCGGGCTAAGCCATTTAGCGGCTGAGCAAAAAATATGTCAAACATCATGTAATTTTACACATAATAAAGATATAGAAGATGAAAACATTACAAATACCAATACGGACAGATAGTTCAAAGTCTTACCAATAGGAAATTGTGTCGAATGGCTAGGGTTATGCCTGGGATAGCTTCATATCCCAGCAATTTGGGCCTGCACGTTAATTGGGCCGATGGAAATGAAAGCCCAGGCCAAATAGCGGTGCTAAATGAACCACAATTTAGCGGAATTAGCGCGCTATTAGCCGCTAATAGCGGGAAAAATCGTTTAGCGTTAAAATCCTGGTAGCTTAGCGTTGGTCTTCCAGATCCGCTAAATAGCGCTATAGCGTCCGCTATAGCGCGCTATTTAAAACTTTGCTTATGCCATATTCATGCATCTCGGATCGGAGGAAGAGATAACGTTGCTAGAATTCGAAGAAGCAGAGGAACGGGACCAGCAGGAGAATCCGCAAGCCGCAGCTCCCGAAGGCGCGGAGCAGAATCCTGAAGATCTTCCAGAGTGTCCTGACCACCGCCCTACTTCCTTTCTGCGAGGCAAGCCCCAGAGCATTCTAAGTCTCCCAGTATTTTACAAATGTTTACTTAAGTGCTTATGATTGATGCATTAGGTTATAAGAGTTGAATGGAACCACTTGATGCATATAAATTCCTTGTTCAGATATTACACCGTTAACTAGTATAGGTCCAGGATCGAATATATGCTTAGCCATGCTTAGACCGGTAGAAGTCGGGTGATGTCCTGTCACCTGCGAGATATAGGTGGATACTGGAGCACGGTTGGCTATATCTGCTATCGTAGAACAGAACCATGGGGTAAAAGTAAATCGAGACCGGGCGGGATATCGATAGAGAAGCAACAAGGCATGGAGGTCTTGGGTGTGGATCTATCCCCGTCTGTGTCGGTTAAGGACCGTACCGTTGTTGGCGCTTCTGATAAGATTGAACACATGCCTCTCACTTAGCTAGCCAGAAAACTCATTCCGACCGTGAAGCCGAGTAATTCAACTCAGGCCGGACCCGTTCTATTGTGCGCTCCTTTTGGGGAACAATCAGACTAAGCCCATGGGCAGGCTTGGCCTAAACATCATGGCATCTGGTGTTCCAGATTGTGCGGCGCGGTACGAACCCACGAAATGTGTACCTGAGTTGTACCAAAGGTTACCTAAAGCTATCGTGGCTGGTAGACCTGGGTTTGTGTTAGGAATAAATTTCCAGCTGGTTGAAATCGATTCGAATCGCCGTCTCTCCCGGATAGTGAGAAACTTGGCTAGTCCCAACATCGTAGTAACTGTATTATGAAACATGATGGTTCGGATGAATATGGAATTACAATACCTGCTATGGTTACTATTGTTTGCTTTTAAATTAATATACCACATGTTTGGCACAGGATAGTTGCTAAATCTAGAAATGGATAGTTATAATTAACTTGATAAAGGAATCATAATTGTACAATGAGTCAATTGCCTTTTATGCAAAATGTTGTCAAGTTACATCCACTTATACAGCCTTGCATAATCCTTGGAGTCATTTTATTTCTGGTTCATGACGGGTAAGTCTAGCCGAGTACCTTCTCGTACTCAGGGTTTTATTTCCCATTGTTGCAGATGGCACTGTGTATCATGGTTATTGAAAGAGTTGCTTCTATCCCACCGTGGATGAGGAGTAAGCCTTGGGCAGGCTTCTTTATTAATCCCTATCTTTGCTTTTGTGGACCGTGATCCTACTTGGCATTGTATCAAACTATGTTGGAAACTTTATTTTCGAACTTAATTGCTTCCGCTTTATTCTATCAAACTCGGTTTGTAATAACTTTTATTCGTACTCTGATGGAGAAATGTATCTGTGAACTTTATGTAATATGTGGCATGTATGTTGAATCATGTACGATCTTGGTTGTTGTAAATCATTTATCGAGACCCGTCGTGGTACTCGACGGACTACCGGGTTTATATGGGTTCAAGTATGACAGTGCGACCACTTGCGGGCTACCATTGTACTTGTACTCTTATAAATTGGTCGGTTCTGCGACAGCTGGTATCAGAGAAAGATTCAACGTTAATTGTCACAAGTGTATTTAAAACAAAAGTTTTTGTTTTCCAAAAACCCTTCTCTAGCAACTAATAGTTATATAATAGGTATTTGAAATCTAAAGTGTGCTAATGATCACTTTCCTTATGCCCAAATTAAGGACTATTAGGTGGCTATTTAAGTACTAACATGGGGGTTTTTACTTCGTCGTCCATACGGCGTGCTATTGTATGGATACCATTCACTTGAGTGGTAATGTATGGATCAAATGCCTCTACGCCAAGGTAAGATGATGAGTGTATGACCGCAAGAGGTGAGCGTGTGGTCGGAAAGAGTTAGCTTTGGTACGGCTATGTATGCATGCTTGCATGTGTATATGGTACGTATTTAATTATGGGTTTAAATTATTGTCGGGTAGATTGATACGGAAGTATATGTATGGGTATACATATATGGAAGTATTTACAATTACATTCCACATATTTCATTATGGGTTTAGGGCTGAAATGAAATTCCTATGCAGGTACACTAACAATGAAACGTGTAGCTCGACTAGTTACGCTATTTATGAGGGAACGTATGTATGCCACCGTGTCTACCGTTAGAAACAAATTTTTCCTAAGTTTGTGAGGACGTACGGAACGAGCATGCATCATGATAATTACCATTCACATAACTACATTGTTCCTCCCCTTATAAAATTCTTACTCGGTTAAGTAACTCTTATCCATTATGGCATTGTCTCACCAAGTGGTACATGTTAATGGTGCAGATGGCACGCACAAAGCAGACCGCTCGCAAGTCCACCGGAGGTAGAGCTCCCAGCCGTTAGCTTGCTCCACGTACCCGTCAACGTCACATGTTTCTTGGAGAGTTTGGGATGCCTACACTCTTGTGGAGAGTGCTCAGCAATGTAGGCTATCCTGATGGAATGGAGCCCCGCTACTTCTGGGCAAATGAGCAGTTAGGGGAAGGTATCTTGGTTACTGTGGAGGTCGTTGTTCATCCCCAAGGTGATGATTCTGAGTGGACAGGTTGGTGTTATGAGTCAACTGGCAGGACTGCTGAAGAAGCAGCTAGCAGGGCAGCCTTTGGGATCCTGAGGGATATCATGGATCGTTTTCCTTAGGAGCTGGCAGCCGCTTTGGTTGGAGTCTTTCCGAGGGGCAACCCCTCCCCTGACTCATGGCAGCAGGCAAGAGGAAGATCTTTAGAGATTGGTGCAGCCGAAGGGCAGAACATTGATAACTCTGCCATGAGCGCCCTATTCACAGTGATGAAGGTGTTAGATGGAGTAGAAGGTAGCCTCAGACGTGTGTCTGGTGCTCTTGGTCATGCCCGCGAGGACCGACGTCAGCTTTAGAGGGAGCACGACGCCGAGATTGAGAGGCTCAATGTAGAGATGGCTCGGTTAACTCACCAGAGGAATGCAGCCTGGTCCAGGGAAGATGTTCTGAGAGCTCGATAGTTTGAGCTGGGGCAACAGCTGGCCAATGCAGAAGAATACAACGATAACCTACATGAAAAGGTTCATCTGCTGAATAACCAGCTCCACCCTTATGTTCCACCTAGAGCCGTAGAGATGGATCAAGAAGAAGTGGAGCCTGAAGAAGAAGTGGAGCCTGAAGAAGGGGATGATCCTACGTCTGACCTCGATAGTGATCATGATGAGGATTAGATCACTTAGTACTTAGTGGAAGGGCTAATGTATCACCTTTATTCATGTAATGGACCTGTAGTTCAAAATTGGTAGTAATAATCCGACTATCATGTAATGTGGTTAATCGCACGACTATCGCACGTTTGGTTGAACATCAATGCGATTCCAGTCCTTTGTTGGTAATCACGATTTAAATTTGCATCCATTATGAGCGCGATAAGTGGTCAAATTGGGGATGTCATGTTGCGAGAATGAATAGTTATGCCTCTGTTTTTATTGTGATTTTGAGAATTTGCTCCAGTAATTTCAGTTTGGCATGAGTACATAATTCATCTGCAATCTCTTGACATCAACCAATAATCGCTTATTGTTGTAACTTCGCAGATGACGCGCACCCGTGCTGGAGCTGGTGGCAGCCAGGATGGCAACCATGATGACTTGCCACCCCCACCGCCGCCGTTTGCTCAGGAGTTCTTTACCCAGTTCCTGAGGAGCCAAAGGACAATGGAGGAAGCTTTGCGCCTCATCGCGCAAAACACCGCTCGTGGCCACCCACATCAACCAGGGGCCGAGCCAAATCAGCACAGTACATTCAAGGAGTTTCTGGATACGAAGCCTCCAATCTTCAAGGTGGCTGAGGAACCACTATAGGCTGACGAGTGGCTAAATACCATTGAGCAGAAATTTCGTCTGCTAAGGGTCACAGAGCATCTAAAAGCTGAATATGCTTCTCATCAATTGCAAGGACCAGCAGGGATCTGGTGGACACATTTCCTGTCGTCTTTGCCTGCTAATGCGCGAGTGACCTGGGAACAGTTCAAGCTGGCTTTTAGGGGACACCATATTCCCCCGGGCCTGATGCGCATGAAAGCCGCCGAATTTATGAGGCTCACTCAAGGAACAAAGACTCTCACAGAATATATGCACGCATTCAACAACCTTTCCAGATATGCTCCAGGTTTTGTGGATACTGAGGAGAAAAAGATAGAGAGTTTCAAGCGAGGTCTGGGTACCAAACTGATGAAGACCATGGCCAATTCTAGGTGTGCCATGTACAATGAGTTTATTAGTGATGCCTTGACCCAAGAAAACCACAACAACATGCATGCAGTTGCTAAGGGTCGCAAGAGGGCATATGAGGCCGGTGCCTCCGGATCTTTCCAGTCAAAAGCGCCTATCACAGCTAGGCCACAATTCCGTCCACTTGCACCCAAGTTTAGGCCTCCAATACCTAAAGCTCAGAATAACAGCCCCAAAAACCATTTCGTAAGGCATTCACTATTGCCTTGCCAAAAGGAAATGGCAGTCAAGACAGCTCCACCGGATTCAGAAATAATCAACCATGTTTCAACTGCAACCAACTGGGTCATTGGTCCAAGGAATGCCCCCACCCTAAGAAGAATGGCAACCAGAATCAGAACAATCAGAGGTAGGCGAATGCCAGGGCACGTTAGGGACACGTGCATTATACCACTGTTGAAGAAGTGCCCGCCGAAGAAGTTGTCACGGCTGGTATGTTTCTCGTCAACAAGCATCCCGCTGTTGTTTTATTTGATTCATGAGCTTCTCATTCATTTATGAGTCAAGCATTTGTATCTAGACATGATCAATAAATAATTGAAGTAAGTAAAGGGGGTTATAACATAAGTTCAGCAGGGGGTACTGTTACTACCAAAAAGATAGTAAAAAATGTACTCATCTCTATACAAGGGAGGGAGTACACAACGGATTTGATAATATTGCCCGGGTTATCGATAAGTGTAATCTTAGGCATGAATTGGATGAAGGATCATGGTGTTCTTATTGACACTAGCACCCGCACTATTATGTTGAGGGAACCCACGGGAGGAAATACTTTTCTAGTACCACTCTCCCGCAATTTTGAACTCCAACATTTAGCTTGCGCTATCCAAACCACCACACTTTGTGATATCCTAGTGGTTTGTGAGTTTCCGGATGTATTTCTAGAAGAATTACCAGGTCTACCACCGGATAGGGACGTGGAATTTAAGATCGAGTTAGTGCCAGGTACGGCACCCATATCAAGAAGGCCCTATAGAATGCCACCCAATGAGTTAGCGGAACTTAAGGTTCAATTGCAAGATCTATTGGACAAGGGTCTTATCCAACCTAGCTCATCTCCGTGGGGATGTCCAGCCTTATTTGTGAAAAAGAAGGACAAGTCACTGAGAATGTGTGTAGATTATAGACCACTCAATGCTGTGACCATCAAGAACAAATATCTGTTGCCCCGCATCGACATCTTGTTCGATCAGCTAGCGAAGGCAAAGGTATTCTCCAAAATTGACTTGAGATCAGGCTACCATCAGATAAAGATCAGACCGGAGGATATACCTAAAACTGCTTTCTCTACTAGGTATGGCTTATATGAGTATTTGGTTATGTCTTTCGAACTAACAAATGCTCCAGCCTACTTCATGTACCTGATGAACTCGGTATTCATGCCCGAACTTGACAAGTTCGTGGTCGTGTTCATCGATGATATATTGATTTATTCAGAAAATAAGTCAGATCATGAAGAGCATCTGAGGATTGTCCTATCCAGATTGAGGGAGCATAAGCTATATGCGAAGTTCAGCAAATGTGAATTTTGGTTGAGCAAAGTACCTTTCTTAGGTCACATCTTATCAAGAGATGGAATCTCTGTAGACCCATCAAAAGTACAAGAGGTAATGGATTGGAAAGCCCCAACTTTGGTTCATGAAGTTTGGAGTTTTCTAGGGTTAGCAGGATATTATCGTCGGTTCAATCTAGATTTCTCAAAGATAGCTAAGCCTATGACCAGACTACTTTAGAAGGATGAGAAGTACAATTGGACACCAGAATGTGAAACAACTTTTCACACCCTCAGAACTTTGTTGACTACAGCACCTGTGCTAGCACAACCAGACATTGAAAAGCCTTTTGATGTATTTTGTGATGCATCGGGAATAGGTTTGGGATGTGTGCTTATGCAAGAAGGAAGAGTTATTGCATATGCTTCTCGGCAATTGAGAAAACATGAAGTCAACTACCCTACACATGATTTAGAACTTGCAGTAGTTGTTCATGCATTAAAGATATGGAGACATTATTTGTTGGGCAATGTATGTCATATATATACTGACCACAAAAGTCTCAAGTATATCTTTACCCAACCAGAGCTGAACATGAGACAAAGAAGATGGTTAGAGCTAATTAAGGACTACAATTTAGAAGTGCATTACCATCCGGGAAAAGCTAACGTAGTAGCAGATGTACTCAGTCGAAAGTCTCATTGCAACCCTATAGAAGCATTATTGGAAGATGGTTTCAATTTGTTACACCCTACGGTACTACACAATATCACGATCAGTTGTTCACTTGAGAGCAAAATCATAGAGCTACAACAGACAGATGTAGGAATAAGTCACATCAAGAGAAAAATGCAAGAGCAAGAAACCAAACATTTTAGATTGGACGAAAGAGGTGTATTATGGTTTGAGGACCGACTTGTGGTACCAAAAGACCGAGAGCTGAGGAATCAAATTTTAGATGAAGCTCACTCGTCCAAATTGTCTATCCATCCGGGTAGTAGTAAGATGTATCAAGATTTGAAAACCCGTTTTTGGTGGACTAAGATGAAGAAAGAGATCGCAGCCTATGTTGCTAGGTGTGATAACTGCAGTAGAGTAAAAGCTGTTCATATGAAATCCACCGGATTACTTCAGCCATTGCCTATTCTAGGTTGGAAATGGGAGGAAATCAGCATGGACTTTATCACCGGCCTTCCAATGACGCCACAAGGTCACGATTCAATATGGGTTATTGTTGATCGTCTCACCAAGTCAGCACACTTTATACCCGTGAACACACGGTATATAGTTGGAAAATACGCTGAGATATATGTTTCCCAGATCGTGAGACTGCATGGATGTGGCAGAACCACCCGAAATAGCATACTTATGGAGGCGCTCGTCTTCCACCAGACACTAAGCACCCCGAAAGCCACTACCACGAGCGGTATCCGTCGGACACACCCCGAGGGAGAACCCGAAAGATCCACAATTTTTCCCCAATGATCCAATAATGAAAACGAGTTACAACACAAGTCCATCTCATACATTAGAGTTTCTGAAAAGTACATTATTACAATACCAAATACAGAGTTCGGAATGATAAACAGCGGAATATTAAAAGATAACATCTAGCGATAAGATAACGAGGATTTTGTCTGAGCCCACCAGAAGAATCCTCCACACAAGGTACTCCTCAAGCATCACCTGCAACAGGGGTAAATAAACCCTGAGTACGCAATGTACTCGCAAGACTTATCCGATAGTGGGAATACTTTCCTGACTCCAAGGAATATGCTAGGCTTTATGGTTGCTGGTTTTCTTTTAGCCAAAAGCAGTACTAATAGTGAGTCCTTATTGATATATTATTATTATCAGCCGTATTAAGTTTTTATCTAGTCAATCTATATAAGCACCTGTGCTACTTTCAAGCAAGAGTTGAGCAATCGATACTGTTTCTTCTCCTTTTCCACTTCCAGTTCTTACTACGGTGCTAAACCGTAGACAAGCCGTACCGGGTAACCCGGCGATTCGCGAATCAATGTGCCCAGCTGGGTGCCCCGAAGACACATGCCCCGCTTGTACCCTAGGCACAAGCGGGACTAACCCACCACTCTCCTATCCCAGGTGTCCAGGTCCCCGTCCAAACTTGGACTCCAAGCCCCCGCCTCTGAATCCCGGACTCAGTGCGGCGCAAGGACCTCCACCACCTCCTCTTCCCATTAGTCGGTCCGGAAAGAGCCGGATCCACGACAAGAGAGCAGCAAGTCTTCCCTACGCCCATATCCAAGTATGTGCTCGAGACAAAAGTCTGTGACTTGCCTAGAGTCATATGCAACGACCGGTCCTTAATCGACACAGACAGGGAAAAAGTGTAACCGGGCTATGCCTTGTTGGCCGCAGTACACAACCCCTCACACCCACCAGTATCAAATCCACATCCCTGTCCGGTCACCATTTTTCCTTCCCATTATTTCATCATGATATTATAGTGTAATCACCTATTTGCGAGTAACGTCAGGTTACTCACGCTACCGACATCCTGAGCATAGCAGCTACTCGACCTGCACTAGTAGGACTCAGGGTGGATATATCTATGCATGTAGTTTCCATAAAAATGCCTGTAACGTAAATGCATATCATATAAATATATTCAGTGATCATTTAAAAATAGGGGTTATGCACCGGGGCTTGCCTTGGGCAGGTGCCGAGTCAGCAAAGTCAGTACCCATAGGCTCCTGGGCTCCCTCCTGTGTGAAAAGCTCCTCCTCGTACTCCCCGATCACCTCGTCGTACTCCGGATCACCGACGGGTACGAAGTCTACCTGTTCGTGATCTACATGAAATGACGATGCAATGATTACACTATGGCAACAGCAATTCTCAATGCAAAATTACCTCTATTACATTACTAAGCGAGGTCTTCCTTCTAAAGTATAAGCTATATACCAGTACTACTAACATGTTTGACCGCGTCCTACATTCATACGATGACTACGGATATTCATACTCCTAATGCCAGTTTACGATAAAGCAAGGATAATAACTACGACATTAAACGACTCATTCTATGGTTACCATTTTTACAGCAAGTATATAAATGCCTAAGGAACCTACGGTAACGATTTCAAAGCTAAAGTTATCATCGGTTTACCACAACAAATCTTGCAATTAAAGATCGATATACCGCTAAGCTTTCTACTTCAAGCATATGAGCCTACCATCCTAACCGCTAATGGTGAACTAACTGTACTAACAGGTAGGCGACATTTTCACGAACCTAACAAACCTAGTTTTGCTATTTTTGGGCAACCATGCAATTTACTACAATTTATCGAAGTTGTATTCATAACAGGAAATAATTAAGCATTTCAAATTCTAGGAATTAATGAAAATCGAATCCTCTTTCGCCGGTCCACCACGCGTAGCCTAGTCCAGCGCGTGATCCCGCCACGCTGCGACAACAATGATCGGCATGCATGGCCCATGCGGAGGCGCTGCCCCCAGATGGCCAAACGACCCGCTGAAGGGAAGGCTGTCTTGCCGGTAAAAATGCACGAACACCCCGATTTAACTCAAAGATTTGCTATGAGCTCTACGGTACTATTTCGCTAGTCTACCATTTTACACCAGCACCCTCCCACTTCTTCTTCTTCACCGCGAGGAGGTCCCTGGCCCCCCCAGGGCACGCACCGGCATGACGGCACGGCACCGGGCGACCACGCCGGCCTCACCTGAACCCCTATAGCCTACCTAAGGGGTCGATAGGTACCTGGATAGCATGTAGAAGCTACTAGAGGCGACACGACGAGCAGAGATGCAGGCACAAACTCCCTCCCCGGTGGTGGCTCCTGACCTACAAGAGCAAGCGCGTTCCCGTGAGCAACATCGAAGGCGAGGCCAGCGCACGAGCTAGCGAGCACCAGGGAGTACTCACCGACACCCTTGCGTTGATGGTTAGGTTGGAGGCGGTCTGAGCAAGGCTGGCCACATGAGCTCGCGGCGGTGCGATGACGACCGACGGGGGCACTACCGCGGCGGTGGGGCTGGCCTGCTGCGATGCTACGACTGAGGTGGACGGGGTGCTCAGGAGGACATGGCGAGACTGTGTGTGCACTGAATCGATACGAGATGCACAGCGGGGCTGGTTCGCCGTTGGAGGACGTCGGTTCGGTCTTATGGAGCCGGTGCCACGGAATTAAGAAATTCCGATCATGTGCAAGGACACCTGACAAGAAGTGGGGACGGGGCGCAGCCAGACACCTAACGGAGCCGTGCCTAAAGCGAACTGAGACCTACGGCTATGGTTAAGGCGAATTGGGGAAAATTGCTTCGGCGACAAGGGGACAGTGGAGACAGGGGAAAACCAGGCGCGGTATGGCTCGGTCCTACGGTGGTCGCCAAAGCAATTACTGACCTGCACGGCCATGGGGAAACAGTAGGGCATGGCTCCAGGCGCCAGCCAGCAAGGTGTGGCAGCAAGCCGACGAATCACGATACGGCGACACAACGGGCAGGCGATCCCGACAAGGTCCACCGTCGAAAAGTCGATGCGAGGTGACGGCGGGCGGCAGACGTCCGTCAAACGCACAAACAACCAAGGTGATGTCAATGGCGCAGAACTGCCATGGCGACAGGCGACGTGCAGCGCGGGACCTGCGCGCTCCTGGCCAAAGCAGAGCAGAGCAGACGTGTGCGTCGCGTTTTGGTGGCCAGGAAAACGTGGCCGTGTCAGCGCGTAGGATGGGCCGACGCATGGCGGCGGCGAAAGGTCGCGTGAGGGCGGCGACATCGGCGCAGGAGGCCAGGACGCGTGGGTTGTGCGCACGTGCGGCGCAATGCGTGGCGTGCGCGGCGTGGCGATGGGCGCGGGCCCACGCGCGCAGCCGAGCAACCGGCAACCAAATGGAGTGGTGACCGCGCCCAGAGCTAAGCCAGGTGACGTGCACGACTTTTAAAGCAGCTAGAAAATGAGTACGCCGCGCTCCAAATGCTATTCCAATTGCTCGATGCGAAAAGGAGTACACCGAGCCATCACTCTCAGTCGCGACATTGCGCTACTTCTTAAGCCGATTGTTCTACAACTAATGCCAAAGGTGGCTTCGTCGACCACTTCAAACACTTACGCGGAGGACGTCGATTTGAAAGATTTCGCGTCGAAACCCCAAACCCGCTCCCAGGGACGTACTCGCTAGCCCTCCATGTCACCGACCACAACTTTTTATCGCCATTCCCAAAATGTTTTATAACATTTTGTGTTAACAAAATTTTGATTCAGGTAATAAACGCGTTATGTGACACGAAACATAACCTTTTTCTTTCCATTTCGTAAAAATGTTTCCAAGCCAAACATGGATTATAAAGCCTATCATACACCAATGCACATAAATCAGATGCTTATGAAATGTTTCAGCAAAACGTTACAATGTAACACCAGGGTGTTACAAATCTACCCCCCTAAAACAAAATCTCGACCCGAGATTTCATGTGCCTAGTGTGAGAAAGGGTATGGAGTACATTTTGCGCAAAACTAACTATCCGACCCCAAGAGGAGATGGGGTAATGCTTTGTTAAGTAGTTCTCTTGCTCCCAGGTGGCTTCGTCCTCTAAATGGTTTTGCCATTGTACCTTGTAAAACTTTATCACCCTGTTCCTGGTCACTCTCTCCTTCTCATCCAGGATTTTTATAGGATGCTCCACATAAGACAGATCAGGTTGGAGCGGAAGTCCTTCTATTTCCACAGATTCTTCAAGAACTCGTAGGCATTTCTTCAGTTGCGAGACGTGAAATACATTGTGAACTGCCGAGAGAATTTTAGGGAGTTGGAGACGATAAGCAACGGGACCACACTGTTGCAACACCCTATAAGGACCCACATACCGAGGGGCTAACTTTCTATGGACACCAAACCGATGTACTCCTCTCATAGGAGACACTTTGAGATACACATAATCTCCAGCTGCAAATTCTAAAGGCCTTCTTCGCTTGTCTGCGTAAGCCTTCTATCGACTCTGAGCTGACTTCAAGTGTTCACGAATTATATTTACTTTCTCTCGAGCCTTCTTTATGAAATCAGGCCTGAAGTACCCACGGTCTCCTACTTCAACCTAGTTTAGTGGCGTTCTACACTTCTGTCCATATAAAGCTTCAAATGGCGCCATGCGGATACTCTCTTGATAGCTGTTATTATAAGAAAATTCGGCCAGTTTCAAACATTGATCCCACTTCTCAGGAAAAGAGATTGTATAAGCCCGTAGCATATCCTCGAGCACCTGGTTCACCCTCTCGGTTTGACCATCTGTCTGTGGGTGGTACGCCGAGCTCCTGAGAAGACGAGTACCCAAACACTCCTGGAGTTTCTCATAGAAACAAGAGACAAAAACTGACCCTCTATCAGAGATGATGGTGAGAGGAACTCCATGTAGGGTCACAATCCGATCAAAGTATAACTCCACATACTTCTTTGCATTGTATCTAGTGTCCACCGGAAGGAAGTGGGCAGACTTGGTGAGACGGTCCACGATGACCCAAATAGAATCAAAACCAGAGGAGGTGCGGGGCAAACCCACAATGAAATCTAGGGAAATATCCTCCCATTTCCAAACAGGAATGGGCAAGGGCTGCAGATACCCAGGAGTACACATATGATATGCCTTGACTCTGCCACAAGTGTCACATTCCACAACGAACTGGGTGATATCTTGCTTCATGTATGACCACCAGTACAGCTTGCGCAGATCATGATACATCTTGTTGCTACCAGGGTGAATAGACAGCTTGGAATGATGGGCTTCTTGCAAAATCTTTCTTTTTAGCTCTTCATTGGATGGAACTACTAGTCTATCCTTGTATCTTATGACTCCTTGCTTATCAATGCTAAAATGAGGTCCACGCCCTTCTGCTAGCAACTTCTTGACGTGAGGAATCTCTTCGGATCTCCCTTCTATTCCTGAATAATTTGCTCCAGCAATTCTAAGGTCAAGGCAATCTGAGCAAGCACCTCAGTGTGGTGGAGTGACAAGGGTATTTCCTCAATCTGATGCGACTTACGACTCAAAGCATCCACCACCACAATGGCTTTTCCGGGATGATAGTGAACTTCCAAATCATAATCCTTGATCAACTCTAACCATCTCCTTTGTCTCATGTTTAACTTAGACTGAGTGAAAATATACTTAAGGCTCTTGTGGTCAGTGAAGATATGCACTTTGTTGCCCAACAAAGAATGCCTCCAAATCTTCAGAGAGTGAACTACAGCAGCTAGCTCTAAATCATGGGTAGGGTAGTTCACCTCGTGCTTCTTCAGTTGGCGAGAAGCATAAGCTATCACACGCCCTTCTTGCATAAGCACACACCCCAATCCCATCTTCGAGGCATCACAGTAAACATCAAAGGGCCTCTCAATATCAGGTTGAGCCAATATAGGAGCAGTGGTCAGAAAAGTCTTCAGGGATTGAAAAGCTTCTTCACAAGCTAGACCCCAAACAAAGTTAGCTTCTTTCTAGAGCAGCTTAGTCATGGGCTGGGCTATCTTGGAGAAATCAGGGATGAAATGTCGATAGTATCCAGCTAGCCCAAGGAACTGATGGATTTGGTGCACAGACGTTGGAGACTTCTAATCTAATACATCTTGCACCTTGCTGGGATCCACAGAAACGCCCTCAGGTGTCAACACATGTCCCAAAAACTGCACTCGATCAAGCTAAAACTTGCACTTGCTGAATTTAGCATATAGCTGGTGCTCCCTTAGCCGAGTCAGTATTATCCGGAGGTGACGGGCATGCTCTTCCTCATCCTTGGAATAGATTAAGATGTCATCAATGAAAACTACCACAAACTTATCTAGCTCCGGCATAAAAACTGAGTTCATCAGGTACATGAAGAAGGCCGGGGCATTGGTGAGGCCAAAAGACATCACTAGGTATTCGTATAACCCATACCTAGTGGAGAAAGTTGTCCTTGGTATATCCTGTGGCCTGATCTTGATCTGATGGTAGCCTAACCGAAGGTCTATCTTCGAGAACACCATGGCACCAGCTAACTGATCAATCAAAGTATCAATGCGGGGCAAGGGATACTTGTTCTTAACTGTTACCGCATTGAGGGGGCGGTAATCCACACACATCCACAGTGTACCATCCTTCTTCTTCACGAAAATCGTTGGGCAACCCCATGGTGAAGAACTTGGGCGGATGAAACCCTTGTCCATCAACTCCTCCAGTTGCTTCTTCATTTCTGCTAGTTCTCTTGGGGCCATGCGGTACGGACGTCTAGAGATAGGAGCAGTACCAGGCTCAAGTTCAATGGAGAATTCTACCTCACGGTCCGGTGGCAATCCAGGAAAATCCTCAGGGAAAACATCTGGGAACTCACATACTACTAGAATGGAGGTAAGATCAGGAACGGCTTCAGCATGGGCAGCAATAGGTAAGACCGGTTCTGAGGGTATGATGATAGACATCCTATCCTCAGAAGACGGAAGCCATAACTCTACACTTCTTCTCTTCATATCCAATACTACCCCATACACCCGCAACCAGTTCATCCCAAGAATAACATCAATGCCTTGCCTAGGCATTATCATGAACTGTAGACGGTAAGTGTGGGTGGCTAATACCAAACTTACTGTATCCGTGCGGGTGTTGATGAACATCTGAGAACCCGTAGTACGGATCTTATAGGCATACGGTATAGCCACAAGTGATAAGTTGTGCCGTTCTACAAACCCCATGCTCATAAAGGAATGCGATGCACCAGAATCAAACAACACCAAAGCTGGATGGGATTCGATGGTAAACATACCAGCCATAACTGTCTCCTGATGCACAACTTGCTGAGCATCCATGAAGTGCACCTGACCGGATCTGCTGGGCACCTTCCTCTTGATGAAAGTCCTCTTAACCAGCCTGGAATTTGCAGACTGCTGAGACGGCTTAGCTGTCTGCTGCTGAGGACACTCCCTGGCATAGTGGCCCTCCTTGCCACACTTGAAACAAGCACCAGGCTTGTTCCCGAATCCCTAACGAGGTGAGACCTATTGTCCCTGAGTCTGCTGGGGCTGCACCTGCTACTGAGGTGCCTTGTACTGAGTAGCGAAAGTCTGTGAGGTCTGCTAGGGTGACCAGAACGGAGGCCAGCCGGATGGTTGATAGGACCCCCGCCTCACAATTTGCACCTTCTAAGTATGAGGGTGGCTGGAGGATCCAGCTGCCACCCTCCTCCGCTTCCAATCCACCTGAGATGCTCGCTGAAAACCCTCAAGAGCAATGGCGGCGTTCATCAGAGCCCCAAAGGTCTGATAGTTTCCTAGGTACAGTTTCTCCTGAAGAACAGGAGTGAGACCACGAAAGAAGCGATCCTTCTTCTTGTCATCCGTGTCCACCTGACTACCAGCATACTGAGCCAAGTGGTTGAACTGATTCACATACTCCATTACCGTCCTGCTCCCCTAACGCAACTCCATGAACTCGGTCACCTTCTGGTGGATAACGCCAGCAGGTATGAAGAACTCACGGAAGGCGGTGGAGAACTCCTGCCACGTTGCCGGATGATCCGACAGCTCTGCGGCCAGGAAAGTCTCCCACCAGGCACCTACGGACCCCAAAAGCTGCTGGGACGCAAAGTGCACTATCTGCTCGTTGGCCACTCCGAGCAGCCAAAACTTCTGCTCCAGCGTGCGAAGCCAGTGCTCCGCCTCCAACAGATCGTCCGACGGCGTGAACATGGGCGGGTGGGTCTTGAGGAAGTCCTGATAAGAGGACTGTCCCTCAGGACGGCGAGCACCACCCCCATTCCCACCGTTGCCTCTGGGGCCTCCACGGGCGATACCCGCGACAGCCTATGCCATAATCTCCAAGGCACGAGCAGTCTCCTGTCGAGTCACGGCTGACTCCCGACGAGCAGCCAACAACTCCACCATGACCTCCACAGCGGACAGCGGCGGAGGCGGTGGTGGCGGCGGGAAGGGATGAGGAACCAAAGGTGGAACCTCCCGAGCTCCCTCGTTGTCACGCTCAAAGGCCCGAGCAATGTCACCATGGCCCTCGTTGGCCACTCCCGAACTGGCGCTCCCACGTCCGGACCTCAGATTCATCTGTAAGAGAGACGAACCACCCATTAGGATACCCTCCCAATTAGACTCTAGGGATTAAAGAGATGGTAGCACATTTATTAAAGTATTCATTAAGTTAGTCCTACCCATTTACTACTTTCATTATACGTGAAGGGGATTCCTAGTTCAAAAGATGCTATTATATCATGCATGCTTCGACCTATACGTTCACTCAAGCCGAAATATAGCGGCGTTCGTAACATTTTTGGCACATCACACACTCACTTTCCGTATACTAAGTGATTTCTTACGCAACGTAAGTCAGTGTACCTGCAGAAAACTGATTAGGTAAAACCAGTGCCGCTATCCTAGATATACCATATAGCTAGGGCTTATACTTATATAACTTAACTTAATCGCATCCTACTTTTCACAAAACTTTTGTTGGTCAAACTTTTAGTTTTGTAAAAGAGTGAGGAACTCGTGACCATTATTGGCTCTGGTATCAACTATGGCAGAACCACCCGAAATAGCGTAGTTACGGAGGCGCTCGTCTTCCACCAGACACTAAGCACCCCGAAAGCCACTACCACGAGCGGTATCCATCGGACACACCCCGAGGGAGAGCCCGAAAGATCCACAATTTTTCCCCAAGGATCCAATAATGAAAACGAGTTACAACACAAGTCCATTTCATACATTAGAGTTTCTGAAAAGTACATTATTACAATACCAAATACAGAGTTCGGAATGATAAACAGCGGAATATTAAAAGATAACATCTAGCGATAAGATAACGAGGATTCCGTCTGAGCCCACCAAAAGAATCCTCCACACAAGGTACTCCTCAAGCATCACCTGCAACAGGGGTAAATAAACCCTGAGTACACAATGTACTCGCAAGACTTATCCGATAGTGGGAATACTTTCCCGACTCTAAGGAATATGCTAGGCTTTATGGTTGCTGGTTTTCTTTTAGCCAAAAGCAGTACTAATAGTGAGTCCTTATTGATATATTATTATTATCAGCCGTATTAAGTTTTTATCTAGTCAATCTATATAAGCACCTGTGCTACTTTCAAGCAAGAGTTGAGCAATCGATACTGTTTCTTCTCCTTTTCCACTTCTAGTTCTTACTACGGTGCTAAACCGCAGACAAGCCGTACCGGGTAACCCAGCGATTCGCGAATCAATGTGCCCAGCTGGGTGCCCCGAAGACACATACCCCGCTTGTACCCCAGGCACAAGCAGGACTAACCCACTTGGACTCCAAGCCCCCGCCTCTGAATCCCACACTCAGTGCGGCGCAAGGACCTCCACCACCTCCTCTTCCCATCAGTCGGTCCGAAAAGAGCCGGATCCATGACAAGAGAGCAGCAAGTCTTCCCTGTGCCCATACCCAAGTATGTGCTCGGGACAAAAGTCTATGACTTGCCTAGAGTCATATGCAACGACCGGTCCTTAATCGACACAGACAGGGAAAAAGTGTAATCGGGCTATGCCCTGTTGGCCGCAGGACACAACCCCTCACACCCACCAGTATCAAATCTACATCCCTGTCCGGTCACCATCTTTCCTTCCCATTATTTAATCATGATATTATAGTGTAATCACCTATTTGCGAGTAACGTCAGGTTACTCACGCTACCGACATCCTGAGCATAGCAGCTACTCGACCTGCACTAGTAGGACTCAGGGTGGATATATCTATGCATGTAGTTTCCATAAAAATGCCTGTAACGTAAATGCATATCATATAAATATATTCAGTGATCATTTAAAAATAGGGGTTATGCACCGGGGCTTGCCTTGGGCAGGTGCCGAGTCAGCAAAGTCAGTACCCATAGGCTCCTGGGCTCCCTCCTGTGTGAAAAGCTCCTCCTCGTACTCCCCGATCACCTCGTCGTACTCCGGATCACCGACGGGTACGAAGTCTACCTGTTCGTGATCTACATGAAATGACGATGCAATGATTACACTATGGCAACATCAATTCTCAATGCAAAATTACCTCTATTACATTACTAAGCGAGGTCTTCCTTCTAAAGTCTAAGCTATATACCAGTACTACTAACATGTATGACCGCGTCCTACATTCATACGATGACTACGGATATTCATACTCCTAATGCCAGTTTACGATAAAGCAAGGATAATAACTACGGCATTAAACGACTCGTTCTATGGTTACCACTTTTACAGCAAGTATATAAATGCCTAAGGAACCTACGGTAACGATTTCAAAGCTAAAGTTATCGTCGGTTTACCACAACAAATCTTGCAATTAAAGATCGATATACCGCTAAGCTTTCTACTTCAAGCATATGAGCCTACCATCCTAACCGCTAATGGTGAACTAACTATACTAACAGGTAGGCGACATTTTTACGAACCTAACAAACCTAGTTTCACTATTTTTGGGCAACCATGCAATTTACTACAATTTATCGAAGTTGTATTCATAACAGGAAATAATTAAGCATTTCAAATTCTAGGAATTAATGAAAATCGAATCCTCTTTCGCCGGCCCACCACGCATGACCATCCAAAGACGTGATCCCTTGCATGCCATGACAAAGATCGGTAGCATGCCCATGCTGAGGAGGCGCTGCCCAGATATAATAACGGCCCGTGAAGGGAAGGCTCACACAGACCGGTAAAAATGCACGAACACCCCGATTTAACTCAAATTTTGCTACGATCTCTACGGTACTATTTCGCTAGTCTACCGTTTTACACCAACACCCTCCCACTTCTTCTTCTTCACCGCGAGGAGGTTCCACAGCCCCAGTGGCGCCAGACCGTGACACGCCAGACGGCACCGGACCGCGACGCCCGGCCTCACTGAACCCCCACAAACCTACCCTAAGGGTCGATAGGTACCTGGATAGCATGTAGAAGTTACTAGAGGCAACACGACGAGCAGAGATGCAGGCACAAACTCCCTCCCCGGCGGTGGCTCCTGACCTGCAAGAGAAAGCATGTTCCCATGAGCAACATCGAAGGCGAGGCCAGCGCACGAGCTAGCGAGCACCAGGGAGTACTCACCGACACCCTTGCGTTGATGGTTAGGTTGGAGGTGGTCTGAGCAAGGCTGGCCACGTGAGCTCGCGGCGGTGCGGTGATGACCGACGGGGGCACTACCACGGTGGTGGGGCTGGCCTGCTGCGATGCTATGACCGAGGTGCGCGGGGTGCTCAGGAGGACATGGCGAGACTGTGTGTGCACTGAATCGATGCGAGATGCACAGCGGGGCTGGTTCGCCATTGGAGGACGTCGGTTCGGTCTTATGGAGCCGGTGCCGTGGAATTAAGAAATTCCGATCATGTGCAAGGACACCCACAGCAAGGTGGGGACAGGGCGCAGCCAGACGCCTAACGGAGCCGTGCCTAAGGCGAACTGAGACCTACGGCTATGGTTAAGGCGAATTAGGGAAAATTGCTTCGGCGGCAAGGGGACAGTGGAGAGAGGGGAAAACCAGGCGCGGCATGGCTCGGTCCTGTGGTGGTCGCCAAAGCAATTACTGACCTGCACGGCCATGGGGAAACAGTAGGGCGTGGCTCCAGGCGCCAGCCAGCAAGGTGTGGCAGCAAGCCGACGAATCACGATACGGCGACGCAGCGGGCAGCATCCGACAAGGTCCACCGTGCGAGTGCGACGCGAGGTGACGGCGGGCAGACAGTCGTCCAGCGCACAAACAACCAAGGTGATGTCAATGGCGTAGAACTGTCATGGCGACAGGCGACGTGCAGCGCGGGACCGGCACGCTCCCGGCCAAAGCAGAGCAGAGCAGACGTGCGTGTCGCGTTTCGGTGGCCAGGAAAACGTGGCCGTGCCGGCGCGCAGGACGGGCCAGACGTGGCGGCAGGCGAGCAGTGCGCGTAGGCGGCAGCATCGAGCAGGAGGCTAGGACGCGCGGGTCGTGCGCGTGCACGGTGCAGCGAGCGTAGCCGGGCGTGGTAGTGGCGCTGGCCCGCGCGGCAGAGCGCGCTGGCAACCAAACGGAGTGGTGACCGCACCCAGAGCTGAGCCAGGTGACGTGCACGACTTTTAAAGCAGCTAGAAAATGAGTACACCGCGCTCCAAACGCTATTCCAATTGCTCGATGCGAAAAGGAGTACACCGAGCCATCACTCTCAGTCGTGACATTGCGCTACTTCTTAAGCCGATTGTTCTACAACTAATGCCAAAGGTGGCTTCGTCGACCACTTCAAACACTTATGCGGAGGACGTCGATTTGAAAGATTTCGCGTCGAAACTCCAAACCCGCTCCCAGGGACGTACTCGCTAGCCCTCCATGTCACCGACCACAACTTTTTATCGCCATTCCCAAAACGTTTTATAACATTTTGTGTTAACAAAATTTTGATGCAGGTAATAAACGCGTTATGTGACATGAAACATAACCTTTTTCTTTCCGTTTCGTAAAAATGTTTCCAAGCCAAACATGGATTATAAAGCCTATCATACACCAATGCACATAAATCAGATGCTTACGAAATGTTTCAGCAAAACATTACAATGTAACACCAGGGTGTTACAATGGAGTACCTAGGACTATCATCTCAGATCGAGGACCACAGTTCATAGCTTTTTTCTAGGAGCACTTACACCAGGCTTTGGGAACCAAGCTAATCAGAAGTTCGGCATACCATCCGGAAACTTTAGGACAGACAGAGCGAGTGAACCAAATCCTAGAAGATTTACTTAGAGCTTGTGTTATATCTTCAAAGGGTTCATGGGAGAAATGGTTACCTTTAGCTGAATTCTCCTATAACAACAGTTATCAAGCGAGTATCAAGATGGCTCCATTTGAAGCCTTGTATGGCAGAAAATGTAGAACTCCATTGAATTGGATTGAGCCCGGTGAAAGGAGATACTTTGGTATTGACTTTGTCAATGAAGCTGAAGAACAAGTCTGTATCATCCAACAACATTGAAGGCAGCTCAATCGAGGCAAAAGAGTTGTGCCGACAGAAGAAGAAGACCACTAACTTTTGAAGTGGGTAACTATGTATACTTGAGAGTATCACCCATGAAAGGTGTGAAAAGATTTGGGATGAAAAAGAAGCTTTCACCAAGATATGTAGGGCCATACAAAATTTTGGAATGAAAAGGAAATGTTGCGTATAAGTTACAACTTCCACCAGAGATGAGTGCAATATTTGATGTGTTCCATGTTTCTCAGTTGAAGAAATGTCTTCGAGTACCTGAAGAAGCTATTGCACCCACCAATGTGCAGCTTCAATCGGATTTGACCTATGAAGAAAAGCCAATTCGAGTATTAGAGGAGATGGAGAGAGTGACTCAGAGTAAGATTATTAAGTTCTATAAGGTGGTGTGGAACAATCATAGTGAACAAGATGCTACGTGGGAAAGAGAAGATTATTTACGAGAAGTTTATCCCGCCTTTTTCCAAGAATGGTAGGTCTTGCAAATCTCAGGACGAGATTTTTATAAGGGGGAGGGGCTGTAACACCTCGGGTGTTAGCCTTGCATAACTTGACTTGCATAACATGAGCATGATCATCAAGCATTCATAAACAAGCATTTACAATTGAAACATTGAATTAAAACATCTACAACGTTTGCTTGTTATTGCATGTTTCTTAAACATATGCAACTTTTCTCGTTATTTCATGTCTCCATGTGTCTATGCATATGATCATGAGTGGACACATGTACTTGGTGGATGTGAGTCACACAAACATGTAGCAACACCTAGGGTAGCAAATAGGACTTTGTTCATGGTCACCTTTCATGAAACAATACTTAAGCTTTCAAGTGATTAAACTACATAGCACTATGAGTGACTAATACGTGAAATGATTGAATGACCTTGCAAATTGCTTAAACATGTTTAGAGTATCTTTATGAACAACTTTGATATTCATGGTTAGGGGTAATTAGGTCATTAAGCCATGATTTGAAGTATATCATCATGTAAATGTGACATGTTTGACCAAGTTTGAACTAGGTGTTAGAGACCTTGCATGGAGGAGATCACTAAAGCAAAGTTGTAGTATTTGACATAAGGAACAACTTTTATTTTTGGGTCATTGATTGATTTAGCTTCTAACATGCTTAAATTGGTCCCACAAAAATCAGCAAAATCAAGATTTCAACACTTAAGAAAATTTTTCTAAGTCTTGTACCCTAACCGTGCTGACAGCCGACCTTGGGGGTGATCTAACTTGAATTCGGTTGTGAATTGGAACATGGTTCCTTGACAAGAGTTGTAGCTGGTACATGGTTCTACAAATCCTATTTAGACTATTTATACTTTGGATCCACGGATTAGCAGTTAATTGGCCGGCAAAACTCGTCGTCACACTCGGCATTGCGTTAACTGAATGAACTGAATGGAGAGCTTTAGTGGCTGACCGGTTCAGACCTTGGCCGCCAGGATTGACGCGAGGTTGGCCACAGATCGCCGCCTTCCCCTACCCCAACAAGCAGAGAGCCAGCCAGAGCGCGTTTAAGTCGCCTGCGCTCGCCCGCTCCATCCCGCGCTCCATTTTCCTTTCCTGGCTCCTCCTTCGCTGGCCAAAGCACCACCGCAGCCGCCGAGCACCTCCCCGCCTCCGCCGTCGCCATAGCCAGCTCCAGCCAACACTGAGCCACCCATTCACCACCGCAACAGCATCACCATCTTCCCAGCAACTCCCAGTGTCCCCCATTGCCCGTTGTTCTAGCTTGGTAAGCCACCGCAGCGCGCAACACCTCGCTGGATCTCCGCCGCTAGCCCCGTTACCGTGGCCACATCGCCTCCGTCCACCATTGGCCGTGATAGCTTGTGGTATAGGATAGCCGTGGTCTAGAGATACTCGTCCAAGCCTTAGTTGGAGCCACCGTAGCTTCCACCGGTGCCTCGCCGTTGTCCAGCGCCACCGCTCCGCCATGAGCGCCGCCGCCGTTGCTAGCACCGACGAGCAGTCCCACCAAGTAGATGGTTGTGTGCGTAATGTCGAGTAGAACATCTGGTGATGATGTCACTGCCGGCAACCCCGCCGTCGGCGAGCTCCACCGTTCCCGCGTCGATTCCGCGCCGTTGCTCTGTTCCGTTTCATTGACATGTGGGGTCCCCTGACCTGTGGGTCCCGCTTGTCAGCGACTCCAACTTGAAAGCTAGTTCATTTAAATCCAGATCTGGTGTTGTTTTGTGATTTTTATATCTCCAGTTTGGTAGCTTCAAAAATTGGTGAAATAAATTTGGTAGTGTTCCTTAGGAAGTGTAGTATTTAGGAAAAATATGTTCTTGACATTTACAGTAGAAATTTTTGGAGATTTAAATAGAGATTTGAAATGTGCTTTTGAATGCAAGCAAATTTGTTTATTTTATATCTAGAGTTCCTGTGCTCCAAAAATTATGAAATTTTTGTGGTAAGCTATTCTTGTCATATATCAACTCTAGTAAAAATTTGAGGATCAGTGCATGTGTAGATTTATAGTTATAGATTTTTCTTTTATAAATAGTTAATCCTTGTATGAATTTTTATAAATTATTTGTGAATCCAAAATTCATGAAATTTGTTGGAGGTAATCCTAGTAGTATATGGATGCTAAGAAAAATAGGAAATCTGTTGCTTGACACTTTTCAATAGGGTTTTCCCTTTTATGCTATTTCAAGCCTTGCTGCCTTGCCATTTTTGTATAGGATGTTCTACTTGGCAAAATGACATGAAATTTTTACAGTAGTCCTTTGATAGCATTAGTAAGGCACTATAAATTTTTAAGAATCTTTGATGCACATTTGATATATATTTATTATTTAACCTATGTATCCAAATAAAATAATAAAGGCATATAAAGAAATAGTTTAGGCTTCACCATTATGTTTTCTTGGATGTATTTGGTATGCTTAAACTGTTGGTAGACTTCGTGTTGTCAAACTTTGAATGATTACATGAAGTAGAAGTATTGTTACATTGTAATGCGAATTAGATTAGTTTCCGGACAGATTCTGTAGTTGGATAAGTTGCATGATAGGGATGATGTTTGCTGTAAAAATGCTTAATAACAAAGTTGTAGATAATTTGATAAGCTTTCCAGAAAGTCTAAGATCACTGTATTTGGATTAGTAGAACTCCAGTTATGAGTAAAACAAGTAGCTGCTATTTTGTGGTATAGTCGATGCATTGTGGAAGTAGTTAATTAAATAATCGAGAAGAGATATGCACCTACTCAATAAACATGATGCACTTGTTAACACATATTCATTCGTAATACTTATGCCATATTCATGCATCTAGGATCAGAGGAAGAGATAATGTTGCTGGAATTCGAAGAAGTAGAGGAAGGGGACCAGCAGGAGAATCCGCAAGCCGCAGCTCCCGAAGGCGTGGAGCAGAATCCTGAAGATCTTCCAGAGTGTCCTGACCACCGCCCTACTTCCTTTCTGCGAGGCAAGCCCCGGAGCATTCTAAGTCTCCTAGTATTTTACAAATGTTTACTTAAGTGCTTATGATTGATGCATTAGGTTATAAGAGTTGAATGGAACCACTTGATGCATATAAATTCCTTGTCCAGATATTACACCTTTAACTGGTATAGTTCTAGGATCGAATATATGCTTAGCCATGCTTAGACCGGTAGAAGTCGGGTGATGTCCTGTCACCTGCGAGATATAGGTGGATACCGGAGCACGGTTGGCTATATCTGCTATCGTGGAACAGAACCATGGGGTAAAAGTAAATCGAGACCGGGCGGGATATCGATAGAGAAGCAACAAGGCATGGAGGTCTTGGGTGTGGATCTATCCCCGTCTGTGTCGGTTAAGGACCGTACCGTTGTTGGTGCTTCTGACAAGATTGAACGCATGCCTCTCACTTAGCTGGCCGGATAACTCGTTTCGACCGCGAAGCCGAGTAATTCAACTCAGGCCAGGACCCGTTCTGTTGTGCGCTCCTTCTGGGGAACGATCAGACTGAGCCCAAGGGCAGGCTTGGCCTGAACATCCTGGCATCTGGTGTTCCAGATTGTGCGGCGCGGTACGAACCCATGAAATGTGTACCTGAGTTGTACCAAAGGTTACCTAAGGCTATCGTGGCTGGTAGACCTGGGTTTGTGTTAGAAATAAATTCCCAGCTGGTTGGAATCAATTCGAATCGCCGTCTCTCCCGGATAGTGAGAAACTTGGCTAGTCCCAACATCGTAGTAACTATGTTATGAAACATGATGGTTCGGATGAATATGGAATTACAATACCTGCTATGGTTACTATTGTATGCTTTTAAATTAATATACCACATGTTTGGCACAGGATAGTTGCTAATCTAGAAATGGATAGTTATAATTAACTTGATAAAGGAATCGTAATTGTACAATGAGTCAATTGCCTTTTACGCAAAATGTTGTCAAGTTACGTCCACTTATACAGCCTTGCATAATCCTTGGAGTCATTTTATTTCTGGTTTATGACGGGTAAGTCTAGCTGAGTACCTTTTCGTACTCAGGGTTTTATTTCCCATTGTTGCAGATGGCACTGTGTATCATAGTTATTGCAAGAGTTGCTTCTATCCCGCCGTGGATGAGGAGTAAGCCTTTGGCAGGCTTCTTTATTAATCCCTATCTTTGCTTTTGTGGACCGTGATCCTACTTGGCACTGTATCAAACTATGTTGGAAACTTTATTTTCGAACTTAATTGCTTCTGCTTTATTCTATCAAACTCGGTTTGTAATAACTTTTATTCGTACTCTGATGGAGAAATGTATCTGTGAACTTTATGTAATATGTGGCATGTATGTTGAATCATGTACGATCTTGGTTGTTGTAAATCGTTTATCGAGACCCGTCGTGGTACTCGACGGACTACCGGGTTTATATGGGTTCAAGTATGACAGTGCCACCACTTGCGGGCTACCATTGTACTTGTACTCTTATAAATTGGTCGGTTCTGCGACAGCCATGCAGTGCTGACCGAGGCCATGCCAGCGAGCGTGGTGACATCGGCTTACGTTCTTCCACTTAGACCCAGTATCTTGGTCAACAACCCACACTGCAAAGTGTTTGAGTTGGCCCCTAGATTATCTTTGTGGCTAAATCCTCCTAGAATTGAGCCATAGAATACTGACAGTTTCTATCCAACCATAAGTCATGCTGCTACTCTGCCATTTCAACTAGCCCATACTCACCATCAGCCACGAATTTAGCAACCTTAACGACTAGTCTAAACGCATTGCCAGGATCGATCCTGGCATCATGGTAAATAATGAAAGAAATGAGGAGTTAGACGGTACCCAACTCCTCCAATTCTGCCTACACTGCTAGGTTGATTAAGCACTTAACAAGGAGGGCAATTACTGCTGCTAGCCATTGTGACACTGGTTGACACCACTAAAAGCATCTAGGCCCCTAATTGGGTTTCGGTGATTAATGACAATACAAGATTACTATGACTAACATGTATTTTGCAGAGGCAATTAAGTTAGGTCATAGTAATGGAGATCAATTGGGCAATCAAGGTGGTCATACCCCTACGATGGAAATCGTTTCGATTTTTAAAGGATGGACGACAAGGTTAAGGATGACTAGTTCTAAGTGTCGATTGGAGTTGGAGAGACACTTAGAGTAGTTTAGGACTTTGTTTTTCCTTTGGTCGTACTATTAAGGGGGGTATGGACGCGTAGCTTGACCTAGATGAGTCTAGTGAGTTAGGTGTGGTGCACACTTGTCAAAACTAGCGCTAGGTAGCTCCTACATATGCCTAAGATCCTTTGAAGCGAACTTCATTCACATATGATCGAGCGTTGGAAGTGAATGGAGGGTCAAATGCTGACCGAACACTGGCTCCGGTCGGACCAGACGCTGGCTGCAGGGTTCAGTCAGTTCATTTGATCAAGGAGATTGCGTCTGGCATGACCGGATGCTGAGAGGTCGAGTGACGAGACGCTGAGAGGCAGCGTCCGGTCGACTCCAGTAAGGTTCTAGAAGAGAAAATTTGCGACCGGACGCGTCTGGTCAGTACTGACCGGACCCTGAGGGTTCAGCGTCCGGTCGAGTACAGTAAGGTTCCAGTGAGGGTTAAATACGACCGGACGCATCCGATCAGTGATGATCGGATGCTTACAGTGTCCGGTTAACACTTAAACACTGGTGTGCGGGTTGAACTGACCGGAGCGTTCGGTCAACATGACCGGAGCGTCCGGTCACCCCAGAGAGGCACATAACAGTTTGTTTTTCAGCCTTTGTTATAAATAGAAGCTCCACTCGTGTGTGGAGTTACTTTTGCTCATTCCAACAGCTGAGAAACACGTTTGTGTGTGCCAAGAAGAGTAAGGTCCTAGTGAGGTGATTGAGATTTGAGAATCCAAGAGAGTAGCCTCATTAGTGAATCAAGAGTAGCAAAGTGTGCATCCACCGTTCTCATTAGGTTTCACGCGGTCAAGTGAGAGTTCGTGCTTGTTACTCTTGGTGATCACCATCACCTAGATGACTTGGTGGTGATTGGGAGCTTGGTGATCACCCGGCGGAGCTTGTGGGTGACCCAACTCAAGTTGTGAGCGGTTGTGGGTGATTTATCATGATGGAGTGTCGAAGAATCAACCCGTAGAGAGCACTTGATCCTTGCGCGGATCAAGGGGGAGCTACACCCTTGCGCGGGTGCTCCAACGAGGACTAGTGGGGAGTGGTGACTCTTCGATACCTCGGCAAAACATCATCGCGTTCCTCTCTCTCTATTTACTTTGAGCATTTACTTTGAGCAATTCAATACTTGTTTTTACATTCATAGAATTGCCATGCTAGAGTAAGTTTGGAACATAGGTTGCAAGTCCTTTGTGCGTTAGATTAATAGAAACACTTTTCTAGGCACAAGGGGTTAATTGGGCTAACCATAGGATTTAGTTATTGCAAGAAAATTTAGAATTAGCCCAATTCACCCCCCTCTTGGGCATCTTCATCCTTTCAATTGGTATCAGAGCCTCGTGCTCACGTTTTTAAGCTTAATCGCTTAGAGCAAGATGTCTCACGGGGATGGACCTCCTCCTATCTTTGAGAGAGATGACTTTCCATATTGGAAAATCCACATGGAGGCGTACTTAGAAGCTCTAGACGTTGGTATTCTTAGAGCCGCCTCACAAGACTTCCCAAAACCTCGGGATGCTACACACTTACAAGGCGATGAGGTTAATTATGAAAAGTGGAATGCAAAGGCTCGAAACACCATCTTTAGAGGCCTTTGCAAAGATGTGTTCAACCGCGTAAGGAACCACAAAGACGCCCATGCACTATGGTCGGACGTTTGTGCGCTCCATGAGGGAACCAAGAGTGAGCGTGAGGAACGCTATCATCTTGTGATTAAAAAGCTAAATTCATTTGAGATGCTTCCTAAAGAATGTGCTAATGAGATGTATTCATGTTTGAATGTTCTTGTAGAGGAAGTCAATGGGCTTGGACTTACTCAAATGTCACCATCCGACATTGTGAGAAAGATCTTGAGTGTCCTCCCCATTGATAAATATGGGCATATTGTGACCGTGCTACACCAAGGTGATCTTTCCACCGCTATACCAACACAAATCTTGGGAAAGATCAATGCTCATGAGATGTACGTGCACATCACGCCACAAGATGGCTCATCCTCCACCAAGAAGAAAGAGAAGGACTTAGCATTCAAAGCTAGCCAAGATAAGGGCAAAGCAAGACTTGAGTATGAGAGCTCAAGTGATGAAGAAGATGAAGATGAAGATGAAGATCTTGCTCTCATGGTGAAGAAAGCCACCAAAATGCTAAAGAAGCTAAACAAGAGTGGCATCAAGTTCGACGACAAGAAGAAGTTCTTCACAAGCTCTAGAAGAAAGCCAATCTCCGAAATGGATTGCTTCAATTGTGGTGAACTTGGTCATCTAGCACATCAATGCACCAAGCCCAAGAAAGACAAGTTCAAGAACAAGAACAAGAACAAGGGCAAGAAAAATGACTCAAGTAACGAAGATGAAGATGAGAAGAAGAAGAATAAGCCATACAAGAAGAGAGATGGCAAAAAATAGGGACTTCCACAAGAAGAAGAGTGGAAAGGCCTACATTGTCGATGATTAGCTCACGAACATTGATTCATCTAGTGGATCATCCGATGATGATAGTGAAAATGAGAAGGTGGTCGCCATTGTTGTTGATCTTTCATCTTCACCGCCACCATCGCCATCATCCTCTACACACCTATGCCTTATGGCCAAGGGTGAACGCAAGGTAACTAATAATGATGATTGTAGTGATGATGATAGCGATAGCGATGATGATGATTCACATTCATATGATGATCTTGTCAAAATACTAATATCATTAGAAAGAGTAGAGCTAAAAATGAAAAGCTTGATGCTAAAAATGATTCACTCTTAGCAAAATGCGATACATTGGAAAAGGCTAATGTTGAGCTTAAAGAGACAAAAAGCAATCAACACCGCATGTTATGCATCCAATCATCTATTCCTTCAAAAGTTCTTTGGCAAGACACCTTATGAGTTGCTCAATGGGAAGAAGCCAGATGTCTCCTTCTTTAGGGTATTTGATTGCAAATGCTACATCTACAAGAAGCGGCAACACCTAGGGAAGTTCCAAAGACGTTGTGATATTTGTTTTCTTGTTGGTTACTCATCAAAGTCCAAAGCATATAGAGTATTTAATCATGCCATCGGCTTGGTTGAAGAAACATATGATGTGGAATTTGATGAATCTAACGGCTCCTAAGGAGCACATGAGAATCTTGATGATGTAGGTGATGAACCATTGAGGGAGGCTATGAAGAATATTCTGGTGGGAGACATCAAGCCAAAAGATGATGAAGATGATGTACAAGTCATTAATTAACCTTCTTCATCAAGTGTGCGAAAAGATGGTGAAAAAGATGGGAGAGTAGAAAATGAAGATACACATATCTCTCATGAGCAAATGGTGGTACAAGCACAAGATGTTGATGCTCCACAACCTCCTCCTCAAGTGGTCAATAGAAGAAATACACCTCTCCTACAAGATCTCATCATAGGGCGTCCATCAAAGGGTGTAATGACTCGATCTCAAAAACTTGCTTCATTTATTGCTCATCACTCTTTTGTCTCTTGCTATGAGCCTACCAAGATAGAAGAAGCTCTTAAAGATCCGAATTGGATTAATGCCATGCATGAAGAGTTGAACAACTTCACTCGTAATGAAGTTTGGACTCTTGAAGAGCGAACAAAAGGTGCAAGAGTCATTGGAACAAAGTGGGTGTTCCACAACAAGCAAGATGATCAAGATGTTGTTGTGAGGAACAAAGCAAGACTAGTTGCAAAGGGGTTCTCCCAAGTTGAAGGTTTGGATTTTGGAGAGACCTTTGCACCGGTTGCAAGATTAGAAGCCATTCGTATCCTACTTGCATATGCATCACATCATGAAATGAAACTATATCAAATGGATGTGAAAAGTGCTTTTTTAAATGGCTTTATTAATGAACTAGTCTATGTTGATCAACCTCCCGGGTTTGAAGACCCTAGATATCCTAATCATGTTTATAGGTTGTCCAAGGCACTATATGGGCTTAAGCAAGCCCTAAGAGCTTGGTATGAGCGCCTTCGGGACTTCCTCATTGAGAAGTGCTTCACCATTGGGAAGGTCGACACTACACTATTCACCAAGAAGCTTGATGAGCATATCTTCATTTGTCAAGTATATGTTGATGATATCATCTTTGGATCATCAAATGAAGACTCATGCAAAGAATTTGGTGAATTGATGTCAAAGGAGTTCGAGATGTCAATGATTGGTGAGCTTACTTTCTTTCTTGGTTTTCAAGTCCAGCAAATGAAAGAAGGCATCTTCATCTTTCAAGAGAAATACACAAAAGATCTTCTCAAGAGATTCAAGATGGATGAATGTAAGCCAATCAAGACAGCAATGCCTACCAATGGACATCTCGACCTAGATGAGGGAGGTAACTCGATTGATCAAACTCTCTACCATTCCATAATTGGTAGCTTGTTATATTTAACCGCATCTAGGCCCGACATCATGTTTAGTGTGTATATGTGTGCTAGATTTCAAGCTAATCCTAAGGAAACATATTTAATTACCGTAAAAAGAATCCTTAGGTACCTTAAGCACACACCAAGCATTGGCCTTTGGTATCCCAAAGGAGCTAGATTTGAATTAGTTGGCTATTCCAATTCGGATTATGCCGGTTGCAAAGTTGATAGAAAAAGCACATCCGGAGGGTGCCATTTGCTTGGTAGATCACTTGTGTCTTGGTCCTCCAAAAAACAAAATAGTGTGGCTTTATCCACCTCTGAAGCAGAATACATTGCCACGGGTGCTTGTTATGCACAAATACTATACATGAAACAAACTTTGCTAGACTATGGTGTAGTTCTAGAAAAGGTACCTCTTTTGTGCGACAATGAAAGTGCGGTAAAACTTGCAAATAATCCGGTTCAACACTCTCGCACAAAGGACATAGATACCCGCCATCACTTTCTAAGAGATCATGTTGCTAAAAATGATATATCACTAGAAGGTGTAAGAACCGAAGATCAATTAGCGGATATCTTCACTAAACCGCTAGATGAGGCTACATTTTGTAGATTGCAGAATGAGCTCAATGTGCTTGATTTTAGCAACTTCACTAAAAATTGAGCTTGTGTTATCCCTTGCATTGCATTGTAATATACAACATGTTTAACGCTTTATAATGCATATAGGGCTTGTCTAATATGGTTAAGATAACCGCCGAAAAGCGTGTGAAGAAGCTTAACCTTGGATCAAACTTGACAAGCAACTAGATTTACTTACAAGTATTGCATATGCATGAATGTTGTTTTGTTGTTTTGTTCCATTTGCCCTCTTATTGCCTATTTTTTTACAAAAGAATTATAGCCTAAGGCAAAATATTTTGAAAAATATGAGGGTTTGAGAGGTCACTCACATCAGTCCCAATTGGTGTTTATTTGGATCTTATTTGAGTTAGGACTTGATTGGGAACAGGCAGCGTGAAGGAACTTTAAAGATTTGCTGAAAAAGAGTGACCGGACGCTGCACCGGACTCTACAGTCCAGCGTCCGGTCAGTTCACAGGAGGTGAACTCACTGCGAAGGAGTGACCGAACTCTGTCTTTCAGCATCCGGTCAGAAGACGTCTCAGCGTCTGGTCGTTTGGAGAAGAATCAGGCTGAGTTGACCGAACTCTAGTTGCGTCCGGTCGGTGTCCACCGGATGCGTCCGATCGCGATTCCAGAGGAATTGGACCTCTCTAAAATTGACCGAACGCTGGGTGGTAGCGTCCGGTCGCTACCACCGGAGCGTCTGGTCATTAGATCTCGTGCGACTTTCAATCTCTTTTCTCCTTTCCTTTCCCGTCGCGTCGGGGGACCCATATATTCGCGCGTACTGTACCTTGCACCGCATCCACTCCAGCCCTAGCCATCGTTCAGCAATGCCGCGCCATCTAGCTCACTGCCACAGTGCCTCCCCGTGCTCCCAGGCTTCTCTCGCGCGCCTTCATAGCCGCTGTGCCATCACCTCAGCGCCTCCATCACGCCAGATCCGCACGCCGCCGCTCCTGTGCGCCACAGCGCCTCCCAGCACCACCACAGCCGGACTTGCACCGCCGCGCCCGTGCTGCACTCCACCAGCGCTGGTAAGGCCTTACTCTAATGCCATCGTGCCCTAACCCGCACTGCTATTACAAGCATTGACTTCAAATTGCAACCAGGGCCATCGATTCATCGCGAACCCTAACCCTAGCGGTCCCGATGATCCCCCGCATGACACTTCTCTCCTTTTCTTCGGATCGTCGGTTTGTTAGGTAGCAAGCCAGTCGATTCAATTTCATACCTACATTGCTTGCTCTCATAGGGTTTTGCATCTATTAGATATATCGTATTTACTTGTATATCCTTCTATTCCATCGTGCAGCGAGTCGGTGCCGTTGAGATGTTAGTAGTAGTTGACAGTCAACTCAGAGCCAAGCTCGTGAGTACGGATCGAGGCCAAGCCTCGAAAGTGTCAGTGGACAGTTGATCTTGTCAGCGGCAGTGGTTCTAGTCAGATCAGATGGCTCGCACCAAGAATGTTGGTGGTGGTCCAGGAGATGATGATCGGAGGCCTCCGCCTCGCCTGCCTACAGGTCCTAAAGGCAAGGCGATGAAGAAGGTTGCATCAAAGAAATGCAAGTACCCCGATGCAGAGACAGTGAGAGCAGCGGCAGTTGCAGAGGCCACAGAGCGTGCCGAGAGAGGAGGTGCCCGCAGTGGAGTTGTCATTGTAGATTAGCCGCTTTCACCGGATGCTAGGGCTAGAATCAAGCTAGTTGAGCACCTTCATGGTGGTGCACCTAGGACAGTCACGATTGTAGGAAGGCGTCATGCTATTGATGAGAGTCAGCCATATGGGAAGTCACAGCAGGTGCCACAGCAGACTCAGGAGCCTCAGCCAGCTCAGGAGACATAGGAGGGATAGACGTCACAGCAGCCTCAGGAGGGTGAGCAGGGCCAATAGGCCAAGGAGGCTGAGGAGACCGAGCAGGCACCCCAGCCATAGCTATGCCGCTCTGGTCGTACCCGTGTTCTAGTCTCACCGAGGCCGCCGACTCAGCGTAGGGGTTCTCGTCCACCTCCTCGACCACAGGGTCCGCCTCCAATAACCCACCTTGACTTGAGGGCTGCCATGGCCAAGCAGGTTCAACAGCTAAGGTTTGTAGAGTTTGATGTATGGTTTCCTCCGAGGAGGGATGAGAGAGCATATGAGGAATTCTACACACCGCTCTAGGAAGACTTCTACAATGCATATCTGAATAGTGGGTTAGTTTTAAGATCTCAGCGGGTTTGCAGCATTGAGGCTATAGTCGCAGCAGCTAGAGAGCATATTCGCCCCTACCTTGCATATCTACCGGGGCTGACAGATTTGATTAGATGGACAGGAGTATATGTACCATCATGGGTTTGTCAGTTCTATGCTTCTCTCTTTGTTGATCCGCATCATAACTTTATTCACTTTGCATTCCAAGGCAGAGATTACAGACTGACAAGTCAGAGGGTCAGGAAGATACTGAGGCTACAGGAGCAGCCCGTCAAGTTACATGAGGTCTGTTATGGATAGACAGAGCCTCCCAGACGTCCTCATGGTGGTTTGGTGCCCCCTACAGATCTTGTGCAATACTGCTTCAAGGAGCCTTTTGGCGAGGGCTCACGCAGGAACCCCAGTGATCTTACTCCGACTGCTCGAGTTCTAGAGGCTATTATGAGGAGGACACTGCTTCCCAGGATGGGATACAGGGAGGGCCTGACACGTATCCAGCTATGGCTTCTCAACGCCCTGATGCAGCAGACAGTGCTTGATGTTTGGGATCTTCTTCTGTCTGAGATAGAGGACACAATAGCTGAGGGCTTCAAGGGTCGTAGGCAGCTACCCTATGCTCACTGGATTACTTTCATTATCCTCAAGGCAGTGATAGTTAGGTCATCAGAGATGGTTGTAGAGTATAGAGGTGCCACCACCGAGTTTCCTACTTATAACATGGCATAGAGGATTAGGCATAGCATGCCACAGGCACCCAGTCAGCCTCGTCGTCGTCCAGATATACTAGAGTCTGCAGCTCAGCAGGATGAGATCATTAGAGGCATAGCAGCTACTGAGGAGGAGTAGCTTGAGGCACAGCAGGAGGTGAGCGAGTCTAGTGACAGTTCGGATGATGACTACCTGTCTATTCCTCAGATGCCTCCACATAGACATGATGCAGAGGCTAGCAGTTCTAGCTCCGCTTCACCTACACTACAGATGGACTCCGCTTTGATTGCTATCCTTGAGCGGATGCAGCAGGATCAGGCTAGATAGGCTCAGGAGACAGCTGCCAACTTTGCACAGTTTTAGGCTCGTCAGGACGAGTTCCAACGACAGCAGCAGGTCCTCCAGCAGCAGCAGCAGTAGATGCATCAGCAATAGTTACTCATGCAGCAGCAGCTTTTGGGATTCATGCAGCATGTAGTGACAGCCATTAGGGCCCCACAGCCATAGCCTTCGCCCCGGATTAGTCAGCCTACTACCACTACGATGACTCCAGCAGTATAGCCCAGTGGGCTTCAGAGTCAGGGACAACCTCTAGCTCTGTTTGCTTCTCCCACAGTACAGGTGTCCCAGTGGTTATCCTCGCTAGTGGTAGCCCCACAGTTCACACCACTTCAGACGAGCTTCACATCGGATCTGTCACCCTCACTATTTGTGCCTAACACATCAGTCTCCAGGAGTCTTGGAGCATCCTTCAGCAAGTTGACAGGGATGCCTACACCGCCACATATGCATGCCCCAGGTCCGTCTACAGCAGCTCTTGTCGCCGTGACTACTCAGAGGCTCCCTTCTTCTATCGCATCTTCAGATCCTACGACAGACATACCAGTAGCATCACAGCGGCACCTGCCCACTCGAACCTGCACCACTTGAAATGATGCTTCTAGCCATAGAGGGTCGATCAAGATAGAGCTCTGTGGTCGAGATGATGATGGCGCCTGATTCGGCTTGCCCTCGTACCTCAGCGCCCGACTCATCCGCTGTAGCCCCGTGACCGACCCTTGGGTTTTGGTGTTTGACGCCAAAGGGGGAGAGGGTTCGAGTATGTAGACTTAGGGGGAGCGACTTTTAGGGGGAGCCTAGTTAGCCATTAGTCTATTATATACATTTGGAGTTTTATTTGTGTGATACACTATTACTTTTATGCATTCGTGTGTTTACTTTCATGCGTACTATTATATCTATGTGATAGTGATATCTACGTGATTGTAATATATGACATGTGTGCTCTCTACTTTGAATTCCTTTATATGTCATATCACTTGTGTTATGCTCATTTTATTTTGCTTCCGTGCTTTACTTCGATGCAAATGAGCTTCACCACTTGTACTCATGCTTATTTCATATCTTTTGAGTACATCATGTTGGCTTGGGTCATATAAGCTTGCCTAACAATTTTGTTCTTATTGACAAAAGCTTATATAAACCAAGCATGACAAAAACCTCACTATTTCACATACTCGGGGTGGTCGGCGTTTCGGAACCGGGGGTCCTTAACCGACTAGTGAATTTGTGCTGCGTGCTCTCTCTTCCGGATGGAGATGCAAAGAGACACAAGGTTTATACTGGTTCGGGCAATGGATGCCCTACGTCCAGTCTGAGAAGGTGTTCTTATTCCTTCCTTGCAGGGTGCTCGTAGTAGGGGTTACAAGCTAGGCGAGAGAGGAGTTCATCCCGGATCTCTGTGAGGGGAGGTGATATGAATTACGAGCGAGGCGTGTTGTTCGTGCGAGTATCTATGATTCTATCCGTCGTCCTAGAAACGGTCCTGGCTGCCTCCTTTTATAGCCGTAGGGAGGAAACCAGGAGTACATAAGAGAGCTACACGTGGAGCAAGGACTATTCGATGACGTATTTACTCCTGGAGCAGCATGGCGTTATCGTGGGAGTTCCCGTAGATGTCTAATCGGTATGGTCTTCATCGCAAGTAACATGCTGCGCATTTATTGACTTGGTGGATTGCGAGGCTCGGCGGCCTTCGAGCCGGCCGTGTCTGCGGCTCGCTGCCCGAGGCCTGCCGTGCCGAGGCCTGAGAAGTGACCTAGGTGCAGATGCGGGTCTCAGCAACCATCAGGCAGAATAGTGCGAGACGTGCGCCTACAGGATACGGTACCTATGTTGTTAGTAGGGATGGTAAAAAAGGTGATCTGACCGTTGTCCCGTCGCTCCTGTTGCAGCGCACTGCCGATCGTGGCTTACGTAGTGGGTGCGGCCGAGCGCGTGTCGGATGTGACACTGCGGAGAGACTTTTGAGGCAGAGGCGACGAGGTTGTGGGACGAGCGCGGCCGATTCGTCCGAGGCCCTTCCGAGGGGTCTCGGGCGAGGTGGACGGGCGAGGCGTAGTAAGATCAGTGAATCCGAGGCCCTGTCGAGGGGGCTCAGGCGAGACGGAGTGGTCGGTCCGCCGATTCCGAGGCTACAGAACCCGCTCGACTCCCCATGTTGCGATGTCCTTGGTGCGAGTTAGTTAGCGACAAGGTGGTGGTAACCCCCGCTGCAGGCCGCCTCGGATGGTAGGGGTTGACGCGACCGGCGTGTAGCCGGTCACTTTGCCGTTCTGTGCCATCGTGCGTCTGTTGGAGTGGTTAGGCGCCTGGATGTGACGTTCGGTCAGAGCAGTTTGGTCAAAAAGGCGGTCACGGGGTTGGTGTCGAGCCGGCCTCGCGTGAATCGGAGAATTGGCACTTCTTCCGAGGCCTTGGGCGAGGGGGCCTCGGCGAGGTGGTCTTGGCCGAGTCGGAGAACCGTTTGCTTCCGCTGGGGCTCGGCGACGGGTTCTCGGGCGAATCGGAGATTTCGGCCGAGACCTCGTTTGTTTATTCCGTTGGTTCTGTTTTTAGGGTCTAAGCAGTTTTTTGATCTTTGCTTGGGGTACCCCATTTTCTGGTATCCGACAGTAGCCCCCGAGCCTCGGGCGGGAGTGTGGGATACTCTCCCCGAGGTTTTTTCGAGACTTTTGTTTCTCAATGGCTTTTGTCGGGTTTGTTTTATACTAGCGATTCTGGTGGGTGCGCCATGAAGCGCACTCCACCGGGTGTAGCCCCCGAGGCCCTAGAGGAGTGAGTTTACTCCTTTAGGGGCTTTTTTTCTTCGTTGAGTAAGGCGCTCTATCGCATTTGCTTGACCCATGAGAACGAGCTCGGGTCGCTTGTTTGGGGTGCAGAGGAGCACCCAAGCTCGCCGAGCCCCTTGCGTGCGATCCTAGGTCACTGGGTCTCAAAGCAAGGTTTGCAGGAAGAGCCCCGAGCCTCCGCCTGCAGAGCGAGAGGGCGGTCAGGAGTTCTTCCGGCTTTTTATACGACCCTCGTGCTTCCTTTTCGCTCGGAAGGAGGGGTTGTTTGCCAAGCCCTTCCCGTGCGAGCCTAGGCCCAGGTCACTGGTCTCGTCAAGTTTGCAGGAAGAGCCCCGAGCCTCCAGCAGCAGAGCGAGAGGGCGTCATCAGAGTTCCCCTGGCTTTTTGTACGACCCCAGCGCTTCCTTTTCACTCGGAAGGAGGGTGGAACATGCCGGCTACCCTCGGTGGTATGAGCGATGACATTTCCGTGAGCTTTTATCGGGTAAGTCCGAGTGGAGGCCCATGCCCCATTCGATAGGGGTCGGCTAGTGGTCTAGAGACGCGCTCCAAAAAAGTACCAGAAGGCTTCTCTAGCGGGTGCCAGGGCCGTTCGATTGGCCCTAGGGGCTCGGTGCCTCCCTACGGTGGGATCCCCTTTAGAGAACTCCTGCTGGTCTCGGACACGACTCAGGGCATCCCAAGCAATCGCTTGCCTGGGCCTCGGCCATGTACGGGCTCGCCCATAGTTGTCCCTGACTCTGTCATTCTAAGGCGGCTGTCGAGACCATAAAGGGCCCAGCCTTCGAACCTTTGGACCGTAGTGGGCTCGGTGCCCTTTTTCATCGTGTTTTTCCGATCCTCGGGGTGTACTTCTCGGCAAGGTTTGCAGGAAGAGCCCCCGAGCCTCCACACGTAGCGAGAGGGCGATTAGGAGTTCCCCTGGCTTTTTGTACGACCCTCGCGCATCTCTTTCGCTCGGAAGGAGGGGTTGTTTGCCGAGCCCTTCGCGTGCGAGCCTAGGCCGCTGGGTCTCGGCAAGGTTTGCAGGAAGAGCCCCCGAGCCTCTGCATGTAGCGAGAGGGCGATCAGGAGGTCCCCTGGCTTTTTGTATGACCCTCACGCATCCCTTTCGCTCGGAAGGAGGGGTTGTTTGCCGAGCCCCTTCGCGTGCGAGCCTAGGCCACTGGTCTCGGCAAGGTTGCGTAAAGAGCCCCCGAGCCTCCAGCGAGCGAGAGGGCGATCGGGAGTTCCCCCGGCTTTTGTATACGACCCTCGCTTCCTTTTCACTCGGAAGGAGGGTGGAACATGCCAGCTACCCTCGGTGGGCGCGAAGCGTGACATTTCGGTGAGTTTTTATCGGGTAAGTCCGAGTGGAGGCCCGTGCCCCATTCGATAGGGGTCGGCTAGTGGTCCGTAGACGCTCCAAAAAAGTACCTAAGGCTTCTCTAGCGGGTGCTGTGGCTGTTCGATTGGCCCTAGGGGCTCGATGCCTCCCCACGGTGGGATCCCTTTAGAGAACTCCTGCTGGTCTCGGACATGACTTAGGGCATCCCAAGCAATCGCTTGCCTAGGCCTCGGCCATGTACGGGCTCGCCCATAGTTGTCCCCGACTCTATCATCCCCGAGGCACCGCCAAGACCATAAATGGCCCACCTTGAACCTCTCGGACCAGAAGGGCTCGGTGCCTGTTCCTTAGCTCGGAAGGAATCGGTGGGGGGGTATTTCCTTCCATCGGCTAACAACGCCTAGCGTCTTTTGAGGCGGTCTTCTCGAGAGCGCCGTTCTTTGCGCCGACGTGGTGTCGATGGATGGGACATAACCGTCTCACGCGATTAAATGTGGAGAAGGTGGGCACGTGGGCGGAGATATCGGTTCGGATTATATCGCCGGATCCGAGGGAAACTTCCCGATTTCGTCGCCCAATGGTTTCATCTTACCCTGCATAAATACATAAAGAGCCTCGCCCTCCCCTCCTTACCACTTTGCATTTGCTTTCGCCGCTTCAAGCCGCTCTTTGAGCGCGTAGCACCGTGGAGAAGAAGGGCGAGAGAGATCGATTGAAAGAGAGAGAGAGAGATTTACCGCCGTAGCAGCGTCCTCCACCGCGCAATGGCTGGTGGTCCTATCATTCTTCCGGCGGATCCCTGGGAGCGGTCTGACGTCACCGTGGAGAAGTTGTAGTCGCTGGTGGATGCCGGTCTCCTCCGCCTGATCACCGATTCTGACGAGCCGGAGTGGATTGCTCCGGGGAATGAGTTGGAGCCGAGGCCACGTGATGGCTACGTGGTGAGCTTCGTCGTCTTCCACGAGCGAGGCCTTGGCTTGCCGGCGGACCAGTTTATGCGGGCGCTCCCGCACTACTACGGCGTGGAGCTCCACAACTTCAGCCCCAACTCCATCGCACAGGCGGCCATCTACGTCGCCATTTGCGAGGGATACCTGGGGATCGCTCCCCACTGGGAGCTGTGGCTCCATTTGTTTCGGGCGGTTTTTTCCACCAAGTCGGCGAGAGCGAAGGGGCTCGGCGCGAGGGGCGTGGCGGCTGCACCCTTCAAAAGCGCCAAGATCGGCAAGACTCTACATCCCAAAATTTAATGGCATCATCCAACTATCGTTGGTATGATAAATGGTTCTACCTTCAAATAACGACGACGGCGGGCTTCCCCTTACCACCCGGCGGGTTGTGGAGAGTCACCGGAGAAGTGGGGTACGGCATCATCAAGCCCGATCAGCCAGCCGGAACCGCTCCCCGAGGGCCCCGGGAAGCTACGTGATTGCGGCCTTCACGGTGGCCATGGTCGTGGTGGCTTTTCACCACCGGAGGGTGTTGCCGCTGATGGCTCGGCGGCGGCGCCTGTTCGAGATGACTCTGCGCGATTCGATCGAAGGCATCAAGATGTCCGCCTTCGTCCTTACTGATGAGGAGATCCTACGTCGGGTAAGGGAGGCGGTGGATGGGAAACCGAAGATTGATGGCTTGCTGCCGTTCCCGATGCGCCCGTCACGGGGGTACATTTCCCTGGTAAGTTGGGTGTTGTCGAGGCCTTCGCGGCCTTCTTGCTTATTACTTTTTTCACCCGTTGCCTTATTTCGTCGTTTCTGCAAGGGATAAGGGACGTGCGAAGCTCCCCGCCGCCCGTTCCTGAGGACGCCCAGCGGCGAGCCGTGAATAGGGCGTACGCCGAGGAGCAGAAGAAGAAGAAAGACGCCAAGGTGGCAAGGCGCACGAAGAGGATCCTTGAGCGTGAAAAGTTGGACGCACGCCGCTGGCAACAGAGGCTCGACGGTCTCCCATTGGAGTTGTCTCCCTCAGTATCGGTGTCGGGTTCCTCCGGCGATGTTGGCGCGGTCGAGGAAGGGAAGGGTACCCTGGACCACCTCCCTTATGTTACGGAGGTGGCGCCCGGGGTGTCTCTGGTAGACGCCCATCTCGTTGTCGAGGATGACACGCCCGAGATGCGTGCTGTCAGCCTAGTGGGCTCGGCGGAGGAGGTGGAGCAAGTGACACCGGGGGCGGCTCAATCGTCTTTGCGGACGGTCGAGGGGGTGCCGGGGTCCGGCGGAGACCAGCCGGTACCGGCGGATACAGAAGCCATGCCACCACCGCCCCTGCCACCGTTGCAAAGGAGGGACGCTATCCAAAAGCGATTGCTTCCTCGTTCGCGGTAAGTCTATTTTTTGGCGGAGTTTGTAGTATTTCCTGCTTGCCCCCTGGTCGTACGCAGACCTTTAGGAACGCCTTCGTTTCCAGCCAGAAGCGCCGGGTGGAGCAACCTACCTTGGCGCCCCATAAGGCGCTCAAGGTGAGCACCAGCTCCACCGCTCATCGGGCGGCGGAGGCGCAGGCTGGCGTGCAGCATGGCGCGGCGTCGGGCGGGGCCGGCCCGGACGAGCCGGCTGCTCAAGGAAAGGGCACCGAGGTGGCCACGGAATGAGCGGGGGAGGATGAGTCCACGCCCAGCGAGGTCGTGGGTCTTGGGGCGAATGAGGCCGAGGCGTCCACCACTACTGGGGCCATCGGGGATGAGGCCAGAGCCCCCAAGGCTTCCGAGGCCAGGGCGGTGGATGCCGCCACCGAGGTATAGATGGCAGAGGCCAGAGCCCCCGGGGCCGTTGAGGCCGAGGCGGTTGGGATAGAGGCGGGCGGGCTTCGCATCGCCTGGTTCGCACGATCTCGTCTGAGGATTCTTCCCGGGGGAAGGAGGCGGCGGACGCCGAGGCGGCCAGCACTGCGGAGCGGCCGGTCCCGACTCCTCCCGAGGGGAGTTCGGTCCTTGTCCGGGTCCGACCCGAGCCCCGCGGGTGGAATCACTCGCGTGTTGTATGGGGGAAACGGGCCCGACCACGAGGGGAGCCTGTGTTTGCCTTGAGGACATTGCCGAGGGGGCGCCTGGACACCCTCAAGCAATACCAACCAATCGGGTGGTGGATCGATCTGAGACAATGATGTCATTATGCAAAGGGACCTGCCTGGTGTTACCTGTGCACGCTTCCCTTTCTCGTGTCGCGTTGTTTTTATCCGAGCCCCCCCATGCGATGTTTGACGTCGCCTTTGCACGCCTCGGGAGCTCGAGACTCGGTCCCTTGGGAAATCGTTGTTCCTACAAAGGGAGATGGGAGTCTGGGAGCAGCTCCGACGCAAAAAAGAGCGCTGCTGCCGACGCCTGTGAGCTGTTGTCGGTGTGGAGTCTTTGAAGTGGAGGACCTCCGTCTCTTTGTGTCGACCTGAAGGCCGAGGTGGCCATGGCTAAGGAGCAGTCTGCCCCTTTGGTGGCGAAGATCAAGGAGCTGGAGGAGGAGTGGGATTCCCTCAAGTCCTGGGCCCAAGAAGGAATGGCCTCTGCAAGGTCACCGTTGGGCAGCTGGGCACAGAGCAGAGTGAACATCAGCTGACAAAAGTCGCTTTGGCGAGGGCTACCAAGGCGGCCGAGGCCTCTCGAGTCGAGGCTTTAGCCCGGAAGAACAAAGCCGAGGGTAAGTTCCGCTGAACCGCGCTCCTTGTTCCGTTTGCTCTGGTTTGCGTTCGCCCCCTGACTCTTTGTCGTGGTGTAGGTCTGGAGAAAGAGGCCTCCCAGTGTAGCCGAGGCCTCCGTCGCAGCCATGACAGCGGTCTTGGGACGTTGAGGTCTAGGAGCACAAGGCTCTGCTGCTTGCCGCCTGCACCGCTTCTTGAGCGCGAGGCTCTGAGGTCGAGGGGTCCAATCACCAGCTCCTTTGGGAGCCGCCTGATTGCGTTGAGCGGCGTCTGCGTCCATGAGAGGCTCCGGGCGTTGCACACGGGTGTCAAGCGCGCTCGGCGTCGTCTCCTCACACTACGCCACAACCTCGAAATTTGTCCAAATGACGGCTACGTTTTGCCGGAAGATGACGAGGAGGCCGATCTGAGAGGTCGCGAAGCTGATGGAGGCGGTGGAGGCGCCCGGCACAGCATTGGCCAACCTGTTTGAAGAAGAGGTGGTTCCTCCCGCGCCAGCCGCTGCTCCCTGAGCTTTGACCTAGGCCAGCAAGGGCCATATAAATGGATTGGTTTAATTGTCATACCATGACGTTTTGTGGCCGTCGAGGCCTTTTAAAGTACTTGCGTATGTGCATTTTTTAACCACTTTCTTATTCCATTTCCGAGCCTGTGCCCCCTGTCTCGTTCTTGGATACCCGCAGAGAACTTCCTCGGAGCCTAAGCCGTCCCTTGGCGAAGGGTGGCGAGGGAGTTGCCGTAGCCCGGGGGTGTAGGCTGTTCTCATGGCTCGACCGGCCCTTTGGCCTTAGGACACACTTTTGGTCCTTAGGTTTCTTGCGACGATCCTCTTGGAGAGTGAGAGAGTTTAGGCGTGGAAATTTTCGAAGACGGTTAAGAAAGCGGCATCCGGGACTTAGGGGTTCCCCTTTTTAGCCCCCCGAGGAGGCTCACTCTGCAGAGGCGAGCCGAGTCTCTCTCAGTAGGCGTTAATGTGACGTCGAGCCCCTATCGATAGACAAGCTCTTTGCAAAGAACTTCCTGAGCCTAAGCTGCCTCTTGGGCGAAAAGGTGGCGAGGGCTGCTGCCGTAGCCAAAGGTGAGGTCGTTCTCACTGGCTCATTAGGTCTTTTGCCTTTGAGACAAACTTTTGGTCCTTAGGTTTCATACAATCGAGTTGCCTATTAAGGGGGCCTCGAAAGATTGTAACAACTTAAAGAACGCTTCTTTATTGTATTTCGAGAAAACAATGTAAACAACATTTGGAAACTTAAGGGTAGAAACGACGTAGTCGTTCTATGTTCCAAGCGTTGGTGAAGATTTCGCCCTTCTCATTGGCTAGCTTGTAGGTTCCGGCTTGAGTACTTGGGCGACGATGTACGGCCCTTCCCATGGCGGGTCACTTGTGGCGGCCCTTGTCGCTCTGCCTCACCCTCAAAGACCAGTGTCGCCCACCTTAAGGTCTCTAAGACCGAATGTGCTGGGCTTGGTAGCGTCGTGGGGCTTCTTTGGTATTTGGCCGAGTGTAGCAGGCAACGCCTCGGCTTCCTCAAGTTGGTCGAGGGCATCCTCACGGGCAGTGCGGTTGCTTTGCTCGTTGTAGGCCTGTAGTCTCGGGGAGCCGTACTCCAAGTCGGTGGGGAGGATGGCCTCGGCCCCATAGACTAGGAAGAACGGTGTGAATCCCGTGGCTCGGCTCGGTGTATTCCTCAGGCTCCAAATGACCGAGGGGAGTTCGGCAAGCCATTTCTTGCCAAACTTTTTCAACCGGTTGTAGATTCTTGGCTTGAGGCCTTGTAGGATCATGCCGTTGGCACGTTCTACTTGGCCGTTTGTCCTAGGGTGTCCTACGGCCGACCAGACCACACGGATGTGGTGGTTGTCGCAGAACGTCAAGAACTTGTGGCCGGTGAATTGCGTCCCGTTGTCGGTGATGATGGTATTTGGGATTCCGAACCTGTGGATGATATCCGTAAAGAACAGCACTGCTTGCTCGGATTTGATTTGGGTGATTGGACGAGCCTCGATCCATTTGGAGAATTTGTCGATGGCTATGAGCAGATGGGTATAGCCCCCGGGTGCCTTCTGCAGAGGCCCAACCATGTCCAGCCCCCACACGGCGAATGGCCATGTGATAGGGATGGTTTGGAGGGCTTGGGCCGGGAGGTGCGTCTGTCGAGCGTAGTACTGGCATCCTTCGCAGGAGCGTACTAGCCCCGTGGCATCAGCCATCGCTGTTGGCCAGTAGAAACCTTAGCGGAAGGCGTTTCCCACTAGCACCCGAGGCGCTGCGTGGTGCCTGCAGGCTCCCGCATGCAAGTCCTAGAGTAGTGATTGGCCAGCCTCGGTGGTGATGCACCGTTGGAGAATACCAGACGGACTACGCCTATACAACTCGCCATTGTAGAGGACGTACGTCTTGGCTCGTTGCGCAAGCCATCGGGCCTCGGTCCTGTCCGCGGGAAGCTCTCCTCGCACGTGGCGATCAAGAAAAGGGACTCGCCAGTCCGTTCCTTGGTCGGCCTCGGGAGGCTCTGTGTCAATTGCCATGGACTCGGGCTTGGGCGGCGAGGTCTCGGTGGCAAAGGGGGCCTCGGGCCCTGTGGAGGGCTCGGCCGATGGGCCCTCTACCTTCACCGAGTCATAGTCGATGGATGGCTTGTGGAGGTCTCTGGCGAAGATGTTCGGGGGGACCGGGGTCCGTGCCGACGCCATCTTTGCCAGTTCGTCCACGGCCTCGTTGAACTTTCGTGCGATGTGATTGAGTTCGAGGCCATCGAACTTGTCCTCTAGGCGGCGTACCATCGTGCAGTACGCCTCCATCTTGAGGCCATGGCAGTTTGATTCTTTCATCACTTGGTTGATGACAAGCTGTGAATCACCTCGAACGTCGAGACACCGTACCCCAAGTTCAATGGCGATCTGCAGGCCATTGACGAGGGCCTCGTATTCGGCCACATTGTTGGAGGCGGCGAAGTGTAGTCGGATTACGTAGCGCATATGGACTCCGAGGGGTGAGATGAAGAGCAGACCCGCGTCTGCTCCGGTCTTCATCAGAGACCCATCGAAGTACATGGTCCAGTACTCCGCCTGGACTTGAATAGGTGGTAGCTGGGTATCGGTCCATTCTGCCACAAAATCGGCCAAGACCTGAGACTTAATGGCTTTTCAGGGTGCGAAAGACAGGGCTTCCCCCATGAGTTCCACGGCCCATTTGGAAATCCTTCCCGAGGCCTCCCGGTTATGGATTATTTCTCCCAAGGGGAAAGATGACACCACGGTCACTGGGTGGGACTCGAAGTAGTGATGTAGCTTGCGTCAAGCCAAGATTATGGCGTAGATTAGTTTCTGGATGTGGGGGTAGTGCGTCTTGGTATCGGAAAGCACCTCGCTGATGAAGTAGATAGGTCATTGGACGGGTAGAGCATGCCCTTCTTCCTGCCACTCGACCACTATGGCCGCGCTGACCACTTGGGTCGTTGCGGCGACGTAGAGTAAGAGGGCCTCGTCTTCGATCGGTGGTACCAGAACGGGAGGGTTGGAGAGCAGTGCTTTGAGTTTGGTGAGTGCTTCCTCGGCCTCGGGGTCCAGGAAAAGTGCTCAGATTTTCTCAAGAGACGGTACAGAGGTAAGTCTTTTTCGCCGAGGCGTGAGATGAAGCGGCTCAGGGCCGCTAGACATCCCATAACCTTCTATACTCCCTTGAAGTCTCGGATCGGCCCCATATTGGTCACGGCAGAGACCTTTTCCGGGTTGGCCTCGATGCCGCGCTCTGAGACTATGAATCCCAGGAGCATGCCTCGGGGGACCCCGAAGACACACTTTTCGGGGTTGAGCTTGACGCCCTTCTCCCTGAGGCATTTGAAGGCTACCTCCAGGTCATTGACGAGGTCATTGGCCCGCTTGGATTTGACAACGACGTCGTCCATGTAGGCCTCGACGGTTCGTCCGATGTGCTCGCCAAAGACCTGGGTCATACACCGTTGGTACATGGCCCCCGCGTTTCTGAGGCTGAACGGCATAGTCGTATAGCAGTATAGGCCAAATGGGGTGATGAAAGAAGTTACGAGCTGGTCGGACTCCTTCATTTTGATTTGATGGTAGCCGGAATAGGCATCAAGGAAGGACAGGGTCTCGCATCCCGCAGTGGAGTCAACGATTTGATCGATTCGAGGTAATGGAAATGGGACTTTTGGGCATGCTTTGTTCAGACCGGTGTAGTCCACACACATTCTCCATTTTCCATTTTTCTTCTTAACTAATACGGGATTAGCTAACCACTCCGGATGTGATACTTCCTTGACGAATCCGGTCACCAAAAGCTTCTGTACCTCCTCGCCGATGGCCCTGCGCTTCTCCTCGTCGAATCGGCGTAGGCGTTGCTTCACCGGTCTAGAGCTGGCCTGGATGTCGAGGGCGTGATCGGCGACTTCCCTCGGTATGCCCGGCATGTCCGAGGGACTCCATGCGAATATGTCGGCGTTCGCGCGAAGAAAGTCGACGAGCACGACCCCCTATTTGCTGCCAAGGGTCGCGCTGACCCTCAGCACTCAGTTGTTTGAGCAAGTGGGGTCGACCGGGACGAGCTTGATGGCCTCCGCAGGCTCGAACATCCCGGCACGACGCTTCGAATCAGGCACCTCGCTGCCGAGCTGGTCGAGGTTGGCGATGAGGGCCTCGGACTCCACTATGGCCTCGGCATACTCGATGCACTCGGCGTCGTGAGTCGTATGCATGCTCGTGCGATGGAGTCAATAGTGATGACACCGCTAGGGCCCGCATCTTGAGCTTGAGGTAGGTGTAGTTCGGGACCGCCATGAACTTGGCGTAGTACGGCCGTCCCCAGATGGCGTGATAAGTCCCTCGAACCCCACCACCTCGAAGGTGAGGGTCTCCTTGCGGTAGTTGGAGGGGTGCCGCTGCACGGGGTAAGTCTATGCGCCCGAGGGGTCATCATGCGCGCATCCCCGCATGATGCCATGGAAGGGCGCGCGTCGCCTCGGAGTTGTGACCGGTCGAGCCCTAGGAGCTCCAACGTGTTGGCGTCTGGGGATGTTGAGGCCAGCCGCCTCAGATCCATCAACACCTTGGTGAGTCGGGTGTTCCCGATGATCGGGTCAACGACGAGCGGTATCGGGGGTTTGGGACATGATCGGGGTGGTCATCGCGATCGAAGGTGATCGCCTCCGAGAGACCGGTCGAGGTACCGGGGAGTGGCCACCTTAACCGAGAAGACCTCCCGGCGTTCCCTTTTTTTTTGTCGCTGCCGAGGAGGCACGCCGAGGGCCCACCAAGATCATGAAGGCATTGTGTACCTCGGGAACCCGTCGCCCTTGTCGTTGTCTCCGCTCGTCCGGCACCTCTTCTTGGCATCGTCGTTGGGGAGCCCGAGCTTGGCATAGTATCGCCGGAGCATGGTGCACTCCTCGAGGGTGTGCTTTACCGGGCCTTGATGGTATGGGCAGGGTCTTTTAAGCATGTTGTCGAAGAGCCACGGGCCTCGGGATTCTTGCGGTCTGCGGCATGACGAGCCCGACCTCGAGAACCTCCTGTTTCTCAAGGCGTCCCTTCTTTTTACTGGGGCGAGGCGTTGAGGCCCCGGGGTCTCCTCCGCCTCTTCCCCTTGGAGTCGTTGTTGGGGAAGATGGCCCCGACGGCCTCTTTGCCAGAGGCGAAGCTGGTGGAGATGTCGAGGAGTGCGGATGCCGTGTGGTCGGTGCGCTCGGCCTAATTCTCGGACTAGGTCTCGGCAATTGGTGCCGGAGAGGAATGCTCGGATTTATTTCTCGAGTCGCCGATCTTTGGGCAACTCGGTGCATTGCTTGGAGAAACGTCGGATGAAGTCTCGGAGAGACTCGTCCGGTCTCTGGCGGCAGCTCTTGAGGTCCCAGGAGTTCCCGGGGTGCGTGTAGGTGTCCTGGAAATTCCCGACGAAGACCTTTACCAAGTCACGCCAGTCGTGGATTTGCATAGGGGGAAGGTGTTCGAGCCAAGCTCATACCGAAGTCTCGATAGGAATAGGGGAGGTTGCGGATGACGAAGCGTGTCATCGTCCGCACCACCTAGTGACAAGCAGAGACGATGAAGAGTCGGCAACCATAGCTCGGGGTTGGTCTCGCCATTGTACTTTGAGAGATTCATTTGGTGACAAAACCGGACCAGAAGCGGGCGCTGCGGATGGCCTTCTTCGAAAACTCTAGGGCTGCAGCGGCCCGGGAGAAGGACCGCGGTCCTCCCCATCATCATATAGCAACGCCTCGGTGCACTCGGTAGCCCCGGGCGGCCCCATCGTGGTCGTGGCGCCGCTGTCTGCCGCCCATGTGGTGGCCGTTTTGCGCCTCGCGCGTTGGCGTTGAGGCGATCGCGGCACCGAGGCGCGCCTCCTGGCGGTTGTGCACCGAGGGTCTGTTTGAGGCGCCCCGCGTCCATCGAGACGCGGAGCTTTTTGGCCCGCCGCACCGCGGTCGAAAGGCCCCGAGTTCACCGTGGACTCGTCGCCCTCCGTGGTAGAGGCTCGGGCATCGCTTCGGACCATGATACCGCCGCCAGCCGACGCTCGCTAGCGCAATTAAAGACGGGGTTGCTGCTCGCCTTCATCATCGTTGCACGCGGCGGTTGACGTCGTGAGCCCCAATGAACGCTTCCGCCATCGCCACGCCCCACCGCTTTCTTGCTCGAGGGTGGCTCGGAGTTCTTGCAGAGGAGTCGATCTTGCTCGACCTTGGCTTGAAGCTCACGGAGCCGCTCTAGGTCTATCGTCGAAGTTGCTCGGGGTGGGGATACTGCTTGCCACCGGGCGGGACCCCGTGCGTGGTGGCGTGGCATTGGCTGCCCTACCTCCATCGTTGCCCGTGATCGGCATTCCGAGTCCGACATGGAAACACTCACGAGTCGGGTCATAAGCGTCCTCGCCGTCGGAATCGGAATGGCCGAAGCAGTAGTCGCTTGCGATCATGAAGCGGTGCATTGCCTCAGGGTCGCGAATCTCGGAGAAGTCTGCTCCAACCCACGCCTCGTCCTCCTCCGAGGAGTCAGAGTGGGGGTGGATTGGAGTTGTGACTATGGGGTTATGGGCATGACGTTGATGAATGGAGATGAGGGCGGTGGCGTAGGAGGCGGCGACATTGGTCAGCCCGAAAGGGTATGGGGATGGCACCGTCGCCATGCTCTGCTCCGTCAGAGCTGGCTCCTCGGGAGGAGGCGGGACAGAGCTTGATGATGGGGTGTCACTATGCGCCACCGGCCCTTTTCCCCTGTCGAGGCTTAAGCCGGACAGGTCCCTGTGCAGGGACTCTGTGCCAGCAGTGGGGTATGGGATTCCGGTGGAGCACAGATCGGCGTTCTGTACTTGCGTGGTGTTAGGGTGGACTCGCCCGCGCGGCGCTCGGCGAGCTTGACGGGAGCAGCGGCCTAGGCGCTGTCGGCGCGTGGGCTGCCGGTGCAAGACGTCGTCGTCGGTTGATGGCGCTCTGGGTGAGAGGAGTACCATGTCGTACTCTTGCCCTAGAGACATGAATTCTAGGCTCCCGAACCAGACGATCGTCCCAAGACGCAACGATCGCACGGGATCTGCCATCCAGAATCTGGTGGGATGACTAAGCTGACATGCAGAGGCCCCTACCTGGCGCGCCAACTGTCGGCGTTTCGGAACCGGGGGTCCTTAACCGACTAGTGAATTTGTGCTGCGTGCTCCCTCTTCCGGATGGAGATGCAAAGAGACACAAGGTTTATACTGGTTCGGGCAATGGATGCCCTACGTCCAGTCTGAGAAGGTGTTCTTGTATTCCTTGCACCGGGGTGCTCGTAGTAGGGGGTTACAAGCTAGGCGAGAGAGGGAGTTCGTCCTAGATCTCTGTGAGGGGAGGTGATATGAATTACAGAACGAGGCGTGTTGTTCGTGCGAGTATCTGTGATTCTATCTGTCATCCTGGAAACGGTCCTGGCTGCCTCCTTTTATAGCCGCAGGGAGGAAACCAGGAGTACATAAGAGAGCTACACATGGAGCAAGGACTATTCGATGACGTATTTACTCCTAGAGCAGCATGGCGTTGTCGTGGGAGTTCCCGTAGATGCCTAATCGGTATGGTCTTCACTGCAAGTAACATGCTGCGCATTTATTGACTTGGTGGATTGCGAGGCTCGGGCGGCCTTCAGAGTGGCCGGTCGTCTTAAGAGGCTGTCGTGCCGAGGCTGTTGTCTGCCGAGGCCTGCCGCATCTTGAGGCCCGAGAAGTGACCCAGTGCGATCTGCGGGTCCCAGCAGCCCATCGGCGGAAATAGTGCAAGACGTGCGCCCTCTGAGGATACTGGTACACTGTGTTGTCGATGGGGATGGTAAAAAAGGTGATCATTTGTTGTCCCGTCGCTCCTATTGCAGCGCCTTACGCCGATCGTGGCTTATGTAGTGGTGCGGCCGAGCGCGTGTCGGATGTGACACTGCCGAGAGACTTTTGAGGCGAGGCGACGAGGTTGTGGGACGAGCTCAAGGCGTCGGGCGAAAGAGCGCTGGCCGATTCGTCCGAGGCCCTTCCGAGGGGTCTCTACGCGGCGAGGCGGACGGGCGAGGCGTAGTAAGATCGATGAATCCGAGGCCTGTCGAAGGGGCTCGGGCGAGACGGAGTGGTCGGTCCACCGATTCCGAGGCTATAGGAACCCGCTCGACTCCCCACGCTGCGATGTCCTTGGTGCGGAGTTAGGCAACCACGGTGGTTGGTAACCCCGCTCTGCTGTGCCATCTCGGATGGCGAGGGGTTGACGCGATCGGCGTGTAGCCGGTCACTTCGCCGCTTCTGTGCCATCGCAAGTCATCGGAGTGGTTGGGCGCTGGATGTGACGCTCGGTCGAGCGGTTTGGTCAAAAGGCGGTCACGGGTTGGTGCCGAGCCGGCCTCGCGTGAATCGGAGAATCGAACTTCTTCCGAGGCCCCAAGGCGAGGGGCCTCGACGAGGGGCCTCGACGCGGGGGCCTCTCGGCGAGGCGGTCTCAAGCGAGTTGGAGAACCGTTTGCTTCCGGCTGGGTTCGGCGACGGGTTCTCGGCGAATCGAGATTTCGTAGAGACCTCGTTTGTTTATTCCGTTGGTTCTGTTTTTAGGGTCTAAGCAGTTTTTCGATCTTTGCTTGGGGTACCCCATTTTCTGGTATCCGACAGTTATCAATCACCAAAAAGGGGGAGATTGAAAGCATCTAGGCCCCTGATTGGGTTTTGGTGATTAATGACAATACAAGATTACTATGACTAATGTGTGTTTTGCAGAGGCAATTAAGTTAGGTCATAGTAATAGAGATCAATTAGGCAATCAAGGTGGTCATGCCCCTACGATGGAAATCGTTTTGGTTTTCAAAGGATGGACGACAAGGTTAAGGATGACTAGTTCTAAGTGTCGATTGGAGTTGGAGAGACACTTAGAGTAGTTTAGGACTTTATTTTTTCCTTTGGCCGTACTATTAAGAGGGGTATGGACGCGTAGCTTGACCTAGATGAGTCTAGTGAGTTAGGTGTGGTGCACACTTGTCAAAACTAGCGCTAGGTAGCTCCTACATATGCCTAAGATCCTTTGAAGCGAACTTCATTCCATATGATCGAGCGTTGGAAATGAATAGAGGGTCAAATACTGACCGGACACTGGCTCTAGTCGGACCAGACGCTGGCTGCAGGGTCCGGTCAGTTCATTTGATCAAGGAGATTGCATCTGGCATGACCGGACGCTGAGAGGTCGAGTGACCGAACGCTGAGAGGCAGCTCTGGTCGACTCCAGTAAGGTTCCAGAAGAGAAAATCTGCGACCGGACGCGTTCGGTCAGTACTGACCGGACCCTAGGGGTTCAGCGTTTGGTCGACTACAGTAAGGTTCCAGTGAGGGTTAAATGTGACCGGACGCTCATGACCGGAGCGTCCGGTCACCCCGCAGAGGCACATAATGGTTTGTTTTTTAGCCTTTATTATAAATAGAAGCTCCACTCGTGTGTGAAGTTACTTTTGCTCATTCCAACAGCTGAGAAACACGTTTGTGAGTGCCAAGAAGAGCAAGGTCCTAGTGAGGTGATTGAGATTTGAGAATCCAAGAGAGTAGCCTCATTAGTGAATCAAGAGTAGCAAAGTGTGCATCCACCGTTCTCATTAGGCTTCGCACGGTCAAGTGAGAGTTCGTGCTTGTTACTCTTGGTGATCGCCATCACCTAGATGGCTTGGTGGTGATTGGGAGCTTGGTGATCACCCGGCGAAGCTTGTGGGTGACCCAATTCAAGTTGTGAGCGGTTGTGGGTGATTCACCACGACGGAGTGTCGAAGAATTAACCCGTAGAGAGCACTTGATCCTTGCGCAGATCAAGGGGAAGCTACACCCTTGCGCGGGTGCTCCAACGAGGACTAGTGGGGAGTGACGACTCTCCGATATCTCGGCAAAACATCGCCACGTTTCTCTCTCTCTATTTACTTTGAGCAATTCAATACTTGTTTTTATATTCATAGAATTGTCATGCTAGAGTAAGTTTGAAACATAGGTTGCAAGTCCTTTGTGCGTTAGATTAATAGAAACACTTTTCTAGGCACAGGGGGTTAATTGGGCTAACCATAGGATTTAATTATTGCAAGAAAAATTTAGAATTAGCCCAATTCACCCCTCTCTTGGGCATCTTGATCCTTTCAACCACCTCTCCCACTACATCACAAGCCTACGAAACAATCAACCGAGGATGACTTGTCAGCGTCCATGAACCCTAACCCTAAACCCTAATGGACACGGGACCTGGGTGCAAAGGGGGAGTAAGGCCACATACCTTCAATGCGCTCACCAGGGGTCCCGCTCACCAGATGCGGTCATCGTGGCGTAGGGACGGCGGTAGGGGAGCAGGAGGCGGCAGACGGCGCGGGGGAAGAACGCGTCGGTGGCGGCGGGTGGAATAGGGACGATATGAGCGAGGGATGAAATGAGCGGGTGGGATGCGGCGTAATGAAGAAAATGGGTATGGGGCAGCGATGACATTTTACCCACGCCAGCTGACTGGGCGCCAACGTGTCGGGTTGTCGTGGCTTGCTACATGCGCAAATATGGTAAATTAGAAACTCAAACTTCTCTCATGTGCTAAAGTTGTAAGTGCCATTATAAGAGTGATAATCGGATGAGCGCCAATCTTAATAATGGTAAAAATGTAAAAGCCCTGAGCACGGATGCAATGCGGTTGTTTTCGTGTCTCCCTTGCGTAGTTGCGGGCCCGTCGTCGTCTGCTCTTCACTGTTCTGCTCCTGACCTCCTGTTCTCTCCCTAGAGTATAGAACACGCACGCAAAAACTGGTAACTCTCTGATGGTTCTCTCTGGTGCTCCCTCACATTAAAATTATTGCTTTCCCATAAATTAAATCTTTTATTAAAATTTGATCAACTTTGTTATATAGAAAGATATCAATATTTATTATATTAAATAAGTATAATTAGATTAATTATATACTATAATTTTTATAGTATGTTAATAGTTAGGTCATGTTCGGAATATGGGGATCTTCTTCTGTTTCCACGTTTTCAATAAAATTAAACTGACTTCTATGAAATTCTTGTGCGAATCTTATAAAATTGTTGTGTTCCAAACACGTTCTTAAAGTTTTAAATATTAATAATGTTTTCTATAAATTTAGCTAAAATTAAGTAACTTTAATTCAATTTGAATCTAGAATTATACTAACCCTGAATGCACAGAAGAATTTGCTAAACCTAAATTTTCCATCCTTAGGATGAGTGACAGTGGCTATCTCTACAACACTTCCAGGTGATCTCAGCTCTATCTCAGCCTTAAACCTAAACAAATAATCGAAAGAATCATTTCATTTACCAAATAACTTATCTGATGCTCTCTATCTCCCATTATACACTGTCTGGTAGGGGATGTCAATCTTGTACTTATAATTCAATTCTTTTTTGAGTTCTTTAGCCCCCATTTGTGGGTTCCTCTTGAGGTAGGGGATTGCTCTCTCAGCCACCCAAGCTATAGATACCATCCTGTTGATAACCCTTTGTGTAGATGCACAGTTATGGACCCCTGATTGATTTAAATCTGCATAATAAAAACAAAAGGACATATGAGGACAACAAAAAACAACATTCAACAAACACAGAAAAAGATGTTATTCAACAATAAAAAAAAATTGTACCCTAACACTGCCATCATGTTGGGTTCTAGCTCTAAGAATCTATGGGCAGTCTAGAGCAGCACAATTAGCTCTGAACCTTTCTTTGTCTAAATGCTCAGTATCATACTCAAACTCCTTAATTATAGTATGCTGCCTAACAGCTAGCCTAAACTCAGCCATGCTGGGATAGCATATGCCAACACTCAGATCAAGATTGTCCCTGTCCCATTCATGTATTGGTTCTACATCAACCGTATCATCAACATTAACAGCTGCGTCATTCATATCTGCCTGCATCTCTGCTGACATAGCTGGAATGAACACCTCTTCTCTAGATCCTTCTACTGTTGTCTCTAACTCCATGAACCCCATTGTCTCATAAACCTTGTCCTCATCAGCAACCTCTTTTGCTAAACCATCATCATCAGGCTGCCCTATTATTGTTAGAGTAGTCCAGTCAATTGCTATAGACAAATCAGTAGGTGTTTTTGCTGGGGAACTATAGGTATCACCACAACCTTCAGCATCATCATGCACAGCACGTGAGCCACCAGTTGGCCCACTTGTAACACCAGAGACACATCTACCTTTAGAAGCACCAGAGCTGATATTTGCATTAGAACCATCCTTCCTCACAACATCCACTACAATAATAGCCAATCTCTCATCCCATCTGTCCTTAACCATTTATTGGAAATGCTCATCCCTTCTAATCTTCCACTCAGACCCAATATATTGGTCAACAACCCACACTGCAAGTGTTTGAGTTGGCCCCCGGATTATCTTTGTGGCTAAATCCTCCTGGAATTGAGCCATAAAATACTGACAGTTTCTATCCAACCATAAGCCATGCTGCTGCTCTGCCATTTCAATTAGCCCATACTCACCATCAGCCACAGATTTAGCAACCTTAACGACTAGTCTAAACACATTGCCAGGATCGATCCTGGCATCATGATAAACAATGAAAGAAATGAGGAGTTAGACGGTACCCAACTCCTCCAATTATGCCTACACTGCTAGGTTGATTAAGCACTTACCAAAAAGGCAATCACTACGCTAGCCATTGTGACATGGGTTAACACCACCTCTCCCACTACATCACAAGCCTACGAAGCAATCAACCGAGGATGACTTGTCAGCGTCCATGAACCCTAACCCTAAACCCTAATGGACACGGGACCTGGATGCAAAGGGGGAGTAAGGCCATATACCTTCAATGTGCTCACTAGATGTGGTCACCGTAGCGTAGGGACGGCGGGAGGGGAGCAGGAGGCGGTGGCGGTGCGGGGGAAGAACGCGTCGACGATGGAGGGTGGGATGGGGACGAAATGAGCGAGGGACGAAATGAGCGGGTGGGATGCGGCGTAATGAAGAAAATGGGCAGGGAGCAGCGATGACATTTTATCCGCGCCTGCTGACTGGGTGCCAGCGTGTCGGGCTGCTATGGCTTGCCATATGCGCAAATGTGGTAAATTAGAAACTCAAACTTTTCTCATATGTTAAAGTTGTAAGTGTCATTTTAAAATAATAATCACATAAGCGTTAATCTTAATGATGGTAAAAATGTAAAAGGCACTCCGCGCTCCCGTGTCGAACCGACACGGCCACCAACCCGACCGGGCACGGGCGCAGGCCCAAACCCACGGTAACGTGGAACACGAATCTGTCTCTCGGTCTCTCCTGCCAATTCCTCGCTCCCCTTCCTCCTCGTCCCTCCCAAATCCCCAAACCCGAGCGCGCGATTCCCTCCCGCGGTCCCGCCTCCCAGATCTTCCAGATTGGCGCCAACCCGCCCCGATTCGGGCAATCCGCCGGCCCGCGCCCTAGTAGCAGGTCTCCGCGGGCGGGATTGGTTGATGCCTCCCCGCCTCGCGTGACCGCTGCCCGGGGGCTGGCTGGACTGGAGATCTCCGCATGGATCACAGGGGCGGCGGCGGCGGTGGCAACACAAATCGCACCGATCTCCTCGCTGCCGGGCGGAAGAAGGTACCGAGTCCCTCCCGAGTCCCGCGAATTTCTACTCGTTGTTTTTTTTTTTCCCGGGGAGTTCTGATCGAGCGTTACGTTTACCTTGCGTGCAGCTGCAGCAGTTCCGGAAGAAGAAGGAAAAGCGGGGTCCCGGCAAGAAGGCCGACGCCGACGCCGACGCCGACGCGGAGGCCGAGGAAGGGGCGCCCAAGGCGGTGGAGGAGTCTGTGCCCGAGCCCAAATCGCCTGTTGGGTTGAAGCTCCTCGCCGGGGAGGGCAGCGGCGGCGGGAGCACTCCATTTGAGGTGAGGCTCGAGCACTTCAGTGTGAGGGTGTGGGTTTTGAGTGGGTTGCTGCTCCTGCTGCTGTTCCTAGCTGTTGTTGCTGGGTGTGTAATGCCCGTCTGTCAATGACTCGATGCAGGAAGTGGAGAGGTTCCAGGCAGAGCAGTGCAATGGCGAGGGGCCTGGGACCGTGGAGTCCAGCTCTGCGGAGAGTGCCGATGCTGTGCAAGAAAAGGAGACAGTGCAAGAGCAGGAGACGGGTGATGGCTCTGATGCGCATGATGTCGGTACTAGTGAGCAGGGGATTTCGGAGCAGCGTGAAAGCCGGACAGCTGATGGTGAGGATACAGCTGATGGCGAGGACCTACCAGTTCAGGCTACCGGTGGAGACGGCATTGGTGATGATCTTGTAGGAGGAGCTCAGCTGGGTGATGTGGATAACATCGAGCTGAATGCTTCTTCTCAATGTAATGGAGCAGACGGTGATTGCAATCAACTTGAGGAACACCAGCAGGTGGAAATGGATGCTGTTGACAGGACAACAAGCTCCAATTTCGAAGAAGTTGCCAAGGCGCCAATTCATTCTCAAGACATTGGAGCTGATAATATCCACGATGAAGGGGCTCAGGAGATGGTGATGGATGTTCCCGGGAGGCCATTGGATGGAGACGTTGAGCCCACAGCTTCTGCTGAACTAGATGCCGAGACTGCACTTGAAGAACAGTCGACTGTTGCAGCTTCGAATGAGATTCCTGAGAGTACTGCAAGTAGAGGCACTGAGGACGAAACTGATGGAGTAGCCAATGAGGCTGTCCTAGAAGATCCAAGCACGACACATGTAAGTGATGAAGCAGTCACTACAGATGATTTGAGTGTACAGGCCAAGCCAACAGCAGCAGTGGATATGCCACTTTGTGAGCAGAAGGGGGATCCAGCTTTATCTAGAAGTGTGGTATTGCAAGGCATCATGCCAGTTCATTTTGAGGATATACAAAGGCATCTGTTCTCTGCAACTCTATCGAGAGATTTTCTCCAGTTGCAGCTAGATGAAGCTGTTGGCCTTTATTCAGATTTTACACAACAGTCTTCTGATGAGACAACCAAGCTCCAGGCACTACTAAAAGAAACTGAAGAAAGCAAGCTAGCAGTTGACAAAGAGCTTCATCAATGTAGACATGAGCTCTCCAAGGTGAACACAGAAAAGGGACAACTTGAACTGACCATGGCTTCCTTGAAAAAAGAAATCAGCACTAGCAATGCAAGGTGCACATATTTGGAGAGTGAGCTACATTCCTCCAAGGAGAGCACAGAACAAATCCATAGTGAATTAGCTAACAGCAGATTGTTACTGGAAGCTCTGCAAAAGGAGAACCTGGAGCTTATTGCAAGCCTTGCTTTTGAGAAAGAAGCCAAAAAAGAAGTTGAAGAGCACCGGGACCATCTATCTTCTGATAACAGGAAGCTTTTATCGGAGTTGTCAGGTCTTGAGCTTAGCTTAGCTTCTGTGAAAGAGGAAATGGATGCTAGCAGTAGCAGATGTAAAGTTTTGGAGTGTGAGCTGCGTTCCTCCAATGAGAATTTGAATCATACTTTGACAGAGTTGGCAAATTGCCAGGCTTTATCGGAAACATTACAGAAAGATAATTTGGAACTATCAGCGAATTTTGCCTCCGAAAGAGAAGCAAAAGTTAAACTCCAAGAAGACAATTTGTATCTATGTAATGAAAAGGGCAGGCTTTCTTCAGATTTATCTGAACTAAATGACAAGTTGGAACTTTCGTATGCCAAACATAAGCAGCTTGAGTCACATGTCAAATATACGGAAACATACTTCGGACAACTCACTGAGCAGCTAATTGAGGAAAATCTGTACATAAGTAGCAGCGTCGATATTTACCAATCTACAATCAAAGACTTAGACACTAAGTACAATGTGGTGCTGGGATTCCAGAATGTTACGCATCAACAACTTCATTTGGACTCGTCTGAAGTCACTACTGAGAATGCTGAAAGAGCCATTATGAGCCCTAATAATCAGTGTTCGCTTAATCTGGCCGATGCGAATGACTCATGTAACTCAATTGCTTTGCAGTCGCTGAAGGGCCATCTAGAGGTGGCAAAAGGTGATTTGCATGCCCTTGAAAAGTTGCTAGAGAGAATCTCCTCTAGGTCTGATGGACGGGTTCTGGTATCAAAACTCATTAAATCCTTTGAGTCAAAGGGAAGTGACGATGATACTGGACCGTCTGAGGGGGAGCATGATAATTTACAAAAGTCATCTCAGGAGATGCTATGGCGCCTAGGGGAAAAGTTTATGGTGATGGGCTCAGATATTACGAAAGCTGAAGAATATGTGGCTGAACTGCGCAACAGAATTGAACTTTACGTCAAGTCTACTGTGCAACATGATATAGATAGACAACAGACTGTTGTTCTTGAGGCCAAAATGGATGAACTTGCTGGCAAGCTGAGCAACTACAAGGATGCAATTGATAATCTGCACAGTCAGGTCGCTACTGTGCAGCAGGATGCAAACAGTAATGCTGAAAAGCTCATTGATCAAGCAGAACTGTTGCAGAAGGATGCGGCAGAAAGGATTTCCATTCTTGAGAAGGAGAGAATGTCTTTATCTGGTTTACTCAGTGAAGTAACAAATAAGCTCACCTCTTTGGGAGGTGCTGTATTTCCTAATGATTCCAGTGAAAGTGAAGGTCTCAACTTCCGCACTTTGAGCTGTGTGGACCTTGTTGCTAGATCATTCCAAAGTCTTCAGGAGAAATTAGAGGCTGCTCAAATTGATAATGCTCAGCTCAATACTTCTCTGGTGGAGCTCAGGAAAGCAAACAGTGTTGCACAAGAGAGGAGTGAACAAGCAGATGGAATTGTCAAGAAACTGTATGATTCCCTGCAGGAACTTCTATGTGATTCACTTAGAAGTACAGATGAATTTGGGGCAGGATATAGTGTTGATGAACCAATTGAAAGTCAATATGAAAGACTCATCGAGCATTTAAAGAATTTGTTGCATGACCACCAATCTGTGCTGTCAACTAATGCTGGCCTTGAGTCGAGGCTGTTGAGTAAATGTGAAGAAGTTGAGGAGCTCAACATGAGATGCAGTTCTCTAACGAAAATTTTGAATGAAGTTTGCATTCTGAATGAGGAGCTCAAGTCAGCTTCTTCAAGTAAAAATGCCACACAAGATGAACTCCACAGTAGATGCCTTGCTGTAGCAGAGAAGTTGGCTTCACGCTCAGCAAATCATTCCTCAGCAGTTCAATTGATATATGATATTGGTGAAGGGTCTAGCAAGGAAGATCATATTCTTACCACCCTTCTCCCATGCATTGAGGACGGTGTGGCTTCATGCATCGAGAAATTTGAAAATGCAGCTGAAGAAATTCGTTTATCAAAGATATGCTTGCAAGAGATCAGCATGTTTGACCAGATTTCATCTGAAAAGTGGTCTTACCCCTTGCCCACATTGATTAAAGAGGAAATTTTACCAAAGTTGTGTGATTTGCAAGACAGATTCGATCAGCTCAATGCACTAAACATTCAGCTGGAAACTGAAGTTCCAGTCTTGAAGGATGGCATGAAAAAGCTGGATGAAGCTCTTGGAGCTTCGCGTACTGAGCTTCAGAAAAAGTTTTCTGAAGTTGAACAGTTAGATCAGAAACATTCATCTGTCAAGGAAAAACTTAGTATTGCTGTTGCAAAAGGTAAAGGTTTGATAGTGCAGCGTGACAGCCTTAAGCAGTCTCTGCTGGAGAAGTCTGGTGAGATCAATAAACTCACACAAGAACTGCAGTTAAAGGAAACATTGCTGAAAGAGTTGGAAGCCAAGCTCAAATCCTATACAGAAGCAGATCGAATTGAAGCCTTGGAATCGGAGCTCTCATACATAAGGAATTCAGCTACAGCTCTAAGGGATTCATTTCTTCTAAAAGACTCTGTTCTTCAGAGAATTGAAGAGGTCTTAGAAGACCTAGACTTGCCAGAGCAATTTCATTCTCGAGATATAGTTGAAAAAATAGAACTGCTGTCAAAGATGGCCATTGGCACTTCTTTTACTCTACCTGATAGCGACAAGAGATCCTCTGTTGATGGGCATTCTGAGTCTGGTGTGGCTATGGATGTCATAAATGATGAGCAGAACTCAAATTCAAATACAGTATCTGATGAAGTAAAGAGCAAATATGAGGAACTGAATAGGAGATTCTATGAGCTGGCTGAACACAACAATATGCTGGAACAATCTCTAGTGGAGAGGAACAGTCTTATACAGAAATGGGAAGAAGTCCTTGGCCAAATTAACATGCCCCCACAGTTCAGGATGTTGGAAGCAGAAGATAAGTTAGCATGGTTAGGAAACAGACTCTTGGAGGTGGAACAGGAGAGGGATTCATTACAGTTGAAGATTGAGCATCTTGAGGATTCCTCAGAAATGCTTATTGCTGATCTAGAAGAGTCACATAAAAGGATATCTGAACTCAGTGCAGAGGTTGTTGCTATAAAGGCCGAGAAGGATTTCTTTTCACAAAGCCTAGAGAAACTGAGATTTGAGTTCCTTGGGCTCTCTGAGAAAGCTGTTCAAGATGAGTTTGTTAGAGATAAATTGCGAAAGGATCTATCTGAACTGCGGGATAAGTTAGCTGAAAAAACCGAGGAGAGCAGGCACTATCATGAAATGGACACCGAGATCCAGAAACTGCTGAATTTGGTGCAAAACACATTGCAGGATGGCAGTAACTCTGAAATTTCATCGGGAGGCGTTTCTGCTGTGTTGTGCTTGGGCAAAATGCTGAGGAAACTCTTAGATGACTATGGTACTCTTTTGTCCAAGTCCACTGAAGGCAATTCTGCTGAGAGAGAGATTCAGTTGGAGGATATCAAGCCATCTAATGATGCCTCTAAATCGGACACTAGTGCATACGAGAAAGAGATGGAACTAAATTCTTTAAATAACGAGTTAGACCATGTTCGCAAGAATCTGGCCTTAGTGGAGCAGGAGCGTGGTGAAGCTGTGGAGAAGGCACAATCACTAATGCTGGAAATTGAGACCTTACATGCTCAAATAAGTAAATTGCAGGAAAGTGATGCTGAGCAGATGCAAAAGTATCAGTCACTTGTTCTTGAACTAGAATGCGTGGGTAAGCAACGGGACAATCTGAAGGAGCAGTTAAATCAGGAGGAGCAAAAGTGTGCCTCATTGAGGGAGAAACTAAATGTTGCTGTCAGAAAAGGGAAGGGCTTAGTGCAACACAGAGACAGCCTGAAGCAAACAATGGAAGAGATGAATGCCGTGATAGAGAAACTTAAAAGTGAAAGAAAACAGCACATAGAATCACTTGAGACCGAGAAATCATCTTTAATGGATCGATTGGCTGAGAATGAGAAGAGCTTGCATGAAACAAACCAGTACTTGAGTGGACTATTAAATGCTTTAAATAAAGTGGATGTTGCTCGGGAATTTGATATGGATCCAATCACCAAGGTTGAAAAGATGGCAAAATTTTGCCTCGACCTAGAGTCAACAGTGGTTTCATCACAAAATGAAGTGAAGAAATCGAAACGAGCAACAGAGCTGCTTCTTGCTGAGTTAAATGAAGCTCATGAAAGGGCTGACAACCTGCAGGAGGAATTGGTCAAGGCAGAAGCTGCATTTGCTGAATCTTCTAAACAATACAGTGTTACAGAATTTGCAAGAGCTGATGCTGTTCGTCAGCTTGAGCATATTATGCATGCACAGTCACAAACCCGGAGGAGGCAAGCAGATCATTTGCTGGAGTTGAACTCCACCAGCAGTCAACTAAGAGAAGTCTGCTTTGAACTTTCACACCGTCTTGTTAATACATTCAGTAAGGATGTGGACCTTATCTGCTATATGGAGAACTTCATGAGGTCTTCTGGTAAATGGATGGATGGCACAAATATGATGGATGTACCGATTGCCTCTAAACATGTTTTGTCCAACCGCATAAACAACAAGGTATATTATGCTATAAGTACATTTTTTTAGTGTTTTGCTTCATTTTGAAATACTCACAACTTCTATGGTTTAGCAAGTTTTATACCATTTTGAAGGTTAACTTGTATCCATGTATCACCACACGTATATTCAAGACATGTAATACTGCTCATTAACTTGCATTATTTGCAAAGCTAGATAAACTCCAACCTATTTTTCTTTATTAAATGAGATTTTTAGTGTTTAAAAGTCATGTTTATATATAGAATACAACCTTATCTTTATATTTTCTTGGTACCTTTTTGGTTCACCATGGAAGTCATCAATGTTTTCCTTGGAATATGTAATTTCCATCCATAGTAAAATGGAAACTTAATGACCTTGCTTTTTCCTGTGGTGAAACAGTACACACAGATGTTGTTAAATGAAATTCACAGACTGTTGCTTTTTGATTTGTAGCAAGTCCTAACCACTTTCTAATTGCTCTTTACAGAAGGCTCATATTCCAAATGCTCCTTTGGAAATTAAGATGGACAATACGGATGAAAGTCAGTTTTTGCATCACCTTGCTATTGCATGTCATGCTTTATCAGATTGTGTAAAGGACTGTAATGATCTCAAAAGAAACATTGATGAGCATGGCTTTTCAGTTGAACAGAAAGCAACCGAGCTATTTGATGTTATGTCCACCTTGCAGAACAGGTTCACTTCTCAGCATAATGAGTTGGAATCTTTGAGAGCAAAATTTGTTGAACTACAGTCAGAGATGAAAGAAAGAGATGAGGAGATTGTATCTGCACGCAGGAATATGAGTTTGCTATATGAAGCATGCACTAGTTCAGTTGCGGAGATTGAAGGAATGAGTGATATATACCCTAGTAACCTCAGCTATGCTGTTGAGCAGTCTGCAGATGAACGCATAAAATCAATAGTTGAACAGTTAGTTATGGCTGTAAAAACTTCTCGGAACAGTAATGAATGCAGCACAAAGGAACTGAAGGCTACTGTTCTTGAGTTGCAGCAGGAGCTTCAAGCTAAAGATATCCAAATTAGTACAATCAGTTCTGAGCTATCATATCAGTTAAGGGCGGCTGAATCTTCTGCAAAACAGCTCTCAGTTGATCTTGAAGATGCAAGAATGGAGCTCCAAAATTTGGAGAAAGAAGTTGATGTGTTGCATAATCAAAAGAAGGATTTAGAAACTCAATTAAATGAACTTAAAAATATGGAATCAGTGGCAAGTGAGCAGCATGGAAGAATTGAGAAATTGACTGATGAACTAAGCAGAAAAGACCAAGGTGAGCTGTCAGAACATTTTGGTTCAATTACTTGTGTTTTGTTCACTGCTACACGATTTCATGTAATTAAAAAAAAACTTTGTTCCTTTGGTTGTTCATACTTTTTGATGTGTTCTGCAGAAATTGAAGGTTTGGTGCAAGCACTCGATGAAGAAGAAAAAGAGCTTGAAATCTTGGAGAATAAAAGCCTTCAGTTGGAGCAAATGCTGCAGGAGAAAGAATTTGCCTTGAAGACCTCAGAAGTTTCTAGGACCAAAGCTCTGGCAAAACTTGCAACGACTGTTGACAAATTTGATGAGTTGCATAGCTTGTCTGAGAATCTTCTTGCAGAAGTGGAAAACCTTCAGTCACAATTGCAAGAAAGAGATTCTGAGATCTCTTTTCTGCGACAAGAAGTTACAAGAAGCACTAATGAACTGCTAACCACTGAAGAGAGTAACAAAAAGTACTCATCTCAGATAAACGATTTCATGAAATGGTTAGAAAGAGCACTGTTGCAGTTCGGGATGCACTCCGAGAACGCTAATGATTATGATTGCACTCAAGTTCCTGTCTATATGGATATGTTGAACAGAAAAATAGGATCTCTGATAGCTGAATCAGATGATTTAAGGGTTACAGTCCAAAGCAAAGATTCATTACTACAGGTTGAGAGGACCAAAATGGAGGAGTTGATGCATAAATCAGGTGCTCTAGAAGCCTCATTGAGCCAAAAGGATTCCCAGATAGGGTTACTTCGCCGGGACAGGGTATCCAATCAGCAGAGCAGATCTATAAACTTGCCTGGCACTTCAGAGATTGAGCAAATGGTAAGTATGTTTTATTTTGTGGATAAAAAGTACCTGATTAATATGTATTGAAGTAGTTTATTTATGCTTACCTGCATATTCAATTTGGGTGCAGAATGAAAAAGTAAGCCCAGCTGCAGTTGTCACTCAGATTCGAGGTGCGCGAAAAGTCAACAATGACCAAGTTGCTATTGATGTAGAGATGGAGAAGGACAAGCCTTTTGATGATGAAGATGATGACAAAGGTAAGCATATGTCCTGCATCCTACTCCTAAATACAGTTTTTCACTTTTAGTTTTCTTCTCTGATTGATTTTACATTGGTATTGCAGCCCATGGTTTCAAGTCATTGACTATGTCACGCTTTGTTCCTAAATTCACTCGACCGGTATCAGACAGAATTGATGGGATGTGGTAACTGCAATCTAACTTGATACTTTACTGATTGGTGATTGGTGATTGGTGATGTTTTGGTGGGGTCACTAATTTTCTTTTTTATTTTATTAAACAGGGTCTCAGGTGATAGATTGCTCATGAGGCAACCAACCTTAAGACTTGGCGTCTTGATATATTGGATTGCACTGCATGCGTTGCTTGCTAGTTTTATTTGAACTCTATGTGTAAAGGTGAGTGATGATTTTACTAAGCTCCAATTTAACTTTCTACTGTTTGGCTCTGCTGTCTGTGGCAAACTGTGTTGTGCATGTTGAAACATGACACAGTCTTGCACTCTTGTTTCATCTACAATAGTTGCTGCATAGCATATGCACCTGATGATAATTGATAAGCATCTACAATGGACTGGTTTGCTGAGCATTTATCACTGTAGCATTGGTTTGATGGGAATCAATGATTTAGGAAATGAAAAGCTAATGAAACTAGCACAAGAAGTAATTGTCTCAAATTAATAATTGTGCCAGTAAAATGAGTACCAGTGATCTAGGAACCATCTTGATAAATGTGTACTGTTGACTGTTCTATCATGTTTTATCTTCATGAAAATTGAGTTTTTAGTTTTGGTCATGTTAATTGACTTCTCTTAATGTTATGCAGCTGTAGTGATGTCCTTGGCAAGTGACTGTACAGTACTATGTGTCTATGTCCATAGCAAGTTATCTAAGCAAAAGCAGTTTGCACTAATACCGTGATTCCTTTTGAAAATGTTACCGAATACTTGAGCCGTATTGGCAGCTGCGAGACATCTTCAGGATGCATTTTCACCCATCTTCCTGGTGCTGTGATCCCGTCTAGCTTAGTTTGGGTCCAATGACATGCAATGGATGGAAGAGAACTGAAGGAAGCAGCAGCGAAGAACCCCTGTACATACATTTTTGTTTGCTCTATTCTTTGCTTTTAGAAAGATGGAGGGCATTCTACATGCTAGCATCTACTTACTACACTATATGATACAGGATTATACAGGAAAGTGACATGTAGTTTTGGAAGTTAGGGTTTTGGGATGGTAACAGGTTATCCCCTCCCTTGAGTTGGCCCCCTTCTCTTATACTTTCTCAACCCTTTTCGTTTACATGTACAACACAGTGATTATTTCATTTATTATTATCCATACTGTGCAATGGGGGAGCTTGCACATTATTTCCTTCAAGTGAAGCCTGCGCTGAAAGTTGATGTCAGATTTGGTTTTGGGACTGCGCTGGAAAGTTACCATAAGAGCCCTGGCGTATGCTGTGAGCTTGAGCGGTTATTTTGCTACTGTTGCCGCCAAAAATCAAATGACGAATCATTCCATGACTTACTGATTTGATTTGTACTACTTTGACAACATATTTCGACAACATCACTTTTGACGAGCAAACTTGACCAGCGGAGTTTTCAGTGTTTATAAACTACCCCACGTTGTTCGGGTGTATGTGTATCCATCTCAATCTATATATCTTGGGGAGTGTTTGGTTGCGATAAAAAAAATACTATTTATGCTGAAATATTGTGAGAAAAAAAACATTGCCCCGTGATGAGGACATCACCTGTTCGGATATAACCACATTGGCAACTTTTGATTCACAGGTGAAACAATTCTTTATCATGATTGTATTTGATACATTTGATGAATTGATGCTGCACCATGATGTGTGTTCATTCTCATTTTCAGAATTACTTACATGGATCAAGGGAAGGTTTGATTGCATATGGAAAGCATGGAAGGTTAATGAAGTTGATTGGGGACCAAATCCAAGTATTCCTAACGTCCTCCACTAGGCCACCACGTCGCTTTGGTTCCAAGGACGTAAAGAGTCCAAGTACAACACGCTTTTGGAAGTTGAATTCAGATTTAGAAATAGTCCCAAATTGCGATAATCGCCACGACTTCATCTACGGGACTCGATTGGGACGTTCTAGCACTTTTTGGAAACGATTGGGACGTTTATAGCACTTTTTGAAAGCTTATCAAGTCTATTTTCCAACGGATCTGGACTCATGGCCATATCTTATCCGATGTACTTCGCATTCGTCGTTTCAACGCAGGGACCTTTTTATCGCCTTTGGTGTCACGTCACACTATTTTGGGCCGATGACCCATGTATCAAGTTGGGTCCATTAGGGACGCCTAGGGTTGGAGAACGACCCCAACACCCCCCTGTCGATCCCCATGTATTAATAAGGATTAGAGCCGCCACAAACAGATTGGGTTTTGTTTTGTTGAAAGTTTAGCCATTGCTACTTCCTTCATAGATAAGTGTCGACTAGACCATCCGTTCTACTTGATTGAACCCCAACTTTGTGATTTCATTGGTTTTTTCATCTCCATATTTGCAATTGAGTTGCTTGTTCTACTTGTTCTTGCTTGTTCCTCGATTGCTTGCGGTTCACCCCTAGTGGTTTGATCGCGCTCCACAAGATCGCGGCAGCCAGGAGGTGGTGTATTGGTTGCTAAGGCTTGGCTTGAAGGTCAGTGGTCGGGCCATGAACGCTGTCTCCACCCATCAATCGAAGTTATCCCACACCTCTCATCGAAGATCGGGAACAAACCCTAAGCGGATCATATCATATCATTTGGTATCGAGAGCTGGGCCCTTGTTTAAGGGGTGGGAATGATGAGGACATCCTCCACTATTAACCACTGCAAAGACGCAACAAAGGGGCCAAGTGGCCTAGTTGTAGTCGGGCGGCAACCGTGTGAGCCTCCGAATAATCCCACCTTGCTTAGCTTGGGAGGAGGAAGCCACCTTAAAAGGGAGAGCCACCTTCCTCTATTGGACTAGTCTTTTAGGGACATTGGGCCTTTCCCAGTGGGTGTGCTCGAGAACTGTTGGGGTCCGCAACCTTAATTTATTGGGCCTCGCCAACCCCACTTGGGCCGGATGCATCGGTTTAGTAATCGAGAGCAAGGTTGATCGGTGAGAGACTTCCGCTTCTTTCTTGTTTTTAATCTCCTATGGTCCGAGAAAAAGCCAAAACAAAATTAGTAGATTAGTTCTTCATAATCCCAAAACCCTTTGAGCTTAATACTATTACTTTGCTTAGTTAGGGCTTATTGAATTAACGGTTGCATCGCGTGCAAGTTCTTTGGTCTTAGCGTCTAGTCGTTTAGAGTTTCGAGTTCGAGTCACGTTTACATCACCATCGCAGATTTGAGTTTATTTGTTTCTCTCTAGGAATCCGAGTGGATTTTCAAATTCCTTTGTTTTGTTTACCACCATTATCCTAGCCACGTCCTTGGAGGTTTCATCCACGTCCATATTTCCATCTACAAAAGGAAATCCAACAAGATCAAGATAGAATTTGATTCGAGTCCTATTTTATCTTGAAAAGAAAAAAGCACCATATTTCCTTTGTCGAGTCCGAATAGGGAGTTTAAATACAATCTAGAAACCTTAACTTGTCCTCTTTCCAACGGATCGAGCTTGGTCCCAAATTCATTCTGAAGCGCTTCATAATTGCTCGGAGATTTGCGCGTCTGCTGGTTTTGCAAAACAACCACTTGTTTGACATTGCTCTTGAATCACCCTTCCCAAGGAAACATTTAATTGCTGTAAAGTAGCTTGTTATTTCTTGTTGCAAAATTTCAGTTTTGTGCTAGTTGAAAGAAAAAAAAGAAAAAAAAAAAAGAAGAAAGAAAGAAAAGAAAGAAAGAAAAGAAAGACGAGAAAAGAAAGAAAGAAAGAAAAGAAAGAGAAAGAAGAAGAGAAGAGTTTTTCTTTTTGTTGTTATTCCTGCCCTTGTGATCCTTCTTTTGCTGCAGCTCGGTGACTTCGTTTGTGTCCAGTGCTCGCGTCTCTAGCACGTACTAGCCTAGGACCAAATATAATAACGTCGTTGAGCGTTTGTTCAATTTGCTTGCAACTAACGTGGTTCTAGTACTTCTTTTCTTTAGCCCACCTACAGACTCCACATATTCGACTACAACTTGAGAGGTTTTTGTTGTTTGAAGACCGATACACTTCGCTCCACGGTTGCAGACTTGTTGGTTGCCGTCACCTCCTGTTTGGCTTGGTAAGAACTTGTAAGAGCTTGTTTTAAACAAGTTGAGTTTGAGAGAATTACAACCGACACATCCTAGTAGTTGAGCAGAGATGATACATATTATTTTTGTGTTTCTTGTTTTCTACTAATCATGACAATTGATACGGAGATTTTTGAGCTGTTGAAACTAGACCCTCATATTCGGGATGTCATTCAACACTTGCCGTTATATGATGGTAAGTTTGATCCTCAAGCTTACATTGATTGGGAGTTAAAAGTAGACAATGAATTTGATGAGCATGACTCATCTGTCCGAGAAACAAAAGATTTGTATTGCCTCTAATGTTTTGATTGAATATGCTTTACTAGAATGGAAACATATTTGTAGGCACAACAAAGTTCCGAAATCTTGGGAAGACTTCAAATTTCTTTTTAGAGATGCATTTGTTCCTGCATATTATGCTGATTATTTGCTTGCAAAATTAGACAACTTGAAGCAAAATAGTAGGATCTGTAAAAGCATACTACCATGATTTTAAGATTTGCATCATGTTTGGTGGATTAGATGAATGCATGGAAGATGTTATGAGTAGGTTCATGAGAGGGCTCAATTCTGAAATTCAAACCTTGTTAATTAGCAATTTTATAGCCATATTGGTCAATTGTTTTGTCTTGCTCTCAATGTTTGAAAAGGAGATTCTATTATCTGTGAATACTTGCAAGAATGATGTGACCCATAATGTCCAAAATTTGTCCACTCTGCATGCTAATGAAGAGCAACAAATAGTGGAACCCATCAACTTTGATTTTCCTTTGTCACAAAATGAATTACTTGCTTGTTCCTTGTGATAAAGAGGACTTGTGTGTTGATGATCCTTTTACTCCTATGCCACAAGTAGCGAATAAGTGTGATACTTTTGGCTTGGAACCATACAAATGTGTTTGAAGATAGGCTTTTTCATCCTATTACATGTGCACAAGATGAACTGAATTTGTTGTCCTCTTTAAATACTTTGGGTTATATTGAATTTGACATTCTATGTAATCTAAATTATCTAAAAGAGAAACTTAAATTTGATTCTAGTTTGCCAAGTTTTAATCATTGTTAAACTTCATGCAATTGGCAAATACGACAACAAAGGAGAATATTTGGTGCATAGAGTTTATATTTGCTATAATCAAATATCCTTATGGGCTACAATACCATGAACGAATAGGGTGCTGCACTAACACTAATAATGTCTTGCAAAATTTTTATAGTTTTTCCGATATGCAACAGGTAAGGCCAAAGAAGGGGAGCATTGTTTGGTTGTGGCCATCAAAGATATAGTCGTCGCTCCCATGCTCCAACATCAAAGCAAGCACCTTTGAATACCATTGGAGCAAGTCGAGGACGACTTGCTGCGTGCAAGAAGGGAGAATGATGAGGACATCACCGCTCGGGATATAACCACATTGGCAACTTTTGATTCACAGGTGAAACAATTCTTTATCATGATTGTATTTGATACATTTGATGAATTGATGCTGCACCATGATGTGTGTTCATTCTCATTTTCAGAATTACTTACATGGATCAAGGGAAGGTTTGATTGCATATGGAAAGCATGGAAGGTTAATGAAGTTGATTGGGGACCAAATCCAAGTATTCCTAACGTCCTCCACTAGGCCACCACGTCGCTTTGGTTCCAAGGACAGAAAGAGTCCAAGTACAACACGTTTTGGAAGTTGAATTCAGACTGCAAAATAGTCCCAAATTGCGACGGTCGCCACGACTTCATACGGACTCCGATTGGGACGTTCTAGCACTTTTTGGAAACGATTGGGACGTTCTAGCACTTTTTGGAAAGCTTATCAAGTCTATTTTCCAACGGATCTGGACTCATGGCCATATCTTATCCGATGCTTCTGCAGTCGTCGTTTCAACGCCGGGACCTTTTCTCGCCTTTGGTGTCACGTCACCCTATTTTGGGCCGATGACCCATGTATCAAGTTGGGTCCATTAGGGACGCGTCCTAGGGTTGGAGAACGACCCCAACACCCCCCTGGTCGTTCCCCTATGTATTAATAAGGATTAGAGCCGCCACAAACAGATTGGGTTTTGTTTTGTTGAAAGTTTAGCCATTGCTACTTCCTTGTAGACGCGTGTGTCGACTAGACCATCCGTTCTACTTGATTCGAACCCCAACTTTGTGATTTCAGATTGGTTTTTTCATCTCCATATTTGCAATTGAGTTGCTTGTTCTACTTGTTCTTGCTTGTTCCTCGATTGCTTGCGTGAATTACCCTAGTGGTTTTTGTTGATCGCGCTCCACAAGATCGCGGCATTGTTGGAGGTGGTGTATCGGTTGCTAAGGCGCAGCTTGGAAGGTCAGTAGTCGAGGCATGAACGCCGTCTCCACCCATCAATCGAGTTATCCCACACCTCTCATCGAAAGATCGGGAACAAACCCTAAGCGGGATCATATCATTTGGTATCGAGTGGGCCCTTGTTTAAGGGGTGGGAATGATGAGGACATCCTCCACTATTAACTTGGGCAAAGACGCAACAAAGGGGCCAAGTGGCCTAGTTGTAGTCGAGGCAAACCGTGGTGAGCCTCTGAATAATCCCACCTTGCTTAGCTTGGGAGGAGGAAGCCACCTTAAAAGGGAGAGCCACCCTTCCTCTATTGGACTAGTCTTTTAGGGACATTGGGCCTTTCCCCGAGTGGGTGTGCCTGAGAACTGTTGGGGTCCGGGCAACCTTAATTTATTGGGCCTCGGCCAACCCCACTTGGGCCGGATGCATCACCCCGGTTGAAAAAATAAGCCGAACAAGCCGGTTTCTTTCCGAGCCGAACACTCAGTGAATATAATTTATTTTAAATTCACTTCAATCCACCTCAATCCACGTGGATTAAGATCAATATATACGCACCTAAACAAGGCTTAATAAATGTCATTCTAGGTTTGGTTAATCAAACTTTCTTAAATTTAATTAGGTTTATTTATAAAAAAAATCAATATTTGTATCTTAAATAGGTAAATTTTTAGAATATATTTTGTGATTCTAATAATACTTATTACGTCCTGTAAATATTTTTATATTTTTGTTAAATTTGAGGTTTATGGACTCGAAAAACAAGTTTTTAAAGTTGAGAATGATTTGCCCCCATTCCTTATCCTGCAGATTCTTTATCGGGGTGCAGGTGGGGCCACTTTATCGCGCTAGCCCTGTGCCATGACGCCTGTAGCCAGTACTAGCTGTTGGATCTCGATGAGACGTAAAATGGATGTGTTAGCAGCTTGGCATACTGGAAGAACAGATTCATGAATAAGCTACTAGGAATAATTAAAATCTGAATTCAAGTTTTACATTTTCTGTTCATGTCCTTTCTCTCCCAATCCTCTTGCTACTTATACATTGTTTCCTAGTTAACCTAGGATGGGCCATCACCGAGAGTTGGGCTTCTGATTCTCTTGGGCCTGATTGGAAGTGGGCAGTTGGCAAAATGGGAGTGGCATCTTCTTGTTCAGTGTGCACGCGGCCTGAGCTGGCGACAGGATGGCCCAGATAATCACAGTAGACACCACATTCACCCGGTCGCTCTCGCTCTCACTTTCCACTCCTGCCTTTTCCCTTCCACTTATGGAAGCTCTAGCAACTAAGGCCTCCGTGCTCTCTACGGGTCGTCTGGAGATGCGTCATTGTCCCTATCCCTGCCGCTCCGCCGAGCCTCCGCCACGTTCCCGGCCCCAGGAGCCTCCGCCCTCGCCATCTCTACGCTACCGGCGGCGAGCCGAGACAAGGCATCACCGCCCGCTCCGTTCTCGGTGCCACCTTAGGCTGAGATCTTGTATTGGAGACCCATTAATCGAGCAAACACCTTTTGTTGCCATGCGGTATGCAAACGTTGATCATTGAGGTGTGTTAGACTTTGATGATCCGTGTGAATATAAAACTCGGCTTGGAGAAGGTAATGACGCCAATGGTCCACTGCCAACAAGATTGCCAAGTATTCCTTCCCATAAACAGTGAGACCTTGATTCCTCTTACTTAGTGGTTTACTGATAAAGGCAAGAGGATGACCGCCTTGTTGTAAAACAGCTCCAATCCCAGAACCTGAAGCATCAGTCTCTATGTGAAAAGGCTGAGAAAAATCTGGAAGAGCTAGGACTAGGGCTAAACAGAGAGCAGTTTTGAGCAGGACAAAGGCTTCAGCATGAGCAGGGGTCCACACAAAAGACTTAATCCTTCTTGAGCAACTCAGTTAATGGCTTAGCGATGATACCGAAATGTCGGACGAATTTCCGATAGTACCCTACCAGTCCAAGAAAACCACGAAGTTCTCTGATATTGGACGGTACTGGCCAGTCTGCCACAGCACGCACCTTCGCTGGATTAGTAGACAACCCAGCTGCACTAATCACGTGGCCGAGGTAGGATATGGACTGCCTGACAAAACTGCATTTGGATTTTTTTCAACTTCCACTGATCACGGCGGAGCCAATCAAAAACTTGTTGAAGATGCTGGACATGAGACTCAAAGGAAGAACTGAACACCAGTATATCATCAAAAAAACAATGACGAACTTCCATAGTCCAGGACCAAGGGTGGCATTTATCGCACCTTGGAAGGTACCTGGTGCTCCTGTGAGTCCAAATGCCATCACCCGGAACTCGTATTGGCCAAGGTGGGTTTGGAATGCCGTTTTGAATTCCTCACCCTCACGCAACAGAATCTGATGGAAGCTAGCCCGGAGGTCCAGGGTAGAAAACCAGCGGGCATGTGCTAACTCATCCATGAGTTGGTCGAAGACCGGTACAGGAAACTTGGACTTTAAGGTCAAGGCATTGAGGTGACGGAAATCCACATAGAAGCGGTAGCCGCCATCCTTTTTACGAACCAGGAGCACTGGAGAAGAGAATGAGCTATGGCTGTGGCGAATCAACCCTTGTGATAATATTTCTTGCACTTGTTTCTCAATCTTTTCCTTGAGCTTCGGTGGGTACCGATAAGGTCTAACAAGGACAGGAGTGGCTCCAGGTATCAGGGGTATCCCATGATCACAGGCCCTTGATGGTGGCAAGGAAGTAGGTGGCTAAAACAGATCAGAGTAAGCATCCAACAGTGACTGTAACTCAACTGGCAACGGCTGCAAATCCTGTCCAGCTTGGTCAGCAGCAGCTACTGAATCAATGTGAAGTAACGGGTGCTGAGGAAAAGAAGTTGGAAGCCCTTGCAACACAATTAACTGTCCATGGTATGGAATCGCCATCCACTTTTCCTGCCAATGAATCTGCATGGGACTGTAAGCGGCCAACCAATCCATGCCAATCACCACATCAAAAGTGCCCAGTGGTAGCACCCTAAAGTCAAACTGAAAGGAGCAATCACCAACTGACCAAGGAACTTGAAGCAGATCGCCGAGGTGGTGAGTCGACTCCACCAAAGAACCAAGATGCAGTAGACACTGGATCAAACCACACTTCCAAGCGAGAAACCAATGCTTGATTCACAAAAGATGATGAACTGCCAGAATCGACCAGAATCTGCACTGGTATGGACTGCAACAAGCCGGCAAAGCAGATGGAGCGGGTAGTTGGCACACCAGACAATGCAGATTTGGAGAGAGCTAAGCAACACTGCTCCGGATGCGAAAACTCTTCAACGGAATCAGCCAACGAATCTTCTGAAGAAATGGACTCCCGAGAGCATCGATGTGCATGCGACCACCTCAAGCACATACATGATCCTTACTCCACTTGGCGTTGCATTTGAAACACAGACCCAAGGCCCGCCGATACGCCTTGACAACCGCCATGGTTTGATTGGTGGTCCGAGCGATCGCCCAGTCGAAAAGAAGAATTAGGGCCATGATGAGAGGTGGATGAGTGGCTGATGTCACTTTGCTTGTCACCCGTGGTGGAGGCGGGGGCAACAAGGTGGCGGAGACGATATTCTTGGCGATCAAATGGTCGAAAAAGCACCAATCAATCACCTCTTCCTACAATGAAAGCTCTCTACGAGACATGAAATCGAAATTTTGGGGACGCTGAACTAGAATTACTTGCTCTAATGTTCCAACGAAGTCCATCAATGAAACGCGAGTGAAAATAGTGGGTCAACATTAGAGAATAGGAAATGAGTGATCGACTAACTCGGGAAAAAGCCGTGACATAAGTCGTGATATTGGTTCATTGGCGATCTTGAACATTTGGCGAAGGAGATGTTTCATGCTAATCACGATCGAAGCGCCAAGTGAAGCAATTGGCGAAGGAGTCCCAAGTGGCCGAGGGTAGTTGTGGGGCGATAGATTGGTACCAAATGGTCACTAGTCCTTCCATATAATGTTCAACCAAACCAATCCAGATAGAGGATCGACAAAGATACGTGAAAAATCTTCTCACGAGGGAGCGCCAATGTTTGAGTTGACGCCATCGAACGTTGGAAAGGGAAGTTTAGGAAGCGTGCCAAAGAGTTGAGGTGATTGGGGCGGTTGGGCTCGGGGTAGGAGGGTAATCACATGTGGTATAGGAGGAATTGTGGAGATGGAGGGTCTATGATGAAAATTGGGATGGGGTGGCGGAGGGGGTGTTGATGAGAAGGTGGATGGTGAATCGGATCACCTGCTCAGCCAACCACAGCAGAGGAATGACGGTCGGAACACGGGCGAAAGTCGTGCATGTAAATACTGAGATTGATGTTCAGGAAGCATGCCATTGGCCGGGACATGGGTCCAAGTTGTGACAACTCCGGACCCAGCATCCCGTGGATTGAGGTCGACGCGGTGCCCGTTGGGCGGTGTGGCGTGCAGACCGGCTACCGAGGCCAACGTCGTCACCGCCGGTGGTGACTGAAGAGCGACCGACCGGTGAGACAAATCGTCGAACACCTGGCGGTCGAGGGTCTTCACCAGCTTCTGGACGTCCTTCTGGATGTCGTCCAGGACGCCGTCTACGCCTGGGCGCCACGCTGCTAGATCCGCCGAGACCTTCTCGAGTGCGACCGCCCGCGGATTGAACTCCGGCTTGATGGGCACGTCGGTGCTAGGCTCCAGAGTGGTGTGGCGGTGGCCGGGACCGACGGCGAAGGAGGCTTCAAGGGAGGCGAGGCGCTGTTCGACGGACGCAGACACCGGATCCGGAAGCCGTGACTCGATCCCCTCCAAGCGCGTCTCGAGTCCGAGAGCTTGGGTGGAGATGGAGGTTTCCAGGGTGGCGAAACGGGAGTCGACGGAGCCGATGCGGTCGAGACGGCGGTCGAAGTCATCGAAATGGGCGTTGAGCGCGTCGAGGATTTGCTTCAAGGATGGCTCCATGGCGCCGCGAGCGCGATTGAGCGGGGTGTAGTGGTGGTGGTGATTTGGGGTGGCGAAAGAGGGGGCGGCGGTGGTGCGGATTTGGCCAGGATTGGAACGAGACGTCTGATACCAGGTGTTAGCACCCAAGGTGCCGAACCTAAGCAGAATACAGGAAGAACAGATTCAGGAATAAGCTACTAGGAATGATTAAAACTGAATTCAAGTTTTACATCTTCTGTTCATGTCCTTTCTCTCCCAATCCTCTTGCTACTTATACATTGTTTCCTAGTTAACCTAGGATGGGCCAGTCACCAGAGAGTTGGGCTTCCTGATTCTCTTGGGCCTGATTGGAAGTGGGCCGGTTGGCAAGCTGGGAGTGGCATCTTCTTGTTCAGGTGCCGCCGGGCCTGAGCTGCTGACAGGATGGCCCAGATAATCACAGGTAGACACCACATTCACCCGGTCGCTCTCGCTCTCACTTTCCACTCCTGCCTTTTCCCTTCCACTTATGGAAGCTCTAGCAGCGCGCTCCTCCGTGCTCTCGCCGCCGGGGGTCGCCGGAGACGCGTCGCCGTCCCTATCCCTGCCGCTCCGCCGAGCCTCCGCCGCGTTCCCCGGGCCCCGCAGGAGCCCCTCCGCCCTCGCCATCTCTACGCGCTGGCTGCGCGCTCCGCCCCGACGCGGCGGCCGCCTGCTCGCTGCGGCAGGGGGAGGCGGGTCCCTGGACCCTGCCGATGACACGGCTGGCCAGGCGGAAAGTTTTCCAGTACTAGAGGTACTCGCTGATGTATGATATGTTATTGGAGATCCAACACGTGCGATTCTGTACCTGACATGTTGTACTTGAGTTGTACGGAGTTTGCGACAGTTCAACTGCTATGATAATAAGGAGCTTCCGTCAGAAGAACAATTGAAACTATTATTTTGACATATATACGTTATGTTCCCATTTGAAAATTCAAATTGCCCGTCGAACTTGACAGAACTTCAGATTGTTTAATCAACTGGAGAGAGTATAGTCTGGGAGGAAGTTGCTCTTCAAGCAGCACCAATTGCTGACACATGACTAACTTGGCAAAAACAGTTTATTATAATAATGACCTTTTAGTATATGATGATGTAACCAGGTTCACTAATTAAGTTGGTAACTTTTGCCAAAGACAGAAATTATTGTTACTACTGTGTTGTTCTAAAGCTAGCTAATGAATGGTGTCAGGCAACTTCTGCCAGGTTCACTAATAATGACCTCTACATAATATTGCATGGTGTTCAGTTAGATTTATATTTATTAAAATTTAAGCTAGTTAATGAATGACGTCATGAACTTGCATGCACCACAGTTGGGATGGAGTTTTGCGCTGCACTTTTATGCAGTCTTCTGTCACTTTATTTGTTAATATTTGGCCTTTATCTTTGGCAAAAGAATTCCTGGTGGGCTGATTCTGGATGGTGGATTGACCTTTCTCTAGATGACTTTGTAAATATTGAAATCCATATGCCTTTGTAAGTTTGTGTCTTCTTACCCTTGAACCTTCCCTCCTAGATCTACGGTGATTTTATTTGAACAGTTCAAGCTCTTTAGCTTCCTGGAGAAACCTCACAACTATGTCAAAGTAATACTATGACTGTAAGCACGTGCTCTTTTCTTTGTTGTTTGTGTTTTGATGCCTGAAAAGTCAAGACTATAAGAGACACAAAAACGTCACAGTAATTACAAGCAATTACAATGAAGTGTGTGTTGAGACAATGAACTATGGCAATGTTCACCAGCTCACTCATAAACCTCCATGCTTCTTATTTTTTGATTGGGAAATGTTTTTCTTTCATAAGCTCTTACCCTTTGGGTACCGTGTTACATTTGGTTTATTGTTATTGCTCTGTATAATTTGAATTTTTTATGAGCTCTCCAAGATTGATTATTGCTCTCTTCCTGTTTGTAATATTGAAAGAATAATGTAACTCTACGCGGAAGCAATGACATGGATACCACTAAACATGATGATGCTGGCACTTCTGGAAGTGGTGGGAGTCACACTGGTGGCTCTAGGACTGGTCTATTCAGAACACCTATTTCAGGTGGTGTGCACAGTGCAACCGCTGTTCATGATTTACCACCACCAGCTTTGGCCGTTCGCAACCTCATGGAACAGGTATGTTTACGCTCTCTTTTGTTTGGTTTAGTTGTATCTGGGATAGAAAGAGGTAAACAATCAAATATGGATATGAGAAGGAACTTGTAATGACTATATTCATGTTTCTTTTTTGAAACCAGGCAAGGTTTGCTCATCTGTGCACTGTCATGTCTCGGATGCATCACCGCCGTGAAGGATACCCATTTGGTTCTCTAGTAGATTTTGCACCTGACCCTTTTGGCCGTAAGTAATTTTAATATCACATCTTGTATCTACCAAGTTTCATTGCTATATTTATTTATTTATTTATTTATGCATTTTTGTCATGAAGATCCAATCTTCTCATTATCCCCGCTAGCCATCCACACAAGAAATTTGTTGGCAGACCCAAGATGCACCCTTGTTGTACAGGTAAATGACATTCGGCTATACTATATAATCAGCTCTTGAAATGTCTCTGTTGATTTTGTACTAAAATGCTCTTACCTTTCTTAGGTACCTGGATGGAGTGGACTATCAAATGCACGAGTAACTATCTTTGGTGATGTCTTTCCGTTGCCCGCTGAACAACAGGTTTGCACTAAAATTACTAACATGATCTCTTTTCCTGAATACCATGCCATGTCACCCGATTCAGTAAATTTTGTGTTTGATATTTACACTTATGAAGCTATTTCTGGACATGTGTGCCATATTGCTATTATTTCTTTCATATGTGAACTATGTACTGCAGAAAGCTAACCCCTGCTGGCTCAGGAGGCTATATGATGCTCATACATGGAATGAACAAAATAAACTCAAAGATAAGACACTTATTTGAACCTGCCTTCAGCTTAAGACATGCCAAAGTTAAAGTTAAAGTTGCAGTTAATTTTTTTGCCTACTTCTGTTTACCAATCCTTATCAGTACTGACCAATAGGAGTCACCCTAACTGAAAACCAGCCAAAAGAAATGGGGGTAAAAGACTCATGAACTTGAGTTAAGCATCTGGGAGTTGGAGTTCCGTTTCCTATGAGGTAGGTAACTAGGTATATGATGTAAAGAACTTGGCCAGGAGCTCTATAAGAATACTGAGGAGGCAACTATTTTCATGTGCAAGCCTTGGATATTCTTCCCTTCAGATATTTGGTTAATTCTTGAATAGAATTAATAAATCTGTATCAGGAATGGGCTCATCAGCAGTATGTTTCAAAGCACCAGCAGTGGGCATCCCAACAGTGGGGTAACTTTTACTACTACAGAATGCACACAATAAGGTAGTTCCTGAATTTGCATTAATGAGAACTATTTTCTCAACTTTTCATATTAGTGTTCTTTGAGATTTCATGGGCATTGGTGTTTCTATGTAAGATGCATTTTCTTCTTGCTTGTCTGGTTGTGATAAAAGCAATTATTCTCTAAAACAAAGTACACAAGATTTGCAGCTAATTAGTTTACTGTCTGAGTTCACTTACAACTTTACAAGGCGAAGCAGCTATACTTGGCCAGTTTGCATGATCAATTTGTAGTTTTGTCTTTCCTCATTGGATTTAGTAAATGAAAAAAACTAATCAAGAGTAATCTTGCAACAATCAAGGGAACTAGTCCTTTTAATACTATACAATTCGTGGTTCAGTTGTACAAGTTCTCTTTTCATTCAGATCTATTTCTCTAGCCCTTTACCTGCTAATGTGGAGTTGCAATGAATTTTAAGATTGTACAAGTTTAACTTATTTTGTTTGTTATGATTACATAGATTTTGCAGTATCAGTAGTACACCCTCACATAATTAATTGTCTCTGTGTTGCCCTTATTTTGTAGATTCATTGATAGATCTGATAATTACATGCGAACTTTGTTCCAGTGACATATATTTCATTGGAGGTTTTGGTACCGTTGCTTGGATAGATGTGAATGAATATGAGGCTCTGCAACCTGACAAGATTGCAATGGATGGAGGGGAACACAATCTGAAGGTAAGCTAATGAGTATTTGCTCGGAGAACAGCCTGACGAGCAATGCGTTCCATAAATATGTCTAGTTCATTTGATCTTAGGCACTATATTTGGAAGTGATTCCTCTGCTCCATCTATTGCCTTTTGAATAGGAACTCAATTCAATGTTCTCAAAGCCTCTGAAAGAACTTTTATCAACTGATGAAGGAGAGGTAGACGATGTAGCTGTTATTTCAATGGATAGTAAAGGTATCGATATCCGTGTTCGACATGGTGCACAGGTACAACCTACTGAAGATCTTTACATGATTGAACACCTCAAGTCTCTGTTTCCAGTTCTGAGATCATGAGCTTATGCGTTGTGCTGCCATGGTAGTGGTTATTTCTTTACGGCAGAACAACATAAAGTTTTCTTGGGCGGGTTTTGCAGTTCAACATCCAGAGGATAGCTTTTGAGGTGGATCACAGCGTCGAAACACTGGATGAAGCCACGGAAGCGCTTAGGAGGATCATCGGCAAGTCTAGGTGGCACACAAGAGCTCAATTATGAGACGCCCTTGAAGCTGAAGCTGGAGGTTCTGTAAAACAGTTTGTACAGTGCGGCAGTCTTTATGGAACGCCAATAAAGGAACTACGTTTCAGAGTTTTGTCTACTGTGAAGGGCCTCGTGTGGGTTGAATAAACACGCAATTTGAGTTGTGTTCTTTTGACCATGAATTTAATTCAATATTATGAATATTGGATCTATCAAATCAATTCATGGTTGATAGTGGAATAATATAACATAGGAAGATCTCTTATCCATACTAAGACCAAAATAGGTTTTTTTGATTGGATTCGAAACCCCCTCTATTCTATTTTTCATTCTTTTCTACTTTTGCTTTTCTATATGTATAACCCAAAATCTTTCTTATCTTATCCAATTTCCCTTCCTTTTTCTTATAGTTATACATACAATTATGTATGTATTATATGACCAACTTTCTATGGGTCACATAGACATCCCAATAAGCAGTAGAAGTAGAAATGAGATGGAGAAAAGAGGATCTTAAATAAAAAGGATCCCATATTTTAATTTAGGAAAAAGAGCGTTTGCTTGGTTTTTATTTTATTAGGTTACTATCAATATACGCTTTTTTTGGGGTCTAAAGATGAGAGCAAATCCATAAAAAATTTAGATTGAAAGCACAACGGCAAGAATTTATGTGAAGTTGTCGATGGAGTCAAAAAAGATATGGCCGTCTCTGACCTGCTGCGCACTGGTAGCTCTTCATTCATGTGGATAAGCGTTCTAGGAGTACATTTCAACATGGCCACGCCATTTCCCTTTTACCAATTTCAGTTTGCATGAACGGAGAAAGTGAGCATGCCTAAATTGATTCGGTGAGATTGGTTGGGTTGGAGGCGTTGTCATATACCCACCCACCTGGTCATGACTCACGAGTCCCTTAAGACAACAACTAGAGATGAATTAAGGCTTTGTTTGACACTGCTCTGGCTCCAACTTTGGCACTAGTGAGAAGCTGGAACCACACTGCTAGACCCCGCTAAATGGGCCAAGTTGGACCGGTTTGGTGGGCTGGGCCGAATGGACGAGATACTGCAGCTCATGGTGCCGGCACTGTAGCAACAAAAGGTACTGTAGCTACGGCTTTAGTCCCACCTCGGAACAGAGGAGGTGACGAACCAGCTTAAAAGCCTGGACCTGGGAGGTGGTTAACTCCGGATCGATCTTTTTGCGCGAAGCGATGATGAAAGCGGGTCGGGCGTTGGATATTTGTTCTACAGCTTGGTTCAGCGTTCGACGAGGACGTCAATTACTTTGAGGGTGGGTGGATGTGAGACCCAACCCAATGGGCCAGTTGGGCCAGGCTAGATGCGAGTTGCTGTAGCATCACGGAAAAAACATTGTAGCGCCAGAATTAGTACTACCTCGTAAGCTGAAGCAGAGTCGAACCAGCTTAAAAGCCTGAACCTGAGAGGCTGTTAACTCCGGATCGATTCTTTTGCGAAGCGAGAACGAAAACGTAAACGAGTTAATTAGCAGGCATGGTTCATTCAACGTGTAGAGTGGATCTTAGCCGTCATCCAAGTCAAACGTTACACACACCGAATAGCCTGAACGGAAGGAGTGCTTCTGGGGACGGTGGAAGAGGAGCCAGAGCCGTTTTGACGGCATACGAAGGCGAACCCACGGTTTGAGTGCTTCTCCTCCGGCTCTAGCCACGTACAGGGGTGAACCCATGATTTTGATGCTTCTACTCTTTTTTTTTTTTTGAAACAATGACAGGAGCTCTGTCTTTCAATTAAGACGAATGAAGTTTATATACAAGCAAAGGTAACCAAGCGTGGTGCCAAACACCGCGAAAGGTTAGCCCACCCACACAACACGGTAGAGTACACACTACCATGAGTCATCGTTACCGAGCGTGGCTGCAAAGCAGCCAGCAGCTCCGACTTCTCATGGCAAAACACCGACGACCCATCCTAAGATGACAGACCAACGAGCCCGAAGCAGGAGGCTACAATAGATCATCGTTGCCGAGCTCAACGGCTCTGCAAAGAGCAGCTCCGACTTCCTGCCTTGATCCCACGCCTCGCCCGCGGCGATTGCCGAGCCGCTAAAGCTGAAAGGCTCCAACTTCTGTGCCGATAGAGTTGAAGCGGCGCCAAACACAACATAAATCTTCGAATGGTATTGTCGACTTGTCATCATAAACATTAAAAAAAATCCCATCCTCTTCTGTGATTTCAAATATCCTTCCAGGAAACTAGTATTACAGTAGGCTCTTTTGCTAAGGTGACACGTGCCGTTGGGGGTGCCAATTTCTTTTTGCAAAACAGACCCTACGGTTACTTCATATCACGTTAGCCTAACGTCATTCTTTCCTCCCTGTCCCCACCACGCCTCGCGCCTCGCCGACGCGTCCGTGCGGACCTGGCACCACCACCGTCCACCGGAGCGGCGGAGCTGAGCAACGCGAGGAGGCGAGCTGATGGAGGTGGCATCCGGGGACGAGGAGCTGAAATCGCTGCTCCAGAACTTCCATCGCGTGTCCCAGGTACTTGATACCAGCCGCGCCGCACCCCCTTACTGCCCGGTTCTACTTACACTACGGTCCTCCGGCCGCGAACCGCGTTCGCGGTCCATCCGCGATCCGTTTCAGTTTGGTTTTGAATGATCGCGCTCTGCGTTGTGCTAGCCTGCTCAGATCATCGGTGGTTCGTTCGCGTGTTGATCCAGTGACCAGTTCGAGAATTGGAAATTCTAGTGACCGTTTGTTTAACCTCAGTCTGTACTCAGGTAGCGCGTGCTCACTGTTCAGCGCGTGCTCGATGAAATTACCGAGTGATTGCAAGTGGAGAGTGGGTGCCTCCAGTTACATTGGCATGTTTGACAAGATTTCCTGTTCAGAGAGTGTAGCATTGTGTTGTTGGTCTGCCTGTTAACTGGATGTTGTATTTGGACCATGTTGTGGTTGCCTTGCTGGTAGATATACAGAAGTTCACTTGCTTCAAACTGTCCAGTTCGAGTTTACATTACCTAAGGAAGATGGCCTGTGTTATATGTTTCGTAGTACTCGTTAGCATTTTCTGTCCTTATTGGTCTTGTGTTGTCTTTCGGGGGTTTTTTTTCTGAACAGGGGTACAAAGATGCACTTACGGAGGTCCAGGCTTTAAGAGTAAACTGCAGCACTGAGTTCAAAAGGCGTGAAGCTCTTGAATCACATATTACAGATCTTAAGAAAGGTTAACCACTTCAGATGTTTCTACAAGTTTAAGCTTTAAGAGACTGTAAATTATACAGTAGCTAATCATTTACTTCTCTTCCTGAGATCGAAAGAAATGATAACTTCTCATGCTCTGCAGACAATGAGCGATTAAGAAGACTATACACAGAAACTTTATTCAAGTTCACCAACCAGGTAGGTTGCTACTTACTTTGTGCATTTATAAGGTGGTAAAATTGTACTACTGCATATTTCAAGGCTAGCAGGTGCCATTTTCACCTATGATCTAATTGAGAACAGGGGTCTTCATTCCATGGAAGCATTTTTAACATATCCTGATGGGTGATGTCTAGTTGATTGCGAAATGCTTCTGTAGTTTGGTCTTGACTTTTTGTTACTTTTGCTGGAAATGTGGAACCAGTACAAGGACATGTATTATAATGGGACCTCAGTGTGTCTCAACTGTTCAAGGACTTTGAGATGTCTGGGGTTGTCATCAAGTATTATTATTATGATATGTTCTTTGTTAAGTATGCTGTGCCTATGATTGTTAATAAAACTATGGATTATTTCTGATTTGACTGATTCTATTCAGGTGAAATTCCACGCAGAAGCTCAAAGCCTGAAGGAAGAGCTGGAAAAGGCAAATAGTAGATTGCTATCCATGGAAGAGGTAACAAATTGCCTCCTAACAGCTAAGCGTCTGGGTAATCCACAAATTAATCTGCATGTGTCAATTTAATGCAGGAGCACAAGAGGGAGACTGAGCAACTTAAGCACAGCAGTGAAATGAAGAGCAATGCCCTGGAGAACAAGCTCAGGTAAGAAACTATCTTTTGAGGGCGGCTGCATATGACCGCCGAGGGAATCATATTCAGCCAATATTTTCCTGCTGGTTGCTTTGTGAAAACTGAATGAGCTACCGACTTTCACTGCAATCAGCCACACCCTTGTTCAGCAAGCAAGAGATGAAGCTGCAATGAAGCAACTGAAGTTGGAGCTGAGTGCCCATAAAGCTCACATCGACATGTTAGGTAGCAGGTTGGAGCAGGTTACTGCTGACGTGCATTCTCAGTGTAATGTTCTTAACTTCCCTTCTACGTTTAAGATTAGCCCTTCTTCTGGAATAGAGTCTCTTATTCTTATCCCACCTGATGGCAATTCTTCCTGGTTCCTTGTACAGATAAAAATGAGATCCAGGATTTGAGGGATGTGATTTCTGTTGAACAAGAGGAGAAAAAGGACATGCACAGGAAGCTTCAGAATGCAGAAAACGAGTGTAAGTTCAAGCTGAACTGGTCAACTGAAAAAAGGAGATGAGTTTCTGCAAACAGCAGACATCATGTACCAATTCAAACAGGGAAAGAAAAAGATGATTTGTATCCTCAACATGCTTATTAAGTAGCGTTCCATGGGCTTGCCTTTGAGTTCTGAACAGGGGACAGAAAATATGAACCGCCACGCCAACCCCTTGTTTGGTCTTCAGAAAGTAGTTGAAATTGCCTTAGATCTTGTCAGCGCATTGCTTCTTGGCGGCTTTAACTTGTTCTTGTTCATGATGCAGTGAGGATCACGAGGATGAAGCAGGCGGAGCAGCAAAGGGATTCCGTGTCGGTCCAGCACGTGGAGACGCTGAAGCAGAAGGTGATGAAGCTCCGGAAGGAGAACGAGTCCCTGAAGAGGAGGCTGGCGAGCTCTGAAGCCTGAACTGGACTGCACATGAAAACTGCAGCTCCTGACGCAGTGACGTTTGTACATGTATCTCAATCATCCGATAAGTGTCAGGTTGAGGTAGCTGTTCGTTCATTGACAAGCTGCATGTGCCACACAGTAGCATGCAATCGTTTCACTGACTGCAGCAGATCTCCTTCCACGCAGCAGCATCGTGAATTCGTGACAAACCACGGACATTACCTACTGTCTGTCAGATGCACTCGACGCTTGTGCGATGTGCGAATGTGTCCATGCGGCTCGTGGTTGCGGACACCTTGTTTAATTTGTTTTGGGCCACTGTGCCGGCCCAGGACCCGTTAACCCACGCGCTGCCTGTACGTACAAACCGCCCTCCCTTCCTCGGCACGCCAGGCCGACAGCTGGCTGGCACGGCACGCACCGCCTCCATCCGCGGCGTGCGTGCCTGATGAGATGAGTGATGAACAAACTGATGAATGATCGCCGCCGCTCTCCTCGCCTCCCTGTTCTGTTCGCTCCCGCGTCCACTGCTCCACATTGTCGCCCCGCTTCTTCCACCCTCTCCTCCCTTTTTCTCTCCTCCGTCCTCTAAACCGCCAAGCCAACCCAAAACCCTAACCAAACCCCGCTCCGTGCTCCCGAGTCCCGACGCTTGGACGCCACCACCTTGTACTCCCACCCCAATGGAGCACGCGCTCTGCTCTCCCGCCGGCGCGCCCGGCCGGTCCCTCACCACTACGGCGCCTCCGAAGGACCAGGCGCTGCTCCCTCCCCCGCCCCCGCTGGGATCGTCGCGTCCCGAGCGCCTCGAGGGCTTCGTCGCGCGGCCTGCCGACAGGACGCCGCGGACGAGGGGCAGCCCCGGCGCCGGAGGGGGCCGCGGCCATCAGCGCCGCTCGACGCCGCGGAGATCGCCGTCGCCGCCGCTCCCTCTACCTCCCCCTACCCCGCTCGGATCGTCGCGCCCCGAGCTGGCCGCTGTGGTCCGCGTCCGCCGCGAGAGCGACCACGACGCGCCGCGTCGAGGGAGTGCAAGGAGGAGCGGCAGCCCCGGAGCGGGAGGGGACCGGCGCCAGCGCCGCTCGACGAGGCGGAGGTCACCGTCGCCGCCGCTCCCGCTACCTCCACCTGCCCCTGCCCTTCCCCTGCTCGGATTATCGCGCCCCCAGCTAGACGCTGTGGTCCGCCGCGAGAACGACCACGACGCGCCGCGTCGAGGGAGCGCAAGGAAGAGCGGCAGCAGCCCCGGAGCGGGAGGGGACCGGCGTCGTCAGCGCCGCTCGACGACGCGGAGGTCACCATCGCCGCCGCTCCCTCTACCTCCCCCTTCCCCTCCCCCCCTCGGATCATCGCGCCCCGAGCTGGCTGCCGTGGTCCGCCACGAGAGCGACGACGACGCGCGGCGTGGAGGGAGTTGGAAAAGGAGAAACGACAGCCCCAGAAAAGGAGCGGGAGGAGGCCGCCGCCGGGAGAGGCGCTCCCCGCCACCGAGGTCGCCGTCGCCCGTGCCGCGCAAACGGTCTCGCCGCGGGAGGTGAGGCCCTCGTTTGCCTTTCGTGCATTAAGGCTCACGTAGGTTCCAACTTCCAATCCAAGCTGATACGATGATGCTAAAGTGAAGTTCGTTTCCGCCTTTTGTGTTTTGGGGATTGTGTTCCTCAGCTCCCGGAACGAGTGCGGGCGAAATGAAGGCAGGAGCAACCGTTCCTGCAGTCGTTCTTGCTCTCCAGGTATGTCCAGAATCCAGCCTAATTCATTCACGCAATCGTGCATGGAATTCATGTCGGTGTGAGTTTGATTGGCATCAGCAGTGTGTGATGGTCATTGGTGTGATATGCTGTCTCAAGCTGCCAGCCCTCACTCTTCTTCCATATTAGCATAAAGTTGACGAGTCTGCGTCGCTATTCGTGGAAAGTCCTCACCAGTTATCAGCCTTCTAAATAATACTTTGTAACTGAAAAATTGGGCATTGTTCATCTGTTTAACATAGGTGGGCACCGGATGACTGATCAGAGCAGAGGGCATTGATCAGAGCATTTGGTTGGGACACAATCACATTAACAGCTTTGGAGATCGTGTCTACGTCGTGTTATAGATTAAACACATAGATAGGTGGGCACCGGATGGCTGATTCAATTGCCTAGATACGCAATTGCACAATGCACCCACATATATCAATAAAGAATTTGAGTTGTGCCTCTCAGTGAATCAATGTTAAACATCTCCAGTAATCAGTGGCTTTATTTTCTTGTTGGCACCCTTTGTAGGGTAAACTAGGTGAAAACCCCGCGCGTTGCTGCGGGTATTGGAGGAGATGTATTACTGTGGTTAGCAGTAGAAAGTGTGGTTTATGAAATAATGAGTGATGATTCTTTAAACCAGAAAGATATGTTAAATAGATTGAGCTATTTGTTAACTGTTAATGTTAACTGAAAAATCAAAACATAGGATGAGTTACCTTATAACGTGGCATGGTATTGACAGATTTTTTTATAAATTTTAGATGAGGTAGGACTATATTAATAAATTGTAATAGAACTTTCATAAACCATCGTGCATTTGTAAAATACGAATAGTATGACATGATATATAAAAATGATGATTAGAACATTACAGGTTTATTTACCAATGAATCTCTCCTTCCCCGTCCAGTTATCCATCTGTTTGCACCTGTACTATATAGGCAGGATGACACTCAGTTGCCACATCGATGAGCGAGCTCAAATGATAACACAAAAAAACAAAGTTGTAGGGAGTAAAAACTAAGCTTTTACATCATGGGACATATATGAAAGAGGATAGAAAGAGAAAAGGCCACATGTGCTAGTGGGGTTTTGCTTTATAAGAGTATAGGATTTCTTGTAGAGTTCCTATTAACTTGATAGCACGAGTTAACATCAGTACTTGTGTGATTCCTAACTGCAAAGGATCAGATTAATTTGGTATTATTTGATAAGAAGACAAACTAATGAATAAACAAAGCCCATGGTCTTTCATGTGTTGCCTGACAATGTGTCACAAAAAATGACTTCTTGCTTATTTCAGATAGGCCTTATTCAGGATATGGTGCTGCCACTATTGGTCAAGATAAAACTGGAAGGTATGCAAGCTTTGCCCAGTGGTGGATGTGTTTGATCTGCTTGCTTGTTGATTGCTGTTAATTCCCGTGTACTGTGGGTGTTCTGTTCTTCCATTTCTTCTATTAAGTTTCTTTTCGTTCCGTTTTAATTTGAACCTAATGGATGACTACTTGCATGTCCACTTATATTATTCTGAATGATTCTAGGTTAGGATTAATGACATACAAACAATTTATCCAAGTTCTTGAGGATGATGTTTCACCAGCTCAAGCTGGATGCAGGTAATCGATGCCAGAGAATACAACTTGGGTTCGATTTAATGGTAGCTGTTACAACTTCTACTTGTAGCTCACGCCCATGATATTGTTTGTTCTGTGGTTACAAGGTACCAAGAATACAGGACAGAATACATAAATACTCAGAAACGTGCTTATTTTGATCTCAATAAGAATGAAGATTGGTATGCTAAAAGCCTTTGTTTGTTGAGGTGTTAATTGTACTATATTAACTACATGATTTGATGGTTCCTTGATTTTGATTTAATTTTAATTGCAGGTTGAAAGACATGTACCACCCAACAAAATTGTTATCAGTTATCCGAAGGTGAGAAGTTTGCTTGCCCATTGTTCTCAAAGAAAGCCTGTGTATAGCACATTTACAAGAGACCATAATAGTTCATTTTGATAAGTGTTTTTCTGGTTGCTGATTGCTAACCGTTAGTGTGTCTTATTTTCTTCACTCAGGAGGAATGATTTTTGCAAGACTGTAGCGAGGAATTTGATCCTTGACCTGCGGAATGGAACTTTGGACCTGTGAGATGCACTCTATATAATCTGTGTCATTATGATTATTGTGATTTTGTTAGTTTTGCTGATAATTTGATATTTTGATCTTTGGTCTAGTGGTCCTGGAGTGACTGCTGATGCAGCAATTAAATCAGGAGAAGGCAACGATGGAAGCTCTGAGAATAATGCAGCTTATGGTGACAAGAAAAGAGAACATGGAAGAGGTCCCAAGAAAGAGATCGAACTGCTTTCAGCTGCTCCTAAAGCTCATCCAATCAGTTCACAGCATCGAAGGATTCACACCGACATACGCCGAACTCTTGCTTTGGTGAAAAAACTTGATTCAGAGAAGGATATTATGGAAAACATCCTGTTAACTGGTGATCATGGCAAATCAAATGTTGATAAATCATATGTTAGGTCCATAGCGCCTGTCGTTATTGTCCAGGGCTTAAATACTGTTAAGGGCCTTGAAGGTGTTGAGCTCCTAGACACTCTCCTTACTTATCTGTGGCGTGTCCATGGTGTTGATTACTATGGCATGTCTGAGATGAAACATGCAAAAGGTTTGCCATGTGAGAGCTGAAAACAAGAGTGACAGTATGGCTGAAAACATCAGTGCTGCTGATTGGGAGAAGAAACTGGATTCCTTTTGGGAAGAAAGACTGATGAATGGTCAGGATCCTCTAGTTGTATTGACTGCCATGGACAAAATTGAAGCAGCACTTGTTGAAGTTCTAGAGCGTTATGTCAGAAAAATGCGGGATGAGAAGTGCGTCTGTAAGTATGGTTGTGGAGCCAAGGGATGCGAAAAACTTTTTCATGCTCCTGAGTATGTTCACAAGCATCTGAACCTCAAGCATCCTGATTTGGTCTCTACTTTGGCATCAAGAGTTGAAAATGATATATATTTCCAAAATTACATGAAGTAAGCCCATACACAAGTACACAACTGAAAGACCATTGAATCAGGAGTAACAAAAAAGGTGATGCTTCTCTATTCTCTTTTTGATGCAGTGATCCAGATGCTCCAGGAGGAAAACCGCTTATGCAGCAAACGGTACCTGTAATAATCTTTGGCTCGTTTAGTTTGTCCCTGTTACTTAGCCTTTCCGTTTTCTTCTTTTTACAGCAGGACAAGAAAAATGTGATGCTTCTCTATTCTCTTAATATGAACTGCATGATCTAGAGTCTTTCTCTGTATTACATGATATACTGTACAGTACATTGTAGCAAACTGCTCATTCCTTTGATAACTCTTCTTGTCATACAATACAATTGCCTCTTAATTTTTTTGTTTGACCCTATTGTAAACTAATGCTTTACTCTTCCTTTAGAAGAAGGAAACTAAAAAAAATGTCAATTTTCACTTTTCCAGTCACCTTAAGTTTACTGCTAAAGAATTCACGTGTTAATAGAAAAAATAATTACTTTTCATAGAACCTCAGAAAAAGTTACATATCTAGTTGGTGAAGTGGGTTTGTTTTGACCCAATTATATTTTATCGTTTCATTTCTGCTAGCTAATAGGTGATGTTTCTTAACATGCTGGCTTTGCAGTTTAACGTCTTTGTTGATAACCATACTTTCTCATTCAGGATAGAATGAGACGAAGGCTGGATGAACAGATGTTTGATGCTTCTGGTGTATGGGGTTCACATGCTCCACTTCTCCCCATGTGTGCACCTTCACTAGTACTAATACCTGTGCCTGGTGCTGGGTAGGTTACGAATGCAAGTCAGCTAATTACTCGCTTAAGAGATCCAGGCTGTCTACTAAAGCTGGGTACTTTGTTTTCTTCTTTTAGCCCATATGGTCCATTTGTTCCTGCACCTCCAGAGATGGCCATGCAGATGATTCAGAAAGGACTTCCAGGACCAGATTCTGCTCAAAACAGGAAGCCTTCGGTGCTGGGACCAATGCTGCCCATGTACCCATCATTTCCGCTTGGCAGTCACATCTACAGGAGGTTAGTACCCCTCTAATCCACTCTGTCTCAAGAATTTATGACATTTAGTTTGCTTTTGGTGGTAGACATACCAGCCAAATTTTACTCATCAACTTCCCCTTGGGTTAGGTAAAAAGATTCTGAAATCTTCTTCTTTTCTGAGACAAAAAAAAGACTGAAATATTTGTCAGATTGCTTCGTGGTATGCAGAATTTAGTGTATTGCCGTATAACTACGTGGCTGCCACATTCACTTTAATGCCATGTTTAGCATGGTTTTCATCTGTGCTTGCTTGTTTCGCATGCAACTTTGTAACTATGAAAGATTCCCACTATGTTATAGCTTTGCCGTGTGGCAACTGATTGTGGGGTTGAAAGACTTGATGAATGTTTTGCTGTTTTATTACTTGTTTACTCGTTGGAGCAGAATGTCATCATGAATTCATTGTCGTACTGAACCCTTTCATTCATCGACTATCTTGTAACTTGTTCCTTACTCTGGTTGCAGTTACCAAGACCTTGACGCTCCTATGGAAGAAGTCTCCGCTCTTGACTTTAGAAGTTTGTAGAGAATTTCCGGTCCCCCTTGCTAATTGTCCTGATAAGCACAGCTAGTTCACACGGATAGAAAAGGTATAACTGACATGAGAGCAGGTTACATAGTATTACTGAGGCATGAAAAATAGGAAAGTTTTTGATGTGCTATCATGTTCTATAGGTTGTAGCACGTCCTCCGCTCATATATGAGGGGACTTTAGGTAGAATACGTATGCAACGGTTTATGGTTGTCCTGTGTTCACTCGGTATGTGAAACAGAGGGACATGGTCCAGATTGCTTGTAGTTTCTGCTGGATGTGTCGAGGAAAGTCTCTTTTTTTGACCCGATATGATAGATATGAAGAAGGGGATGCTCAGAAGAGCTGGCCATTATTAGATGTATAATACTCAGTTTGTTATGGTTCGGCTGCGAATGGTCTTTCCTAAGGGAGGCTAATAAATTTCTCATATTTTTAAGTTTTACTGATGTTATGGTCTTGGTTAATCCTCATGGTATTTTGTGTGCGAATTTGTCACCAGGGATGTTATATTTTGTTCTGGCACGATTCAGTGCCACCTGATGTAATCGAACTGGATTTTCGCAAGGAAAAAAAAGATGTAATCGAACTGGTAGTCGCTGGTGCTAATGTGTGTGTGTTTTTCAAATTAGTGGAAAATAGTTTCCATCTAAAAAATAATGATGACACTTGCAAGTGCCACGTTAGCTGTTTCACTGGCGACATTTTTGCGAGTGGTTGACACTTGTAGATATATTAGCACTTTTAAATTGATTTAATTCCTAGGTAAATCACGAACACGAACACAGGCCAAGCCCGTGTAACATGAGCACAATCTGAACATTGCTGGAACAGAAGAGACCTACACATAACGAGATCTACGTCTACCATGCTCAAGAATAACAGTGACATGGAGGAAGATAAGCCAAAAATCTTATTCGTGGATCTTAAGGGCAAGAGGCTTGCTCACTTGGGGCTTCATTCTCATTAGTACTAAATGAGGTGTCATGAAAATGTGATGATATGACACTAGAGTTACGAAAAGCGAGGTGTGAGGGACTCTGATATAAATTAAACTTGGTGTGTGCACTCTTTCTGAGATTGGGAAGTTGTTCCACATGAGCGCTAGAGCCAAAAGTTTCATTTCATCACACGATCCTCCAACCTCATGTGTTGTGTATTAAATTAAATGATATGAATAGCCTATGAAACAAAAAGGAAAGACATTACACATTGGAGGTATTTGCTTCATTTGTAGACTCGAAAGCACTATCAGCCTGTTCGCTGGTTGGTTTCTGGACTGATAAGTCCGGCTGGTGCTGGTTTGTTGTGAGAAAAACACTGTTGGCTGGTTGATAAGTTCTGGCTGAAACCAACAAACGAACAGCTATATATGTCGTGACACTCTTGAAAATAATAATAATATGGAACTACCCAATAGGATTATCCTCATGTTCTGTGTGTCCCATATTCATGCTCCAACCATTTTCATTATTGTGGGACCCATATCAGGTGCATCTTTTACCATCCTTGTATCTCTCGTAAACACACCAATCAGTCTCCCTCAGGTTAAAAGACAGTGAGATATTGACACTGGTCATTGGATATGGTTTCCATGTTTCGATCACAATAGGGTTAACATGGCCATGCTTTGAGGAGCGGTGACAGAGTATTGACTCGGTGGTCAGCTTAGGATCTTGGTTCTATGGGGGCACGGTGTCGGGTATCAGTATTAGGGATACCTGGAAGAAGGAAGCTGATGGCCGCGAACGCTAAATCGCTCGGATGGTCAAGAGCGTATTTTGATCTCGCCCAACCCCGAAGGTATGGGCTCCGTCTCGCCCGACCCTAAGGGTGCGGGCTCCGTGTCGCCTGACCCCGAGGGCGCAGGCTCCCTCTCGTCAGACCTCTCGGGCGCAAGCTCCATCACGTCTGACCCCGAGGGTGCGGGCTCCGTCTCGCCCGGCCCCGAGGGCGTGGGCTCCGTGTCACCCGACCCTGAAGGCGCGGGCTCCGTCTCGCCCAACCCCTAGGACGCGGACATCGCCTCGCCAGACCCCTCGAAGGGGGATTCTGCCTCGCCCGACGAGGGTCCGTACTGCCTCCAACCACTACCGGTTTGAGAGTACGAACCCAGGGTCAAACTTCTGACACCAGAAAAATGGAGTAGGTGCGTCTTGACGTGACCCGCGGCCACGACGGGCCATACCTAAGGACTCACATTGCCAATAGTATCGGGCGTACCGGCGCTATGCTACCTAATCCTTGTACGACCTCCGTCAGGGGTACCTATTGACCATGCCGCCACGGACGGAGGAGGGGCGCCACGACCGGTACACGACGCCAAGGTGTAAGCGCCAAGATGGCGAATAGGGTCACGACGTGGAGCCGTCCCCGTCATCATCTACAGGACCGGGGGACCCACGTAAAGGAGATGAAGGGCGCCGCGACCCTAGAGGCCTTCTTCCTCCTTGCTTTTGTCTCTCTCCCCCCCTTTCTCTCGAGTAACCTGCGTCTTTTCCTTCATCTATAAAAGGGGAAGCATGACGCCCCACAAAGGGCAAGCAAGCAACGGCTCAACGAGTTCAACTAGACTCAACTCCATTCGATCCTTCCATCAAAGACTTGGGACCTTCTCCCTCTCTCGCCTGTTTGTAGCCCCTGCTACAAACAAGTGCCGGTAACACGAGCAGCCTCAAACTGGATGTAGGGACATTCCGCCCAAACCAGTATAAACTCTTGTGTCCTCCGAGCACACCATCCGGCCGACAGCAGAAACACAAATTTACTAGTCGATGGTTCAAAACATCGGCGAGCTATGCCGCTTAGGTAGGGGGCCTTTTACGCGCCTTTGTTGTCCACAATCGCCATGGATGGCTAGCCACGACGTTAGCCGGGTCCCGGCGCGCACGTGCGCCGGGGAGCCTAGATTTCTTCGTCACCGTGGAGGAGAGCTGGCACGGGCTCCTGCCCCCGTCCAACTTCTTCGCTCCACCGGCCTCGATGCAACCGTCGAGGCCCTCAAAGAGCTGCAGCTGCATGCCCCAGAGGCCTCTGCCCCTAGGAGCGACTAGCTCCTCGGTTTCGATTATGGGAGTCTAGAGCGCCAGCTTGACGCCTTCCTAGGACCCCGACCGTCCTGGGAGGACCTGTGCTGCCTCGCCTTCTCGTTCGCCAACGTTATGACGTAGCTTGCCGGAGAGGAACTGCTCTCCCTAGAATACCTAACCCGGAGTACCCCGATAGCGTTCCTGTTCGGATGATGAATTCGTGGATATGACGGACTACCACGAATGATGAATTCGTGGGTATGACGGACTACATCGTGGAATCTTTCCATGACATTCTCGTGGGAGATTCAGAGACGATCTCTGACTCTGACTCCAGTAGGGGAAGCCATCACCCCTCGCAAGAATGCTTCATGGCAGGCACCCCCAAGGGACGCGTTGAAAGCATCCATGAGGGAGGGCTACTCCTATGAATGACCCCGACGATGAGGTCGAGGGAGATGCAGGGCCCCTGCCTCGCCTGCGGGTGGAGCAGCTGACAACACGACACAAGGAGATCGAGGATGTGCGACTCTAGCTGGAGCAAGAGCGTGTGGAGCTTGAGCGCGAGATCGAACACCGTGGAGACAGTGGCCGTGCACGCGCCGTCGCCCGTGACATAATCCGGAGGATCATCGAGGACGACAGATGCCTCCCGCACTTCGCTCGGGCAAGCCAGAACATAGCTGTCATGGCGGCCTTGCTCCGAGGGCACCCGAAGCCCACGACACCCGAAGACCGTTGGGCCCATCGCGAGATCCGCACGCTGCTCAAGCGCACGATGGTGCAATAGGCGAAAAGCTCATTGTCTCGGCGACGCGAGCTCGATGCCAGTCAGCGCGTGTCTTTGGGACGACATGGCTAGGATGTATCCGTCCACCAAACGCCACGCGATGGCGGGGAGCTTGCCATGGTCCCAGTGCATGAGCGTCTCGGCCCCAACCACAATCCACGTAACACCCTGGACGCCTGTAGGCACGGACGGGGGGACAAGGGTAGGAGGCCGGCCGCGGCTACCACCCTCGTCGTGGTGGACGCTACGACAGCGATGAGGACTGGAGCCCGAGCCCCGATCTGTCGGGGCCCCAGGCTTTCGGCCGGCACATCCTCAACGCGGCTTTCTCGCCGCGGTATCGACCATCGACTAACATCCCGAAATACTCTGGGGAAACGAACCCCGGTCTGTGGCTTGAGGATTACCGACTTGCTTGTCAAGCCGGTGGTGTGTATAATGATTACTTCATTATCCGCAACCTCCCCTTGTTCCTGGCCAATTCAGCGCGAACATGGCTGGAGCACCTTCCGCCTAACCGGATTCAAAGCTGGGCGGACCTGAAAGAGATCTTTGTGAGAAATTTCCAGGGCACCTACACACGCCTCATGAACCCCTGGGATCTAAAGAATTGCCAACAGAAGTTCGGGGAAACTCTCCACGAGTACATCCAACGCTTCTCTAGGCAATGCAACGAGTTGCCCGACGTCACTGACGCCGACGTCATTGGAGCCTTCCTATCTGGGACCACCTACGAGTCCTTGGTCCACAAGCTGGGACGCAAGGGCCCTCAGACCACTAAGGAGCTCCTCGACATCGTGACCAGCCATGCCTCAGGCGAGGAGGCGGTCGAAGCGGTTTTGACCGCCCCATGGGCAAAGCGAAGCGGGACAAGGACATCGACAAGGGCGCCTCCAACCGCTCGAACAAGAAGGAGAACAAGCAGCGACATGGGGGCTAGCTCGTGGCTGCTACCGAGCAAAAAGGCAGCTGGGCGCCCACATGAGGGTGCTCCCGACCACTTCGAGAAGCTACTCGAGGGGCCATGACTGAACCATGCCTTCCCCGTCAAGCACCTGTACAAGGACAGCACCCTCATGAAGCATTTCCTGTTTGGCAGCTCCAAAAAGGGGGACCAGAGGAAGAAGCCTGAGCCAACGGCAGGCGACACCGAGGGGAAGGATGGCGGCTTTCCGACGCCAGATGGCTGTCTCATGATCTTCGGTGAGACGACAACTTATGACTCCAAGCGTTGCCGAAAGCTTGCACGTCGCAAGGTCTACACGGCCGAGCCAGCCACGCCATCTTTCCTCCGGTGGTCAGAGTCTGCCATCACCTTTGACCGATCTGGCCACCCAGAGAGCATCCCGCAGCCGGGAAGGCACTCGCTCATGGTTGACCCGATCATCGACACGAAGTGGCTCACCAAGGTGCTGATGGATAGAGGCAGCGGCCTCGACATCATGTACGCCGAGACACTCGATGCCATGGGCATCGACCGGTCGCACGTCCGACCAACCGGGGTGCCTTTCCACGGCATCGTGTCGGGGAAACAATCCATACCGCTCGGGCAGATCGACCTACCCATCACCTTCGGGGATTAGGCCAACTATAGGACGGAGACCCTCACCTTTGAGGTGGTCGGGTTTCACAAAACTTACCATGCCCACCTGGGACGACCGTGCTACGTGAAGTTCATGGCCATCCCCAACTACACTTACTTGAAGCTCAAGATGCTAGGCCGGCGTGGGGTTACCTGAAGTTCATGGTCGTCCCCAACTACTACTGAAGGACATCCATGGTGGGGTCTGCGGACATCATGCCACACCCAGAACCTTGGTTGGAACCACATTCTGACAGGGCTTCTACTGGCCAACCGCGATGGCCGATGCCGAGCAAATTGTGCACACCTGCAAAAGGTGTCAGTACTGCGCTCGTCAAACCCACCTACCGTTCCAAGCGCTCCAGACGATCCCTATCACGTGGCCGTTCGTGATCTGAGGGCTTGATCTAGTCGGACCCCTCAAAAGAGCGCCCGGGGCTACACGCACTTGCTTGTCACCGTGGACGAGTTCACAAAATGGATAGAGGTTCGGCCGATCTCCGTGGTCAAATTTGAGCAGACCATGCAATTTTTCTTCGACATCGTTCACCGCTTTGGAGTCCCAAACTCTATCATCACAGACAACGGCACACAGTTCACTGAAAAAAAATTCTCTGATTCTGTGATGACTACCGCATCCACGTCGATTGGGTCACCGTGGCATACCTCCACACGAATGGGCAGGTTGAGCACGCAAACGGCATGGTCTTACAAGGCCTTAAGCCTAGGATCTTCAACCGGCTAAACAAATTCAGCGGACGATGGGTTGCGGAGCTTCCCACGGTACTCTAGAGCTTGAGGACAACCCCCAGTCGGGCGATCGACTACACACCTTTCTTCATGGTCTACGGTTTTGAGGCGGTCCTCCCAACCAATCTCGACTACAGAGTGCCGAGGGTTAGGGCGTACGAAGAGTAGGGAGCCGAGGCATCCCTCGAGGACGCCATGGATCAACTCGATGAAGCACGCGATGTTGCCCTCCTCCGCTCGACCAAGTACCAGCAAGCGTTGTGCCGGTACCACGGCCATCGGGTGTGGGCTTGGGCCTTCAACATCGAGGACTTGGTGCTCCGCCTCGTCCAGAGCAACAAGAACCGCCACAAGCTCTCTCCGTCGTGGGAGGGACCGTACGTCATCGTGGAGGTGCTCCGACCGAGCACCTATAAGCTCATGACCATCGACGGCAAAGTCTTCGTCAATGCCTAGAATATCGAACAGCTACGTCGCTTTTACCCCTAGCCTATGCATATACTTGCAGAAATTAAGAATGATGTTTTTAAAACGCAAAAACATTTTTTCTTATCGGTTCGCTATTTGTCTCCTCGATCTTCAATGACACCCGACCCCAGCAACAGCAAGGGGTCAGGCCTCACTCGAGGCCTGATAGGGGTATATCTACCCAAAAACATTCTTTGCGCCCGATCCTCTCTCACGTTAAGATCTAGAAGCAAGGGCTACAGAAACAAACGCTGAGTAAAACTGGTTGGACCGCAAGAAACCTATGGTCCAACAGCTATGGTGTTTTTGCTCACCAGCGTGATCAGAGTTTTTTCGTCCGCACCCCGAGCTTTTATAGCCTTAACTATGGAAAGGGTCGGAACGCATTAGCTTTTTTATACATAAAAAGGGGAGAAGAACCAAAAGTCTGTTCGGCCATAACAAAAGTTAAAAACTTGTCTACTTATTACAAGTTCATCGCCTGGCCTATCTAACTAACTAACCCCTCGGGGGGATGACCTCATCCTCAATCTTGATAGATAGGCCCTGCGTCAGGGGGGCCACCGACTCCTCGATCTCCTCCAACTTGGCTTCGAAGTAGCCGGGCGTGAAGCCCTGACTCATCATCGCTAGATCGATGTTCACATAGTAAGAACGAGCGATCGCAAATGACCGATGAACACCAAAGTGAAGCGCATCCCTTGCGATCTCACGCACCTGATCTGTAATCCGGACGGTGCGAACCACGAGCGAGCTCATCTCCTGCTCCGGGGCCAGCTCGAGGTCATCGTAGACCAGGAGGACGGCGATGCGCAGGGTATCAAGCTCATCGCTCTCCTTCAGGAGGGAGGCCTTCACCTTGTCAAGCTCCTTCTCCAGGCCATGCCTCGTCAAATAACCTCTCTAGGAATCATGCACACGCCACCCTCAGCCACTCCTCAAAGGGCGCACCGGACAGCGGTTCGCCCCCTCGATGGGCCGAAAACCGCCACAGGTAAGAAGGGATACAGAGCTAAAAACGCTCCCACGGCCCATTAAGGCCTAGGAGTTCAAAGCTTGGCCCACCGACGGGTTCACAATTGCTCCGAGACACCTTTAGAGTGAGGGGTGGTAAAGGATGGGGCCACTAGCGGCCAACACCCAGGCGCACGAGTGCCACGGGTATCCCGACCCACGCTCAAGTCTTGGCCAGTGCACGGTCCATGGTTTTTTTTCAAAGAAAGGCAACGAGCCCTTGAGACCGGTCGAATGGACCCAAGAACTATATGGATTGGCCGCTAGGAATCTAGAGTCGGTCACCAGCTGACCCATGCTGGACCCCCACGAACGGGAAGCTGGGGCCCCACTCGAACTAGCCCATTAACAGCTCACCAAGCACCATGATTTGTCCATAGAGGAAAACATGGCACGGCTCAGACCCTCCATTTTATAAAAAACGCTTGAGGGAGGACGACCACAAGACGAGTTGACCCCTCGACCGGACCCTTGCTACGCGCGGGGGCTCGGGGAAAGTTGGACTCATAAGGAGACTAAATATGCTGTCGCATGACAATGGCGGATCGATCGGATCCTAGGGAGGATCAGAATCAAGAGAGATCTTTTCCAACCCCCCGGATCCCGCAACTGTATGCCCCCGAAGAGTCCAAACATGACAGAAAGGAATCGCGACCCTACCAAGACATCCTGTGGCCTGCAATGGGAGATCAAGACCCTCAGAATCCTTCCATCTGAAAAAGCCTTCGAAGGAGTATCCTACTCCTCCGCAGGCTCGGAGGCTACTGTCGAGTATCAGTATTAGGGATACCTGGAAGAGGAAAGCTAATGGCCGCGAACGCTAAATCGCCCGGATGGTCAAGAACATATTTTGATCTCGCCTGACGCCGAAGGTACGGGCTCCGTCTCGCCCGACCCCGAGGGTGCGGGTTTCGTGTCGCCTAACCCTGAGGGTACGGGCTCCATGTCGCCTGACCCCGAGGGCCCGAGCATCGTCATGTCTGACCCCGAGGGTGTGGGCTCCATCTCGTCCGGCCTCGAGGGCGTGGGCTCCGTGTCGCCCGACCCTAAGGGCGCGGGCTTCGTCTTGCTCGACCCCTTAGGTGCGGACCTCACCTCGCCAGACCCCTCGAAGGGGGATTCTGCCTTGCCCGATAGGGTTTGTACAGGTCTAAGAGTATGAACCCAGGGTCAAACTTTTGACACCAGAAAGGGAGTAGGCGTGTCTTGACTTGACCCGCAGCCACGACGGGCCATTGAAAGGACCTTGATGTCGCCTAGACGGGGGTAAATAGGCCTGTTTAAAATAAACTCATAGCGGAAGTTAAATTCTAGGTGTGGCACTGCTACTCCCAAGGTGCAGCACTGCCTCACTAAAAGTGCGGCACTGTTGCGCCTACAGACAAGCTCGAACTACAATTCAAAAACTGCCCAAGGAAAAGTAGATCGAGCAAATTATTGATGTTCCTAGGATAGTGTAGAGCCTATTCCACCACCTGAATGTTGACAGAAATGCACGAGCAAGTAGATCGGGACCAAACCCTAGAATCACCATAAATACAAGTATAGCAACGCAAAACACAATAACACAAGTGACACACTGATTTATCCGGTAGTTCATCTCGCCACTAAGGCTTGCCTATGTTCACATTGTTGAGGTAGCCACAAAGGCTTTGGTCTCTTTCAACCTTATCCTCATTCTCAAGTCAAGAGAATGAACTCTTGAGATGAGGGGTGATTTTAATAGATGATTGGGGTGATTACAAACCTCCCGGGTCTGCCACACAAGTTAGCAAGCTCCACTGGCGACGCTCTAGCTGGCTAGGAGCAAGCTCCAAGAGTAACAAACACAATCCACCGCCTTGAACACAAACCAAGTGCTCTAGGAGATAAAGAGCAGTTGAGGCCGCTCTCTAATGCAGTTTGGAGGCTCAAACTCTCTTGGATTTAGAGGAGGATCAAAGGGAGAAGCTTGAGGAGCTCCAATGGAGTGAGAGAGGGAGAGAGAGCTGCTGTCTGAGCACTGACGAGGGGAATGGTCAATCTGAACCTTGTAACCGTTGTGGGAGAGAAGAGAAGGTATAAATACCCCCTGCTCCCAACGGTCAGTTAAGTCACGGCAGTGCCACGGCTTCACTGTGGCTGTGCCTCACCTGAACTACAGCAGTGCCTCAGGGCGGCAGTGCCTCGCCTTAGCGCGACAGTGCCTCACCCATCAGGCAGCACAAAAGATAGGATTGCAAAGCGTGCTGTCTTGGCTAAGCCTTTAAGGATATTTGGTGGGTAAATGAGTACTTGGTTGCACATTAAAGCTTTGGTCATTGTATCCCCCTTTATAGTACGATATTTATCTAAACTCAAAATCAAAATATCAAAGAATTTAAACACTTTTGAGCTGGTCGCCGCATCCTTTTTATAATTGGGGGCTCCACCATCGAATGTATTGTCCTCATTTCCCATTATAACTTGAGCATGTGACTTGAACCATTTCAACACATGTGAGTTCAATCCATGGCTTCAAGTCACTTTCAATAATGATTTGATCATCAACACAATATGACTCCTCATAGCTCGATTAGTTTCTCGAATCAATGTAAGTACTCTCTTCTTCACCTTAGCCATGGTACCTCGGTCCTCAAGCCATCGCTTGCCCTTCACCTTCGCTTAGTCCCTCGAAGCCCTTTTCTTGCTATCTTCACCTTATCAAGACATAGTCAAGCCACATCATATTAAGTATCCATTAAAAAACCATTTCTTCAATATTGTGATCCTTGCTTGAATATCTTCTAGATATGAATGTTGAGATCAATCAAGCTTTAGTTTGATTCACATAAAGACATATATGAATCAACATCAATATGGTCAAGCCAATTCATGATTCCTTATATCCTCTTCATCTTGGCTTGACACTCCTAATACTCACTTCAATATCTATCTTCATACTTCTAGCTTGATCAAGTCAATGCAAAGTGATTTTTCAAATCTTTATCCATACAAGCAAACCAATGTATAGAACATCTTATATCCATTATACATTGTCTCCTTTGTCATTTCACCTTTGCTTAACATTTCCACACTTATACACTCTTGATTCATTCTTCAATCCTTGATCAAAGCTAGTCCACTATCAAATTCTTCTTGTTCATGCAAAGCAAGCCATTATTGAGACTAATCCAAAATCATCAACTCATGTCTCTTTTAACATTGGCCAAATATGCTTGCTTTCTCATGATACTATGATATTCCTTAACATATAAGCCATTTCATCAACTCTATTTGCATTGTTGTCTTTCTCTTGAGCTATATTGTTTCTGTGATCTTCCAACACAACAATACACAATTTTGACCTTGATTTGAACATTATGTGGAATATCATCAAGTTTGCCTTCTTGTTGAACCCATATACACTTCTCATTCCATAATCCACAAGTGTATGTAATAAACTCAATTTACTGTTCAACACTTAGCAAACTTGTTAGACCTTTAATCATGTTGTCATTCAATTCACCAAAACACACTAAAGGGCTAGATGCACTTACAGCCATACCTGAGGATTCACGTCGCCAACAGTATCGGGCGTACTGGCGCTATGCTACCTAATCCCCGCACGACCTCCGTCAGGGGTACCTGTTGACCATGCCGCCCTCCGGGACGGAGTGGGGCGCCACGACCGACTAACGACGCCCGCGTGTAGCGCCAGTGGCGAACAGGGTCACGACATGGAGTCGTCCCCGTCATCATCTACAGGACCGAGGGGACCCATGTAAAGGAGATGAAGGGCACCACGACCCCGAAGGCCTTCTTCCTCCTCGCTTCTCTCTCTCTTTCTCTCGTATAACTTGCGCCTTCCCCTTCATCTATAAAAGGGGAAGCTGGACGCCCCACGAAGGGCAAGCAAGCAACGGCTCAACAAGTTCAGCTAGACTCAACTCCATTCGATCCTTCCATCAGAGACTTGGGACCTTCTCCCTCTCTCGTCCGTTTGTAACCCCTACTACAAACAAGTGCCGGTAACACGAGCAGCCTCAAACTGGACGTAGGAACATTCCACCCAAACCAGTATAAATCCTTGTGTCCTCCGAGCACACCATCCGGGTCAGACGCGCAAACACAAATTTACTAGTTGGCGGTTCGAAAAACCGACACATGGGCACAAGGGTCATGGGAGGTTGATGAGGAGTCATGTAGGTAGTACAAGAAAGTTGATACTATAGTGGATGATTGTAGGAATAAGGTGAGCTCAAAATTTTCTCGCTTTTTAATGTCATAGTATACCTTAGGTTCTTTTTGAAATCTCATGATTTTCGAAATGATTTATGAGTTTTAAGAAAAGCTGTTTTGAAAATAGTTTTTTAAATTTTGTGTGTGAAAACTTTCTGCCGAATATTTTTCTTGTTTTTGCAAAAACTACACACTATTTTTAATAACTGAACAAAATCCTTTTTCAAGAAATATTTCCAAAAAATATTTCTTTAATGGACAAAGCTTTTGTAAAATGAAATTTGTTATTTTGCCAAAAGGGAGGAGTGTGAAGGGAAGAGGGGCGAACAAAACAAAATCGCGGAAGAGTGCATTTTCATGGTGTTTAGAATGGGAGTTAGATGACTTGTGTAGAATCCTTGCCCTTTGTTTCTATAAATTAATAAATTGGCATAAAATGACGTGCTTTGGAAGTTTAACTTGTATCCAACCAAAATGATAAAAAGGTCAAAGTAGTCACGTAAAGATTGCTTAACTTAATAATGCAAGGCCTTTAGATGTTAGCACAAGCGTGCCTAATGCATGCTTACTTGAAAAATGCCCCTTCTTACATTTAATGTGTTGTTGTATTTTGTGGCTTTGAATTTTGTTACATTCTAGGTTAAGCCCAAGTGCAAGTTGCATGACTCTTGAAAGTTACTACGGCAGGTATTAGTAATTTTTCCAACCAATTCATTTTTACCGGATAAACATAGAGAACACAAAAGAGAGAGAGAGAGAGGACTGAACTGACACTAATAAATTGACACTTAAAGAGATATTGGAGTTCGCTGAAAATTCATGTGAAATTTCTTTAATTTGTTACCGCTTTAGGGTATGTTTGGTTCGATTCTCTAAAGTTTAGTGACTCCTCTAGAGTTTAGTGATTATTGTTTGGGGTATCGTCACTAAAAACCCTTAAAGCAGTTGTCCTATGTATACTTTAATCATTTTTAGCTACGTCTAGGTAACTAAAAGCCACTAAACTTTAATGGCTCCTAAATTTTAGGAGGTGTTTAGTATTTTAGTTACTAAAAATACAGTTAAGAGGGGTAAACCAAACACGCCCTTGGTCGTCTCCGTCACGAGTTACATCGGTCTTTGCTAAAGAGATATTTTATCGGAGATTCTTATTTATTTTTTATTTTTTCTGCACGCGGAGTCCAGTTCACGCAATCCTCCTACCAATCGCACAACTCGCTCCAACACAAGGACCAGCGAAAAATAAATAAATAAATTCAAACAGAATAAAATAAAACCCAGGAGGCACAGCGCAAAAGCAGTTTAGGAAGCGGACGAGAGGCCAACTCAGGCCAGATCACACGAAAAAGAAAAGAAAAGAAAAACCCGCAAAAAATAATTAACTTGGCAAAAATCAGAGAATGCGAGGCGGATACGGCAGCCCTAGCTTAGCTCTGTGCTTTTAGCCCCCCTGCGCGTCTGCCCCCAACCCCTCCTGCCCTTCCTATAAAAGCCGCCCGCCTCCGTCTCTCCCCCGCACTCCATCGCTTCGCCGCCGTTCCCCGCAACCCGTCGAGTTTGGACCCAATCGCATCCGACCCGGCGCAGCATCGTCGTCACCTCCAGATCTCCGCCCGCCCGAGGTGCGTCCCGATCAGCTTGATCCGTTTGGGTGCGTCGCTGTGATCCGTTTGGGTGCGTCGCGCGTGGTAGCGTAGGTTTCGGATCCAGCGTGTTTCCAGGCTAGGGTTTGAGTATTCGTAAGGAACCTTTTCTGGGATTTAGTCAGGGTTTGTTAGGTAAGATCGCCTAGGGTTTGAGTATCCGTAAGGTACCTAACTAGGATTTAATTAGGGTTTGCTTGGTAACACAAAACACCCAGATTAGGTTGTGGTCAGATTTTAGTTTATGCCGGATTAATTAATTTTTTAACTGTGCGTGTACAACAGATTTGTTGTATATTCGCGTTGGGGGGTTTGTTTGGATAGGTATTAATTGGGATCCTAACAGTTCATGTAATATGCTCTGTTGTGTTCGATTTCAGTTTGTGCCAGATGAATGAATTTTTCAACTGTGGGTGTAGATTTGCTGTGTATACGTGTTCTAGCTCTGTTTGGATAGGTAACAGTATTTTGGGATCCTAAAATATTTATGCACTTGGATTTGCCTGCTGCTGATTATGTTGTGGTTTATGTTGGTAGGCATGTGTGTGTTCTAGCTCTGTTTGGATAGGGATTTGGTTGTTTATTATTGTTTGGGCTTATTATTTGTGATAGCTTGTCTTATCTTATATTTTTGCAATGATGATGTATCTTTTGCCAACCAATTGTAGTCTTGAGGATAATATAATTGCATATATACTAGTTTTGTTTATATCCTTGTGAGGTTTTCTGTACTCAATATGTCCTGCACATGGGATGCAATGACTTGACTCTTGGTTAGGAATTATTTCCCAGCTGTTGTTAGTTTATTGTTCCCTTTGCTGGTGAGCTACCATACTAAATGTGCATTCATCCAGGAGATACACTTTTCTTAGTTGTTGCAATAATACGATGAATGAGATCTCCATGTATCCTTTGAACCAAATCATATTCTCTTTGCAAAAATTATTTGGGTAGGCGCATGAAAGTTCTGTTCTGGGTGATGGTGTAATCATTTTGTTTAGTTGCCTATCAGTATACGTGGTTGAATTGCTCTCAGTTCATATTACTAGCTATTCTGTCATACGAATATGTTCAGTCCTACAATTGAACTTTCAGCTTGGATGTCCCCATCCACATTGGTGCTGTATGATCTCTTTCTGATATTCAATCCTCTGTTTGTGCTTACCAGGTAGCCACAACTGTTCTGCTGCAGTCTGACAAAGTGGAGGGCTTAGGAGTTGCTGCTTCTTTTATGTCTGAACAATCTTTGCTTTATTTGGGATTGCTGGGAGAGTACTCTCGCGCGACGAGGAAAAGGCACAAGGTTCCGTTCCACTGCATGCATCAAGAGCCCAACTGGTTTCCTTGTTCTGAGGTGTCATTGGCTGGTGCTCAGAATCGGCTTGGTTTTCTTGAAGGATCAGCAGCTACCCTCGATTCAGGACTTTGTCACATCTGATTCATCAACTTAATACATCTTTATCCAAGATGGCGCTGCAAAACATTGGTGCTTCAAACAGGGATGATGCCTTCTACAGATACAAGATGCCCAGAATGATTACCAAGATAGAAGGTCGTGGTAATGGTATCAAGACAAATGTTGTGAACATGGTTGACATAGCAAAAGCACTTGCCAGGCCAGCTTCCTATACAACCAAGTACTTTGGATGTGAGCTTGGTGCACAGTCCAAATTTGATGAGAAGACAGGGATTTCCTTGGTTAATGGGGCTCATGATACTGCAAAGCTGGCTGGTCTCCTTGAGGTATTCATCAAGAAGTATGTCCAGTGTTATGGATGTGGGAATCCTGAGACTGAGATTCTCATCTCAAAGACCCAGATGATATCACTGAAATGTGCAGCCTGTGGGTTCGTCTCAGATGTTGACATGAGGGACAAGCTCACAACCTTTATCCTGAAAAACCCACCAGAACAGAAGAAGGGTGGAAAAGACAAGAAGGCCATGAGGAGGGCTGAGAAGGAACGCCTGAAGGAAGGTGAGGCTGCTGATGAGGAGCAGAAGAAACTGAAGAAGGATGCAAAGAAGAAGGGTGGTGCATCTTCCAAGGAGTCCACTGCCAAGGGTTCGAAGAAGAAGTCTACTGCTGCTGGCTCTGATGAGGACCACTCAACCTCCCCAACTCGCAGCCGTGATGGTGACCATGCAGCTGCAGATGAGGAAGAGGATGATGATGATGTCCAGTGGCAGACTGACACTTCTATCGAGGCTGCGAAGCAACGCATACAGGAGCAGCTGAGTGCAGCAACTGCTGAAATGGTGATGCTGTCCACTGAGGAGACTGAGAAGAAGAAGAAACAGGCAACACACAAAGATGGCACTGCTAATGGTTCAGCAAAAGAAATCCCTGATGAGAAACTTGCTGTCACAAAGCCTAGTCCCTATGAAGAACTGGTTGGAGACATCAAAGCTAGCCTGGGAAGTGCTCCCACACCTACCCAGCTCAAGGCTGTGCTGGCCTCCTCAACCCTTCCTCCCCAGGACGTGATGAATGCTCTCCTTGAGGCTCTCTTTGATGGTGTGGGCAAGGGATTCGCGAAGGAGGTTGTGAAGAACAAGAAGTACCTTGCAGTTGCTGTGCCAGATGAGGCTGCTCAGACCCTGCTTGTTCAGGCCATTGAGGTTTTTAGTGGCAAGTGCAACCCTGAGGCGCTGAAGGAGGTCCCCGTTGTCCTGAAAGCCCTGTATGACGGAGATATCCTGGAGGAGGAAACCATCGTGGACTGGTACAATGCTGCTGTTGCAGCTGGAAAGGACTCCCAGGTCATCAAGAACGCCAAGCCCTTTGTTGAGTGGCTCCAGAGTGCTGAGTCTGAGGAAGAGGACGATGAGTGAAGTGGCGGCGCTGCTCTACTGCTGTTCATGCTGCACTTGATATTATATATTTCAATTAAGTTTCCTTTGCTTGTCTAGTGTGATCGTGTCAGTGTTCGCGTAGTGTCCATGTCTAATTGTCAAACTGTTATTTGTCGTGTGGGTGTGGTGCAGCATATACCCTATGTGGTTGGCTGCATGTGGTGTCGTCAGTTTGGTGTCTGTTGGATGTCACGGATTATTATGTTCCTGTGGATTGCTACTATATATATTTGCTTGCGTTGTGTTTTTATAACATCTCGGGATGTTGCATTTTCTTGTTGCATTGTTTCTGTATTTCATAAGGGGTGAGGATTATGAAATCCCCAGCAGGTAAGGCTGCGTATAGGCCATCTTCATAAATCACTGGAACATTAGGCACCCTTCGGGCGCTCTATCTTGACTAAAGAGGCGTACCAGTACAGAGAGTGCAGGAACTGGGGAAGGGTGGGGGTCTGGGGAATGGTATCAGTGGCAAGCCCTGTGTAATGTGAGGAGACCGCGACTCGAACCCGGGACCTTCTGATCACAGGCGATAAGACTCTACCGCTTGCATCAAAACCCGGGACCTTCGAGCGCCTTATCTTGACTATTTGGTCAAATTTATAGATAATAACCCAAGTATTTAACCAAATTTATAACAATAATTTTCTCGTTTCATAAATAACAATAGTTTTCTTGTTTCATACGGAACAAAATTAAGAAAAATCTTTTTGCATGTAATACAATAAGATCTTTTAACAATAAAAGAAAATTAAACCATGAATGTCATCGGACATCTTCGAGAACTCTATTACATCAGGCAGCACTGTAAAGGATCATTGTACAATCTCAGAGTTCAATTTATGGGGGAGAAATTTGAAAAATAAAACATCTATCTAAGTAGGAAGCATGCATGCAACCATAAAGAGTGTGCTGAACTTGGTCCAAAACAAAAAGACTCATAGAATCTTTGATTAACGTGCAGTTAACATCAATTTATATACTCCGAAACCACTCGACTGCGGCTGGGCAGAGGAGTCGTTTGGAAAGAGATATTTACCTTTGCGCTAGCAATCTGGCCTTGTTATACTTCTGTTATAGTGAGAGACAAAATTAGCAACTCGTAGTTAAATAGTGGGTACAGATAAGCAAAATTACAAAGCACTGGAAAGAGGCTCTTACAATCTCAGCCCCTACAGGCACATGCACTACAAATTGATGTAAAGCTACCTCTTCTCTGCATATAACCCTCTATGAAGCCAAACGTAAGATAGAAATCGCAATTTTTCCCACTTACCAAGCTCCTGGATGAGAATCTGTGAGCAGTCCATCTTTATTACCTGTCGGTAATAAGCCTTCTTTCCCTGAAAACGCATAGGATTTTGATAGTTCTATAAGCACTGTTGTAGCATATTTCTCATTACTAGTCTATAAACGCACCACAGATTAAAAGTGCTGAGTAAAATCAATTTCCATCATTTTAGAAACTAAACACAAGATGCCACACATCAATCAAAAAATAGGTGACCAACTTATTCCTGCTCATTACCGAATATAAGCAGGTGAGGTCACTCATAGTTCTTCTAAGCAGTCTATGGTTAGACGGTAACAATAGTAAAATGTATCAAGATTTGGAAGGCTTACAAACAAACACAAGTCGCAAATGAATAGACTAAAAACTATGGCAGTTCTAGCTGATTATTGATACCGAAATCTAAAAAACTAAACATTGGGCGCATAGTGGCATATATAGAGAAGGACATCAGCTCTACGTGTTGACTCAAGCTGCTTAGGTCCAATTAACTCCTAATAGCTCCACGACCTCTATAATTAAAAGGGCAATTGTCAATTGGTTCGCACAAACGTCAGTCCTGAATACTACTCTAGGAAGAACCAGACGGTTGTCCTTTCACATACACAACCAAATCATTAATGAATCTACCGAATTTCACATACACAGTCAATTCAGTAACAAAACCACTGGATCCAATGCAAGTCATCTGCAAGATTAGCAGTGATCGTGTGTGTACCTTGCCGAACATTGAACTGGATACAACGACCTCGCTGGCGGACGTGACGGATGGGCAACATAGGTTGCCGACGGACGCCGTGAGCGGGCAATAGAACGAACGCAGCGAGTGGGAAGGATGCGGCTGCGGACGAGAGCGCAAGCAGGCGGTGCTCGCTCCAGCAGGTTGCCACAATCACGCTAGGAATGAGGATCTGGGGTTCGATTTCGGAGCGCAGTAAGCCATGAAGCGAAGCAAAGGGAACATTGATTGAGTACCTACTTGCCGCCGCCGCCGCCTCTCGCCTGCCGGATCTGTGTCATACCGCCTGGCTGCCATCATGGGGCAGCACGTGGAGGAGGCCGATGCGCCATCTGCCACGCGCCGCCGCTGCTCGCCCGCTGGATCCGCGTTACGCCCGGATGTCACCATGGGGCGCCATGTTGAGACCTACGAGCCGCCCGACGCCGCTCAAGCTCGCGCCACCTCCAGTGTTCGCTCGAACTTAAATCTGAGAGAAAGAAAGGAGAAAGAGGAATGACAGGGTGGATTCGGGTGGGAGGGGGAGGAACGACGGGGGAGCTAGGGTCTGGAGGCGAGCTTCCATTCTTGAGAGATGGCGGTGCGGAGGCTTAGCAGGAAGGAGAGGGCAGGGAGGGGCGGCGGCGAGGAGAGGAGAGGAGAGAAAGGAGAGGAATGATGCGGTTGGGCGAGGGGCCGAGGGCTGAGAGGTGGGAGGGGTTTTCTGAAAAACTACGAGGAATTTTTTGAAACACTGACCTGATTCCAGATTTTTTCCTTCATGTAAAGATAAAATTTAACTCAGGTTCCGTACGCAAAATATTAGAACGTGTTTACTGTTCTTAGCGGATAAAACTGAACTGTGGGTTAGTTCATAGAAAGATAGAGGGATTTTTCGCAAAACAGTGCTTCCAGAATTGAGTGGGTTTTAACCAACCCTGATAACGGAAGATGCTTGTGGGCTGGTGGTGAGGAAAAAGAAAAGATATTTTATACTTTTGCATTGAACTGTGAAAGTGTAGCGTTTCAAATTCAGCAATTTTGCCATGTATAGCATAACATCATTTTCTGAGATGCAAGCTTTGCTGTATGATGGTCTCTCCGGATCAACGCTTTCACTTCGCCCCTCTATAAACTCTACCGGCTAGAGGAATACCTGTCAACTCTGTTCTTAGTTTAGGAAGGTATACACACACGGCAAAATATTTAGTGGAAACCACATCTTCGGTGCAATCCATGAAAACCCCGTTAAAACCATACTTATGAGTTTTTAAAAAAAAATTGAAACTATGCACACCAATAGTTCATCTATAGATATGCACTGAATATGTGGTTTGCACTTAATATTTTGCCTACACACATCCAGATTTTTGCAATGAAATGCATTTTCTTAGTGTGTCGTATGTATGCCTTCGGTGCAATGCTGCTACAAGATACTCTCTTTGGTTATCATCATCATCTCCGTGGTTTACAAAATAACATCTGTAACTCTCTTTTAATTTCTGGAGATGTTCACTCTAGTTTTTGGAGCACACAAATCCGGCATTATAACCATTACTCAACTAAATGAAGGGATTGGCAATACGTTACAGTTTCGGAGCATACATACCAATAGTGCAAACTTCGATGATTAGGTCATGGTAATGTTATCGCCGACTCGTTAGTTTTGTCATGGTGCAATTCCTTTTTTTTAAAAAAAAAAAGCTGTGCTGTTTTTGTTTCCGTAATGGGTAGAACGTTTGTTGCATTTAGGCTGGAGAGAGACAGTTATACGAAGATGGAAGCATGAATTTATTATGTCCTTTGTTCATGAGGGATTTTGTTTATGTTCGTTAGAAAACTGATTCACGTAGTTACAATGCATATATACATTGAATCTGTCTAGACAATTGTTGAGTCGAAACTGTTTTTACTTTGAATTCGTTGCTTTAGTAGTTAAGCTGCATGTTCAAGTGACTGGAATGGTACAGTTATGAGAAGAGCGCTGTAAGTATAAATCGGCCCCGTTCGGCTTACCTTAAAGCCGGCTTGTTCGGCTTCTTTTTTCAGCCGGAACAACGTTTTTCTCTCCCAATAATTTTTTCAGTCAGTTTCAGCCAAGTTTCAACAAGCCGAACGGGGCCATAACTCCACGATTTCCAAACCAGGCCCCTACTTTTGTTTGAGGGTTTTACTTTTGGTGCGCTCGTAAGGGTTTCTCAAAACAGGTTCTCTTATGAACTTTAGTGATTTAATCATATTATTATTAGTTTTAAAAAAATACATATGCAGGAAAAAATCACCTTGAATCTAATTAAAGGCCAAAGTCACTTGGTTCTAATAGTTTGATGGTCAAAGATATGTGGTTAAGTTTGATGACCAAAATCGGACTTCGGTGATAGTTCGATAGCTGAAAGTAAACTTCTTCGTCTACCTAATTGATTGAATTGCGCTATTTTGTAGTTGCCACCTTTTAAGGTGGTGTTTTGCAAGTATGTCATCATTCATTTTGATGGGCTTGCAGCTTAGGTTGTGTGTGCGTGCACATACACCCTCTCTTTGCCACTTGATTTTCCTTTATATCTACTATTCCTGTCTCCAACTGTTACATCATGCGTCCCGCAATCTTGATCGCATTGCATATTCAGCTTGTGCAGGATTTCATTGTGCATCATAGGTCTAGTGTTCAATTGTTGGTTCTTGAGCAGGCAGCATGTATCCGAATTCATAGCTGAACAAAATTAAGCAGTTGAACAGTCGATGTCGTACGCGTACATACAATGCTTTATGCAAGAACGTAACTCACAGGAACACGGCCACACGGGAGATGAGAAGGAAGTGCCAATCATCATGGGCAAGGCCATCAAACGCTGGAGCCTGGAACTATGCTATCCTAGAAGCACATGGATTGCTTTCTTGGTGGTGTCGTCATCCCTTGAAAACACCCCACCACCTTGTTGCTACCTTCCCATCCTGCAAAAGGAATAACAGATAAATACTGTGATTCGACCATCAGGGTGTTTATTCGCAAACATTTGGTTCCCCTTTGGAACTCGGGAAATTTTAACTGTTTTCTACGTTTTTCCTTTGAAAATGAACCAATTCTTATGAAATTCCTGCGTTCTAAAGTTCTCCCCTATGTTTTCTTTCAGCAGGAGGGAGAGGGAATACCTTTGGCCATGTTGAAGCCACGTTTCTCTAGCTCCTTGTACTCCTGGCAGAGCGCGCAAGGGCCGCACCAGAAGTGGACGCAGCAATCTAAGCAGGGGGATTCTTGTAAGTTGTATTGCACGCGCATGGAGGAGCGCTTGGTACAACCATACAGCCATTGGCAGCCTATTGTTGCAAGCAGATAATACAGTGTGTCATTCATGCAGCATGCTGCAAACAAGCGGGAGAGTGAGCCAGGGAGACTGATGGCTTTTGTGCATGCATCCACCAGAAAGATGAATATAAACTTTTTCATCGAAAAGATTAAAAGACGAAGATGAGGGTATGTAGAACACATACATATGGAGCCTCTGTCCACGATCTCAGCGGTGCGGCCAAATGTGACACAGGGGCACCAGAAAGTCAAGCAACCTGAAAACATTGGGGAAGAAAGAACTGAAACATGGATGAGGTGTTTGCAAGAGGCACCGGAAGAACAGAGAAGCTAGGTTTGCATACAGGTGTGGAAATCTTCAAAGCAGTCGCAAAGCCCGACTGACCACTCCCCCGTCATGCTGTGAGTTGTTTTAGCAAGTGTGGTCAGTTGCTTGGTGAAGGGTCGAGATGGCGGACTAGAGGGGGGGTGAATAGTCTTTACTAAAATTAATCGTGTCGGCTAACCGATATAAATGTGGAATTAAAACAATCGGTCTAGCCAAGACTACACCCCTCTATATATGTTCACTAGCACCTTGCAAAGATACTAATAAAGCAACTAAGGTGCCGGGCTAGCTAGAGCTCTCCTAAACAATTTTAGGAGCAAGGTCACACAAACCTATGCCACTAGTACTTTAAGTAACAAGGGAGCTCCTACACATGCTAGTAAGCAAAAGCACAAAGCTAACTAAGCTCACTAGCAATGCTCAATAACAAGGCAACCAACGCCTAATTAGAGAGCGCAAATACTTAGCTACCCAAACTAAGCAATGTGACTAACAAGGTTACTAAAACCAAATTAGCCACGCAAGGGAGCTACTTCTATGCTACACAAGCAAAGAAGGTAATTAGCTAGCTACACAAGCTATCTAATTACAAGAGCAACTACACAAGCTTAAGATATATATATATAAGTAATTGCAAGCTTGTGTAATGGGGATGCAAACCAACGGGAAGAACAAGGTTGACACGATGATTTTTCTCCCGAGGTTCACGTGTTTGCCAACACGCTAGTCCCCAAGTGTCGACCGCTCCACTTGGTGGTTCGGCGGCTAATTAGCATCACCCGCTAAGCCCGCACGTCGGGCGCCGCAAGAACCTACCCCTTGAGTGAGGGTAGCTCAATGACACGCTTTACTAAAGTTGCTCTTCGTGACTTCATGGGCGCAGCACAAGTACCCTCACAAGCACTTCTCCCAGAGCGCCGCACAAGCTTCTTGCGCTTTCGACGGAGACCACCACTAAGCCGCCTAGGAGGTGGCAACCTCCAAGAGTAACAAGCACCACCGGCTTACAACACGACCACCTAGTGCCACTCGATGCAACCTCATGATGCAATCGCACTAGAATCGCTCACTCACACAATCGAATGATCACTATCAAGTATATGTGTGATGGAGGGCTCCCAAGCACTCACATGGACACTAAGTCCCCTAGGTGCTCAAGACTACCATGGCCGAGGGCCACTTCTATTTATAGCCCCAAGGGCTAAACTAGCCGCTACCCTTCTTCATCGGGCAACGGTCGGGCCGACCGGACGCTTCGGTCGTGTTGACCGGACGCCGGACCTCGCCGTCCGGCCCGCCTGACGGCCACGTGTCCCGTTCCAACGGTCACTTGACTTGACCGGACGCAGCAAGCTTTTCAATCGACCGGACGGCCGAACCCCCCAGCCATCCGGTCGCTTCAAAGAAGGTATTGACTCGACCGGACGCGTCCGGTCACACATTTGATCGGACGCACGCAAATAGTCCGGTCACACTCTAGCTTCGCGACATCGTGACGTTACTGACCGGACGCAATTTCGCCAAATTGTCCGGCAGTGCATTTAGATCTAGCATCCGGTCAATTGACCGACGCCAAAGATCTTCGCGACTAACTCGCTTTTCACTTCTAACTTCATCACCCTTGCTTTAATGTGCTAACCACAAGAACTTGCATCCGCCAATAGAAAATAGGCATTCTATTTTCCCGAAAGCGCCGAATCCGCCGCAAAGTTTCGGCGGGAGGGAGAGAGGACCCAAACCCATCTCACCCTCGCAAACACCACCTCCTTTGTAAATGTGCCAACACCACCAAGTGTACACCACCATGTGTATGTGTGTTAGCATTTTCACAATCATTTCCCAAAGGATGTTAGCCACTCAACTTGCCACGCCACTCGATCCTAGCGACAATGCAAAGTTAGATCACTCGAGTGGCACTAGATGACCGATATGCAAACAAGTTTGCCCCTCTTGATAGTACGGCCATCTATCCTAAACCCGGTCATAAACTTCTCTACACACCTATGACCGGTGAAATGAAATGCCCTAGGTTATACCTTTGCCTTGCGCATTCCATTCCATCTCCTTTAATGTCGATGCAACACATGCACCAACATGATCAACAATGATATGATCCACTTCATATCATCACGTGATCATATTGGTTCATCGATCTTGACTTCACTTGCCCTTCACCGTTGCCATCGTCCATCGGCGCAAAGTCTTGCTCAAGCTTCACCGCCACGCGGTCCATCACTCCAAAGCCTTCGACTTGCCCTTCACGCTTGCAACCGGTCCATCAAGCCAAGTCTTGTCTTGATCTTCTCCACCTTGATCACATGACTCAATGTCATGTCTCATGTGCAATAAGCTCCTTCATCATCACATGTGTGAGCTTTGCAACATCTCCAAGCCATTTTCACCTCCATGGCATATGTTGCTCATACACATGTACCTATGGACTAATCACCTGTGTATCTCACATAAACACAATTAGTCCACCTAGGTTGTCACTCAATTACCAAAACCAACAAGGACCTTTCACTTGGGTAGACTGGTTTGTGAAAGATGGTGAAGAGGTCTGGCCTACCTCTGTGTGTTTCAAGCAATGCTACATTTGATCCTCTTGAGGTTATATAGCACTAACAATGTGATATCGCCATGGTCTATGGACACATTACAAAGTCAATCGCTAGAGCAACCTATCTCAGAAAAAGACTTGTTTTTCTTTTTGTTTGGCCTTCCCTGGCCTGTGTTGTCCTCCACGCCAACTGGCATGTTCTGGTTTCAACCGTCCCTTCTGAATCCCTATGCTCATCCAGTGTCCTGGTCCTGGCAACCACTTGGAGCTTCCAGTTTGTCGGTAACTTCCATTCCTCCTTGCTATAGTTTTCATCTATCGGACCGGTTGGATGAAGGGTAAAAAAGCTTTTTCGTGTTAGCAAATGCTACAGAGGAGAGATGTACCTGGTGGCTGGTGCTGAACTCAATGGAAAGTTAGCTAGGCAGTTGTAGTTTCTCGGCGTCTAACTTATCCCATAAATGGTCCAGTGGCAACACTAGTCTGTGTGTGTGCAAATCATTAATGTAACAAAGGAAAGATCCAGAAAAAAGGAATAATGGGTCTTAATCTTAAGGATATGAGCCCACACATGGAAAATCTTAAATCCAAATTTCCCCAAGGATAATCTCCCAATATCCCATGAATTCAAAACAAACAATTTAAAATGGAGAATGAATCAACTAAGCTGAACTCCAAATTATATGACATAATTGGTTGACATAGCTGACTTAACCTAACAATAGGGTGGATCATCTGCAGGGATGGCAACAACACTAGAGGTGGATTTTTACTTAGGAGGAAGCTTCATCTATGCACTGCAGGTGTGGAACAAGAAGGGTGCCCCGGCTATTCCATGTGAAATTGTTAGAATAGGCGCCTATGGGCTGGTCATGGGCCTAGCACCCAAGCCTATCTACACGGGCCGCCTCTAGGGATTATGGTAGATGATTATTGATTAGGCAAGGATCACCGTTGATTGGGTGTTTCTATAAACCCTTCCTGATCCTTGCCTATATAATGTACTCCCTGTACCCATATCAATCTATCACAATTTCCCGAGACCTATTCGCTCTCATGGTATCAATCGCCTAGGTTTAGGTCTTCCCTTCCGCTGCACACCCCTACGCGCCGGCCTCTGACCTCTGCCGTGCACCGCCATGTCTCCCACTCCTCCGCCCTCTCCCAGGTTTGGGGATGTTACCGCTAACGAGATCGCGGCACGCCAAGCCAAGGAGAAGGCGAATGCCGCCGCCGCAGCAGCCGCCGCCTAACTTCTCGACAAGGAGCGCCAAGCCGCCCTGGCTCGCGCTGCCCAGGCCAAGGAGGAGGCTGCACCCACCATCAAAGATCGCAACACGGCTGCTGCCCGTGCCAGTGGCTCGCACGCCTTGCAAATAAGAGCGCCATGCGTCACCGCCTACCACCGCCTTCGGCACTGGCGGCGCTGTCCTCCAAAGACATCTTCGATGTCTCCTCCCGACCTCACCTCAGCCATGCTCCTCCATGAGGCCATGGCACTGCTGCAACTGCACGCCCAGGCCGTCGTCGTCAACAACATCCGGAACCACATCACCACCGTCCTCACCGTCGACTCCGGCAACTTCAACCGCAGGCGCGATCAGTCCCTGCTCATCCTTGGCAAGTTCTCTCTTCAGGACCACATCCACGAGGAACCTCCAACCCCGATCTCCCCTGACTGGGCTCGGATGGATCGCGCCGCCGTCAAGTCTCGGATCGCCGCCACGCCACCGTCAAGTCTGGATCGCCGCCACGCCACCGACGACCTTGCCGAGATCATCTCCGCCAGGCTCCACCGCCCGGCATGCCCGGCTCATTGTCGAGTCCCGCCTTCCTCGGCAACCGGGAGGCTCACTCCATCCACCTTGAGACGCGGTTTCGCAAACTCGTCTAGGGCGACCTCTCCGTCACCGATCATCGCCGCCGCAAGAAGAAAATGGCCGACGACCTCACGGCTCTTGGCGGCGTGATCACCGACCGCACCCTCGCCCTTAACGTGATCCGTGGTGTCAACGAAGCGCTTGACCCACGTTGGGGCCCTCCTACGCCGCAGCCGGCCCTTCCCCACCTTCCTGGAGGCTCGTGATGACCTCATCCTCGAGGAACTCACATTGGAGAACAAGAAGGAGTCCCCTGCCACTGCTCTCGCTGCCTCCACCGCAGCAGCAGGCTCCTCCAGTGCTGCCTCACCCACGTCCAACACGGGCTCCAAGGGCGCTGGTGGCCCTAAGTCCTCCAACGGCAATCGTCGCGGCAGAAGCGCCACAAGCAAGGTGGAAAGGGGGCCTTGGTGCCAACAACAGCACTAGAGGCCACCGCCCTCCCTTTGGCACCCAAAGAGCAGAATAAAGCAGACTACCGGCGCCTAGCAACACCACCACCGATGGTCGCCTGCCCAAAGGCCTACAACCCATGGATGGGTTCCATTCAGATGTGGCTGGGGGTCCTTGTCCTCTGCACCGGCACCCATCCCTGTACCTCCTCATCTCAACAAGCACAAAGAAGAAAGTACAACAAAGAAGTCCCTCCTCGCCAAAGCCAGCAGAAGCAGGCTCTGTCGCCCACCACCAGCCTCTGCCGCCACACGCCCTAATGGCCTGTGACAAGGGTCGCCTGGGTACTACAATCCTATGGCCGGCCTCCCTTCTTGGGACTAGACGGCCCTTGCCTCCGCCTTTAGCATGACATCGTTGACCCCTCCTTCGTCCAACGAGTGGTACTTCAACACAGGTGCTACTTCACATATGGCATCTTAGTCTTCCTCCCTTTCACATGTTTTATTCCCGCGGTATCCTACTCCTTCATCTATTGTTATCGGTAATGGTTCCATGCTTCCTGTTACTGCCACTGGCTCCACAGAGTTGTCCCCTACTTTACGTCTTAATAATGTTCTTGTGTCGCCACAACTTATTAAGAATCTCATCTCTGTGAGCCAATTCACTATCGTCAACAACTGTTCTGTTGAGTTTGACCCTGCTGGTTGTTCTGTGAAGGTTCTTCCATCTCGGACCTAGATCGTCGGGTGCAATAGCTCCGGGCCGCTATATCCACTGCGCCTACCTCCAGCACACTCCTTTGTCGCCAAGGCTCCCTCCCCACTATGGCATCGACGTCTCGGTCACCCCGGTCATGAGGCGTTGTCGAAGCTTGCGCTTCATCGCTTCCTGTCATATTCGTGGATCGCTTCGTATCTATGTCACGCTTGTCAGTTAGGGCGTCATGTTCGTCTACCCTTTCATTCGTCCACCTCTCGTGCGTCTAGCAAGTTTGATCTTATTCATTGTGACTTGTGGACATCTCCAGTTATTAGTGTTTCTGGTTACAAATACTATTTGGTCATACTTGATGATTGCACTCACTACTTGTGGACTTTTCTTTTGTGATTCAAATCTGACACTTATAGCACGGTTGCCCACTTCATCGCCCACGCCTCCACCCAATTTGGCGCCCACGTCAAGGTTGTCCAGTGCGACAACGGGAAAGAGTTTGACAACTCTAGCACCCGTCAGTTCTTCCTCACCCAGGGCATCCATCTTCGTATGTCCTGCCCCTACACCTCGCCTCAAAATGGTAAAGCCGAACGCATTATTTGCTCCATCAATAATGTCATTCGCTCACTGCTCTTTCAGGCGTCTATGCCTCCCTCCTACTGGGCGGAGGCCCTCTCCACAGCGACCCTTCTGCTTAACATACTGCCCACCAAGACTCTACAGTTCTCCACGCCCCACCTTGCCTGTACGGCACGCCGTCGGCGTATGATCACCTACAAGTCTTTGGCTGCAAGTGTTATCCAAACCTGTCCGCCACCGCTCCTCATAAACTCGCTCCTAGGTCTGCCTTGTGCGTCTTCCTAGGCTATTCCGCTCACCACAAAGGATACCGCTGCCTTGACCTCTCCACCAATAGAGTTATCATCTCCTGGCACATCATCTTCGATGAAACAACCTTCCCCTTTGCTGAGCGCAATGGTCCTAGTATTCCGGTGGACTTTGATTTTCTTGATGCTACTGATGTTGTGCCCGCTCCTATTGGACTGTTGCACAAGTCTTTGTCTGCAGGAACACCATCCAGCACCTCTGACGTCACCAGTGCCCCTGCCGGTCCCTCTGAGACTATGCTTGGGGTTCCCCTGACACCTCCGGTGGCTGCTGCTGATCCCCTCCGCCCGCTAAGGCTTACATCCCGCCTATGTCATGGACACCGTGGACCCTCCCACGCCATGCGCTGCTCAGACGCGCCTAACACTACTGGAGGCGCCCACCTCGCCACCAGACATCCCACTAACGCTTACATGAGCTCATGAGCCCCAAGACCGACCATGGGCTCCACAGCCCGGTGTGTCACCACCTCCTCGGGCACCCCATGGCCCCTTGCCTGTGTTCCCGCCTCTTCATCCGATCAGCGCCGCCTACCACTACACGCGCCACTCGGCCTCGACCACGCCTGCTCCAATCGCTTCCTCACATCGCCGCCGGCCAGCACTCGCACCAGCCACCATTTAAGCTGCCGCACCCATCCGCACCGCTCTCACTGCCCAAAGGGGCTGTTGTTGTTCCTCCTGTGACCAACCAGCACGCCATGGGCACACGTTCAAGAGCGCTTTCGGATGCTCGCGATACCACGCCACGCCTATGTCACCGATATCAAAGACCTTCCAGAAGCGCTCTTGCCGACCCATGTGGCGAGCTACAATGGAAGAGGAACACAATTGTCTCATCAAGAATCACACTTGGGATCTCATGCCTCGACCCCCTCGGGCCAACGTCGCACACCGCAAGTGGATCTTTAAGCACAAATTTCACCGATGGCTCCTCGAAGGCACAAAGTAGGCGCTACTGGTTCTCCACGGCTTTACCCAGCGGCCTGGTGTGGACTTTGATGAGACATTCAGTCCCGTGGTGAAGCCTGCTACTATTCACACGGTGCTCTCCCTGGCTCTCTCTCGTCGCTGGCCCATCCACCAGCTTGATGTGAAGAACGCCTTTCTTCATGGCAACCTGACAGAGACAGTTTATTGTCAGCAGCTGTCTGGGTTTGAAGATCTAGCTCATCCAGACTATGTTTGTCACCTGAAGAAGTCACTATATGGCCTCAAGCAGGCCCCTCGTGCTTGGTACAGTCGCATGGCCACACACTTGATGTCCCTTGGGTTTGCTGAAGCCAAGTCAGACACCTCGCTCTTTGTTTACCAGCGTGGATCAGACACAGCCTACCTGTTGCTCTATGTTGATGACATCGTCCTCACAGCCTCCTCCACTGGCCTCCTTCAAGGATCATCTCAAATTTCTTCAAATGGAGTTCGCTATGAAGGACCTTGGTGAATCAGACATTTCTTCGGTATGCATGTTCAAATAGATGGTGATGGCCTTCTTCTTTCTCAGCGACAATATATGCTGGACATTCTTGATCGCGCCGAGATGGCAGAGTGTAAGCCGTGTTCCACTCCAGTTGACACCAATCCGAAGATTACTGCAGCAGATGGCACCCCTGTCTTTGACCCTTTAGACTTTCGCAGCCTCGCTGGAGCCTTATAGTACCTAACGTTCACCCGGCCGAATATTGCATATGTTGTGCAGCAAGTCTGTCTTCATATGCACGACCCTCGTGAGCCTCACCTTGTAGCTCTGAAGCGGATTCTGCGCTATGTTCGAGGCACTCTCCACCTTGGCCTCCTGCTGCGACCGTGTACTTCGGCTGATCTTGTCGTCTACACCGACGCTGATTGGGCTGGTTGTCCAGACACCCGCAAGTCCACCTCGGGCTATGCTGTGTTTCTTGGCGACAATCTTGTCTCCTATTCCTCCAAGCGCCAGAACACGGTGTCAAGATCCAGTGCTGAAGCCGAGTATCGCGCGGTGGCCAATGGAGTTGCTGAGGCCACCTGGCTGCGCCAGCTTCTTCTAGAGCTGCATGCCCCTCTCCGGCGCACCACACTGGTGTATTGCGACAACATCAGTGCCGTCTACATGACCTTCAACCCGATACAGCATCAGCGAACCAAGCACATTGAGATTGATCTTCACTTCGTCCGGGAGCGAGTCGCCATTGGTGATCTTCGTGTTCTGCATGTTCCCACTTCTTCACAATATGCGGATATCTTCACCAAAGGGCTGCCTTCTTCAGTGTTCACGGAGTTCAGGTCGAGTCTAAACGTACAGAGTGGCTAACGATTCGACTGCGGGGGCGTGTTAGAATAGGCGCCTATGGGCTGGTCATGGGCTCGGCGCCCCTGCCTTCATCGGCCGGGCCGCCTCTAGGGATTATGGTAGATGATTATTGATTAGGCAAGGATCGCCGTTGATTGGGCGTTTCTATAAACCCTTCCTGATTCTTGCCTATATAATGTACTCCTCGCACTCCATATCAATCTATCACAATTTCCCGAGATCTATTCGCTCTCAGAAATTAACAGTCACATCAAAGCGCCTGTAACTGCAATGTCTGTTTGCGGCCCAAACTTTCTGCGGCCCATTGAGCCCTTTTCAGACTGAACAAAAATGGCTCCAAGGAAATCTTAGTGCAAGGGGGAATAAACAAACAAAAATCTCCAAACAGATTTCAGATGCTTATATTACTCCTGAATGCCCAACAGTGCAGTGTCCAAGATTTCAGATTCCTTCAATTCATCCTGCATCAATGCACAAGATAAACATCATTAGCCAATGACTCACTGAACTGAATTGCATGCAGTATGAAGAAAAACTGTTCCAGATCAAGTACCCAATAGATTGGATGTCAGCTCCACTTACGGCTGGTCTCAGCCTGACAACCTTGAACTGACGGGGATGGGAACAAGTCAGTTTTGGGTCTAAACAAAAGGGATCATGCAAGAGTTACCTGTTCTGTAATCTTTTTTTAACCATATTGTGAACTGAAGGGGAAAAAAATAAAAATATATGCAAACAAATTTGTTATGATCAAATTATTCTTTATTTACATGTAGTAGTGCAATTGTATATTGGGGTATATATCTGTTCCAGTTTACCAAACAAATAGCACATCCTCACTGACAGATCCAGGGACTGCCATATTGTGAACTGATGAGAAAAAAGAAGAAGAAATGCAACAGCGTTGGTTATGATCAAGCTGTACTTTGTGTAAATGTAATGCAATTATATTGGGGTATATATCTGCTCTAGTTTACCAAACAAATAGCAAATCCTCACTGAAAAATCCAGGGTCTAGTTTTTTCCCATATAATCCATTGCATATATTGAGCTCAATTTTTGGTACGTGGAAAGGTAATGCCCACAGGTCACCTAAAATACAACCAATTTTACATAGCTACACAGCTGATTAAATATCTCCAAATGAATGATATGGTGCCAGGGTCACTAACAGAAGTACAAAAGAAGAGAAGATAGCTCAGGAGGATGTAACATCTCAAATAGGAGCTACAGAAATGATCACCACCCTCTATTCTCCATGCTAACTAAAGAGTAACTTATGTTCATATGACACCACTGCTCCGACTATGGGTCCATTATTGGGTCACCTATCCAGTGCGGGACTCTTTGCCGACTGGGTCAAATGAATCATTTGCCACATACCGGATATTGCATCATATTGATCCAATCTTTGGGTTCTTCAACGGAGGCTATTTCACTGCAGAAGCACTCCGATGCAACCCAGTCATTGCACTGGCAATATTGCCACTCGAGTGCTTGATCTGGAAGCTCACAGCCCTCCTGGGCCGGGGCATGTAGAGGGCACTGAGCATCTTCTCCAAACCATCGACAGTGTACCTTACATACTTGCTGGCATTTCCCTCTTGCTCCACAAGTGGCCCATAATTCTGCATGTAGCTCCGGTAGGTAGGAACAATAGTCTGCACCACAAGATTACATGTCCTCTCCCGCAAATCCTTGTCTGGTATAACCCACGACGATTGCCTGCAATGCATCTCATCAAAGCTCGAATTGAATGTTTTGAGGCGCTGCTTCACCAGGTCCCTTGCCGTGGCCCGGCCCTTGGAGAACAATATTAATCCCTCCCGGTTCAGTAGCGGCGAAAGTGCTCCCCAGCTCTCCCTGATGAACATTGACAAGTAGTATTCCTTGTATTGTTCATGCTCTCGCAGCCACACATCACCCAAGACCTCTCCTAGCTTAGTAGCCTTCAGATGCCTAAAGAAATGCCAATGGGTATTCATCATAAAGAGATACGACAGCGTAGCATTGTCATATGCCTTTGACCAAACATCAAAGTTAGCTTCAAGGGCCTTGACAATGTTTAGCACCGCGTCAACAAGCATCCTGTCATTGAACACCTCTTTGCGCCAGCTGCGATGGATAGTTAGCACCTGCCCAATTACAGGCCTGTATTGCTCACCAAGCAGTCGGTTGCAGTACTCGACGACAAAGGCAACTAAGCGCGGCACGCCCCCATCAACTGGGGGAGGCATGTGCCGCTGCAGCTCCACCTGCACAATCAACTCCTCAAAGATCTCGACAGCACCATCTATCAACAACTTGACTAGGTCCCTTGTCTGGCTCTGAATCTCCGCACACGCTTTGCCACCGAACAACCTATTGAAGTCCAGCCTCAGCTTATTCAAAGAATCAAACACCTCCAGCAGACGCTGGAGCTTGATGGGATCCTTCTTGGCATCAGCAACTGCACGGCCAAACCTCAAGAATTCAAGAACCCTGGTTTGTGCCGCCACCTCTGCAAAGCACGCGGACGCGGCACCCTTATGCTGCCCAAACACCTTGGCACAGAGCTGCCGCTCCGACTCGAGGAGACGGCGCACCACAAACTCTAAATGCCGCCCCCACGACTCAAGAGCAGGTCCCAATGCCTGCGCGTCCTGAGACGGGTCGCGGAGGTAGTCGAGGCCGAGGGCGCGAAGACTGGCACTGACCACACCCCCTCGCGCATCGATATAAGCGGCCATGCAGCGGTCTTGCCTGCCGTTGGCCACGAGGCGATCGAGAATGAGGGTGAGCTTGTGGACGGCGGCGGCAGGCACGCGGGACGGCGCGGCCGAGCCAGCGGCGGCGCCGGGCTGCGGCATCGCGAGCGGCGCGAGCGGCGCGGAGTGGTCGGCGAGGAGGCGGCGGAACTCGGCCTCGAGGATACCGAGTGCGGCGGCGAGGAGCCCGCCGTCGAGGTCGCCGGCGGGGGGTGTCCTGAGCTCGTCGAGCGTGACCCCGAGGTCGGCGAGGAAGCGCGGGTCGGCGAGGTCGCGGTCGCCGAGGTACTCGACAATGTCGGCGAGCCACTGCGCGGCGAGCCCGCAGTTGTCGGCGAGGAACCTGTGCGCCTCCTCGAGCTGCGCCAGGACGGCGAGGTACCCCGGCAGGTCCCCGGCCGTGCCAGGCGCCAGCAGCGGAGGCTCGAGGCCGTGCACGGCGTCGAACACCTTGAGCACGGCGGCGGCGGGGCCCACGGCGCGGTCGATGTGGGGCCCGGCGGCGGCGAGCTCGGCTCGCGGCGCGCGCATCGGGCGCACCGCGGCCTCCAGCGCCGGCAGCGCCGCCTGGATCTCCTCCAGGCGTGGCCCCGCGCGGGCCAGCGCGTGTCCCAGCGCGCGCGACTTGTCCACGCCGGCACGCAGCGTGCGCCGCGCCGCCGCGAGGCTCGCCGCCGCCACGACGCGGCCCTCGCCGTCGCCGTGATCCATCCCGGCGGCCCAATCGACGGCGCCCGAGCCCGACGCAATGCAGGGCCCCTGGAGCCTCCTTCTCGGGCCCTCCCTCCCCTCTCTCTCTCTCTCTCTCCTCTCCTCTTGCTGGAAGCGGCTTCTTGCTTTCGTGTGGATTGCTGGCGAGTGGCGACCCAAAGGGGAGGAGAGAGACTGAGACTGAGAGAAAGATGTTTTTTTTTTTGAACTGAGGTTTGAGGGGGTTTGGTTGGGAAGGAATCGAAGAGGTGAAGGAAAAGATGATATGGCTGGCTCCCTGCCGCCAAGCGTTCTCGTGTGGATACGCCATAATGGTGAAGTAACGTTCCTAGCACGCTCGGAGTCTGGTGATTTTCGAGTATCTCTCAGCTGCATTGGTTGTTTAGTATAGTTATAGGTTTTTTCGTATACTGTGCGTGTGTAAGGTGTACGTGTATGTGGTGATGTGTGTTTGTATCCGAACAGATACTACCGATATACTTAGATGAGAGGCCAAAAAAAGTGATAATAAACACTTTGTCAAAAAAAAGTGATAATAAACAAAAAAAGTAAGAAGAAATTGCCACTTTTTACAAACTTTCTCTAAAATATTTTTTTACAAAATAATACCATATCAGAACCATTTTCTACAATGACATTAGATGATATCTGTTTGTATAGTAGGAAGCCGTCATTTTATAGATACAGACGCCGTAAACAATGGACTGCGGATGATTTAGAGAAAAGGAGAGTATGCTTGATGGTTGTGACACTTTTGGAGCAAATCATGGAACATGCTATACTATTTCATTATTATTAGAAATTATTAGAAGTGATTCCTAAACTTGTAAGCAAATGAAACTATTGATGCAATAAGAAGCCACCGCTTTACTTGTGTGAACGGCTAAGCCGCAAGCAACAAGAGCAATAGAGATATAGGTAAAGAATACGAACAGCCAAGCCGCAAGCAAGCCACAGAGATATAGGTAAAAAATAATATGCTTCAATGTCTATCTCTATTTTTTTAGCAAAATCATGCCATGTGTCATGCCGCTTCATTAGAGTGGATAGAGATTACAAAATGTAAGGGGGTAAGAAAATTAATACATCAAATCCCTTCCCGAAGTTTACAAAACAGGCTCATTGTAGCATTAATTACATGGTTTGATGTCTCGCCAGATGTAGTGATGATGTCTCGACGGATTGAATCTAACGATTGATGTGATATACGTATTTTGTTGTTGAAGGTTCTCAACGCAGCCACTCTTAAATACTAAGGTTCTAGTCACTATCATCATTGTTCATCCATTCTAGGACACTTAGACATTTTGTTGCAACCCTTATAGACTATATATACAGCCGTCGACCATTGTTGCCATCATCTAGGGGTCCTCTACTTCTTCCTCTCCGTTGCCTCTGTCGATGGCAAGATGATAGAAGACCCATATCTCTTTTACAATAATTTTCTAGATCTATTTTTCTTAGGGTTTAGCCCAAACAAATGTATCGATGAAATCAGATGATTTTTTGTTGAGATCTTCCTACCTGCGATGACTTTGGTGGTTGCCACGACGAGGTTACCATTGCAGACGTTGATTTCATCGACAGGAGGCCGATTTGCATTATCTGCAAGAGGAAGGGGTGCTCTTGAACAATCCCAATGAGGACAGTAACTCCTGGTAATCGATCTCATCATCGATGACAGTGAAGAGGCATACATGACGACTCAAAGGGTTGGAGGTGATGAAGAATATGCAGCCTATGTAATGCAACCACGGATACTGTCTCATCATTTCATATGTGTTTTGAACTTATTCCAGAACGTTAGACCTTGAGGCATGTACACTGTTTTTGTGGTTTATCTTTGCATTCATTATAAGGACTGCATTTTAGTTTTAGTGTTCAATAAGGCTCTGTCCTACTCGTGAAAAACTAATAAAAAAAAGACGATGAAAGAATTTGAATAGAATATTATATATTTATTTCATATTTTGCAAGTTTAATTTGGAGATATATTGTACCCTCACTCTCTTCTCTTCGAAATAAAAGAATATATACAACACTTAAAAAACGCAAGGCAAATGTCTATTCTATCGATACGAATATGCTTCTCTCCAAGATAAAAAAAAAGAATGATCCTACGAAATGAATCTAGAATGGGAATCCGTGAAAAATCGGGTGTAATTTGCAAACGATTTTGTCCGTTGCGAAAAGATGCGTCCTCTCATTTTTTGTTGTCATTCATGTTCGTCTTATTTCCGCAGAAGCCTCTATGCTATGATGTTTTCCTTTTTTATAAGTGTATACCAAAAGAAATAAAAATTGAAAGAACATACCCCCGAAAAGCTGCGGCTTAATCTTGCGCGAATCATTGCCGAGTTGAACTTTGAATTGAACGTAGAAAAAGACGCGCGCGCAGGCGCAGGATGAGGTGGATGATGATACACTAGCATGTGGAGGGAGGGAATAATTTGAGATCCAGTGTGTTGTGGCGGTGGGCCATGCACGTGCACCCTGCGCCCTGCAGGGTTGGCTGGTAGCAGGCCAGGAACTGACAAACAAAACAAATCGCAACGTCCTGAGGGGCTACGGTCCTGTTGGTTTGTTCACGCGCTCCTAAAATTCCAGTCATATCGAATATTTAGCATATGTATAAAGTATTAAATATAGACTAATTATAAAATTAATTACACAACTTGCGACTAATTTGAGAGACGAATATTTTAAGTCTAATTAGTTCATGATTTGACAACGTGGTGCTACAGTAACATTTGCTAATAATAGATTAATTAGGCTTAAAAAATCGTCTCGTAAATTAACCTTTATTTATGTAATTGGTTTTTTATAATTAATCTATATTTAATGTTTTTTATTATGATCTAAACCTTCGATTTAACATAAAAAAAGAACCAAACACCCCTACCACTGCCACAGCGGACGGAGGGCTGGTCCTTGTCAAATCCCGTAGGCCATCAGCGCCGCTTGTTGCGGCTCGGCTCGGCTGTTCAGATTGTCGGGCCCACTAGTCCCTCGCGAATCCAACACTTCAAACCTGTCCGGGCAAAATTCGCAGGAGATGAGCAAGATTTGGAGCGAATTCGTGGCGGGTAGGCATTCAGGATCCCGAAAATTTAACTAACCGAGTACGGAGTACTGCCTCCGTCCACAGTAAGGGCCTGTTCGGTTCCGGGGGATTGACCTCCTGGAATCGTTCCTGGCCGGAACGTTTCTACAATTTGTATAGGACAGCCTCCACCAGGAATCGATCCTGACAGGAATGATGCAAAACGAACGAGCCCTAAGTGTATTTATAGAGTTTAATTTTTTCTTAAAATAAGCGCACCTATATGAACAAGGCCTAAGACAACCTAATTGTAATTATCTTTTTCGGTGCGAAAAGTGACCGATAAGTAAATATTTGTAGTTTTACTGTACGTTGTGATCGGATGTGGCCTAACACTCAATGGCACAGGGTTTATACTGGTTCGGGCAACATGCCCTATGTCTAGTTCCAGTCGATCGGTGACTTTATTCCTGAGCCCGGGTGCTGCAAGTTTGATGTGGGATTATAAACGAGTGGGAATAAGAAGGGATGTGTTAAAGGTCCGGTCGAGCTCTGAACCGAAGGGCCAAGAGTGACGGAAGCTCCAACGTGAGCTAAGTATTGAAACGTATGCTCTGTGTAGCTTTAGAGTTCTAGAGCTGTGGAGCTATTCGAGTGCTCAGAATGTCTAAAGCTTAGCAGAGAGAGTCGGAATGACATTTTTATTGTTGGGAGAGAGCGCATCCCCTTTTATATGTGAAGATGATAGCCTTACTAGTGAGAGAGAGAGAAAGAGGGTGTGCACGTATGCTACTAAGTCTTATTGTCCACGTTGTCGGGTACAAGACGGTCGTTGGAGCCCACAATACTGTTTTATGTCAGACGCATGTGGCAGGCTTTACCATGTTCGCCTGGTATGGCAAATGGCGGCGCCCACAACACTGTAAGGCAAATGTCAACGCCTACAACACTGTTTGGGTTCTGACATGCCTGAAAGGTTATAAAGCACCCTTCTGACATGGCCTGGCGGTATTGTCCTGCAGGTGTGTAGGGTACGGTCCTCGGTATTACGGTTGACTTGAGCGTCTTGCCTTATCTGCTCCGCCTGATTCTTAGGTCCTTACCGAGCGGGCGTTTTCGGTTGGTCGTTCCCAGTCGGCTCCGACCGTGTCGGTCGGAGAAGAGCTGTAAGTAGAGGTTCGGTGTATTCCCGATCGAAAAAGCGGGTCGGAGTCGGAAGCGAGCGTCGTCCCCTTATTGGCCAGGCCTTTCGGTCGGAGACTGCATCGCTCTTCTGGCCTGTCGTTAGGTATCTGGGCCGGCCCAGGAGTCACGCGTTGTTGTAATGCTGTCTGCTGGGCCGAGCTTTTGTTGTGAAGCGGGCCCATTGGGGATCTTGGGTTTATGAACCCGACAGGAGCCCCTGAGCCCTTTTGGGACTTCTACGAAGTCGTGAAGGGGCTGTTTATACTTGTTTGTACGAGAGCAACGGGTGGGTGTAAGATCATGAGTCGCCGTCGGGCGCGACGGAGCATGGACCCAGGCGCCGGACGCAGCCAAGGGGTGGAGTGCGATAGAACGCGGACCCAGGCGTCGGACCGACGAACTAGTATGCTGATCAGCGATCGTACAGGGAGTAGGCAGCATAGTGACCATGCGTCCATCACTGTGGGTCGATGTGAGTCCCCTGTAACGACATGTCGTGGAGACGGGTCATGCTGAGACGTGACCGCTCCCTGTACGATGTCAGAAGTTTGACCTAGGGTTGTACTTTTCTAGCCCATAGTGGTTGGCGGCGACGTGAGCTTCCGTTAGGAACGGTGTCTGAGGGATCAGGCGAAGCAAAGCCAACCCTTAGACGTCGGGCAAGGCAAAGCCAACCCTCAGACGTCGGCCGAGGCGGAGCCAGCCCTCGGACATCGGGTGAGGCGGAGCCAACCCTCAGATATCGGACGAGATAGAGCCCGTCCTCAGACGTCGGCCGAGGTGGAGCCTACCCTCGGGGGTCAGCCAAAGCAAAGCCAGACAAGAGGTGTAGCCCCTGAGCCCTCGGGCGATTCGAGTAGAATCGCCTAGGAGAGTTTTTGACTTGCCAGCGGATGCGCGCGAGCGCACCCAATGGGTGTAGCCCCTGAGTGAGATCCGACCCATTGCCGTTGCTGGGGTTAGGTGTCATTAAAGATCGAGGAGAGGATAGTGGAATTAGTAGGAAAAACGTCTCTTGTTTTCGCACGTCTCCCCTTCCTAGGTTCTAAGCCATCGTTTTCGGGAGCGCGGACCTAGGCGTCGGGCGCCAACCCAAACATCGGGTGTGGCCAGGGGGTCGGGCGCGACGAAGCGTGGACCCAAGTGCCGAGCATGGCCGAGGGGTTGGTCTAGTTTCGTGCGTTACCCCATCCGTGGTTTCCGCAACCGGAGGGGCTGAGCTAACGTCGCTTCCCTCGATGGCTCGAATGACGCACTTGGTGAGCTCTCTAAGGTGTATGTCCGAGTGGAATCCGGGTCCATCGTTCATAATGGGGTTGGCATAGCCCTCATGTGGCATTCTACTGCTCCTTAACCGGCCTTTCAGCAGATGCCTAAGCCGTTCCAGAGACTGTCTCAGGTGGCCCGCTGGCCTCGCCTCGATGGAGATTCTGTGGGCATGGCTCGAGGTAAGGATCGAACGAGAAGGTCGAGATGACCCTGTCTGCTTCTGAGTAGATTGGGCGAGGGCCGCTGGGGCTCATCTGCGTTTTTTCCTCTGACTCTGTTTGACATGAGGCGGCCTCAAGCCCTTCGTGGGCCAACCTTCGAACCCCGGTCGGTCGTCGCTCATGTCGAATGAGGCGACTACCGCTTCGTGACTCAACACGAAGCGTTCGTGATGTATGAATTGCATATGCAATGCGTTGGATGTATGGGATGAATGAATGATTATATGGATGAATGTGTGAATGCGTGTATGAGAAAGGATGAACGAATGATCATGCATTAAAAAATAAAATAAAGTAAGAAGGTTTGGTAAAGTTACCTTGATGACTCGAGTGACGGGTTTGAGGAGCTCTTATCAGATATGTCCGAGTGGGATCCATGTCCATCATTCATGATGGAGTCGGCATAGCCCGCATGGGGCATCCCACTGCTCCTTACCTGTCTCTCGGCATTTGCCTGAGCCATCCGATCGACTTAGGTAGCCCGTTAGTCTTTCCTTGACGGAGATCCTATTGGTGGGCCCTTCCAAACCCTGCCTGGGAAGGCGGAGGGTCGTTTGTGTGGCAGAACCACCTAATATAATACCTCCCAGGAGTGCTCGTCTTTCATTAGACACTAAGCACCTAAGGGAGAACACTAAATTACTCGGTTCTGTCGGGCACACCCCAGGGGAGAACCCGAAAATCCATATTTTCCATTAGGATCACAAATGAGAGAATAAAGCTTACATCATTCTTAACCATTTCTTACATCACTTTACATGTACATTAGATTATAATAGTTATTGTATAACAACGAAATGTAATCATCTTATCAGAGTTTATGAACAATTTAAGTGAACAGCGGAATATAAGCATGTGAATAGAGTTACAGCGGAAATAAATATCTATTCATGACATGATAAGTATTGATATATAAACTACGACAACAGATTATGAAACTTTCATTTATAAAAACATTTAGTGAGAGTTACAAATAAAACTACGATCGCAGCGTAAAGGAAATCCTCTTTGAGCCCACCAGGAGGAATCCACATACAATGGTCAGCTTTAGTCTCCACCTGTCACCTGCAACAGGGGGAATAAAACCCTGAGTACTCAATTGTACTCAGCAAGACTTACCCGACAGGAGGAAAGAAAAGACTCCAAAGATATGCAAGGCTATCTGGCTTGTGGGTTTATTGCATTTGCAGGAAGCATTACTAAGCGTGCGTCCTTGTATTCGATTTTTATTAATAGCCGCATTGGTTTATTAACTAACCATTCTATGTAAGCACATGTGCTACTTTCAAGCAGGTGGTAAGCAATCATATTTTCTTTTTCCATCTTTCATCTTTCATTTTTCAGTTCTTACTACGGTGCTAGACCCAAAAACAAGCCGTACCGGATCGTCCGACGATTCACAAATCAATACCCCTAGCTGGGTACTCCGAAAACACACGCCCCGCTTGTACCCCGGGCACAAGCAGGACCAACCCATCACCCTCCTGTCCTGGGTGTCCAGGTCCCCGTCCAAACTAGGACTCCAAGCCCCCGCCCCTGAGTACCGGACTTAGTGCGGTGCAAGGACCTCCTAACCCAAAAACCACCAAGACAGTCGGTACGGAAAGAGCCGGATCCACGACAAGAGAGCAATAAGTCTTCCTAGCGCCCATACACAAGTATGTGCTCGGGATAATAAATCTGTGACTTGCCTCGAGACTTATGCAACGACCGGTCCTTAACCGATACAGACAGAGAAAACAGTGTAACCAAGCCATGCCCCGCGTCCACGGCGACACAACCTCTTACACCCACCAATACCTAAACTATATCCCTGCCTGGTCACCATTTATCATTTCCACCATTTATATTTTTCCAAGTGATAATAATACAGTAATATATATCCCTATATCTCGCGAGTGACAGGCAATCACTCGATCGACTTATACCGGAGTCCTGTAGCATAGCAACATACACGATCCTATCATACTAGTAAGACTCATAGGATAAAGATATATATGCAAGTGGGTTTCATTCAATTCCTTAAAACTTAATGCACAAATATAATTTAAGCTACAGAAAAGTAGGGGTTATGCACCGAGGTTTGCCTAGGTAAGATATATATTAAAAAGTTAGTATCTACATCTTTAGATTATCCACCATCAACTGAATAGAAATCCCATTGCATCATCTCCTGGAGAGAATACCATTACACCATCTTCGGATTCCCAATCATCCTTCAATTGATCCGTTGACCCATCATCGTACCTATATGATATGCATTGATGCAAATGCATAGATGTAAATAATTGATGACAGCCGAAATGCTTAGAAATTCGATCACGCCTCACAAGCTAACGAAATAGCTCTAACGCTGGTCTACGTATCCATGTGGTTGAATAAGACGTTACTTTCCAACAATTGTTTTAGTTATACAACCCAAGTTGTTTCTTTATCCCATTCTATCCATTTAATCTTTATTCGGAATAGGACATCATTATCTATTTAGCAAACTAATTATTCTGGAGCTACAAAAATTACAGTGAGTACCTAATATTGCTAGGAGCCTACTATAAAAATTTCAGATTCAACACTATTACCAATTTATCACAACAATTCCTACAAGTTATCTTTTTACAATATTAAGTACCCTAAATTAATTATATAGCTTCCAAGAATATTATCAAACTATGTGAACAAAATATACTAACAGGTAGATCATGATTTTAGGAGACTAACAAAATGAGTTTTATCATTTTTGGACCCCTATACTATTTTATATTGATTTTACAAGTTCACTTTATAAACTAAATTAGAAATTTCTCTATAAATAAAAAAGGGCCGGCGCAACTAAATTGGCCCAGCAGCCCAGGCGGACGGGCTCGCGGTGGTCCAGTGGGACCGGTGGCCCATGCAGACGCGTGGCCCAGGTGGGCCTACTACCGGCGAGCACGGCACAAGGCTGGCCCAAGCAGCCAGTCGGCGGTTACAGCCGGAGCGGGCCGGCCCACGCGGGGCGCGTGGCACCAGAAGCGTGCGGCACCGGACGACCCAAGCGCGCGTCGTGGCCCACAGGGGCGTACGGCCCAGCGCACGGCGCAAGCGGCCCAGTGCGACTCAGGCGGCGATGACATATATGCGAAAACGGCCCTCGTACTTTTCCCTATTCGCTCCGAGATCCACAAGCACTATTTATAAGAGTCACGTATTTTACACCTAGACCCCTGTACAAAATTCCACTTGGACTCATACCCTTATCTTCATCCTCAAAAGCAGAGGGCCGACGGGGAGCATCAACCGGCGGTGGGGACGGTGTTGTGGGACCGGGGGAAGGCACGACGGCGATGGAGGCGGTGCGCAGGGGTGGTGAGGGTACCAGCTGCTCCCGTGGGCACTGGCGGCATGGCCATGGGCGGCATGAGGTAGCCCGGCCACGCGCCCACGTGAGCAACCACCAGCTATGGCGGGGCAACCTAGCAAGGCCGGCTGGAGGATACTCGGGGCAGCGGCGTGCGGCCAAGGCACACCGGGCTACGCAGCAGACCCGGCTAGCACGTGGTCGACGACGACACGGCCCGCGGCGCTTGCGCGAGCGACGACCGGCGACCGAAAGGCGCAGGACATCGATGGCTCCGGGGCGGATGGCGCGGGAGGGGCGCAGTGACAACAGCGCTGGCAGGAGAAGACGGTGAGGCAGCTGTGGCCCGGGAGAGGGGCAGTGCCGACAGCTACGGTCCGAAGCGGACCAAGGCTCGATGGGGCGGCTGTAGGCATAGCCATGGCGGGCCGTTGCGGCGAGGTGATGCGGAGGAGGGACTAGCGATGGTCGGCAGGAGGCGAGGTCGAGGTCGGCGCGGACAGGGACATGGTGCAGACGGGGACGCGGTGCGGGGCAGCGTGGAGACGGAGCCCTACGGCGCGTCAAAGCCGGGCGGCCCAGCGTGGACGAATCGGCGAGGCGCTGCATTGGCGGGGTGGAGCAGCACGGGGAGCGAGGTTGGGAGACGCGGTGGCATCAGCAACAGGGCTCGGTGCGCTTGCGCGCTGTGGTCGGGTGACGGTGGCCGGAAGGTAGGGGAAAAAGGAAGGGAGCGAGGGATAGGTCTGACACAACTTGACCTTGGCCCGGTAACACATGCAGAGACAGACACGACTTGACTTTGGCCTGGTAAAACACACAGAGACAGAGGCAGACAGAGGCAACAAGGAGACGCGTGCGGGCTCAGTTACTTCTTAAACACGATGGCAGGACGCCCTAGCCCAACGTGGCCTATAGGGCATGCCGGTTGGCATGGACAAGACCATGGCCTTCATTGCAGCAGAGACAACGTGAAGAAATAGGTAGTCGAACGGTGGAGCTCACATAAAAATATCGGACGCGACGCAAGCGAGGGAGAGGGAGCAGCGACACGACGACGGGACTCGACGACACGGTGCGATGCAAATGTGAACAACGATACGTCGTCGGCACTCCAAAAGATTTAAATCCTATCGACCACCATCCCTAAACATTTCACACGACACCTCCTCCTCCATACCCAACCATAGAACAAAATATTAGGTGTTATGTAATTATTTTGCGCAAAACAATTCGCCACAATTAGCGATTTAAAATATAATTTCTGATTTTTACCGTTGACGCGAAAAACTGGTTTTTAAATTTTAAAATCCAAGAAAATCGGTTCGGTAATTTTTCTTTGGCCTAAATCGCGGTGCTAACAAGCTCGTAAGACCAGAGGTGTTACAGTTTGCATGCGGTTGCGCCTTGTTTCCTACGCCTGGGTTGTGATAGTGGTGGGCCCTACCCAGGCCACGTCCCGTTTTAACTAGGCGACGTTTCGTTCGGCAGGGCGCGTCCCATCAGTCAAGATGCATCCCGCCGCATGCCTATCCGCATTAAATAGGGGGAAGGGACAGGGTTTTCTTCCTATTCCTTCGCCTTTCTCCAACTACTGCCTCTCCTCCTTCTTTCTTTTTGCTAAGCCCGTTCGTGCGCCGCGGCGGTTTCTAGGAGAGAGAGGGTAAAGCGAGGGAGAGGAGAACTCACAGATTCGTTCATGAATCTAGGGCGCGATGTCGAACTGGAGGCCATCCAACATAGACGAGGAGGTGCTAGCCTCCTTCACCAAGAAGGGGCTGCTCCCATCGAAGGAGGTGGCGCATTGGAGGGCTCCTACGCTAGGGGAAGCTATTTCGCGACCACAGGCCAAAGTGGTTGTATCCTTCCTCGCCTTCCATGAGCGCGGGCTTGGATATCCCACGCACTGGTTCTTGCGTGGGCTCCTCAATGAGTGGGGCCTGGAGCTGCAGCACATCAATCTGACTAGGGTGCTGCACATCGCTGGTTTCATCACCATCTACGAGGCCTTCCTCGGGATGGAGCCGCACGTGGACCTCTTCCGGTGGATCTTCAGCGGGCGAGCCTTGTCTGAGGGGAAGCCACCCAGAACTGCACCGATTAGGGGTTTCACCTTGCAGAAGAAGCCAAAGTCATCGACCTCCTACCCCGCGTACCCCTCCCCGTGACTGAAATCGGGGGTGGCATGATGAGTGGTTCTACATCAGGAACCCAGCGGAGGCACCATTCCTGCTGTTCACCAGAAGAAGGCCAGAGAGGAGGGAAAGTTGGTCGTTGGGTCCCTCTGGTCGGCAAAACAAGCTGGAGGTCATCGAGGTGGAGCTTTAGAAGCTGGTGTAGCATGGCCTCGATGGGCTGCGGGTCTTCCACACCTTCTTCCGCCATTGAGTCACTCCGCTGGCGGAGAGGAGGAGGCTGATGTGGGCGTACTCCGGCCCAACGGATCCCGACCACACATCACCGAAGGAGTTGTCGAAGGGTGAAGTCTGGAGTCAACTCGATCGGGTGATGCAACTAAGGGTTAAAGACTCCCTTGAAGGAACGCCTGGGCCTATTCACGCCACGAAGGTGTCAAATCTGGTATGCTCCCCTCTTCATATTCCGTGACCTTTTCCCTCTTGCTCTCCTTTGTTTTGATTTCGAGTTGTCCGTTTCATAGGGACTCGTGGGTTACAAATCATAGGCACATCTTCCGATGGGCCAGAGGGCGTAGCTCAGCAAGCTGCCCAGAAGGAGGCATCGCTTGCCAAGAAGAAGAGAGCTGAGAAGGCCTGGAGGAGTTTCCAGAAGGAGAAGGAGATCGGCCGATGGGTCCAGGGGGTGAAAGCCAGAGCGACGTGGAGACGGAGCTCGAGTCAGAGGAGCCCACGGAGATGGGTGGCGACACGAGTACCTCCGAGAATGAAGGAGACATGGGCATCATCATGACCTTGGTGGAGCGTCATGAGCCTATGGCCACGTCCATCGGTGGTGGGTGGGATATGGAGAAGCGCGGCGATGTTCTCGAGTCAAGGAAGCGCACCACGAGCGAAGACGCCGCTATCGAACGAGAGGCGAAGCAGGCGCGGTCGCCGCGCCCTTCGGAGGCATCGTTGGCTCCGTACCCCCCTACTCCGAGTGTGGCGGGGCACGCCGGCTGGTTAGAGGAGCGCGTTTGTCCCACCGCATCTTTGGGGTCAGCGCATGTGCGCGACCCACAATGGGGAGATGCCCCGTCAGTTGCTCCGATGGGTTCGCCATGAGCTGGCGGTCACGGCCATTCGTGGGCCAATCGGGAACCGGTTGGGTCGGCTCCTCCCTCGATTGATACGAGGGGGCGTGGGTCATGACCCATGAGCGGTCCTCATTCGGTGGGCTCATCGCCAGTGGGTCGGGGCTTTAGGGCTCTACCGCTTTCATCTAGGTATGCAATTATGTTACTTTTCGATCTCATAGTTGAGTTCTTTGAGCGTGACTGACCTGCACTTATTTGACAGCGGCCGGGGACTGGGCATCGCCCCGCCTCCCATGCGGGAGGAGTGGAGACCCAGTCTGCAACGAGTCACGATGAGCGGCGGGGAAAGTAAATTGGCGGCGGTGCGACCTTCCCATCTGGGGGTTGCGTCCTCTCGGCCGATCGTGAGTACGGCAGCAGCGGCGACGACGGTGATGGCGGCGATCCCCGTGGTGACGGTGGAGGTTGGGTTGGAGGTGATCTTTGTGATCCCTCCCCCAACAGCTAAAGCGGAAGAGAAGAGGGAATCCGGGCTCCCTGCCTTGCCCGGTGGAGGAGTGCACGGTTCGCCCTCCTAGTCAGAGCTGGAGGGGTCGGGAGGAGACGTGGCCAGGCCAGAGGTAGAACATCTGCCGGCAAGCCACGGAGTCCAGATAGTGGAGATCCCCTGCTCTGGTGAGGCAGGCACTGGGGTGGAGCCGCCAACCATCCCACTATCACAAGAGTTGGTGATGATCCGGTCGTCGCACGATATCACGATGGCTGGATCTTCCAGCAGGTCGGTGGCGACCCACGAGTTGGTGTGGCCCTGCCTCGGTGTCCCAGGGAAGGCTCGGTTCGTCCTTTGCGATGAGGAAGAGGTGAAGCTCTAGCACTTGCTTAGGGAGAGAGGACTGTCGATGGAGTTCAATCTCGCCCAAACCAAGGTGAGGCTCAAGGAGGCCTTGTAGTGGGTTGAGTTCGTCCATCAGGCGGTTACAGTTGACCTACCATGCGTCGTAGAGGTAAGTTCTCTGTGTTTTTAGTGTTTGTCCTTGACTTCTTGGTCTTTCACTTGTTGTTTTAGCATGTTTGCTTCTCACTTTATATGATTTAGAGGGCAATGTCAATCCACAAGTCCTGCTTCCTTCGGGAGGAACATGATTAGACGGAGCAGGAAGCAACAATGTCATAGCGGGTTGATGAGCTTCGACGCCAGCTGGAATCCGCCCGCCATGAGTCCTAAGACCGGGCGACCGAGGCGACGGGAGCGTGGGCTGCGGAACTGCTTGCAGTTGAACGGGCTACTACTGTCGATGGGGAACTCGATGCAGCGAAGGTCCACTTGGCGGAGACCGAGGCAGCACTTTAGAAGTCCTTGGAGGCTCTAGAGATGGAGCAGAAGGCCCGATCGGAGGCTAAATAGGAAGTGGTCACGCTCCGGGGGCAGGTGCTTGGTGCAGAGGAGTCGAACACTCGACTGCTCGAGAAGGTGACTCGGTAAGAGGATGGACTCTCCATCCTCGAAAGCACCTGCCTTGGTATGTATCTGTTCCACCTTCGGTTGATGCCTTGGTTTTTCCTTTCCTTTGCTTCTGAAGTTGTCGTCCTTTTTCTAGAACTGGGTGGAAAAATTGGTTCTCAGGAGCGAGAGCTAGAGACAGCCAAGGTGGCGATCGGTCAGAGCGCGGAGGCGCTAGCCAAGTCCCTTGAAGAGCGATGTGCTCTCGAGGGGGAGCTCGACCATATTCGTAATGTCGCCCAGGTGGTCGTTTCCAAGGTGTTCGGGTTGGGACCGATCACCAGTACGCCCGCCATCTAGCTGGCGGAGGTCCCAAATGAAGTTCGGGCGCTCATCTCCAAAGGCATCTTCTATGGGACATCGGGGGTTCTAACCTCAGTGCTAACGCACCACCCGGATCTGGACTTCACCACCATCTGCAGAGGGTACGCCGATGGGTGGAGCGCAGATGCAATCCATGCGCTTGGGGAGAGCTTGGTGCAATATGCACAGATGGTTGCCGAGCAAGTCTCCACGCAGTGGGTGATGGAGGCTCACCGTTCAAGCATGGCTGAAGGCGTGCGCCAAGAAGATGTCATCTAGCCTACGGAAGGAGTGGAGACCGGGTTGGAAGCGAGCGTCGTCCCGCCTCCGACCGAGCCGAATGTCGTCCTGCCTCCGACCGAGCCTAACGTCGTCCCATCGGAAAGCGGGCTGCCCTTATCCTTATCGATCATGCCATCAGCCGATGCCGCTGGGCGGACACAATAGAATTTAGAGTAGAAACAATCAGTATATGTAAAAGATAAGTTCATGGGGGAGGCCCCGTATGAATAGTTTTTTACATTCGTGAATACTTCAATTTTGTTTTGTGATGGAATCACTCGTAAGGGGAAGCTTGTCCCATCCGTCCTTGTTTTTACCCTAGCATAGCTTTGTTTTTTATCCTTTCTTTTCCGCACCTACCCGTTTGCCCCGTAGGCTGCAATCTTAAGAACCCGGGCATGGCCCACGAGGCTCAGCTGCTCATAACCGTAGGTCGTGGCGGGGTGTGATCGGTTGGGAGTTTAAAACAGAAGTTACGTATGGTAATTAAAGGAATGGACTACCCTTTCGTTTGGGTGAAAAGTATTAGTATATGATAGTAAAAAAGAGGGGTGGTATCACACCATCGTGGAGCCCCTGAGCGACCCAGACCGAGAGTGCTCGGGCTGGGGTGCTTGTAGGAGCAAACATTGAATGAAAGAAAATGGTAAGACCGAGCTTTAGGGGAAGAAATGACGTAACTGTTCGATGTTCTATGTGTTGGTGAGAACGTTGCCGTTGTCATCTTTCAGCCGTGTTTACACCAAAATTTGGGAAGAAGAATGCGGGAACTCGAAACTCCCAAAGATCGTGGAATCGATTGCATAAAGGTCAATATCAGCTGGTTCAAATGCAGCACTGGAATCGACTCTCTTCGGATGACGCCAGCAGACAACGACAAAAAGCTACGGTTGGCGTTGGGAGAAACATGTCGGACTCTACAAAAAGGGAAAGATTAGGGTCCAAGTTATCTTAAATTAGGAATGTTTTCTCTTATGCCAAAGATTGTAATAAGTCACGCATAAGTAGGATTCATGCTTAGATTCTGGGTATAAATATTAGACCCTGGCTATTGTAAAGGACATCCAATCAATCAAATACAATTTACTTTCTTTGGCTCCGTGCCAACCCTTAGGAGTAGGAGTAGTGTAGATCTCAGCGAGTTCTTCAACAAGCAGGGCTGCATTGATCCGGCCGACCTCTAACTTGTCTGTAAGTACTGTCATGGCTTATACTTCTATTTATACGGCTGCATCGGTTAAGTTCGACCTCCACTGTGAACTATAGTATAAGCTAGTTATCGACTCTTGTCTAGTTCAAGTACGGTTGCATTGATCCGGTTGACCTCCACTGCTCGAATTAGATTAAGGTCAAGTTATCGGCTGTACCTAAGGATGGCGTCCTTCGGGTAGATTCATTAAGTTACCGATCTTACTGATGTTCTCATTGTTATTAGTTTGCAGCAACATCAATCTGCCCGGTCAAGATCAATTTAGATCAGCCTCATATCCTTTTAGTCCATCATTCACTTTGTCACAACACGATGTTTCTTACTTTGAGCGACGGGTTATGTTTCATCGGCTATTTTTACTTCAATCTTGATCGTGCATAGTACACAGTTAAGGCATGTATAATCTTGTTATACCTGCATCGGCTAAATAGCCGATCACCTATGCTTGAACGCCTACAGTGTGTCTTCATGATTCTGTTGAACATATATAGATCAGTTTACTTTAAAGGTTCAATTTGTTGTCTTTATCACGGCTGCATCGATCCGATCGAACCCCACTGTTAGAGATAGCAGGTTAGGTCTGATGAGTTTATAGGTTTTTTTGTGTTAAATAGTCGATTGTTCGCATGCTATAGTCCCTTTTCGCTCGAATCAGCTATTTCAGCCGATCCACTTTAAGCTTTCACGCATATAGCATGTCTTTCATAAAGACTGTCAATGTATATAAATGGTTTTACGGATTCTAAGATTTTGGTTTGTTATTATCATCATAGCTGCCATCGATCGGGTCGAACCTCACTGTTGATTGTAACAAATGAGATTCGGAGCGTTTGTAGATCCATTTGTACTAAACAGTCGATTGGTTCACATGTTATATCCCTTCTCGATTAGATTCATCGGCTCAATGATTCACACTGGTAATATCCACCTAGCTGATGATTTTCACTTACAAAGCCTAAATGTATTAAACGACCGTTTAAACGGCTAGTAAACGGTAAATGGTGGTAAACTGTTTTGTTTAGGGGGTAAACGGAAATTAAACGGTTGACCATTTAAACGGTCAAAAAACGAGAAGAAACGGTCTAAACGGAATGGAGATAAACAGCATTAAACGGGCTCAATAGATGTTTAAACAGCTGTTTAGGCGAACACGAGGTAAATCTAATTCAATTTTGTATGGATAAATTTGTATATTTAAGTTTATTATATTTATAAATGTATACACTTGATATGTTACATGCATAAATATCTATATCTGGTTCTTTTCACACGCATAAGTAATTGATTTTTACTCGGATAAATATGTATAAATGCTAGAATACTTGATTTTTTACATGCACATATATAATTATATGTATTTTTTTAAAGTACAAAACCATTTAGACCGTTTAACTTCGTTTCAACACCGTGTAAAAAGTCTAAACGCTAAACGAAGGGCGACCGTGTAAAGACCGTTTACCGTTTAGGAAAACATTGGTTATATCCCTTCTTGATTAGATTCATCGGCTCAATGATTCACACTGGTAATATCCACCTAGCTGATGATTTTCACTTACATTTGCGGGCATTGTACCTATCAACATAGAATCAATCGTGATCCATAAGCTTTATTGTTCGTAACGGTCGATTTCTGTGCGTATCGGCTATTTAGTCGATTTTCTCGTCTGGCTACTCCCGAAGCGGCACATTTGGAACTGTCTGGACAAAGATCCGCATGTTCCACCTTAAATTACTGATAAACTTTTTCTCCTTGTCAATTACAGGTCAAATTGACTAGCACGCCTCAGGAGAAATTTGCAGGATCGGTTGACCCTGCATTGAAGCCAAGCGGATCTCTGGGCTCATCATGTCGGTGCAGAAAGTGACCAACTAGTGAATATTTGTAGTTCTGCCGTACGTTGTGATCGGAGGTGGCCTAGCACTCAATGACACAGGGTTTATACTGGTTCAGGCAACATGCCCTATGTCCAGTTTGGGTCGGTCAGTGACTTTATTCCTGAGCCTAGGTGTTCAAAGTCTACAGTGGGGTTATAAACAAGAAGGAGAAAGATGGGGTGTACAAAAGGTCAGGTCGAAAGGGCCATGAGCGACAGGAGCTTCGCTATGAGCTAAGTGCTCAAGCATGTGCTTGATGTTCGAACCTGACGGTTCTGTGGTTGTGAACTAATGAACTTGGCTGATCTAATGAATCTGGAATGGCTTGTATGACCTTGAATCCACCGAAGAGAACTGAGTTATGTTGGAGGGACACATCCCCTTTTATAGATGAAGGGGATGGCCTTACAAGTGAGAGGAAGAGAGTACGTTTGCTTCTAGCCTTGTTGCCCATGCCGGCGGGTACAAGATAATGGTAGGCGCCCACAACACTGTTGACATCACTGTAGAATGTCAGATGCATGTGGGAGGTTGCGTTGCCTTCTTTAGGAATGGCAGATGTCGGTACCTACAAATACTATTGATGCCTAGAGGCATGTGAGAAGTTTTACCACGTTCACTTGGTACGGTAAATCCCGGCGCCCACAACACTATCGAGGCCCAGAGGCATGTGGGGGCCTTACTGTATGGGAGTTAATGGCGCCCACAATACTGTAGAGGGAAATGTCAGCGCCTACAATACTATTTGTGTCAGGGTGATTGTAGAGTACTATTCCTATAGGCGTACAGGGTATGGTCCCTGGTATCGTGGTTTGACTTGTGCGCCCTGGCTTGCTTTCTCCGTTTGCCCCCTTGGTCCTTTCCGAGCGGGCGTCCCCGGTCGGATGGCCCCAGTTGGCTCTAGTTGCGCCTGTCAGAGAAGAGCGGTGAGCAGGGTTTCTACAAACCTCGGTCGGAGGTGTGGGGTCAGAGTCGGAAGTAGTGCTTGGGCCAGGCCTTCCAGTCAGAGAGGCCGTCCGAAGGCGGCTGGAGTCCGAAGTGAGCGCTTCGGTCGGAGAGGTGGGCCGAAGTAGTCGATGAGCGGGCGCTGTTCCTCTTTGGCCAGACCTTTCGGTCGGTGACTGGACCGCCCTTTCGGCCTGTTGTTTTAGACTCTTGGGCTGGTCCATGAGTTATGTGCTGTCGGCTTGGGCCGAGCCCTAGCGTGGAAGCCGGTCCCCGAGGGACCCCAGGTTTATGAACCCGACACATCCTAAGCAGATCCTTTCGGCTTGCTGTGTGTCGACATTTTCGTGCTGACACAAGTTTTGGCACGCCCAGTACCTACCTGATGGAGATAAAGATGTCATCAGCAAAGCTATAGAAGAATTTCAGAACAAGTGTTTATTGTCCTACACCAAGACACAAGACAATAAAATTGTTCAGAAATATCCACTACCAAGAGTTCTGTTGCATGGGCAGACGGATGCAGTTGAAACTGAAGATAGGCTTTTCTTCGTAGAGGCTGTAAACAAATCTGTTCATGATGCCATGTCGAATCATAACGAAGTTTTCTTGAACATATTCCACAACACCATGAAAGAGGTGTTTCTTGGGTTTCCAGTTGATTAGGTTGGGCCGACTTATTACAACATTCCACATCCGTCGACTCAGGAGACTAATCAAGTTGGTAATAGCCATCAAGAAGCAGCACCAGTTGGTAATGATGATGTCCAGGTAGTTCAGGGCTCATCTGAGCAAGCTCAATGTGCTACTACTAATCAGATACAGTATAATCTTGGATCGTCAGTGCAGCATGTACAATAGCTGACAGGGCAAGGTCAGAACCAGATGGTTAATTTTGGCACATCAGGCCAAATACCATCGTCGGCTCAAAAGATAGCGCCATCAGTACAAAGGATTCGTAGAGATATAGATCGTAACGTCTATAACCAGAGACTTCAAATAGCAAACCAGCAAAGGACCCAGCAGATGGAGGTTCCACAAGGATATCATTATGACACAGATTACAATACCCTTCATGTGATTCCAAATTCAGTGTATCAAGGTACCCAAATTTAATCCATAAATGGGTTAGCAATTGCAAAGAAATCCAAACTCAAATACTGATGAGTTGGTGCTTAGAGCGACTGAGATGATGAAGAATTAGTTTGATTTGAAGCCAAAAGGGCAGACCTTTTCGTACAAACGCTCATATCCAGAGTGGTATGATTTGGTCGCTCTTCTTGCAAATTATAGGCTCTCGGAGTTTGCTAAGTTCACTGGCCAAGATAGCACAAGCACAATAGAACATGTGAGTCGATATCTTACACAGTTGGACGAAGCATCCATTGAAGAGGCCCATCGAGTTCATCTCTTCTCTTTGTCTCTATTAGGGCCATCCTTCACTTGGTTTTCATCACTGCCAGTTAACTCCATTACCAATTGGGCTGACCTAGGGAAAAAGTTTCATATATATTTTTATACTAGGACATGAGAAAAGAAAATTATGATTTAATGACTATAAGGCAGAGAACTAATGAATCAGGCACTGAGTTTCTTTAGAGGTTCTGAGAGACCAGAAATTTGTGCTTCTCACTGAACTTAACTGATGATCAGCTGGCTGCTTTGGCTGTTCAAGGAATGTTACCAACATGGAGAGAGAAGCTGCTGGGACAAGAGTTTGACAATTTAGGTCAGTTGACTCAACGAGTGGCTGCACTCAATAGCCAGTTTCAGAACATACGTAGATATACCCTATTCCAGAAGAATGCCGCAATTGCCGAAACCTATAATCCATATTCGGTTGATGACGGCTATGAAGACAAAGAAGAAGAAGAGGTTGCTGCGGCTGAATAGAATTAGGGTAAAACGACAGTAATGGTGCCAAATCCTTGGGGAAGAGGGGTCGAAGAGAGCTATGATTTCGATGTCACAAAATCAGACAAGCTCTTTGATTTCTTGCTCGAGAAGGGACAAATCAAGTTGCCCGATAATCATGTTATGTTGCCCCCTGATCAGTTGAAGAACAAGAAGTTCTGCAAATTTCATAACGCCACTTCTCATTCCACTAATTAGTGCAAAGTTTTCTGGCAACATATACAGAGGGTTATTCAGCAAGGAAGGCTCAAATTTGATACGCCTCAAAAGATGAAAGTTGATGATAATCCTTTCCAAAAAGATCAAAACATGATTGATGCTAGGCTGCTCAAAGGAAAGACTAAAGTCCTAACATCAATTAGATCAAAAGAAACTGGAACAGTTGATCCCGAGATACAAATATCGGCTGATGAATATAGAGAGGTTAGAAGGTGTCGTGACCAACAAAAGAGCCGATATGAACAGGGAGAGACGTCGAAGGATGGGGCGACAAGGCCACGTGTTACATCTCGAATTTTGTTGAATAAATGGCAGTGGCAGAAGAAAAAAGATTATCAGTGTTGGTTAGAAGAGCAAGAACACCAGCGTCAATAGGAAAAAGAGAGGTATGAAAAAAAGCAAGCAGAATCACATTGGAATTGCCCTTTCTTCAGACATTGCTGGAACGAAGGTCTGAAATTGCCTACCAGAAATAACTATCCGGAATGCAACGAGCAATATTGGGGGTTCAGGCAATCTCAAGCCAACCACCGGTTTATCCATGCTCGAGATGAGTATCATCATAATAACATGGATCGACGCTTAAAAAATAAAAGTATTCATGATTGGCTTGGGAAACAAATTGTTGATCAAAATTGGGCTGATTATGAAGAAGAAAATAATGAGGAAGGATATGTTTGGTAGGAAGGCCAATGGTGTCTAGGAGATCTAACAAGAAGCCAAAAAAGAAGAGTGCAACGCCTAAGGAACAGAGAACTAGAACAGGCTCAGGCATCTGGTTGACCTCAAGTGTGGTGTGCTAAACAAATAGCCGGTAGAGGTCAACCATCGTCTAATATTTAAATGGCTTTTTTATTGCTATCAGAATTTAGAGCTCTAGCAGACCAAGAAGTCTATTTAGATTTTGATGAATCAGAGTATGGAGAGATAGTTGCCAAGTTGACGGTTATATAGCAGGCTATATTTGATAAGCCAGTCAAACATCGGCACTTAAAGACTTTATATGTAAAAGGTTTTGTTGATGGGAAGTCAATGAGCAAGATGTTGGTGGACGGAGGTGCTTCTGTCAATCTCATGCCTTACACCACTTTTCGTAAGCTTGGCAAGGGACCAGGAGATTTGATTGAAACTGATATGATGCTTAAGGAATTTGGAGGTAATGCATCTAAGATTAGGGGCAATGAACGTCGAATTGACAATTGAAAGTAAAACTTTGCTCACCACATTCTTCGTCATTGATGGAAAAGGGTCATACAGTTTACTCCTTGGTCATGTTGGATTCATACAAACTGTTATGTGCCATCAACAATGCATCAGTGTTTGATTTAATGGCATGGAGATGATGTCGAGCTGGTTCACGCTGATGAATCTGTGAGTATCGCAACAACCGATCCAGTATATTGGGAGCTAGAAGACTTCGAGTGTTTTTCTGACAAACTATGAGAAGGAGGCTTCATTAAGATCAGTAATGAAAGACAATAGCCGATCCAAGCAATCGGCTTCGAGAGTTTGTTTTAATGGATAATCCAATAGATGGTACAGATGGTAAACTAGGACATAGCTTTACGTCGGTTAATGAATTAGAAGAGATAGATATTGGTTCTAGAGATAGGCCTAGGCTGACGTATATAAGTGACAAGTTAGATCCTAAGTATACGCAAGAGTTAGCAGATCTATTAAAGGAGTTTAAAGATTGTTTTGCTTGGGAATACTATGAGATGCCTAGTCTAGACCGATCGATTGTCGAATATCGGTTGCCAATCAAACCAGGATATCGGCCGTTTAAACAAGCTCCAAGAAGATTCAACCCAAACGTTCTTGATGATATCAAAAAGGAGATTAAAAGGTTGCTAGAAGTGAAATTTATCCGACCGTGCCGATATGCAGAATAGATATCTAATGTTGTTCCTGTGTATAAGAAAAATAAGAAGTTAAGAGTTTGCATCGATTTTAGAGATATGAACAAAGCCACACCTATGGATGGTTATCCGATGCCGATAGCCGATATGTTGGTAGATGCAGCAGCCGAGCACAAGGTTATTAGTTTCATGGACAACAATGCAGGATATAACCAAATTTTTATGGCTGAGGAAGACATAGCAAAAATAGCTTTCAGATGCCCTGGCGCAATCGGTTTGTTTGAATGGGTTGTGATGACCTTTGGTTTGAAGAATGCCAGTGCAACTTATTAGAGAGCAATGAATTATATTTTTTATAAGTTGATCGACAGGATTGTTGAAATCTACATTGACGATGTAATGGTAAAATCCAAGGGGTACAAGGAGCATCTAGCTGATTTGCGGGAGAATTTGGAACGCACAAGAAGACATAGTCTAAAGATGAATCCTAATAAGTGTGCTTTTGGAGTATCAACTGGACAATTTTTAGGCTTCATGGTCTCTGAGAGAGGAATCAAAATTGGTCAAAAAAGTATAAAAGCAATTGATGAAGCAGAGCCCCCGACTACTAAAACAGAGTTACAATCTTTGCTTGGTAAGATTAATTTTATCAGGAGGTTTATTTCAAATTTATCGAAAATAGTTCTGCCGTTTTCTCTCTTGTTGAAGTTGAAAAATGATCAAGACTTTAAGTGGGTCGACGTACAACAAAAGGCGTTTGAGGAAATAAAAGAATATGACATGTCCACCTGTGCTGGTCCCTCCTCAGCAAGGTAAGCCTTTTAAGTTGTACATATCGGCCGATGACCAAACAATTGGGTCGGCCTTGATGCAAGAGTTTGAAGGAAAAGAACAAGTTGTTTTCTATCTAAGTAGAAGACTTTTGGATCCAGAAACGAGATATTCTCCCATCGAAAAGTTATGCTTGTGCTGATATTTCTCTTGCACTAAGTTGCGACATTACTTGTTATCGACTAAGTGTACAGTTGTTTCCAAGGCTGATGTGATCAAGCACATGCTATCAATGCCAATATTGAATGGGAGAATGCGGAAGTGGATTCTTGCGTTGTCGGAATTTGACTTGAGATACGAATCGGCTAAAGCAGTCAAAGGGTAAGTAATAGCCGATTTTGTCACCCAGCATCATAAGCCAAGTGTTAGCTACATAGAGCCAGTACCTTGGGCGTTGTTCTTCAATGGGTCATCATGCAAGCAAGGTGGTGGCGTTGGTATTGTTATTATTTCGCCTCGGGGGGCAAGTTTTGAGTTTGCTTTTCCAACTAGGCCAATCATTACCAACAACCAAGCAGAATATGAAGCTATTCTTAAGGGGCTTCAACTTCTTCATGAAGTAAAGGCCGAGGCAAATGAAGTATTTAGAGATTCATAGTTAATTATTAATCAGTTGAACGACCTATATGAGTGTAAAGAAGATACTCTGAGGGGATATTATGATGAGTGCCAAGGGTTGCTCAAGGAATTTCCTCATGTCTCTCTTCAACATATTCCAAGAGCATAGAATCAAGAGGTTAATCGTTTAGCTCAAAGTGCGTCAGGTTATCGAGTGTTTCAAGAGGTCTTAAGTAGTGAAACCTCGAATAATGATTGGAGAGTTGAAATAACCGATTACCTTAGGAATCCATCACAGAAGGTTACCAGGAAGCTAAGGTATAAATCGACTAAGTATGTTTTACTAGATGATCAGTTGTATTACAAAACAGTCGATGGGGTGTTGCTTAAATGCTTAAATCAAGAAGAAGCTAAGGTGTTGATGGATGAAGTGCATGAAGGGATATGTGGAGCTCATCAATTGGCTTATAAGATGAAATGGATTATTCACATGACTGGATATTTCTGGCCAACAATACTAGAATATTGTTTTGAATATTATAAGGGATGCTAGGACTGTCAACGTTTTGGTAATGTTCAGAAATCATCCGCATCGGCTATGAATCCAATAATCAAACCATGGTCATTTCGAGGTTGGGGAATTGATCTAATTGGCCAGATTTTTCCGCCTTCAAGTAAAGGACATAAGTTCATATTGGTAGCAACGTATTACTTTACTAAATGGGTTGAGGCAATTCCTTTGAAGACGGTAACCTCAAAGAACATGGTTGACTTTGTCAAGGAGAATATTGTGTATCATTTTGGGATTCCTCAAACTATCACTACCGACCAAGGGACAATGTTCACATCAGAAGAGTTTGGAGATTTTGCTACCAGTATGGGAATAAAGTTGCTAAATTCTTCTCCTTACTATGCTCAGGCTAATAGCCAGGCAGAGGCGTCCAATCAAATTATGATTAAACTGATAAAGAAAAAGATCGAGGAGCAGCCAAGGAAGTGACATTCAACGCTTAATGAGGCACTATGGGCATATAGGATGGCCTATCATGGATCGATTAAAACGTCACCTTATGAACTTGTGTATGGTCATAATGCAGTCCTTCCTTGGGAAATTCAAACTAGATCAAAGTGTGTCACATTGCAAAATGATTTGATAGCCAAAGTCTACAAGAATCTTATGATAGACAACCTAGAGAACTTGAGTTGCCATCGGATGCGTGCTCTTGAGAATATCGAAGCCAATAAACTGAGGATTGCAAAGTATTGCAATAAAAAGGTCAAGAGCAAACAATTTTCTGAAGGAGACTTAGTCTAGAAAGTGAAATTGTCGATCGGGTCAAAAGACAACAGCTTGGCAAGTGGTCACCTAATTGGGAAGGACCTTATCGAATTAAACGTTGTGCGCCTGACAATGCTTATATTTTGGAAACACTAGGAGGAGAAGAGGGGTTTGATAGAGCAATCAATGGAAAATATCTAAAGAAATATTATCCTAGCATTTAGATTAATACTTGACAACTGATTTGTTCGGTCATCGGCTCTAATAGCCGATACCAGAAGGGTATCGCCTCTAGTTCAAAAATAAACTCGAAGGAGTAAAAGCCGGTATGATATGTATCGCCTATGGAGCAAGAACAAACACAGATTGGAACATGGAATATAAGTGCAAGAAACCAACTAAAATGAAGAAATTGTTTGCCAGCTTCTCCTATTATAAACTAAAGGTCGGGGAACACTTTATTCACTATATCCTCAGCCTGGGTAGCAAGGGCTACGGAGTTGGCAGTGTCGAAGAAATCCTCAACTAGGCGCTCATGATCCCTAGGGTGTTCGGTGGCTAGAAAACCATGGGCAAGAAGTCGAAGCTCGTGGCCAGAACGAGCTTGCGCAGCAGCCAATGCCATGGCAGCACCATGACGAACACCATGAAGAGCAACCTCCCTGACACGGTTCGGGATGTCATACAAGCGAGCCACCGGCACGGCACCCCTGGCGTTGATGAATCCTGCCACGTGCTCCACAGCTGATCGGAGGCTTTCTAGCTGGACCAATAGATCTAAAAAGATTCGAGGAAGGGATGATTAAGATCTTGAAGACAAAAACTAAGAAGAGATAGAAAACTATGGTAGGCATCTCACCCATGATTCTGGCCTTGGCCATGGCCAATCTCTCCTCCACCTGGTCGGCCTCGGAGGGTGATCGGCGTTGAACCATGGCCAGAGCTGATTCCGTGATGGAGAGGCAGTTGGCGAGCTTCTGGCCAACCCAATCGATGGAGGCAATCAAATCATCGTTGTCGATCCACCTCCTCAGGTAACATGGGAGCTAGCGACAAATTGTTGATGAGGACGACCCTAGAAGTTGAGTAGAGTCAGCCCTATGCTATATCCAGGATGTTGCGCTGGACCTGACAAGCGTGACCTCGGGCGCCACTCGCCAGGTTACGTGCGTGTGGCTTTGAACTGAAGGGCCAAGAGTGACGGGAGCTCCAACGTGCGCTAAGTATTGGAACGTATGCTCTATGTAGCTTTAGAGTTCGAGAGCTGTGGAGCTGTTTGAGTGCTCAGAATGTCTAAAGCTTAGCAAAAAGAGTCAGAATGACCTTTTTTTTGTTGAAAGAGAGCGCATCCCCTTTTATAGGTGAAGGGGATGGCCTTACCAGTGAGTGAGAGAGAAAGAGAGTGTGCACGTATACTACTAAGTCTTATTGCCCACGTTATCGGGTACAAGACGGTCGTTGGCGCCCACAATACTGTTTATGTCAGACGCATGTGGCAGGCTTTACCGTGTTCGCCTGGTATGGCAAATGACGGTGCCCACAACACTGTAAGGTAAATGTCGACACCCACAACACTGTTTGGGTTCTGACATGCCTAGAAGGTTGCAAAGCACCCTTCTAACATGGCCTGGCGGTACTGTCTTACAGGTGTGCAGGGTACGGTCCTCGGTATTATGGTTGAGTTGAGCGCCTTGCTTTATCTGCTCCACCTGATTCTTGGGTCCTCACCGAGCGGGCATACCCGGTCGGTCGTTCCTAGTCGGCTCCGACCGTGTCGGTCGGAGAAGAGCTATAAGCAGAGGTTCGGTGTATTCCCGGTCGGAAAAGCGGGTCGGAGTCGGAAGCGAGTGTCATCCCCAGGCCTTCCGGTCGAGGACTGGATTGCTCTTCCGGCCTGTCGTTAGGTATCTGGGCCGGCCCAGGAGTTGCGCGTTGTTGTAATGCCGTCTGCTGGGCTGAGCTTTTGCCGGGAAGCGGGACCATTAGGGACCCTGGGTTTATGAACCCGACAATCTTTTTCTACTTTCTTTTCTCTCAAGATGCAATGATTACATCTTTATAAGAGTATATATATGTAATTTTTTCACTAACATTGATTTTCTCACCCAAATGCTAGAAGTGCACTTATTTTGGCCCTGACGAGCCGAGGGGAAAGAAAGACTGCGAGGATAAGTAGGCCGGCCGTTGGATTGTTGCGCCTGTGGGGGCCTATGTGGGCCCACTAGCCGTAGTCTCTTCCTGTGGGGGGCCCGAACGTGTTTGACGCTTCCGTGTGTCGAGCGTTGTTTTCATCTTTCCGACGCAACTAGCACCCGGACGTCCGGCGCGAGCACGCGTCCGGACGCCCCACGGGACCACCTATCCGATGCGAATAGAACGAGCGCGCCCCCGCATATGAAAATGAGTGCGCCCCCACGTGCGGCCCGTCCCCTACTATGCCGCCGTGCCTCGTCGCGTTATCATCCCCCGCCGTGCCGCCATCCCATGCGCGTCCGTTGCCCTCCACGCCCCATCCCCACCGTGCTCTATTACCCTGAATGTCCAATGAGAAAATTTTCCATTGGAAGGATCTGTTGCAACATGGAGCAATGCGAGATGCAAACATGAGAAGTATTACTTGTTTGCAACATCAGAATAAGTCTACTGTAATATCAGAACAAGACGACTGCAACAACAGAACAAAGCTACTGCAATGCGAGATGCAAGATCAGAAAAAGAGACTAATGCAACAAAAAAATATTACTTGTTTCAACATCAGAACAAGGCAACTGCAACAAAACAGAACAAAGCGCAATCCGAGAAAGCAACATAAAAAAAGACTAATGCAACAAAGAAATATTACTTGTTACAACATCAGAACAAGGTTACTGCAATGCAAGATGCAACATCAGAAACAAAAAAATGACTAATGCAACAAAGAAATTTACTTGTTTCAACAGCAAAATAAGGCTACTACAACAGAGCTCGCAGAACCCTTGCCATCGTCGCGTCCCTCATATCCGAGGAGGAGGAGGAGGGCTCAGATCTAGAGGAGGAGGAGGAGGAGGGCTCAGATCCAGAGAAATACCGACCTACCTCGTCGGAGCCACTGTCGTCGTCCTCATCTCCGGTGGGAGGAGCGGGAGCCATGTCTCTGGGGGTGCGGGGTACCAATGGAGGTCGCGGGAGGGGAGGAGGGAGGAGGGAGGAGGGAGGGAGCGCCGGTGGACGGGCGGGGCGGCAGCGAACTAGGCGCGGCGTTCGTTCCTATGGGCGGGGCGGCAGTAGAATGGAGAGGAACGATTGCGAGAGTGAGTAAGGAGAGGATAAGGATGAGTGCGGGAGACAACATCTGGGACACGGCGTGCGACAGAGGTGGGTTGGTGTGGCACGGTTTTTGATGCGTCCGTTTCCGTCCGGACGACCGTCGTATATGATTATCGTTTCATTTTTCTTGTGTTGTGTCCACGGCTCCATGCCCACACAAACGGTCAAATCTGGGTGGTGGGTCTTTCTATTAGGCCCAGCAGTCTGGCTGTAAGTAATCATTAATTGATCGATTATTATTAAAGAAGGAACCCATAGCAAGGAAGGAAGGAGAGTAATTAAATGCCAGGCAGGCATACGTGGGCTTGAGACCACCTCGAGCGATCGTTTCGGTCGTCTGTGGTCTTGGGTTGCGTCCCTTTTCAACGACCGTGACCCCAAATAAATAGAAGATCCATCTATAGGTAACAGGTTTAATATATATTTTTGTCTTCTCCAATAATACAGCTCAAAAGATAATTTATTTTGTAAATAAATCTCTAGAAAAAAGGATACTCAGATTTAGGTTATGTCTTCCTGATAACCAAAATTGATCTTCTATATAGATACTCTATTGAAGGCTACAGGCCTACTGAAAATCCATTTTGGATTTAGGTCCCCCGATAAATCTCCAGGCTAAGTGAGTGAGTGAATAAAGTAGAGCTCGGTAGTTTCCCCTAAAAAAAAGTGAAGCTCCCTCGTCCATATTCCAACACCAGTTTTTAGGTGAACTCCAACCGATCTCTTAGGCCGTGTTTAGTTTGTCGAACTTAGCGCCGCCCGATTTACTGTTCATTCCTGTAGTGTACTGTAGCATTTCGTTTGTATTTGGTAATAATTGTCTAATTCTTGACTAATTAGGCTCAAAACGTTCGTCTCACAAAGTATAACCAAACTGTGCAATTAGTTTTTTATTTCGTCAACATTTAATACTCCATGCATGTACCACAAATTTGATGTGATAGAGATTTTTTTTTTTAACATAGTGCCAAAGTTTGGATTTGGGTGGAACTAAACGTGGCCTTATATTTGCCTCCCACTCTCACGTACCTCTATTTCATTCAGATCTTATAACTAGTATTTTATGCTTCATGTGGGATAACAGAAGAAGACACATCCAAATCAATCTCACTGCTGCCAAAAATTTCAGTCTTAGCTGTCCATTTTCAAATTTTCATCTTCCTACCTAAATAAACAAAAAAAAAACACAAGTTGAATGAATTTTATTCTGAACCTTTACAACAGCAAACAATGAATTTGTCTGTACCACACGATTACATGTCCTCTCCCGCAAATCCTCGTCTGGTATAACCCACGACGATTGCCCGCAATGCATCGCATCAAAGCTCAAATTGAATGTTCCGAGGCGCTGCTTCACCAGGCCCCTTGCAATTTTGGTGTACTCCTGCGATACGCGGGATATCTAACTATTTGCCACTCTTATGGTGACTGCCTCTCCGTTTGCTAATTTTATCGTGCCAATTATAAAATTGTCCGAGAAAACAGTAACCTTGCTAATATTTTGCCATTTTCGCTGACGTGGCACGCCACTTCAGCGTGCCAGCATGGAACTTGACGTCCCCGTCTGCCCAGCTAAATGGCGCTAGCAGCTCCCGTCAGTCCCCATCTCTCTGCTTATCAGCCTCCTTCCCTATTCCCGGCTTATCAGCCTCCTTCCCTATTCCCCGGCCTGCAACTGCAAGAAGAACAGGAATTGCTTACTCACCAGCCGATTCTGAATGGAAATTTCTGATGCCTGGACGCAAGCATCATCAGTCATCAGAGAGGTCACGAGGGACGGGCACAGGGGAGGCAAGCCAGCGCCTTGGAAACGAAGCTGCTCTTGCTCTTGTCCTTGTCCTTCCCCGACAACGACGGCTTCACCGTGGGGATGTGGGAGCCGTCCTCGCCGCGCTTCATGCATTTTTCACACTCGTCGTGGAAGGCCTTGAAGGCGTCGACGCAGTACCTGGCCGCCTCCGCCACCGTCATCCCCTCCACGAGCTTGTGCGGGTACAAGTCCTTGGTGTGGTCGCCGTTGAGCACCGCGGCGAGCTGCACCAGCTCCTCCTGGAACTCCGACAACGGGGGCTTGCTCCGCGGCCGCCGTCCGCCGCAGCTTCACTGGCTCAGGCAGGGTAACTGCATGCACGCACGCACATCATCAGTATCAGTGTCAGTCATGCATGTCTGTCACAACACACTAGCTACTACTACTAGTGACGTACGTGGGCAGTCGGTGCGCGGCGTGTCGCGCGTGAGGAAGCAGTCGAAGGTGCCGGCCCAGGCGTCGCGCTTGGTGAGGAAGCTCCTGAGGTTGAAGAGCTTCTTGACGGTGGCCGGGATGGAGGAGTGCTCGAACTCCGACGTCGGGTATGGCCCCGACGGCCTATGCAGCACGGTCCCGGGCTCGATCCACGGCGACACGAGCAGCGCCGGGACGCGGACGCCGAGGCTGTCGAAGCCGAAGAAGAAAGGCGCGGCGCTGACGATGCCGTCGGGGCTGGGCACGACGCCGGCGCCGGCGGGCGTGGGCACGTGGTCGTAGAACCCGCCGTGCTCGTCGTAGGTGACGACGAGGAGCGTCTCCTCCCACTGCAGCCCTGACCGCAGCGCCTCGTACACCTCCTTGACGAACCGCTGGCCTTCGGCCACGTCATGGGACGGGTGGTCGTCGTTCCCCGGGAGGATCTCCAGGTCGAAGTAGCGCTGCTCCACGACGACGTAGCTGGGCAGCTTTCCCTCCCGGCAGTGACGCCGGAAGTCGAGGTCGAAGGCGTGGAAGCTGCCCGCGTACTTGAGCTGCCGGAGGTTCCGGTAGAAGAGCGTCGACGGCGGGTACTGGTAGTAGATGCCGAAGGAGAAGCCCTCGTCGTGGAGCGCGTCGAAGATGGTCCGCTGCGGGAGCCCCGCCACCAGCGCCTTGGTGTCGTTGCTGACGAGGCCGTGGGAGGTGGCGGAGTGCACGAACAGCCGGTTGGGCTGCGTCGAGGGAAGGAAGGACGTTGTTGACATGGCAGCACTACACATGAGCTAGGACGAGAAGAAGAGGAGGAAGACAAGCAAGATGGCACCCAGCTCGGACGCTTGTCTGCCAAGCATCTTATCTTCAGAGTTTTCAGACACACACACACGCATGGTTTCGTATACTCCTAGTATATTCTGACATGACAACAACAACGTGAACAAGAGAGAGGAAGCTAGAGCAGTGTAGTGCCTGCATGGACGTACACGCATCGGAGAAGACGGACGCCGGAAGGCGCGAGCGACAGAGAAGCGTCCTTGCCATCGTCGCCGTCGCCATTCCTCAGAGAGATTTCTTTTGGCTTGTGGAACTATGTGGAGGCCGCTGCAGACCATTGTTGACCCCACTTGTTGGGCTGCTGCTTTTGGATTTGCTTGACACTCCAAGGTAAGGTAAGCCAAGAAAAGATAGAGACCTCAGACCACAAGCAACAAGTCCAACAAACAAACCAGATGATGGATCCACAGCAGCTGCTTAGCTTAGGCGTCCGATCCATCCACCATCAGTTCTGTACCGTACTGTGCTTTTGATCAGCGGAGACGGACAGTTGCGGGCGCCGTTGGTCAGCGGAGACGGAGGCGTTAACTTCCACGCTGGCACGCTGATATGGCACGATACGTCAACGAAAATGGCAAAATATTAGTCTGGTTACTGTTTTCTCGGGTAATTTTATAATTGGCACGATAAAGTTGAGAAACGGAGAGACAGCCACCGTAAGAGTGGCAAACAGTTAGATATCCCGCGATACGCTTATCATATGCCCACCGCCGTCGGCGAGCCGGCGTTAGTCGATTTCATCCACGACGGGACCGGGGCTCCGCTGCCGCCTCTCCGCCCCTAGATGGCGAGACCGAGGCCTCGAATCCGCGCCGTACCGCGAGGCCCGGTGCTCCTCTTCCTCCTCGTCCCGCTCATCTACTCCGGTACGGACCTCTCCCTTCTCCCCTCCGATTCCCCCTCAGAATAATGAGGACGCCCGCCCCCTGATGATCCGATCCCGCGCTAGTAGTGTCCAGGCTGCACCCCTGGGCGCCAGCGGAGAAGGGCGTGTGCCTGCCACCCCCAACCGCGCTGAAGCGGCCTGACCGTCTCGTGCTCGGCCCCGCCGCCGGACAAGGCCACCCCGACCGCCTCCAGTGCCAAGGTTAATCCTCTCGCTTCGGCAAGCTCCATTCGTGCTGAATTTAGTGGTTTTTGTGGAGGCTGCTGCTTAGCTCTTAGTTTGAGACATCTAGGGCTGTCTGGACACAGAGGATTGCTTTTAAAATTGAGCAACCATTACCAGTACCAATGCCATTGTGGCAGTGGATTTTTTTTGTGTTGAGGGTACAAATTAACGTTCGATAGTCCATGTCCAACTAAAATGTCAAGAGTTAGCTCGCTTATGCATCGTGCACTGGAAACGTTTTATTATGCTATCACAGGGTAATGTTTTTCTTTTCGAGAAAAAAATGATAGGGATACGATTGTATGCTCATTCTGCATTGTGGCTCTGCCACTGTAATATTAGATTTTGTTGAGCTGGATTTACAGCCTAACAAACTGGAAGCTTTTGTTTTCCTGTGACAAGCATGGGGCAAAATCAGGATAAGAATGTTGCTTTTTGCAAAATCAGTTCATCAGGGTCAGTAAAGTAATTTCTCTAATGCATTGCTTTGAACAGCATGTTTCAGATAATAAATCTAGAATCTTGATGTTCCACTTACATCTTAAACATGATATTCTGTAATCTTAACTTAATAGTGGTAGATTGCATTCTGTCTTTCTCAAATCAGTACCTCCATGCTGTTGGCACAACGTAACCTGGTGACTGAGTTCATATGACTGATGATGTTTCTCTCACTTTGCTCAGGACTTAGAGCTCTGAACAAGATTGACCTATCAAGTGAAGAGAACTATTCTGGAGAACACATTTCTTTTGTTACTGTATTCACAACCTACAATTCTGTCTCAGCTGGAGATGGCAAAATTCCATCTGATTCTGTAACTGTTGGAAACCATTCTTATAGCAAAATAGAAAGATCCATGGCCATTCTGAACACTTTCATCAGTTTCATAAGGGTACCTCTTCCTTTTCTCTAAGTTTGTGTGAATTTTGTTTACAGGTGGCAAGTTTAACACTAACACTTTGGCGTGGCTCGAATAATTTTCTCTCTTGTGAATAATAGATTGCAAGACACCCCATATATTTGAATTAGAGTTGAATCTCTAGTTCCATCCCTATGTTTATGATAGCATATCCAGCATTTCAACTAAGATGTTCCAAGTCCTGCATTATTGTATGTTGTGAGTGATTGCTATCAAACACTAATGTTTATTAGAGTTACTAAACAAGTAAACAATTGGTACTTTCTTCCTGTTGTTGAGATTGTTATCCCGTGTGGTAGGAAAACATGAAAGTAATGCAATGAATGTGAATACTAACATCACTATCTTAACCCTTTCTAGAAATGACGTATGAGTTCATGGTATTGTTACCTATGCCCCATAACAATTCAAATATCCCTTTTGCATCTTATCTGAAACTTAAAATGTGCAGTGTGCTACATTAATTCCAACAACAATTGTGATGTGAGTTATTTAACACCTGATCCTGTCTGTAAAGCCCTGCAGGTATCAATGCCAAGAAGCAACGTGATCATATTGACTGATCCTGGTTCAAAAATTTCAGTAAATCAAGGGAGTGCTACACTATTGCCTATTGAAGGAAACTATTCTCGAGGAAATTTGATGCTTCAAAGAATAAAGACATACATTGTAAGTCTATCACTCTATCAGCTTCATTTAGATCATTAAATTTTCTGCATATGCTTTCTCAAAATTACTTCTTATGTGATCCACGTATTACTGCTATTGTCATATCTTTATGCATTATTTTCAACTGTAAGAATTATATTTATGTATCTTATCCTCACATTCAGGCATTTCTGGAGCAAAAGCTTGTGGAATTTGATAGAATGGAGGGGTTGAATCATTTTGTTTTGACTGATTCCCATATAGCAGTGGTTGATGATCTTGGACATATATTCAAAAAATATCCCCATTGCCATCTGGCTCTTACTTTTAAATAATAACAAAGGGCAACCTTTGAACTCTGGGTTTTGTTGCGGTAAGAGGAACCAGGGATGGCATCACTAAATAAAGTTGACAGCAATTGAATAGATCGTATTATAGAAAGCCAGCAAACTTCAAATTAAACTCTCTTTTTTCAGAGCTGTGGAATTCTTGAAACAAGTCCTTGAAGCTTACAGCTTAAGATATATTAAGGCTTCCCATATGCTTGGTGACCAATTAGCACTGGCATGGGTTGTCAAGTCTCATCGACCATCGGCTTTTGGAAAATTTTCTAAGCATGAGGCATTTACTGGTGAAGTTAATGGAGCATCTGTTCTCTTCTTGCCTTGTGCTGTTTATAATTGGACCCCGCCTGAGGGTGCTGGACAGTTTCATGGTATACCCTTGGATGTTAAGGTATAACACTTTTCTTGCTTGTAAGGGACTTAATATGTCAAAGTTTCTCTTTTTCTTCATGTAAATATGTTGGCCTAACATTAATAAAAAATAGTTTCTGCGCAGGCTCCTTGTTACACATGAATACATGATGCTAAATTGCTCATATAGATGAGAAAACTAGAAAGATTGGTTCACCATTACTTTTTAACGCATATATGACATTTATAGTTCAATAGTAAATTTCTGAGTACTGTGATAATACTGTGCATTGTGGATTCATGATGTTTTCTTTTGTTATAAGCTATGCTCCAATTTATGACCACTTTGTCAGCATGCGAATATGGGTCGTTCTTCCAGGATTATACTAATCCAATAAATGTGCATGTTGTGTAACATTGTTGTATATGCTTTCTATTTATTGTAACATCCAGAATAAATCTTGTATTGTTTTGAGGTTGTCCATTTCAAAGGTTCAAGAAAGCGTTTGATGCTCGAGGGATGGAATTTCTACAACAAAACCTCTAAGCTGTCTGATATGCTATGCATAATCTTGAGAAGTGGCCGGATGAAATATGACTTCTGAACTTTTGGTTAAAAACTGACACATGGTATCCTCCCTCACTCTCACCCTCATGATCTTTATTCTTTACCGAACTAACCTGATTATTAGACATTTAGACTTTGTCCTTTGGTATGAAGTGTTCTGTTAACAAGTTTATCTTTTCTTTACAGTTGATCCTACTAAAAGCTGTTGTGTGCTCCTCAACTAATACAAAAGTTGCTGACCATGGGATGTCGTCGCAAGAATTGAGAATTCGGATCAGCGTAAAATGGATGAGCATCTTTAAGCGTGTAACAAGAATATGTTAAGCTACTTGTAGGATGCAGAAGGGCGTCCTGGTGCAAGCGGTAGAGTCTTACCGCCTGTGACCGGAAGGTCCCGGGTTCAAGTCGCGGCCTTCTCACATTGCACAGGTGAGGGTAAGGCTTGCCACTGACACCCTTCCCCAGACCCCGCACAGAGCGGGAGCTCTCTGCACTGGGTACGCCCTTTTACTTGCAGGATGCAGAGATGTGAGATTGGTGTGAAACTGTTTGATAGCTCATTAGAAGTTACAACCCATACAAGGAGAACAACAAAGGGTGACCATATAGGGATTCACCATTTGTTCTTTTGGTTTATCCCTTCCTGTTGAATATGTTATTTGGTTCCCCATCACTGTACACTATATCTGGATGGTAGTAAAGGCAATTTCGCCATCAGATATTATTACTGGCGCTGTTTCAAGGTGCCACCGGCAAAATTTGTGCTGTTTGCGCTTTGCAGATGCTTTATGCCGTCACTGCATTTTTCACCTGTTCCGTAGTGTTAGTACCCCCAAGTTTTTGCAACAATGTTGTTGTGAACTGTCCTTCCTCGTGCTGTTCGGTTGATGGTTTCTGCGGCTGATAAGCCGGCGGAAGCTGATTTGTTGTGAGAGAAAAACACGGTTTCATGGTTGATAAGCTAGACTGATAAGTTCAAGCGATCTATCACAATGGCTGGTCGGTCGAGACGAGGTTCTTCACTAGCCGCGTCGAGACTCGAGGAGAAGGCAGACGAGGTTCTTCACTAGCCGCGGTGGGGAGAAGGCGGTGATGATGGCATAGCTCCTGGCCACCTCCAATGGCCGGAGGCGGTGCTCGGGGACATCCCCTCCGGCAGCAACGAGTTCGGGTTCCTGGATGTCTCGCCCGTGTCATTCTCGGCCATGTTCTAGGAGCAGCACGTAGGGGTGGACATGGAGGCGGCGAAGTGCCCGGCACTGCTGCGTTGGGTGAAAAGGTGCACCGAGAGGGAAGCATGCAAGACATGTGCGCCATAAGGAGGCACTAGCGTCTCGACGTCCAGCCTCAGCAGCGTGTCCGGACGCAGCTCCTCAGCCGTACGATACGATCCACATGAGCCCGTCCAATACGAGCGACTCACCCTATCCTTCCCACAGCGCGCCCGTCCACAAGCACAGCGCGTGTCGGCCCCCAGCTCGCCCCGTCCGTGCACGCCCTATCTCTCGGCCCCAGTGCGCCTATTCCGCAACCCCCTCGGCTCGCCACGGCCCATCCCCTGGCGCCTGGGGCGTGCCCCATGACTCTATGGACGTATTTCTGAAACATGAAACACTTGCGACATGAGAACACTTGAATGCAAATATGTCTGAAGAAGATGAAACATTTGGAACATGCACATGCAACATATGTATGAAACATATGCAACATCTAGATTAAACACTTGCAACTTGGAACATAAAAACACTTACTGCAATATTTGGAACATACTATTGCAGCATATGTGTGAAACATATGCAACATTCAGATCAGAATGCTTGCAACATACGTCTGGAACAGATGAAACATTTTAAACAAACGCAACATGCCTCTGAAACACTTGCAACATATGCAACATGTGCAAACATCCCCGATTTACTTTTGCAACATTCATATAAAACAATTGCAACATACCTCTGAAACGTTTGAAACACTTGAAATATGCATTTGCAATATAGATGAGGGGAGGCCTGGGTCGGTCTATTCCGGCCGTCGAGGTGGGCGGCGAGCAGCGGTGTGTGACCACCGCCAGCATCTGGCCGCGCTCGTGGGATCCCTAGGCTCGGCAAGAGGCGGCCCAAGGCTCCCTAGCACGTGTGCCCAGCGGCCATCAGCAGCGGCGTCGGTGGCGAGGCACCGCGGCGGCGTTGGGGATGGGAAAGAGGCCGGGGAGGCACTCTGCTGTTAGCGGACGCGAGATAGAAAGTGAGATATGGGTAGAGCAGGGGCGCGATGAGGGATGGCAGTGGCGGGTGGGCCGCGCGACGCGGAGGTCAAATCCCCGCGGACCGGGAGCGCTACGAGCAAGCGAGCAACGGGAGCGAGCAGCATGGACGAAAAGCGGTGAGACGAAGTGTGGTGCGCGACGTCCAGACGAACGGACGCCCGCGTGGAGCATTATCGGCGCCACAAACAAAGAGTTCTATCACATTCCGTGAACAACTTAAAGCCTAGCTGCAAACGATCCAAAAGTTCAAGATGCTGCATCCACTCCTTACAACTGACCTCAGTTTTAGTTGATGCATGCAGATGTCCGGACTCGAATTTGAATTACCATGATATTAATTTTTCCGTGTCGCACCCATGTTCGTTCGTCTTTTCAGCCATACTTTTTCAGCGAATGAACAGTATTTTCCTCTCACAATAAATCAGTCAACGGTACTTTTCAGCTTGTCTTTTCAGACGTTTCATCCGTGCATCAGGTGTGACTTGTGCGTGGTTTCCCCGAAGCTCTCGGAGGTGCGCTGGAGCAGCGGCCATGCCTATGACTCCAGCCGCCATCATCTCGCACGCGCCGGCCACCAACTCCGGCGCCTAGAGGTAGAAGCCGATTCTTCTGGCTTCGCTTTGATGCGGCAGTTCAACACGGTTGACGAGCTGGACCTCACTGTAAACATTACGCGGGTATCGCCTTACACATTTTTTAATTTTTGTATTACTATTACTACTAGTATGAAATTCATTTTGAAGCCTTTTAGAGTGTCATGACATACAAAACTACCATATAATGAATGTAGAGTGTCATGTAGCGGTGGCGTGGAAAAGATAAAGAGTGGTTAAGTCTATTGGAGCTTTAATTTCTGGTTTATTTTCTAATTTTTGTAATAAAAGGCCACGTATTGAACCCTCTGTAGATGCTCTCTAAGACTGGCCTCAGCGTTCAGAGTTGTCAGCGTTACGTACGACAGCTCATATCGATGCTAGAAAACACAAATGGATATAGCGTTCCGTATGACAGCTCATATCGATGCTAGAAAACACAAATGGATACAGTGCGAGCATCGATGTTTTACTGTATATAGGACCCAAGTGTTCAGAGTTGTCAGCGTGCTGCTCAGTGTGTGGAAGAGGAAGAGTGTGTTGGTTGAAACGAACGACCGGTGCAACAATATTTTTTTATCTTCTCAGCATCGAGAAACCAACATGACCCGATGCCAAGATTTTTTGAAACTGGGCACCGGCCACAGCGTTAAGCACCGGTGCTTGAACACTCTCTCCTTCCTTGGCACCGGCAAAAGCCCACATTGTGGCCGGTCTAAGAGGCTAAAAAATTGATAAATTATAAAACTTTCAAGCAAAAAAATCTAGTCATTGAGTTTTATAGGGTTAGAAAGATATAATATTATAGGCGTGTTTGGATGAGGAGCCTACAAGAAGCTAGGCCAACCTTTAGTGGTTGACCGTGATCATAAGGATCGTTTGTATCTTGGCCCTGACTTCGCTTGGCCCGTTTCTCGTGCCCACAAGTGCTTCCCTTCCTTTCTCACGTCTTATTTCGTGTCTTTGCAGGGCGTAGAAGAATACGAGAGATTTCTGAAATGCACGGGTACACTTGCCAGGTGTAAGGTTTTGATGGTAAAATTTGTGGAGATACAGCATGGCTTTCAGCCAGCTATGCTACATCTTCTCCGAAAATGTGCTGGCATACGAAGGCTTGTGGTGCAGCTGAGTGACAGTATGGTACGTACATGCATTCCAATAAAAAAAAAGTCTCTCCTCTTGTAGCTTCTTAAGATTGTAAGTCATTCTAGCTTCTTAAGATTCACAGTAAAAGCTATGTGTCTAAAAGTTAGAACAACTTACCCTTAAGAATGGAGGGAGTATAAAATATGGTTTGCTTAGAGGTAGCTACCAATATTTACTTCAAGTTAGTAGTCTTTTCAAAATTTTAAAATACATTTTAATTCCTTTCCTCAGGATGGCTACCCCTACCCGTGCAAGGTGTCATCGAGATGTCTATATAGCTGACTAGAGAACTGCAAGGCACATAATGTTATGTTGGATTCACTTGAAGTTGTAATAACCGACAATGGATATGTTGACCATAAAGCTGAGGCTATTGTGCCGATGCAGCACAAGATTTCACAAAAAGGTGGCTATTACCGTCTTGCATAGTGGACAAACAGACGATCTCCGATCTCCGCAACAAGATTTTTAGTATTTGTCCTCTAAACTGTTCAGCTGGTATTAAAGCCGGCTGATAAATCGGTTGAAACTATTTTGTTGTGAGAGAAAAACACTGTAGATTCCATTTGATAAGCCACAAGCCAACAGGCAACTAAAATCACCGTACGGACTGTCCACGTGAGCTGACTTTATGTTTTTACCAAGCTGTGGTCCCGTGAATCCGATTTATTTGCCTAATCGGAAGCAATAAACTTTTTTTATTAGAACACGATGTGCTTCTGAACCCATAATAAGTATATATATTGTATTTTTTCTTTGAAGAAAAGAGAGTTTCATTGATTACTCAGAAACATGGTTATCATATTTTCAAGTAGTAATCTGCTGACTGCTATGTTTTGGCTTTTCACAGACATAAATGTATTCTAGAGGACGCCTTCGGAAGATGGTCTCTATCAATGATTCTTAACGGTGTTGGTCCTGCGTACGCCACCAAAAATGGTGTTGCCAGTCCTGTCTCTGAAAATAAAAAAGAAATCTAGCTGGATCTCGTATGCCACAAAAAATGGGCCGCGTTCGCTTCGCTGAAAAAACGAGTTAAAACACTGTTCCGGCTGATTTGTTATGAGAGAAAAATACTGTTCTGGCTAAAAAAACAAGTTGAAAAGTACGGATTATAAGACAAGCGAACATGCCGTATTTACTCCGCCTCCGAAAATAATAATTAAAAAAAACTAGCTTGAGCTTGAGCACTAGAAAATTAAAAAAAAATAAAAAAACATCCAGCTCTGCTCTGGGGTCTAGCTTCCGCCATCACAACCACCGCTCCTCGTGGACTTCGGTGAATCCGATTTATTTGCCTAATTGGAAGCAACAACTGTTTTTTATTAGAACATGATGTGCTTCTGGTCAGTATATTGCATTTTTCTTTTTGAAGAAAAGACTGTTCCATCTATTACTCAGAAACATGATTATTATAATTTTATAAGCAGTAATCTGCTCACTACTACCTTCACAAACAGACATAAATGCTTTCTAGAGGACGCCTTTATTATCGATTCTTAATAGAGACGGTCCTGCATACACCACCAAAAATGGTGTTGCTAGCTAGTCTCGTCTCATCATCATCATCATCATTATCATTATCATCATCATCATCATCATCATCATCATCATCATCATCATCATCATCTAGCTGACGTGACCAAAAATGATGTTTCCACTCTTGCCTCTAAAGATTAAAAAAATCTATAGCCTGTTCATTTGGCTTGTGCTTGTCGTATACGATCGTAAATTTTCAGCCGGAACAATATTTTTCTCTCACACAAACCAGCTAGCAGTACTTCTTCACGAACCAGCAATGATACGAACCAGCCAACCGAACAGGCTGCTAGTTGGAGATCGTACGCCACCAAAAATGGTGTTTCCCCTCCCGCCTCTTAAAATCTAAAAAAAATCGGAGCTTCTGCGGTTCCTGCTTCTAGCCCTGTTTGGTTCACCTTATGGCCTTGTTTGTTTCCGTGTTTGTGGCGCTTAAACGCGAGACACCAGAGAAAACCCCGCCAAACGTCATGTGATTTTCATGCGTTGGTCGGTCGCGTGTAACCGAAGAAGTGGGAAAATGAACTGCGGAGGCTTAAATCGCAAATTACCGGATTCAAGCCGCGTTCGGTTTATCGCGGTCACGATTTTGCCGGTCATCGTTCCAAACAGGATGTCCACCGCGCGGTGCGGTACGCCATTTGCGATGGGAGAGCTGCGGTACCAAAAATCATGATCGCAGTTCAAGCCCCGCAGTACGTTGCCTGAGGTGGTGAAAAAATCACATGTATTTAGCGCGATTACCGCGTGCTCGCACAGGGAATCCACTTTTAAGGGCAGTCCCAATGGTAGAAACTACGCACGGTTTCCATAGTAGCCACATGAGCAAGAAACTATACGTAGAAACTACCCCTACCCCCACACAGTGGAGGGGTCTTCCTATAATAAATGTTGTTTTCCCCCTCTTTCTCTCTCCTAGCACCATCTTCTTCCCCCGACCGGACTCCCCGAGCAAGAAGAAGCACAACAGGTGAGAGGAGGAGGGGGCAGTGGAGGTCGCAGGGGCGAACAACATGAGCGGGCGTGGCGGTGTGCGCGAGCGGGTCCGGCGGGCTTGGCCGAGTGGGGCGGGCTTGGCCGGCGAGGGAGGTCGCGCAGTGGCTGGCAAGAGAGCTCGTGCGGCGGCTGACGAGCGGGCGGGCGGACGAGGACACGCTGCGGCCGGTGAGCCAGCACGTGAGGTTTCCAGCGGGCAGCCGTGCGCGGCAACACAGGCAAGCTCGCAGCTGCGCGGGCGAGCGTGCATCGCGGTCCCCACCTGTAGAAACCGATGGTTTCCTCCCAACGTAGAAATTGCAGTTTCTTCCTCCCTCAGTTCAAGAGCCGATGTCGTTTCTCTAAGAGGAAACGGTTTCCTCAAATTTTTCTCTCTTTCCTCATTAATTAGGTTGTCATGTCAGCGTTTTGCTTAAGTGACATCTTAATTAATAGAGATAGAGACCATCATTAATTCTACATTGGGATCGCCCTTAAAGCGGTTCCAAACAGGCCTCCTGTTATCACCACCACCGCTCCTCCTGGACTACATATCCTATTTTTTAAAACAAATAGGGAGTTAGGACTGACAATTAATTATTTTGAATAGGGAGGAGATTGCAGGTGAATTCCCCAAAATAGAAGGGTCCTTTTGCAAGAGAGGCGCTGTTGCCGGCGCCTTGGCAGCCACGTGTCAATTGTCAAGTGGTCCGTGGTCATGGCAGCTAGTTTTTTTTTTTTGAGGGGAACATGGCAGCTAGTCAAGGTGAGCGGCCCACGCATCACAGAGAGCAAGCGGGGTGATGGTGTGGGGCTGTTTTTCGCATGGGCCGAGGCGACAGTATGCGCTGTTGGGCTGACTGTGTTGCGAGTAGAATTTAGTCTAATCCAATCCGTTTTGATGCACAACAGGTCGATATTTTCTTAGTGGCAATTCTCAATATTTTCTTCTGTCTATAACCATTTTACTACTGCACTGTTAATTTCTTTGATTGTACAAATCAAACCAGGTGTGTGGGAATGTACACATTTAGAGTAGCAATTTAAAATATGATTATGACTACTACTACTACGGCTAACACCATTTAGAGTAGCAATTTAGAGTAGCATCTTATCTAACAAAAACCCCCAAGCAGACTAGAACAAGAGGCATATTATGTAGCGCTGGAAGGTAGCATCTTCTTACGCTTTTCAAAATCACCTCTTGTTGGGATCGTTGTTTATCTGTGACCCTGCTTGTGTGTGTAGATATGTCTCAGTGCCCACTACATTTTTGTTGAGAAACATCGATGTCCATCATCTGGGAGTAGGGGATCTGATGCAGGTCGCTTCCGATCCAGTGATTTCTCTGTTCATGCGCTAATCTCGTTTGGCTTTGGAGCTCGACATTTCTGTGCTACTGATTATAGGCAAGAAAGGTCAACATAGCACTAATCTAACGCTCCCTCATGATTTGTTGCATACACCGAATACTTTATTTGGGTCTAACTGTTATCTTTGCTCGCTGTTTTTTCACTATCTTTGACATAGCACTAATCTAATGCCCCCTAATGCTTTGTTGCATGCACTGAATACTTTATTTGGGTCTAACTGTTATCGTTGCTCGCTGTTTTTGCACTATCACTCATGCAGTCTGAGGATACCAGGAGCTAGTAGGATTGTTGTAAGGCTCATGTCCGTGCCGTCGTCATCAGCCCGTTCGGCTGGGCTGGCCAGCGCTCTCAGAAAATATGAACAGTGTTTTCAGCCGAAACAATATTTTCCCCTCACAACAATCAGCCGGAACAGTATTTTGGCTTATTTTTCAGTCCTGCCGAACAGGCTACAGGTTCAGGGGAGGCGATCAGGAGCATTTTCATTTTATTGCTTATAAGGTATAGTTTGTCACTTGTCTCGAAGATGTTATGCTGCGCTTGTCCTGAACTTGTATTGTGCTATCATGAAGTATGCCTAGCAGCCCCAAACTCCAAACCATTAGGATCCATGGATCAGACACCAAAAACAATACTTATAGTTGGGGAAATGAAAGTTTATAGTTGGGACAATAAAAATGTTTGGATTCAAATTAATTTGGTTGTAAGGATTTGTGATGAAATGAAGTTTTATAGATGGCCCAAATAACACAATAATTGTGGTCCCGAAAATAAATGCTTGTGGTTTAGGATAGATTTGTTCATAAAGATTGGTAAATCTAACATAGAAAACAAAAATTGTGGTTTGAAATGAAATGTTATGGTTACGGATAATTTTGATCTTAAGGATTTGTGGATCTGATGTTGGAAGCAAATATTTGTGGTTAGAATAATGGCTACAAATAATTTTTGCCTAATGATTTGTGTTAGAACAGTATTTGTGGTTTGAAAAATGTCCTTTTATTGTTGGCAATAAATTCATTGTAAAGATTTGTGCAGTGGACACACGAATATTATGTGTGGTCTTTGCATTGTCTGCACACCCCCTCATGCTTGCCCCCCTCCGGCCTCCACTATCAAGAAGTGCCTCCGCTTGGCCTGAACTTATATTGTGCTACCATTAAGTTTTTATGCTAAGCAACCCAAACTCCAAAACCATAAGGGTTTGTGTTGAAATTGATGATAAATTCATCATAAAGATTTGTGCAGTTGGCACATGAATTATGTGGCTCAAAATTTCAAACAATGAAATTTTATGGCAAAGGATAAATTGGTCATAAGGGTGTGGAATGGACACAGGAAATAATATTTGTGTGAATGTTACTATATTGAGTTTTCTCAAGTAGCTGGTTCAAGAATGATTTTTTTTAACAGTACCAGATTGCTTCTACTATTAAAGTGACTGATTAGAAAACAAATCCGCAAGTTATCAGCATATCTGCTTTCAGTACGCCATTCCGTCTTGTATAGCCATATGTTAGTTGGTATCTCTCACATTATTCTGAATTTGAATTTTGCATGCCATGGCCTGAAAGCAGGGACAAATACCTTTGTAATAATGTAGCACAATTATCTCTGTTCTGCTAGTTTGTGAAGCTGCAACTGCAATGTTGTGCCATTGGGTTTGTAGGCTGTCATCCCCAGCACAACGTTTAAACTCACATTTGCTTTCAACATAAGCACAACATTTCCAAAACATGAAATAGTTCTTGATTTGATCATTAATTCATTTTTGTTATTTGATTTGAAATTCATTGTAGTCTGTTTCGGCTGAGTCTCATGTCTTGGACACCTCCGTAAATGGCAACTGTGAGCATGGGATTGTGATATTCGTTTATATGAAACCTTCTCCATGCTCCTCTCTTGCTCATGTAGTTTTTACTTAGCTATCCATTTAAGTCCACATTTCCAAGAATGTTACTCCTGATTCAGTTAAGATCTTACTAGGTGCGAACAAAAGTGGATCTTGTATTGTTTTTTAACTCCTTGGCAGTTCAACTTATTTACCATATTGCTTTGATCCTTCTGAGTACTGGTGTTAAATAAATCCACCTATGATAATGTAAAGAACATGAGGATTACATTGAGAACTCTGCAAACCTGCTCTGCTCCATATCCTACCGTCATTTCACTGATGCAATTAGCAGATGCATACCAACTCAAGTTTTTGAATTTGTAAAGGTTCTTGTGCTTGTTTTCTTAATATTTGTTCCAATGTGAATATATTTGCCATTGATGACATGCATGGATAGGTGAAGCATCTGTGGATGCTCGACCCCCCGTCTATGGCATTGCAGAGCAATTGCAGTAGTGGTTAGCTATTGTGGTCAACTGATCGGAGGGCTTAGGTGGTATCTCTGTTTTCAAAGCGTAGTCATGGTATACCGGTACATGATGCTGCGCTAGTTTGGCTGCCAGGTCGGGGGATCCACACTCCTAGTCATTAGCTTGCTGTTCATCCTTTGCATCAATGGTTTTTTTGGGTTTGTTTGAAAATAACAAGTGCCTGTGTATTTCACATTCATTCGATTCCCAATCCTGTTGTTATTTTGATTCTTCACATGTGTGCATCATACTTCTTTTGCCTACCACATGATTAATATTCTTGATACATCTGTATATTTCTTAGTTGTTCTTTTATCACCAATCACACAAAATAGGATTTTAGTCTACAAATTAATTATTTCTTCCACTCTAATTTCAGAATTTTCTTCCACATGAGGAATGATGATTTCTTACGCTGGAACGGTCATGGGATTGCATTACTCTATATGTTCCTGCCAGTTGTGAAATTTGGAGGTATCACTTCCTGTTCCATTTTAGAAATTTGGAATGTACATAGAGACAGAATGTTATACTGGTCCTTTTCCTTGACTATAATTTTATTTCAATGAAATTTCTGTGTTAACGTGACATTGTTTTTTCTCATATTATATGGTTTCATATAAATGAGAATTTTGTTGTACCGGCATCATGAATTGCTTTTGATATTAAGGATGTTTCTAGAATCACGAATGTTACAATCATTAGTGATGGAACAAACTTTTACAGATGATCCAACTAACATAACAATTATGATGCATTTGCTTATCATCCTTGCGGCATGGATTTGGAAACATAGAAAAGGCTATGTTTTTTAATGGGGTTCGCCTGATGTGCTTCCCATTCACAATTAGCTAGAGAGGAAGCAAACCTCTAGGTTTGGCCTGTGCTAGGGCATTAGCACAGCTTGACATGAATTCATTGTAGTGGATTGCAGGTTCAGTTAGCCTTTTTGTTCTTTCAGGGGCGCGTCTGTAACTTGGAGAGTTTGCTGTCTGTTGTATTTCTATGACTTTCATCCCCTTAATGCAGTGATGCACAGCTCCTGCATATTCAAGAAACAATTTAAATCACTGCAATCTTCCATTTTCAACCTATACTTATTCATTTAGTCTATCCAATTTAAATCACTGCATTTTCATACGTCATGGCACTGCTAAATCGTTTTGGAAGAAATAGAGTTGGTGCATTTCCTTGTTTACACTGCTGTGAGTTTATTTTTCCCTCAACCGTGTCATATGATGTAATTGCTTTTTTTGTGTGTGTCGCATATCTTAGCTTTTAATCTAAGACTCACATATATGTTGTTTGTAAAATCTTGCTTGCTTGATGTAGCCTATGGGTGTTAAAATCAGTTGTACAGGTGGATCTTTAAGCTGTACTACTGTTTAAATTTTACACATTAATTGTCATCTATTCCCATTACAGCAAAGGAACTGCTTGAAGGGCACAGGCTGGAATGTTTCTGAATCAGAGACCAAACAAGAGGATGGGCAGCACTTCTTCATGCTTCTCTTGAAGCTGTGTTTCAACAACATAGTGCTGTGCTGAAATATATCAGAGGAGGTTTTATTTCTCACAGGCTATTTGTTAAAAAATAGTCATGCTTTTTTATAGTTCACTAGTTGCACAAATGATAAAGAAATTTTCGATGATATATTCTGTGTTTGGAAACTAATTCGGTGTGAGATTTGCATGAATGTTGCCACTTGGTACATTCCTAGTATTTTGGTTCTAATAATGGGTTTCATACTTTTATTACCCTATACATGTTTGTTTGGTTTCTCTGACTTTAACAAAGAGATTATAATCTCCAATTGTTTTTTTTTCACTTTTTCAGAGGTTTAAAGTAGCCATCAATGGGCTTGCTGATGCCGGAAGTTCTGTGATTGAAAGTGATGGAGTGGACGATGTTTGTATCTCTGTTAACCCATCCCTGAGTAAAGTGATCAATTGCAATGCAACTTTCAATAATGGATTACCTTTAGTCAGTAGCAGTGTACTCTATGCAAAGGCATCGAAACTGCTGCATGTTAGTTTCACCTTACAGTTAGAATTTGTTGGAGAAACACTAAAATGTATCTCCCATGCGTCCACCCCATTAGTATTTTCATTGCAGGCATGGTGCTATGCTAAAATTGATTTGTCTGATTGAACATTGTAGTCTGAGAATTTTCAGACGATGTTGATCTCATCCTTGTCCTGTTTATGCAGCCAGGAACGAGCAGAAAGAGAGCAGTACCTGAGTGTTGAACTGGTGTCCCTTCTTCCCTTCATGGCTCTAAAGTTGAGTATTTTGTGGTTTATCCAGGAAGCCATTTTATTGTAGACTATTTTTAGAAGAAAACATTTTATTGTAGACTATCAGGCTATCTCTTCTATTTTGGTTCTCAAGTGTCAGCAACTAGATATGTTGGGCAAAGCATATTAGCTGTAGACTGTTTGATAAACAATTGATGGTTAAACAATTAGCTATCACCATAAATATTCATTTCTAGAAACAGATACTAGGATTGTTCCAGTAAACAGGTGGTCATAGGATAGTTACCTTAATTTGGTAACTATGTTTATCTTTAACCATTTTCTAGAGTATCTGTAATTTAATATAGCCTATAGCTATTTGAGATGCAAGCAAACATGTAACCATAAATATTCATTTCAAAACTAAACTATTGTTTCCTCTAAGATCAGCAAATCCGTATGCATGGCTTACTCTGTTATTAATCATGAAATTCTTTTTTAATGTTTTCTTTTGTTCCGGTTCTTTTGACAGGTGTCGGCAGCCATTAGAGGGGCGAGAGAAGAGTGGGATGTATTAGTTTTGTTTTTTTTTCTTTCTGATAAAAAAGTAATATAATTTGGCCTTTGAGTTGTTGGGACCCAGTATTTGTGATTCCAATGAAGGTTATTTAGCTGCCATAAATTGTATTGTGATTTTGTGGAATAACTCAGACGGAGACAAAACCATGTGTATTCAAACTACAAAGTGTATTTCAATCTCCTTTGGTGATTCATTTACCTCAAAAATTATGTTCTTGGCGACTTTTTTTGTTGCCTCACCTATTTCAGTATAAAATAAAATCTACCTTCCAAAAATAAGAAAACAATACACGTAGACGTTCACCCATAAAAAAAATCACCACCCGGCAAAAAGAAAACTGACCACGAGATGAAGAAAAAAAGGGAAAAAAATCGGTTAAAGAAAAAGGAAAAAAAAATCAGCCGCAAGAAGGTAAAAATTGGCCAACTAAAAATGAGAGAAGAAAAATCGGCCAACAAAAAATGAGAAAAAAAAAACGGCAGCAAGAGCAGGCCACGTGAATGAAGTAGAAAGAAAAATGGAAAAACTCTTCTGTTCGGGCGAAACGTCGCGCAGGCGTGGGGACTCGGGTACCGAATAATATTCAGCACTGGGGAGTAACTAGCGCAGTTATATATATATACTCCCTTCGTAATTAGAAGTCGTTCTGCAGTTGGAATGGAGTTGACGAAAAGATGTCGTTCTGCCGCATGAACACAGCTTTGGACGCCGCTGCCCCTCGCGCTTGGCCTCCCGCGCCGCGCGAGTTATTAGCGCCGCGCTCGATGCATGCGCGATTGGCCTCCCATCCGCGCGAGTTATTAGCGCCGCTACTCCCATCCACTCGACGCACGCCCTCCTATCCGCTCGACGCACGCCGCACGCCCTCACCGCACGCCACTGGCCGCTCGCCCTCGCCCTTGCCGCACACCGCTGCCCGGTAGCCCTAGCCGCCGCCGCACGCCGCTAGCCGCTCGCCCTTGCTGCAGTAGAAGATGAAGTCCGTGCCGGACTCCATGGATGCATCCTCGGCGGACTCGACGTCAGCGTTGGCGCCGGACTCCATGAAGATGACGACGGAAGACGGCCTCGAGCAGGAGATGGAGCTCGCGCCGGACTCCATGGAGATGATGACGGAAGACGGCGTCGAGCAGGAGATGGAGATGGCGTCAGACTCCATCATGTCGGAATCGCTGGAGGCAGAGAAGGTCGTCTCGCCGGCGTCGCTAGAGCTCGCGCCGGACTCCATGGAGATGGTGCCGGATTCCTTGCCGCCGGGCGCGTTTGTATGAGGTCGCTGTCATCTCGTCCATAAGGACCGCAAAGCATGGAACCGTGCGCACTCGCGGTTCTATCCATGCCCTCGCTGTGGTCTCGTCCACGCGGACTACCTAATCGACGCCATGCTCGGCCGCAGCAAGTTGGACTGTGAGCTTTTCATGCAGCGTTACAAGGACTTGCTGCTGACAAAGGACGACGCCAAAGCATCGGTAAGAAGCATGTTCATAATGCTATCAGGCACGACATGTTCATAATACTACCAGGGACGGCATGTTCTAGATAAATAATGCTAAACTGTTACAAGAATGCCTCTACTACTAATTATAGCATCAATCTAATTTTTTCATGCAGCAAGAGTAGCCTCTGGCTTCATGTAGCAATGATGGATCACAAGGGATACAAGATGACAGCCGATCTTCTCTTTCTAATGTTTCTTTTTTCATGTGAGGTATCTTGAACTTGTTGTAACCTTTCGCTTTCATAGCTTCCATCAAGACACCTTGTAGTGTTAGAAACATTCGATTTGCAAGGCGTGGCGAGTACTCCAAAAATGCCTACAAATAGGGCTGAAAACGGCCAGAAACGATCGGTAGGAGGTCAAATCATTTTTCAGTTTCATATTATTTTAGCGAAAACGAAATCGATACGATAATATCGGAAGCGAGAACGGTATCGATATTCCGGTAAATTCGGAAACAAATTTATTCGATCGAAAGTGCATCGATAACGATCGAAAATCATAAAAGCGATATCTAAAGTACAATAAATACACCATTGTGCACAGCGTGACATCACGGACTTAATACAATAATACTTAGGTCTCACAAGCACACAAATAACACAAGTGTGGTCACACAAGCTCACAAACTCAAAAGTACCAGTATACTAGTGACTGAAATACCAAACCAAGGTCTTAGTTCGACACTCCCGACAGTTGAACTTAACAAAGGATAGGACGTAGAATCTAGAATGGATGCTAGAAATATGATTATTGATAGAATGGTAGTTCTTCACTGTAGGCTATAGCTGAACCTTCGGCATGTCATCATCATCTCCAAGGACATAATCACCACCAATTTCTGAGAATTCATCCTTCAAATTATAATAGAAATAACATGTCAGTACTTCAAATGAATTATATTGTATTGCAGTACATATAAATATAATTGTACCTCGATAAGTAGACTGTTCTTAATGGCTTCAAGAACCTCAAGATCACTAGGCAAAGAAGAAATATTCTTAGAACCTGCAAATTAGAAGGTGGCTACATGAGTAGAAAGATAATCAACACATTGTTAATACAAAGCAACAGATCAGTTTACACTTTACCTCTTTTAGCTGCAGTTATCCAATCCTTAGTGCAAACAAGTGCTTGTACCATGTCTGGATCAAGGCTGCTTCGATATGGGTCGACCACACGTCCACCGGCACTAAATGCATATTCAGAAGCCACGGTTGACACTTGCATTGCCAACACATCACGTGCAATCATGGAGAGGACAGGATATTCATCCTTCTGATTTTTCCACCATGCTAAAATATCAAAGGTATTATTGTTGGCTTTAGAAACTTTAAATTGTGGTTCTGCTAAGTACCTCTTCAATTCACTTATTCCTTCATCATTACCACCCACGTCACTTTCATAAAGGAATGAATCAAGCTCATCATCCGCACTATCCATAAACTGATCTATAGCTGAAGTTGATGAAACAACTGTTGTACTCTTGGAAGAAGGTGCGGAAGAAACATAGCAATGAAACATGTTCCTTAGAACACCATTGAATTTATCAAGTTCAGCTTGATAGGAATTTCTATATAATTTTCTCAGGTAAAATTCTACGATTCTTCTCTTGAACCTAGGATCAAGCACATTTGCAACAGCAAGAGCAACATTTGACTTCTTCCAATACTTGTCAAACTTGACACTCATAGCATTTGCCATTTGGCAAAGAGTAGCATCATTACTATTGCACCAATCAGTTAGATATAACTTAATCTCACAAAAACCTCTGAAAAACATGTTTGTTGTTGGATATTGAGTACCAGAAAATATCTCAGTGAGGTCAAAGAATTTTTTCAAGAAAGGAATCAGAACCCGTGCCTTTTCCCATTCCTGACTTGAAGGAGCAATACACTCATACCTGCGGCGGTCGATGGAAGTGAGCCTCTCAAGTGCAAGCTTATAATAAAGAGCATCCCTCAACATGAGATATGTAGAATTCCATCTCGTAGAAACATCAAGTGAGAGAGAAGGCTTTGTATCTAGTCCACATTCAATAGCACATTTCAGGAACTCCTCCCACTGAACCGTAGATCCCTTAACAGCAACTACAAAGGATCTAATCTTTTCAGTTGCAGAGCCAATCACACGCATACCATCTTTAACAACCAAATTAAGGATGTGATTGGCATACCTCACATGAAAAAACAGCCCATCACATACTAAAGGACTATGCCTCTTCAGTTCTACAATGACATCCTTAACTGCTACTTCATTTGCCGCTGCATTATCTAAACTTAGAGAGAACATCTTCTTTTCCACATACCACTTCAAAAGAGAAGAACAAAGTGTATAAGACAACCTCTCACCAGTATGTCGCCCTTCAACATGGAAGAAATTGATGATCCTCTTCTGAATTTTCCAATCATCATCAACCCAATGAAGAGTAACACACATATAACCCTTGTTCTGGTTGGATGTCCACATATCCATAGTTGCACTAAAGCGACTTTGAACAGTTTTGAAGTATGCATACAACTTATCCTTTTCAGCCAAATAATATTCCATTATTTCCTTTCTAACCGTGACACGAGACTTTAGAGGATAATGTGGACGCATTGATTTGACCCACTCTGGGAAATATTCATGCTCAACCATATTAAAAGGGTACTCGTGAACTATCATAGCCTCATAGAACTTTCTCAAGCTAGCTTCTTGGTCATACTTGTAAGGTTGGACAACTGCGATGCCAGTATCTTTATCAGTTTTTGTTGTAAGCTGTTGTTGCCCTTTCTTAATGCTGTGATAATTAGCGAGATGGGTCCAAAAGCCAGTTGTTCCAAATCTGCTCTCAGCTCTGTGTTTGCTGGTCTTGTTTACACAACCTTTGACATTGTACTTAGCCCAAAGCTGATTTTCCTCCTTGCCATTCACCTTCACTGTTACTGTGTACTTGGTGAAGTATTGCCACACTTCAGATGTGCTTTTCTTTGCCCTTTTGCCGGCAGGTTCATTTCCATCCTCGCCGTCGCTGCCTGCATCCACGTCGATTGGTTCAACACCATCTGTTTCAGTGCCGCCAGTACCACCACTTGGCACTAGCATTCTCTCAGATGAAGGTGCTGCTGCAGGTGTTACAGAAGAAGTAGATATGCCAAGATTCTGGCTTGCGCTTTCACTTGCAGCTGGCCTTGCACGATTATGGTATCCTATCACAAATAATGAAGTGCATGCGTTCTCATATATACACAGTGAAATAATGCATCGGTAATATATACAAATAAATCACAAAAAAATGTATATATACAAAAAAATGGAACTCTAAAATATATACAAATAAATCTATATTACAGCCTACGGTCCTACACTTACACAAAAAATAAATCAGTGAATGAGTGATACATGGCATAAGATTAGATGAGCTTTACCAGACGAAGTTGTGGCCGCGAGTTCGACAGGAAGTCGTGCCTCCATCACTCGCACTCGGGGGCCTCGATCGCTGTGTTGGACTTGGATCCGTATCTCCAGCCGGTGCCATCTTCGCCTTAGATGTCGCCGCCGGGCGGCGGCCGCCTGATGAAGGAGAAGGACGAGGACGATCAGGTATCTAACAACGTGAGTACGTGATGGACTAGAAGCCCCCAGGAAGCTAGCACCTAGACCCAACAGTGTGGAGGCGCTGACACGAAGTCGCGGGGAGGTGCGGAGGACACCGTGGAATGGCGTCTGCCGTGCTGGAGTCGAAGACTAGCAGATTGGTGATGGAGGCGGCTAGGGCTAGGTTTACGTGTTGTGTTGGTGTCGATCGTGATTTGTGATCGTGACTCGTCAGGGTGAAGACGTACGTGAGAATGTGAGATGGAGATGCGGCAGCGGCAGCCAGCAAGTGCCTCATAAGGCCTAGGGTGCTCGGCAGGCTTGGCCAATGGGCCTGGCCTGGGATGCTACGCACTATGCCATCCTGGGCTCCTTCTGGTCTATGAAATTCTGCATGATCGGTAATTATCGACGATATATTACCGAATGCATACGGTATTTCTCGAAAACGACCGGAAGAGTGCTGGATCGTTTTCGTTTTCATTATCGGATTTTTTTACCGTTCTCGTTTCCATTTCGTCGGTTACCGTCGCTGTTTTCGTTTAAGGAGAAAAATTGGTGATTTCTCGAAAACGATTTCCGATAATCGAGAATTACCGTTTTCGTTTTCAGCCCTACCTACATAACAATTGTGTAAGAAATGAATGAATGAGCAAATTTGTTGTTCAAAAAAACATTGAAACATGTGTTGATCAAATTACCTCTTGCACAGTTGGAACTAGAGCCTATATTGTTTTTGCATTCTTCTTATATTGAATTGCTTGTATAGCTCGAAAAAAACCCTAGTCAAGAATGTTGAAATCTGGAGAGTTTGGTGGTTGACAAATTAGGCGAATATCGAATCCTCCTAGCTTAGCGGCCTCACAAAAATCCGGATCATCCAATTTCAAATGAGAGGGTGCATTATCCTGTTGAATGGAGATCGGTTTACCCACATCTTCTCTTGGCCATTTGGCTCTAATAATCGGCAACACTTGGTTGATCATGAAATCTCTAATCACGTCTCTTGTGATCGATGTAATGGGCTTCATAACCAAGTCTCCACGGACACGGCCGGTTCTCTCATTACCTCTCATAATTGTAGTGTCATTCTTGCCTAGTTTCCCATTGTTGCTCCTAGCCAACAAAGCTTGATAAACTTGTTTTCGGAGGTGTTCAGACATTTCTTTCCTTCAGTGGGGTCGTTGAACTTGTTCTTCCACGGTGGGGTTCTCCACAACATGTTCTGTTAAAAAAAACAAACATTAGTTCCGGCAGCATTTTGTCCACAATGTTCTATTTATAGCAAAAAAAACAAGAACAATCATGCAACTTACAGACGGCATGTTCTAGCTATAGGGTAAAAACAAGCACGTTTATTGTTATGCTTGGCCACTGCAAGTTGTAATTATAGAGAAAAAAACAAGCACATTCATGCAATAGTTACTACTTGGACATGGCATGTTCTAGCTATAAGAAAAAAAAACTCATTTGTAAACCTTACCGGGCAAATTTTGTAGAAAATCTAAATCAACCCGTACAAATCAAACTGAGGAAGGAAAATAATTTACATGCGGATGCTGTGAATATCAAAAAAGGATATAAAAAATGAGTAAGAATCAGCACATTACCATTGTTGTTTTGGTCCTCCAGTACAGGCTCGTTGAGATTGAAGGGGAGATTGCCGTCGCCATCTTCCTCTATACGCACGTTCAGATCAAAGCCATGGAAGACATCAGCCATTGCGCCGTACGGTTTGCTGTGGAAGGAGTAGAAAAGAAGAGGCTAATCCATGCCTAGAGGAACAAGTGAACAACAAGAGCTAGCAACGAGGCGTTTTAATACTGCAGGCACTCGAACCGTCGGACTGCTGAGCGGTGAGCGCCAAAAGAACGAAAATATCGCGCCTAAACGCGCCCAAGCGAAACAAACGAACTCCTTAAGCCTACACACGCGCCAACGAAAAAAATAGCGCGGTAGATGGTACACAAACTCGCCTAAACGCGAGTGAAAGCAGCGAGCCAACGAGCGTGCACAGCGCCATGCAAATTCCTCATGCAAAATCCACACGTACAGGTAAAAAAGCCAACGAAAAAATAGCGCGGTAGATGGTACACAAACACTACTAAACGCGAGCGAAAGCAGCGAGCCAGCGAGCGCATGCAGCGAGCCAGCGAGCGTGCACAGCGCCATGCAAATTCCTCATGCAAAATCCAGTACAGGTAAAAAAAATAGCGCGGCTGAGGGTTTGAACGCTGCACCTCTAGCCTTGGGTGGCGGAAAGCTTACCACTCGGACTACGAAGTAATGCTGTATAGGTGACACCCGCAGACCTATTTAATAAGGGCAAAGAAGGAAAACTTCCCCCTAATTAATCACTCCTTGGTATGCACAATGCTGTCTAAAACGACTTCTAATCACTCCTTGGTATGCACACACACGACAGCGTGATACTTGTGTAGTATTGACTGATATTGAACGTGGTTCATTAGTACTCAGTATTTTTTTCAGATCAGTTTTGACTTATAGTGTAGAATAATATATTCTATCTAGGGATTTAGTTGCGCATCCGCTAGTGGATAAGTGGGTGTAGATACACACCCACCCATAAGGCCCGCCCTCAGTCACTAAACCGGCGACGCCTCATACCCACGCGACTCCCCTCATCCACTCGCGCCCCCGCCCGTGACCCCGACCCGACCCCGCGCCCTTCCCTCACCTCCGACCCCACGCCCTCCCTCACCTCCGACCCTGAGCATCCCCTACAACTGGCGGCACGCGACCTCCTCCACTAGGCGCTGGCTCCTCCACCCGGGCGCGCCTCCTCCACCCGTGGAGGCGCGCTCCTCTCCCCGAAGTCCGACGCCAGCGCGGCCTCCTCTACCCGGGCGCGCCTCCTCCACCTGGCGCGGCTCCTCCACCCCGACGCGCCTCCTCCACCTCAACGGCGGCCATGACGGCCTTCCCGTGGTGGATCCATGGAGCACTGCCCTTCCCGTGGTGGAATCATGGAGCACGACGCAGATCCAGCGGCGTGGTGGTCTCCTCCACCGGTGTGGTGGCCTCCTCCACCCAGCAAGCGACGGTGCCCTCCCCATCTCCTCTCCCTCCCCCACGGCTGGCAGATTGTCGGTCCTAATCGGATGACTAACCACAATTAGTCGGTCCTAATCGCGACTAACTACTCTTCATCCTGCGGTAGCTGCTGGGTGCGCAGCTGCACCCACTATATTTTGCAGGGTGCGCAGCTAAACCCCGTTGCACGCCAATACTTTTGATATATATATATATTCTAACTAGAAGTTCTATAAATTTATTAGCAGGAAGACATGTTTGATTTTTAGAGCTTCCCGATGGCATTTGTAAGTATTGTTTCATTGAATGAATAAAGACAATGCTCCACTCAAAAAGAAAGAAAGAAAGAGAAATTGGCTTTTTATTGTCACACAGAAACAAGCATCACAAAAATTATATGCAAGAATCAAACATACTTTACAAAGTTTAAGTTGGGAAAACTTTTCTAAAACCAATTTTTTCATTGTTATCGAGACAGGCAACAACTAACTGATGTTGGGCAAATTTTATATGAACTCTAAATCATTAGTTTTATTTAGTGTTTTATATTTACTAACAAAATAGAAAAATTTAAGGTGTGAGACAGTGCGTGAAAACTCAGGTCCTTAGCATAGCGGGGACATAGGACAGACATGGCAAACGGGAAGTCATCAAGGATAGAGTAGGTCGGCGGGCAAGTGTCAAAAGCACGTGCTGTAACGAAGGTGACATATTCCCTCCGTCTCAAGATAAACACGTGTCTGTCTTTATGAAGAGTCGAAACTTTTAAAATTTTTCTAAATATATATTCGAAAAAATACTGAAATTATAGTGCACAATAAGTATAATTATATTGAGCATGAAATATTCTTTTATAATAAACTTATTTGAAGATATAAATATTAATATTATTTTCTATATTTTTAGTTAAACTTAGAAAAAAATGACTTCTCGAAAAGCGAGATATGCTTCTATTTTGGGATGAATTGAGTGAGGTCAAAGACAACCTGCTAGCCTGGCCACACGATAAAGATCTAGCAGCTCTCATCGGTTGCCAAAGAGAAATAGAAATGAAAACAGCAAAAAAAAAAAAAAACTAACATGGAAGGGATCTCCATTTTTTTACTCAGAATTTCGAATTTCGTTGGGGGCTGAGAAAGAGAGCCCGGGGGTTTCGCAACGGCCAACTGGCTTATATAAGTTGAACTACGGCTATACGGCGACGGTTATTTAGTCAGCAACAACAGCAAGGGGGAAATAAAATCCCCGACCCTTTCTTGTTTCGGCAAATTTAAATCGCCCCCCTTACCCCCAAACTCCCCTGTGATTCTTCCGATTTACCCCTAACCAGAACCATGGCGGACGACGATCTCGCCACCCAAGGCGCGACTTCGCCGGGAGGTGGCGCGAGCGGGACAGACAGGGCGCCCCGTCGCGTGGTGGATCGACTCCCCGCCGAGCAAGGCGAGAGGATCGCCGCGCTCGTCCGGGAACTGCACGGCGGGCGCAACCACGTCGCCGTCGATGCCTCCGCCGCGAGCTACGCGGGGCTGGACAGCGGGCTCCGTCGCGTGGCGGATCTACTCCCCGCCGAGGAAGGCGAGAGGTTCGCCGCGCTCTTCCGCGAATTACGCGGCGGCCCCAACCACGTCGCCGTGGAGTTCTCCGCCGCCTCCTACGCGGGGCTGTACAACGGAACCGCGGCTCATGACCCCGTGGTCGGGATCCCCGCCGAGCTCAACTCAGCTTCGGCCCCTGTCGTTCCGAGCTCCGCGGGGACGGTCTACTACACCGTGGCGCAAGACGGCCCCGGCAGCAAATCGAAGGAGGGCGAGGAGGAGGAGGGCGAGGGGGACGGGATAGATCGCCTCACCGACCTCCCCAACGACGTCCTCTCCGACATCGTTGGACGTCTCCCGCTCGTGGAGGCTGTTCGTACCCGCGTTCTGTCACGTCGCTGGCGCATCCTTCCGACCTGGCGACCGCGCCGATCGCTCGCCGCTGCGCTATTTGCTGACACGGAGAATGCCGACAGCGACGGCGACGAGGACGCCATCACAAGCGGCGTCGCTCTCCACCAGGCGGATCGATTCAGCGAGTTACCGGACCACGTCATCTGCTCGATACTCTGCCGTGTGCCTCTGGTCGAGGCCATCAGGACATGTGTGCTGGGGCGCCGTTGGCGCGAGGTATGGACATGGTTACCCTGTCTCAATTTTGATGACATGGCCGTGGGAGATGCTGGCGTCACGAGCTTCCTCAATTTTGTCGACGAAGTGCTCGCGAGGTGCTCGGACATGAAGGTCCAGCGATTCATGCTGAGGGTAACCAACCCCGACAACGTCGACGGCGCTCGGCTCGCGGCATGGAGTGCCCATGCCGCGGAGCGCGTCAGCGGTCGTGTCATGTTCAAGCTGGATCTCGGAGCGGACTTCTTGCAAGGTGAAACAGTGTTTGAGATGCCAAATCAGGCACTGGCGGACTCTTTCAGTGTCTCCATATCACATCCCGAGGAGATCGCGTTCATGGTGCGCCTCACCGCCAATGGTCAGTTTGCTCTATTGACTCGCCTGGTTCTCGTTGGGACAAGGTTCAGAGCTGACGGCGGGAGGTCAATTAGTGACGTTGTGTCCCATGACTGCCCCTGCTTAATAGCCTCCGGCTGGAGGACGTGAGAGGTGTCTTCTGGCTTCGCCTTAGCTCATCTTCCTTGATAGAGCTGACAGCCATGTTCGTGAGTGATCTGACAGAAGTGAAGCTTGAAACACCAAAACTGAACCACGTCCACTTTGCGTACTCCTTTGTTGGCAAAGAAGCCACAACACTATCGGTCTTTAAGCACCAACTTACGGAAGTCGTCTGGAATGACACTTGGCCTGTTCACAGTGACCTTGGAACAGCTGTGAGCCTTGAAAAGCTCACGGTCCATCGCCAGAACAACTCACAGAACCTGAAGAGGATCATTTCCCAGTTCAGATTAAGAAGTGTGAAGACCCTTTGTGTTAGTGTTTCAACGGATGAGGTAATTACATCTGAGAAGGCTGATCACTAGTCGTTTAGTTGTGCGTGTTTGTTCTGTGGGAGCTGACATACCTCTTTATGTTTGTTGGTGGGCTTATTCGCAGGACATTGAGGAAGTGAAGACTGAGGTTCACTCTATGAGGAAACCGCGACACTGTAAGCTTGTGATTCAGATGTCCGAGAATGAAGATTGATATGCTCCAAGAGGACTGGTGAGGTAATTACATCTGAATATGTAGGCTAACTATTAGTTCTTTAATTGTGCTTTGTGTGTTCTGTGGGAGCTGACATTCTTTAATTGCGCTTTGTGTGTTCTGTGGGAGCTGACATAGCTCTTTATGTTTGCTTGTGATCTTTCAGCAGGGTATTCAGGAGGTGTTTGTATCCGGCGAACAAAACCCTGTCAGGGTTTCTGTAGAGATGTTTCAGCAGCACTTCTAGTTTTGACACATTGTTTTTGTAGCAACAATAGGAAATGCATTTGTTGGTAGGAAATGAGAAATGCTTCTTGTCGAACTGTTTTCTGGGAAGACATGGATTCAGTGCATCTGTGTCTCAAAGTGCTTCAGATATACACGACTGTTCTGTATTTTTTGGAATCATACTGTGAAGCAAAACCAATGAAACAAATTGGAATGAAACCGGATTTTGCTGCTCTGTGTGTAATGCAACTGTGTATTATGGGCATTATATTGCTCACCGCGAAGAAATCTTGAGAAGAAGAAATCCATTGACTACCGGCAGCCAAGGTCCCAGGCTCCCAGTAGTAATTCAGAGTAATTTTTTCACACATAGACACAGAGTAATTCACTGCACATACTGAGGTCGGTTCCTGATCCATGGAACAGATAATCTCCACAGGTCATATGCCGCCAATTCTGATCATTGTTCCATTCTTTGGTCACCTATCCAGTGCGGGAATCGTTGCCGTCTTGCCGACTGGCTCAAATGAATCATTTGCTGTATCAGAAGCATTCCGATGCAACCCAGTCTCGAGTCATCCGGCATCGCATTGGTTACTTTGCCAATCGAGTGTTCGATCTGAAGCTCCCAGCCTTGTCTGGCTCTGAATCTCCGCGCACGCCCAACAACCTGTTGAAGTCCAGTCTCAGCTTAGTCAAAGAATCAAACACCTCCAGGCTCCAGCGGACGCTGGAGCATGATGGGGTCCTTCTTGGCATCAGCAACTGCACGGCCAAACCTCAAGAAGTCAAGAACCCCGGCTTGTGCAGCCACCTCCTCCTTATGCTGCCCAGACACCTTGGCACAGAGCTGCCGCTCCGACTCGAGGAGACGGGGAACCACAGACTCTAATGCCGCCGCCACAACTCAAGAGCAGGTCCCAATGCCTGCGCGTCCTGATTCCTGAGTCGGGTCGCGCAGGTACTCGAGGCCGAGAGCGCCAAGGCTGGCACTGACCACACCCCGCGCGCATTCGATACAAGCGGCCACGCAGCGGTCTTGCCTGCTGTTGCCTTTTTGTCATGATCACACTATGGTAGGACTTGCATGGTAGTATGCTTTTTTGATGGTCTTTACCTTGACGTAACCTTACCCTTGCTCACCCAACTGTTAGGCTAGTCACACGCTTGCTATTATATTTCATTGCTTATTACTACGCTTGCACTACATTGATGCGTGGTGAAAACTGGTATTATCTGGACCATGGGGAGAGTGCTGCGTGTGTGACTTGGGTACGTGGAGGGTGAGGGTTGTGTCGACCAAGTTGGAGTATACGACGAGCCTGGGGCAAGTCTTGCCGTGGGGTGCTACCTGGGCACCCCTGGAATGGATACATGTGGTGGGTAAATGGTATATGAGGTGGCCTTGGGTGTGATCCTGTGACGGGAGGAGCCCAGGGTGGTGGTGCTGTGGTGGCACGGTAAATGGAAACCCTGATGAAGACATTCTGACTTGGTCATCCCTAAGGACTTACTAGTACCCAGACTCACCGGAAGCCTTACGTACCACTCGCCCTATATGGTGCGGGACGGCCGGACTACTTGGTAGGATATTGCCACTACTGCAAGGTTGATAGCGTACAGTGTGAGGGAGGTACGGGGCGCGGAGGATTCCCCCCACACCCTTCCGAGACTTCATGGAGACCTTGTGGACCCGGCTCATGACTCACAGTTTCATCCACCCCAGACTGGACTTGGGGTGTACCAGGGCTGAATGGTAGAGTGGCATTATCCTAGGCTAGCAAGCGACAGGAATCAGCCCAGTTGATGACGGTCAGCGAGGAAGGCGGATCTTGTGGTTATATAAAACCTCTGCAGAGTGTATGGTTGATTGATCGATACATATGCCGACTTGTTGGCTATGGACCTTTCCTGGGATTCGCTTAAACTAGATAGTGAGATGAGTCATTCTTTTCTTCCCCTGGGATGAGTGTTCGGACGTAGCCAGGGGCTACGGGCCTTGAGACAGTGCCGAGAGGGAGTTGGCCTGTCGACTGAGCGATGGTATGGGTGTGGTATGGTGATGGTGTGGATATGGTGGTATATCCATCCTAGGATCGAAACCTGACTCTGGAATGGGAATGGGGTGGAATGGGAGTGGAAATGGAGTTAAAACTTGACTAACTATTATTATGTACTTGATATGCTAATGCATAGGAAACCCCAGCTTTATAGGTTCCTTTTGAGTATATCCAACTTGCATCCAAATTCCACAAAGCAATGCTTATAGGGTTGGGAGTGGCCAGTACAAATCGTACTGATAAATTTTGGCACACAGGTACTGCTGAGAAGTATAGCTCCGAGGAGTTTGACGGATGAGGGATTCGTTCCTACGCTCGAGTTTTGCGATCTTATCTTCAAGCTGTTCTGAATGAATGCTACTTTGATTCCGCCAATGCGGTGATGTAATAATTTATGTAATTCCGCACTATTTGTACTCTGATAATATCGTTGTATGGATGTGATATTCGACTGGGATTTGGGTAATATGATCTATTACGGTCTTATTACACTTCGACTCTGTGGATTTCCCTTCGCGGAAATCGGGGCTGTTTCAGTTGGTATCAAAGCCATACTTGACCATAGGACGAAACCCTTAGAAATGGATGATAGAATAGGACATCGACAGCCCTTGTTTCGGTTATATACCGACCCTGCATTCACTTTTATGCAAGGCTTATCTATTATTGACCTGCTAACACCCGTTCCTTGAAACATGCAGATGGCAACGAACGTTGAATGGCCGCCTCTAGGACCGCTACCTTTGGACCACGCCAAGCTTACCTTCGACCTACGTGAGCTAGAGGGATTTGCACAGACCCTCTGCCGAGTTCTCGTCACGTTAGGAGTCCCTGACGAGCTTGTCAAGGTCACCTACACCGGGAAGCCAGCTCAGGAAGGAGGAATCGAAGGACCAATTGTCACCTCAGCCGAGTTTCCAGCAAGCACTACCTTACCTTCTGTCCCAGCTTTCACCGAGATGACCATAGAGGACACAGTTAAGGAGGGACTGCGAGCTGTCTCACACAAGGCACTTCGCAGATTGATGAGGGACCACTACGAGCACCTGAAGACGACAGAGTTCTGTCTACTTCCCCAGTCCCTCGACCTTAGCCTTACCCCTAGTGAGTAAAGTTTCGCAGCCGGCAGAATTGTCTTTGCAGAGGAGGACAGATGCCTTCGTGTCTCAGCTATCCACCTACTAGAGCAGGACAGGTACGTGACCCAGCTTGAGCAGAAGAGACGTCAGGACCGGGCTCTTCTGTGGGAGTACCAGGAGCGAGACTTGCAGGGAGCACAGGAGCGAGCTAGTCTGCTCGATACAATTGCCAAGCTACAGGACGAGCTCAACCGTCGTGAAGAAGTCCACAGAGCCGAGGTCGTTGACTTACAGAACAAAGCAGCCGACCTAGGCAACAGGAACTGCTACCTCGACAGCAAGGTCTTGGAGTTGCAGAGCGAGCTAGACGACAAGAAGGCCGAGTTCAACCGCAGAGGAGACAGAGAGAGGTCCAAGGGGATTGATATGCTAAAGATCCAATCTCGGAACAAGACCATGACACAGGAGCTAGAGGAGATCAGGAAGAAGGCCATCCGCAACCAGGGTCACCTGATCGAGGCACTCAGGCAGACCGAGTACCTACAGGACAAGTGTGAGAGAACTTGGCAGGCTTGGCAGGCTTGGTAGAAGTCTGACAAGAAGCGCCTCAGGGAGATGAAGAGTACGTGGGATCAGCTACCCAAGGAGATTCGCAGCAAGACGAAGCCTAGGATAGAGGAGTTTGAGTTAGCCCCGACTCACCTCAACCTAGACGCTTGCCCTACCCTACCTGGAGCCAAGCCTACTGAGGAGCTCGCCGAGGCCTTGAAGTACGTGTCCCGACTTCACAAGTCTGATAAGGAGATCGAGATCGAGAACAGTCGTATCCCAGCCGCAGTGTACGAGTTAGAGTAGATGACCCTATGTGGTCATGAGTCATGTCAGTAGATTCCATAAGTTGTATCCCATGATGTACCCCTTATGAGATGAAGACACTATGCGTAGTACGATTCTCGCACGTCTTCAAGTGTAGCTACTGGAGATGATGCTATGTAATAAAACCCATGTAATGAATGTTTTGGATCTTATTACATCTTATGGATCTTATTGCTTCTTTGTAATGAGTGTTGGATTGTATGAATGTTTTTTTTAAATCGTCAAAAAACATGTAATCATATCAAATTATAAGCACTTATGGCACAAGCACTAAACTCCTATGATCCGTGTTGCAGATGCCAAACCGCCGATCTAATCGCCTGATGAACCATGGACATGCGCCCACCCCCGAACCAGTCGAACCAAATGGGGGTCGTGGTGGCAACAACCGTGGCCGTAGCTGTGGCCGTGGCCATGGACGTGGAGGGATACCCTTCAACCTGGAGAATACCTCGCCGCCGGCAGAGGAGAACATTCCTCTGCCACCACCACCAAACCTGGCAGAAGTGATGGCACAGCAGACTCGGCTTCTTACAGCCCTCGTTGACGGAGCAAACCGTCGCTAGGGAGGTCAGCAGAATGACTTCCAAAGGAAGCTAGAAGGATTTCTGAAGCTAAGGCCACCTACCTATGATGGCACCGACCCAGACCCACTTGTAGCCGATGACTGGCTCAAGGAGATGGAGAAGAAGCTTGATCTCACCACTTTCACCGACGATGAATGTGTTGGAGCTGCCACACACCAGCTCACAGGTGCAGCACGCGCCTGGTGGGACAGTTTCAGTGATTTCCATGAGGACCCTGCCAATATGTCGTGGGACGAGTTCGCCGAAGCATTCACTGAGTATCACATTCCCAAGGGTATCATGGAGGCCAAAGCCGAGGAGTTCCACAACATCAAGATGGGAAAGGACAAGGTGACTGAGTACACTACTCGTTTCACCAACCTTCTGTGCTATGCACCATCCTATGTTGTGAACTCTGAGAAGGAGAAGCTGTACTATTACCGCAAGGGACTTAACCTGCACATCAAGCTGAAGTTTGGCGGTATTGAGAGTAACACATTGCGTGCTCTGGTGGATCGCTGCATTCAGATCGAGAAAGACCGTGCTAAAGCTGGAGAGGAGTACAAGGAGAGGAAGCGTAAGCCTGAGGAGTCTTTCCGTGGACGTGATCGCAAGAGGTTCCGCAGAGATGCACCATCCAGGGAACGCTCTCGCCACAGCAGGGATGACAACCCTGGATCGAGTAGGGGAAGTGGAGTCTACACCGCCAAATACTCCCGCCCTGCTCAGGATCATTACACCAGGGATCGTTATGCTCAGGACCACAACACTCAGGACCGTCTCAACTGTTTCCGCTCTGTGAATGAACGCCCAGCACAGAACCGCTCCGCACCAGGCACTGGAAACTGGAAGGCACCCGCGCCAACCCCTACAGGCGATACGCCTTTCACCTGCTTCGCTTGTGGCCAACTAGGTCACAAAGCCACTGAATGCCCTCAGAACTCAGCTGCTCAGAGGTCTCAGTTCAAGGGATCTGCTACCCGTGGACGTCTCAACCATCTAGACGCCGAGGAAGCACAGGCTGCCCCTGACATTGTGTACGGTATGTTTTTAGTTAATGGCAATACTGCATCAGTTCTATTTGACTCTGGAGCAACTTGTTCATACATATCATCCAAGTTTGCACGAGAGCATGACCTGCCTATAACCCCACGAGAAAAGCCTATCATCACCAGCTCACCTTTAGGAGACCTAAAATGCACCCACATCTGTAAGGGAGTGAGCCTTACCATTGAGGGTCTTACCTTTAAAGCTGACCTAACCCTGTTACCTTCTACTAACCTAGATGTCATCTTAGGCATGGATTGGCTAACCATTCACCGAGGTATCATATCATGTTCACCTAGGTACGTCCAAGTGACACACCCATCAGGCCAAGTCAATAGATGTGAACCCCAGTATGGAAAGTCCACCTCTATCCTATGTGCCCTTAAAGCAAGTTCAGAATCACAAAAAGAGGAGAAGACAGTTCATGATGTGCCTGTGGTCAGAGACTATCCCGATGTATTTCCTGAAGAGTTATCGGGTATGCCACCAGACCATGATGTAGAGTTCATCATTGATCTTTTGTCGGGAACAGGACCCATTGCCAAGAGACCCTATCGCATGTCAGTAGATGAACTAGCCGAGCTCAACAAACAGCTTGATGAGCTCATCTCAAAGGGATATATCAGACCCAGTGCTTCACCCTGGAGATCTCCTGTTCCGTTTCTTAAGAAGAAGGATGGCTCAATGAGAATGTGCATTGATTACCGGAACTTGAACGCAGTCACGATCAAGAACAAGTACCCCCTGCCAAGGATTGATGATTTACTTGATCAGCTTAGAGGTGCCAAGTATTTCTCCAAGATTGATCTCAGATCTGGCTATCATCAGATGAAGATTCGAGAGAGTGACATCCCGAAGACAGCTTTCGTGACTAGGTATGGACAGTTTGAGTTCACTGTGGTATCCTTCGGACTCACGAATGCACCCGCATACTTCATGAACATGATGAATAAGGTTTTCATGGATGATCTGGATAAGTTCGTGGTGGTATTCATTGATGACATTCTTGTCTATTCATCCACCGCTGAAGAGCATGAACATCACCTGAGAACTGTACTTGAGAAATTAGCCCAACATCAGCTTTACGCAAAGTTTAGCAAATGTGAGTTTTGGCTACAGGAAGTTGCTTTCCTAGGCCATGTACTATCAGCTGAAGGTGTTGCAGTTGACCCAGCTAAGATTGAAGCTGTAAAAGAATGGGAACAACCCCGTAATGTGATAGAAGTCAGAAGTTTCTTGGGATTGGCTGGATATTACCGCCGATTCATCGAAAACTTCTCTAGGATAGCCCGTCCGATGACCAACCTTCTGAAGAAGACCAAGGAGTTTGAATGGACGCCCGAGTGCGAACAAAACTTCCAGGAATTGAAACAGAAGCTTACCACAACTCCTGTGTTAGCATTGCCTGATATCAGCAAAGAATTCGTGGTCTATTGTGATGTATCCCGTCAAGGACTTGGTTGTGTATTGATGCAAGATGGAAGAGTGATAGCTTATGCTTCTCGACAGTGAAAGAACATGGGAACCGTTACCCTACTCATGATCTTGAGTTAGCAGCAGTTGTGCATGCCTTGAAAATCTGGAGACACTACTTGATAGGCAACAAGTGTGATATCTACACCGATCACAAGAGCTTGAAGTACTTTTTCACTCAAGAAGATCTGAATATGAGGCAACGCCGATGGCTAGAGTTGATCAAGGACTATGACCTAGAAATTCACTATCATCCAGGAAAAGCTAGTGTAGTCGCAGATGCCCTTAGCCATAAGAGTTACTGTCACATTTTGATCACTGAATCCGTACCACCTGAGCTCAAGGAAGAGATTGATGACTTCCAACTTGAGATACTACCGCATGGCTTATTAAATGAGCTCCGCATACAGTATGATCTCACAGATCGCATCCGTCGAGCTCAAAAAAATTGTGAAGAAATCGAATATCTCCGTGGTCTGATGAAACTAGGCTACAAGACCAACCACCATGAAGATGAACAAGGAACCATTTGGTTCAAGGACAGAATTTGTGTACCTTCTGATCTAGCCCTACGAGAAGAAATTCTGTCAGAAGCCCATGATTCTAAGTACTGTATTCACCCTGGAAATTCAAAGATGTATCAAGACTTGAAGAAACACTTTTGGTGGAAAGGCATGAAGACAGACATTGCAGGACATGTGGCACGATGTGACACCTGTAATAGAGTCAAGGCTGAACATCAAAGGCCTGCAGGATTGCTAAAGCCTCTTGACGTTCCCGAGTGGAAATGGGAGAGCATATCCATGGATTTCATAGTTGGATTGCCCCGTTCACAGAAAGGCAATGATTCCATCTGGGTGATTGTTGATCGTTTGACCAAGATTGCTCACTTTGTACCAGTGAAGACCAAGACCAATGCAGAAAAATTAGCGGATCTATATGTTGAGCATATTCTCAGACTGCATGGAGCTCCCTCTAGTATTGTATCTGATCATGGTCCTCAGTTTGTGTCCCGATTCTGGGAAGCTCTGCACAAGTCCATTGGAACCAAACTTGATTTCAGTACCGCTTACCACCCACAGACAGATGGACAGACAGAACGAGTAAATCAAATTCTAGAAGACATGCTTCGTGCTAGTGTATTGAACTATGGCTCTGATTGGGAGAAATGCTTACCCTATGCAGAGTTCTCATACAACAACAGCTACCAAGCCAGTATCAAGATGTCACCGTTTGAAGCTCTGTATGGCAGACCTTGTAAGACACCTTTGATGTGGTCTCAACCGGGTGAGAGATCATTCTTTGACTCCGCTAAGATTCAAGAAGCTGAAGAAGGAGTTGCTCAAGTGAAGGAGAATTTGAGAATTGCTCAAAGTCGATACAAGAGCTATGCTGACAAAAGAAGAAGAGAACTTGAGTTCAATGTGGGAGACTTCGTCTATCTCAAGGTATCCCCGCCACGTGGAACTGTCAGGTTCCATGTGAAAGGCAAGCTTGCCCCTAGGTTTGTTGGCCCATACAAGATTTGCAAGAGGATTGGAAAGCTCGCCTACAAACTTGAGCTACCTGAGGAATTGGCGGGTGTACATCCCGTATTCCATGTCTCACAGCTACGCAAATGTTTGAGAGTGCCCGATGAAGTAATCCCGACTGATACACTTGACATTCAAGATACACTTGAGTATAGAGAACATCCTATCAAAATTCTGGGCAGAGATACCAAAGAGACCCGAAGCAAGACTATTCCTATGTGCAAGATTCAATGGAGTAATCACATTGAGAGAGAAGCAACATGGAAGAAAGAGTCTGACCTCCGGCTATGATATCCTTACCTTTTCGAAGAGTACGTTGCGCTTTAATCTCGGGGACGAGATTCTGTTAAGGGGGTAGGACTGTAACAACCCAAAAATCCATACACCAAAAATCACAACTACAAAATTTTTTCTTCAAACCTCCATGTGATGATGAGTGACATTGTAGGAGCCAACCCTAAGTGTTGCATTCGAAGTAACCCAACCTAAGTTAACACATAAGCATGGCATATCATTTGTTGATTATGATTATTTAAGTTCTAACAAATAACATATTGCATACATTGTTAATTCAAGTTGTGAATTGGATTTCCATTTGCTTTATGTTATGCCTAACAATTCCATTAAAATAATAAATCATAAAGTTATTATTAAACAAAATTCTCTAAACTCCAATGAATAAGTTACCTCAGTTTTGAATTCAAATTCTAAACCAAATTTGAAATTCAAACAATGGAAAAGAAATAAAAAACAGAAAAGGAAAAGAAGAAGTGGGCCTCCCAGCCAGCTGCTCGGCCCACGCCAGCCGACTGGCCCAGCCTTCACCCCTCCTCTCCGCCGGCCCACGCGCGCGCACACGCGGCCTAGCCAGCCGGCCCAAGATGCCGCTCACACCCACGCGCCCGTCAGCCCCGCCAGCAGTCGCTGCCACTTGGCCCCGCACGTCAGCCGCGCGTTGCTCACCCGCGCGCCCCTTTGCTTCGCCCGCAACCGCTGCCCACTGGACCCCACATGTCAGTCGCACCCATCTACAGCGTCGTCTTCTCCACGCCCACGCCCAACCACCCGCGTGACCAAGCCCCGACAGCGGTGGCAGGGCGGGCCAGGGGTCACGCCCGGGGAATGGACCTGTCTCCTTAGTGCCGCACCCATGCAACCCTTGCGCCGCGCCTACGCCACCGCACGCGAGCCATTGGATGCCAGTGATCACGCCTCCACCGCTCGATCGCCGTCCGCCATTGGAGCTCGAAGCTCGGCTATAAAGCCATGGCCCTCGGTTGCCCTAGCAGCCTCTTGTGCCCCGCCGCCACCTTGTGGCCGTCCACAGCACACCCGAGCCAAAAGAGAAGAGGGAGGAGAGGAAGAAGGGGGGAAAAAGGAAACACCGGAGCCGCTGCCGAGAGGAAGACCGGGAGATCACCGGAGCTGGAGCGGACAACACTGCACGGCACGGCTTCCGGAGCTACACAGCCTCGACTCTTCACAGCACCGCTATCCTCTCACCCTCAACACCTACGGTGAGCCTTCTGGCCTCTCCCCTGCTCGCCGTAGGACCTTGCTACTCCGGCCATGGCGCTCCATACCGTGAGCGCGTAGGCCAAGGCCATCTCCGGTCTCTAGGCACACAAGCACAGCACACTCACGCGCACACCGCGACCACCTCTGAGCCCTTGGACGCTGTAGACCCCTCCAAGCCCCACGGACGCCAAAGCAGAGCACTCGCTCGCCGTGCTCGCAACACCGCCGTCGTGGCGTGGCCACCACCGGCCAGAGCACCAGACCACCGTGGCCAGTACCGCAGGGAGAGCACCAGACCACCGGCCAGAGCACCAGACCACCGCCCCGAGCACCAAACCACCGGGCGGAGCACCAGACCACCGTGGCCACCACCGGCCCGAGGACCAGACCACCGTGGCCACCACCGGCCCGAGCACCAGACCACTGTGGCTAGGTCCGCTAGGAGCGCCTGGCGTTTCCTTGTCTCGCCCGTCCTGTTTGCTGGAGCCATGGGTAACTCACGCGCACGCCGTGACCACCCCGCTGGAGCCCCGTAGTGCACCCGTGCGTCTCGCCGTCGTCACCATGTCGCCGTGGCCGCCGGGGAGCCCCTACCGGTCACCTGGAAACCCGAAGCCCCGCCTTGAGCCCTGGACGTCCTCGCCGCGTCCCCACGGATCCATAGGAGCCTACACACCCCACCGTGACGCTTCACCGTGGCCGTAGCCCCCACACCGACGCCGCCGTCGTGCTCGAAAGGCCGCCGCCGTGGCCAAAGCCACCGGAGGCCCTGGAGGACCCCTCGACCTGCCCAACATGCCCACTAGAGCATTATGACGCTCACGCGCACCACAGACCCCGCCTATGCCGCTGCACCCGCGCCACCCCCGCACGCCGGTTGTGCTCGAGTCGCTATTCGCCGTGGCCAGCGACCTAGGAAGCCCTATCCGTCGCCCCGACCCCACCGTTGCAATCACCATGGCACGGAGAGGCTTTTCCCCACCTCAATTGGACGCCTGAGCCATTACGGGAGCTCACCGGTGAGCTCGTCGCCGGCGGGAGCGCGCCGTGGAAGAAACAGGGGAGGAGGGGCGAGTTGAGCAGCGCAGCCCTGCACCCGGTGCACATGAGCCGAGCCGAGGGGAAAAGACAAAGGACTCGGTCCACCATGGACCCTGCCTCAGGTCCATGGACCATGAACTTGGGTCCATCGTGAGCCGTGCTCACGCCGACAGCCAGTAAACAAAGCCCAGTAGAGGCCCACGGCCGTGACGTGGCAACGCCACAGCTTGCCACGTGTCCGGCCCGGCCCGGCCCAACCCGAAGCCCGCCAGGGCCCGTTTGAGACCCAGGCCGGTTTGACCGTTGACCGGTGAACGTTGACCGTTGACCGGGCCCCACATGTCAGTGACACGGACACTCTGGACCCACACGTCAGATGCTGACATCGCGATGACGTCATGCGGGACCCACATGTCAGAAGCCAGCGCAGCCGAGGTGACATCATGCTGACGTCACACTGACATCAGCTGCTGATGTCAGCAGCCCTAGACCCACACGTCAGTGACCCTGACCGTTGACCGAAGACCGTTGACCGTTGACTCACCGTTGACTTTGATCGGACCCACCTGTCAGTGACTCAATAGCCTCTGGCCCCACCTGTCGGTGAGGATAACGTTGATGGCGTCATGCTGACGTCAGCTGGACCCCACCAGTCAGCTCGAAACCGTGATGCTGACGTCAGCAAGCCACGTGGACCAACCACAGCGTGACACGTGTCAGCCCAGGATTAATTCAGCCTTTTTCCATTTTCTGAAATGGATTTAATCTTCGGAAATTCATAACTAATTCATATGACCTCAGAAAAATACGAAACTAGGACCAAAATTTATCTAAAATCAAGCTCTACGCAATGAACCCATGATTGAGTGCATTTGGCTCTTTTGAATTGTCATTGCTTCTTTGTGCCATTCTATAGACGTCGCTAACGCGACTATAATGCGATCGTTTGTAGACTCAGAGGAGAACCGGACGGACGAGGATCGTGAGTACCGTGAGGAGTACGGAGACGACTACACTAAAGGTGCCACATCCCACCCAATCTCGTAGCACCTATTACGCATGGCTAATATAGAAATGCTAAGTGCTTACTTTTTTTGTCATGATCACACTATGGTAGGACTTGCATGGTAGTATGCTTTCTTGATGGCCTTTACCTTGACGCAACCTTACCCCTACTCACCCAGCTGTTAGGCTAGTCACACGCTTGCTATTATATTTCATTGCTTATTACTACGCTTGCACTACATTGATGCGTGGTGAAAACTGGTATTATCTGGACCATGGGGAGAGTGCTGCGTGTGTGACTTGGGTGCGTAGAGGGTGAGGGTTGTGTCGACCAAGTTGGAGTATACGACGAGCCTGGGGCAAGTCTTGCCGTGGGGTGCTACCTGGGCACCCCTGGAATGGATACCTGTGGTGGGTAAATGGTATATGAGGTGGCCTTGGGTGTGATCCTGTGATGGGAGGAGCCCAGGGTGGTGGTGCTGTGGTGGCACGGTAAATGGAAACCCTGATGAAGACATTCTGGCTTGGGCATCCCTAAGGACTTACTAGTACTCAGACTCACCGGGAAGTCTTACGTACCACTCGCCCTATATGGTGCGGGACGGCCGGACTACTTGGTAGGATATTGCCACTACTGCTAGGTTGATAACATACAGTGTGAGGGAGGTACGGGGCGCGGAGGATTCCCCCCACACCCTTCCGAGACTTCATGGAGACCTTGTGGACCCAGCTCATGACTCACAGTTTCAGCCACCCCAGACTAGACTTGGGGTGTACCAGGGCTGAATGGTAGAGTGGCATTATCCTAGGCTAGCAAGCAGCCGGAATCAACCCAGTTGACGACGGTCAGCGAGGAAGGCGGATCTTGTGGTTATGTAAAACCTCTGCAGAGTGTATGGTTGATTGATCGATACATATGCCGACTTGTTGGCTATGGACCTTTCCTATGATTCACTTAAACTAGATAGTGAGATGAGTCATTCTTTTCTCCCCCTGGGATGAGTGTTCGGACGTAGCCAGGGGCTACGGGCCTTGAGACAGTGCCAAGAGGGAGTTGGCCTGTCGACTGAGCGATGGTATGGGTGTGGTATGGTGATGGTGTGGATATGGTGGTATATCGATCCCAGGATCGAAACCTGGCTCTAGAATGGGAATGGGGTGGAATGGGAGTGAAAATGGAGTTAAAACTTGACTAACTATTATTATGTACTTGATATGCTAATGCATAGGAAACCCTAGCTTTATAGGTTCCTTTTGAGTATATCCAACTTGCATCCAAATTTCACAAAGCAATGCTCATAGGGTTGGGAGTGGCCAGTATAAATCGTACTGATAAATTTTGGCACACAGGTACTGCTGAGGAGTATAGCTCTGAGGTGTTTAACGGATGAGGGATTCGTTCCTACGCTCGAGTTTTGCGATCTTATCTTCAAGCTGTTCTGAATGAATGCTACTTTGATTCCGCCAATGCGGCGATGTAATAATTTATGTAATTCCGCACTATTTGTACTCTGATAATATCGTTGTATGGATGTGATATTCGACTGGGATTTGGGTAATATGATCTATAACGGTCTTATTACACTTCGACTCTGTGAATTTCCCTTCGCAGAAATCGGAGTTGTTTCATGAATAGCCTAATAAAATTTCTACAACAACACTTAACAAAATGGTTAGACAATTATGAGGCGAAGCAAGTATTGCGCTAGCCTACTCAAAAAGCAAGCCACCTACCACAATTCTAGTTTATATTGTATATATCCACACAATAGCTATAACACAAAGCTAACTTAGTGTGCTCTCAAAAGCTAACTAAAGAGCCTGACAACTACTTTGCGATAATGTAAAGAGTAATAGCAAGGTAGTTATACCGCCTTGTTGTGGAAAGAACCAATCAATCACAATGATGAATATCAATGGAGACCAATCACCTCGGAATCAATGATGACACAATGATTTTTTACCGAGGTTCACTTGCTTGCCGGCAAGCTAGTGCTCGTTGTGGCGATTCACTCATTTGGAGGTTTACGCGCTAATTGGCATCACACGCCAAACCCTTAATAGGGTGCCGCACAACCAACACAAGATGAGGATCACACAAGCCACGATCAATGTATTAGAGTACCTTTTGGCGCTCCGCCAGAGAAAGGTCAAGAACCCCTCACAATCACCACGATCGGAGCCGGAGACAATCACCACCCTCCGCTCAACGATCCACGCTGCTCCAAGCCGTCTAGGTGGCGGCAACCACCAAGAGTAACAAGCAAAATCTATAGCGAAACACAATCACCAAGTGCCTCTAGATGCAATCACTCAAGCAATGTACTTGGATCACTCCTAATCTCACAAAGATATTTAATCTATGATGGAAATGAGTGGGAGGGCTTTTGCTAAGCTCACGAGTATGCTATGTCATTGTAAAATGTGCAAGAGAGTGAGCTTGAGCCGGCCAATCGGCCATGGGGCTTAAATAGAAGCCCCCATGAAATAGAGCCATTGTACCCCTTCACTGGGCACTGATCGGGGTGACCGGACGCTCCGGTCCTACTGACCGGACGCTGCTCCTCAGCGTCCGATCGCTCGATGGCGGCCACGTGTCACCTGCTTCGAACTGTGAACGTCAGATTCCAATGGTCGAAATGTTGACCGGACGCTCCGACATAGTTGACCGGACGCTGGACCCTCAGCGTCCGGTCGTTTACAGTAAGGGTCAAAATCCTATTTTTGCCGATCAGACGCGTCCGGTCATGCTTGACCGGACACCGCCCAGCGTCTGGTGCTTAACCCTATTTACTGCGACGTCCGACAATTCGACCGGACGCACCTCTTCAGCGTCCGGTCGCTGAGTGACCCAGCGTCCGGTCAGTAGACCGACGACAGCATCATTGCGACCAACTCCATTTCACCTCTAACTTCTTCACCCTTGCTCAAATGTGCCAACCACCAAGTGTATCACCTTGTGCACATGTGTTAGCATATTTTCACAAATATTTTCAAGGGTGTTAGCATTCCACTGGATTCTAAATGCATATGCAATGAGTTATAGCATCTAGTGGCACTTTGACAACCGTATTTCGATACGAGTTTCACCCCTCTTCATAGTACGGCTATCAATCCTAAATGTGATCACACTTTCTAAATATCTTGATCACAAAAAAAATAGCTCCTACAAATATATCTTTGTCTTGTGCTTTTTGTTTTTCTCTTTCTTCTTTCTAAGTCAAGCACTTAATCATTACCTTGATATTACCATCATCATGATGTGATCTTCATTCGCTTCAAGACTTAGAGTGTCCTACCTATCTTGTAATCACTGGATAAGGTAAGTTACCACGTAGGGTTTATCGATTCACCGAAAAGGGCTTTCACCGGCCCGATGGCCATATATAGCCTCGGGTAACTCCGCCCGCACTACGTTTCCCCTTCCGGCAAAAAAAAAAAAAGGAAACTGCCCCGTGCAATCAGCTCATCGGGCGATCTCGTCCCCGGTCGCGCGCGCCTCCCCTGGTCTCTCGCGACACCCACCGCACCGGTTGCGCCGCCGCCATCTCTCCTTCCTTCCCTCTCGCCCGCACACCCGGTGGCCGCGTCGTCACCGACGCCAGGACGAAGCAACCCGGCCGTGCCGCCACCGACGCCAGGACGAATCAACACGGCCGCGCTGCCGCCTCGTCAACCTAGACGGGCAGCCGCCGGACGCTGACGCCGCCGGCGACGGGCCGCCGTCGGACGCGCGTCGGACGGACCGCCACCTAGACGGCTCCGAACGCGCACCCGTCTCCACTCCGCCTCGCCCGCCTCGCGTTCTCCGCGAGCGCCGCCGCTAGACTCCCGCAGGTGGGGTGCCTTGGCGTGCGATGCTGCTGCTGTAGGCGTTGATGGGCATGAGGTGCATAGAGCCGCGTGCTTTAGGTGCTGCGCGGAGCCTTCTTCCCAGGAGGAGACACCCACAAGATCGCCCCCATTCGCGTCTGCTGGGCATTTCCATGAGCAGCTGTTCTTTCCTTTTCTCTGCCAGGTGATTTCTCTACATTTTCGTCTCCTCTCCCCCGATCTGGTGCTCCTCGAATCCCTGCAACACCAACGTCTCCTCTCTGACTCGATTCTTTTTGCAGCAGTGATTTCTTGGCGAAGCTATGTAGTGATTTGTTGGCGAAGCTGTGCACACAGGCAAGTGATTTCTCTCTCCCGCTTCGATTTCCCTTGAAATCGAATCCCTCACTTCAGCATCTCATTTGTGCAGCCCCAACTGGTATTCCTGCATTTTACTAAACTGCAGTAGTCTATTGAATTGGTAAAATAGGTAATCACAAATGTGCAGTGCTTTGCCTTTTCATTAAGTACTTAACGATTGGTCTCTCTTCATCTATGTTTCCCCTTAGTTATCTGGTGGCTTATGGTTTATTAGTTACTGTACTTTGTATACAAGAAAATAGAAAAGACTTGCTCCCGGGATTGGATGACCTGTATAGTCAGTGTCAGAGTCAATCTCATTTCAAGTAGCTCGAGCATGTTTATGTTGTGTTTTAATTAGCCATTTGTCCCTAGCAATGTCCTTATCTTGTTGAAGAAAAGAAGGAATTTTTTATGGGGGTTAAATTATTAAAATAAGAGTTCATTGTAGCTTCATATGAGGTAGTTGTGCAGCTCAGAAGTGCCAATAGAGATGGATTCTGTATTGAGAGTTTCAGACATGGGCAGTAACATTGCATGTTGTTTCTCTGTCCTATGTGAGTTACCAAAATGATTTCGGATATGAAAAAGGGGTCTATTCAGATGCAGTTTGATTGCACTAAGTTGTACTAAAAAGTCACAAACGATATCGTCCATCCGGCTCCCCTTTGCCCCGCTCGCGACGATGCCCTCCAGCGCTTCGCTCGCAGCTCGCTTGATTACTTTTTATATGAGGTAGTAATTGGAAAAGGGTACCATGAAGCTATGAAAACAAGTTTGCATGGAGAATAGAAATTATATATAAGAGCATAAGTCTTATCCAGTGGTGCCTACCTTGACTGAAAATGAAGCCCCAGTCTGTGCCTGCCTTTGGGTTTGTGTTATCAGGCGTATTGCTGCGTAGCAGAAACCAATGTGACAATTATGGACGGGCGGGCATTGTAAGATGCTTGTGATGTTGAAAAAAGGAGATATAGTAGCTGTTACCCTATTGTAACTTTTTTTGTTTTTGAAAAATACTGTTGAACATTTTGGAGCTCCTGAGTCCTGATCAATCTCTGTTCATGTACATTTGTCACCAACAGCATGCGTGTTTGCAGACTGTAGGTGTAATCTGATATTGGGTTATAAAATGAAGATAACTTATGAGCCTAGCTGAATTTATCACATATGACGGCGATGGCAACGTCGTCCTTGCCGTTAAGTGCCTCAATCAGCACATCCTTCATGTCTACTATTTGCTTTCTTTAGCTTCTCCTCTTCAAATCCTTTTTTGAGGAATAATCAGAGTTCTTAATACTTAGCAAAACAACAATTTTGTGGAGTCCATACAAATTTACAGAGTAATTTGCACCTAAGCATTTTAAATATAATTGGCACTTTCATCTAACCACATGACATATGCTTTCAGCTGGTTGCGTAGTTACTACTGCACTTAGCCTGATGCAGCATGAATGATATGGTAACTTATTTTTTTGTCTGTGTCATTTCGGGATAATTTGCACCATGAGTATCTGGGATGATTGCCTTCAACTTAAATAGCTTCAAGCTGATACGAAGATCCATATGGTGCTTATTTATGGTGGCAGCAGTCCTGCTTACAACCAGGTGATCCAACCTAACCTTTATGAAAATCACAAATCACATATCTGTGACTGCAATGTATTATTTTTCTTTATTAGCATAATCTTTTTTGGCAGCCAATGATATATGGCAGACGACCAGCACCGGCAAGAACGAGGATGATGCCGATGGTGCTTCACGATGGTCGCCTTGACCTACCCTATAAGACATTCTCTACAATATCATCGAAGCTCAATGTATGTTGAGCACATATCTGCACTTTGTGACAGCATGTTTTGCTGTTGACAGGCAACAACCTTGTGGAATGCCACCTTTGCATCCACTGTGGAGGGGTGGCGACCGAAGAGATAGTGGCAGAAGTGGCGAAGGGCACAGTTGTCGATATCACCCTTACTAGCTTTTCCCTTGTGAGCTCTACTCCCATCACTCCATGTGAAGCATTTGTATGAGATGAGATAGGAGCCTGTGTTATTGTCCCAGTATAAGGCCTGCAATGGGAGGATGCTTGTACCATCTGTTTTTTTCGTTAACTTATTTTATCATGCAGTGCATGTGACTTCAAACTGTGATAACCTTGTATTGCTTGCTGCCTTCTGGCACCTATAGTAGTGAACTGATCAACAAAGTACCTATTGACTGTGAAGCTTTGTTGGCTTTGCATGGGATAAATACATGTGGACTCTAAGCTTTGGGTTAAAATTCTTATTTTGCGAGATTTTGTGCAGCTTAAGATTGGAGCGTTGTTGGCCTTATTTCACAACAGAGAATTCTTGACAAGTTTGAGCGTTCTTGTACTGAAATTTGGTCTTCGTGATCCAAGCCTCTTGTTGACAGAGGATTTATGGATAGAACAGAACAAATTGAAGCCCAAAGAAAATAAGAATTGTTGATCACGGAGACAGAAAGAAAAAAGATATTTTTTCTCGTTGCAACGCACGGGCATATAGAGCGTGGATTTTCTCTTTAGAGGTTTAGTTGCGCACCCACCCACAGGGTCCGCCCTCAGTCACTAAACCGGCGGCGCCTCAGACCCACGTGACTCCCCTCATCCACTCGCGCTCCACCCGAGCCCTCCCTCAACCTCCGACCCCGAGCATCCCCTACCCTCGGTGGCGCGCGACCTCCTCCACCCGGCGCGGCCTCCTCCACCCGGCGCGGCCTCCTCCACCCGGGCGCGCCTCCTCCACCCGTGGCGGCGCGCTCCTCTCCCCGAAGTCCGGCGCCAGCGCGGCCTCCTCCACCACGGCGTGCCTCCTCCAACCGGCGCGACCTCCTCCACCTGCGCGCGGCTCCTCCACCCCGACGCGCCTCCTCCACCTCGACGGTGGCCATGGCCGCCTTCCCGTGGTGGATCCATGGAGCACTTGCCTTCCCGTGGTGGATTCATGGAGCACGACGCACATCCGGCGGCGTGGTGGTCTCCTCCACCGGTGTGGTGGCCTCCTCCACCCAGCAAGCGACGGTGCCCTCCCCATCTCCTCTACCTCCCCCACGACTGGCAGATTGTCAGTCCTAATCGGATGACTAACCACGATTAGTCGGTCCTAATCGCGACTAACTACTCTTCATCCTCCGGTAGCTGCTGGGTGCGCAGCTAAACCCCGTTGCACGCCAATATTTTCGATATATATATATATATATATATATATATATATATATATATATATATATATATATATATATATATATATATATATATATTCTAACTAGAAGTTCTATAAATTTATTAGCAGGAAGACATGTTTGATTTTTAGAGCTTCCCGATGGCATTTGTAAGTATTGTTTCATTGAATGAATAAGGGCTAGTTTAGCTTATAAGTCATGACTGAAAGAACTGTTGGTTGGTTTGATGTGAGAGAAAAATATTGTTCGTTGGCTGATAAGCTATGGTTTATAAGTCAAATACGACAAGCGAACAGACTGAAAGACAATGCTCCACTCAAAAAGAAAGAAAGAAAGAGAAATTGGCTTTTTATTGACACACAGAAACAAGCATCACAAAAATTATATGCAAGAATCAAACATACTTTACAAAGTTTAAGTTGGGAAAACTTTTCTAAAACCAAATTTTTCATTGTTATCGAGACAGGCAACAACTAACTGATGTTGGGCAAATTTTATATGAACACTAAATCATTAGTTTTATTTAGTGTTTTATATTTACTAACAAAATAGAAAAATTTAAGGTCCGCGTGAAAACTCAGGTCCTCTTTGGCAGGGCTTTAGGTTAGCATAGCGGGGACAGCAGGCCAGACATAGCAAACGGGAAGTCGTCAAGGATAGAGTAGGTCGGGGGGCAAGTGTCCAAAGCACGTGTTGTAACGAAGGTGACGTATTCCCTTTGTCTCAAAATAAACACACGTCTGTTTTTGTGAAGAGTCAAACCTTTTAAAAATTTTCTAAATATATATTTAGAAAAATACTGAAATTATAGTGCATAATAAGTATCATTATATTGAGCATGAATTTTTTTTATAATAAACTTATTTGAAGATATAAATATTAATATTATTTTCTATATTTTTAGCTAAACTTAGAAAAAAATAACTTCTCGAAAAGCGAGATATACGTCTACGCCTTGTTTAGATGCCATCCAAATTCGAAGTTTTTTCACTCTCTCTCCATCACATCAATTTTTAGCCGCTTGCATGGAGTATTAAATGTAGGTAAACAAAATAACTAATTACATAGTTTAGTTGGAAATCACGAGATGAATCTTTTAAGCCTAGTTGGTCTACGATTGGACAATATTTGCTAAATAAGGCGAAAGTGGTACTATTTATCAGGTTCACTTTTTTTGCAAAGTGAACGAGGCCCTATTTTGGGATGGATTGAGTGAGGTCAAAGACAACCTGCTAGCCTGGCCACACGATAAAGATCTAGCAGCTCTCATCGGTTGCCAAAGAGAAATAGAAACGAAAACAGCAAAAAAAAAAAAAACTATCATGGAAGGGATCTCCATTTTTTTACTCAGAATTTCGAATTTCGTTGGGGGCTGAGAAAGAGAGCACGGGGGGTTCGCAACGACCAACTGGGACATGTTTGGATTTAGTGACTAAAATTTAGGAGGTGTGTCGGAAGAATGTTGCATGGGGTATTCGGATACTAATAAAAAATAAATTACATAATCCGTCAGTATTCTACGAGATGAATTTTTTAAGGCTAATTAATCCTTCATCAACACATGTTTACTGTAGCACCACATTGTCGAATCATGGACTAATTAGGCTTAAAAGATTCGCCTCTAAATAAATTAGTCGTAAACTATGTAATTAATTTCGTAATTAACTTATATTTAATACTCTATGATGTGCAGCCAAACACCCCCTTATATAAGTTGAACTACGGCTATACGGCGACGGTTATTTAGTCAGCAACAACAGCAAGGGGAAATAAAATCCCCGACCCTTTCTTGTTTCGGCAAATTTAAATCGTCCCCTTACCCCAGCCCCCCTGTGATTCTTCCAATTTACCCCTAACAAGAACCATGGCGGACGACGATCTCGCCACCCAGGGCGCGACTTCGCCGGGAGGTGGCGCGAGCAGGACAGGCAGGACGCCCCGTCGCGTGGTGGATCGACTCCCCGCCGAGCAAGGCGAGAGGATCGCCGCGCTCGTCCGGGAACTGCGCGGCGGGCGCAACCACGTCGCCGTCGATGCCTCCGCCGCGAGCTACGCGGGGCTGGACAGCGGCACCGCGGCTCACGACGCTGTGGTCAGAACCCCCGTGGAGTTCAGCTCTGTTGCCGACCCTGGCGTTTCGAGCTCTGCGGGGAAGGCGCATGACGTCCCCGCGGTCGGCAGCGAGAAGCAGCGCGAGGACGACAACGGAACCGCGGCTCACGACGCCGTCGTCGGAGTCCCCGTGGCAATCATCTCTGCTGCGGCCCCTGGCGTTGCGAGCTCCGCGGGGAAGGTCTCCTCCACCGTGGCGGTCAGTCTCGCCACCCAGAGCACGACGGCGCAGGGAGCTGGCGCGAGCGGGAGGATTTGCACGCTCGCCGACCTACCGGACAGCGGGCTCCGTCGCGTGGCGGATCTACTCCCCGCCGAGGAAGGCGAGAGGTTCGCCGCGCTCTTCCGCGAATTACGCGGCGGCCCCAACCACGTCGCCGTGGAGTTCTCCGCCGCCGCCTACGCGGGGCTGTACAACGGAACCGCGGATCATGACGCCGTGGTCGGGATCCCCGCCGAGCTCAGCTCTGCTTCGGCCCCTGTCGTTCCGAGCTCCGCGGGGACGGTCTACTACACCGTGGCGCAAGACGGCCCCGGCAGCAAATCGAAGGAGGGCGAGGAGGAGGAGGGCGAGGGGGACGGGATAGATCGCCTCACCGACCTCCCCAACGACGTCCTCTCCGACATCGTTGGACGTCTCCCGCTCGTGGAGGCTGTTCGTACCCGCGTTCTGTCACGGCGCTGGCTCATCCTTCCGACCTGGCGACCGCGCCAGTCGCTCGCCGCTGCGCTATTTGCTGACACGGAGAATGCCGACAGCGACGGCGACGAGGACGCCATCACAAGCGGCGTCGCTCTCCACCAGGCGGATCGATTCAGCGAGTTACCGGACCACGTCATCTGCTCGATACTCTGCCGTGTGCCTCTGGTCGAGGCCATCAGGACATGTGTGCTGGGGCGCCGTTGGCGCGAGGTATGGACATGGTTACCCTGTCTCAATTTTGATGACATGGCCGTGGGAGATGCTGGCGTCACGAGCTTCCTCAATTTTGTCGACGAAGTGCTCGCGAGGTGCTCGGACATGAAGGTCCAGCGATTCATGCTGAGGGTAACCAACCCCGACAACGTCGACGGCGCTCGGCTCGCGGCATGGAGTGCCCATGCCGCGGAGCGCGTCAGCGGTCGTGTCATGTTCAAGCTGGATCTCGGAGCGGACTTCTTGCAAGGTGAAACAGTGTTTGAGATGCCAAATCAGGCACTGGCGGACTCTTTCAGTGTCTCCATATCACATCCCGAGGAGATCGCGTTCATGGTGCGCCTCACCGCCAATGGTCAGTTTGCTCTATTGACTCGCCTGGTTCTCGTTGGGACAAGGTTCAGAGCTGACGGCGGGAGGTCAATTAGTGACGTTGTGTCCCATGACTGCCCCCTGCTTAATAGCCTCCGGCTGGAGGACGTGAGAGGTGTCTTCTGGCTTCGCCTTAGCTCATCTTCCTTGATAGAGCTGACAGCCATGTTCGTGAGTGATCTGACAGAAGTGAAGCTTGAAACACCAAAACTGAACCACGTCCACTTTGCGTACTCCTTTGTTGGCAAAGAAGCCACAACACTATCGGTCTTTAAGCACCAACTTACGGAAGTCGTCTGGAATGACACTTGGCCTGTTCACAGTGACCTTGGAACAGCTGTGAGCCTTGAAAAGCTCACGGTCCATCGCCAGAACAACTCACAGAACCTGAAGAGGATCATTTCCCAGTTCAGATTAAGAAGTGTGAAGACCCTTTGTGTTAGTGTTTCAACGGATGAGGTAATTACATCTGAGAAGGCTGATCACTAGTCGTTTAGTTGTGCGTGTTTGTTCTGTGGGAGCTGACATACCTCTTTATGTTTGTTGGTGGGCTTATTCGCAGGACATTGAGGAAGTGAAGACTGAGGTTCACTCTATGAGGAAACCATGACACTGTAAGCTTGTGATTCAGATGTCCGAGAATGAAGATTGATATGCTCCAAGAGGACTGGTGAGGTAATTACATCTGAATATGTAGGCTAACTATTAGTTCTTTAATTGTGCTTTGTGTGTTCTGTGGGAGCTGACATTCTTTAATTGCGCTTTGTGTGTTCTGTGGGAGCTGACATAGCTCTTTATGTTTGCTTGTGATCTTTCAGCAGGGTATTCAGGAGGTGTTTGTATCCGGCGAACAAAACCCTGTCAGGGTTTCTGTAGAGATGTTTCAGCAGCACTTCTAGTTTTGACACATTGTTTTGTAGCAACAATAGGAAATGCATTTGTTGGTAGGAAATGAGAAATGCTTCTTGTCGAACTGTTTTCTGGGAAGACATGGATTCAGTGCATCTGTGTCTCAAAGTGCTTCAGATATACACGACTGTTCTGTATTTTTTGGAATCATACTGTGAAGCAAAACCAATGAAACAAATTGGAATGAAACCGGATTTTGCTGCTCTGTGTGTAATGCAACTGTGTATTATGGGCATTATATTGCTCACCGCGAAGAAATCTTGAGAAGAAGAAATCCATTGACTACCGGCAGCCAAGGTCCCAGGCTCCCAGTAGTAATTCAGAGTAATTTTTTCACACATAGACACAGAGTAATTCACTGCACATACTGAGGTCGGTTCCTGATCCATGGAACAGATAATCTCCACAGGTCATATGCCGCCAATTCTGATCATTGTTCCATTCTTTGGTCACCTATCCAGTGCGGGAATCGTTGCCGTCTTGCCGACTGGCTCAAATGAATCATTTGCTGTATCAGAAGCATTCCGATGCAACCCAGTCTCGAGTCATCCGGCATCGCATTGGTTACTTTGCCAATCGAGTGTTCGATCTGAAGCTCCCAGCCTTGTCTGGCTCTGAATCTCCGCGCACGCCCAACAACCTGTTGAAGTCCAGTCTCAGCTTAGTCAAAGAATCAAACACCTCCAGGCTCCAGCGGACGCTGGAGCATGATGGGGTCCTTCTTGGCATCAGCAACTGCACGGCCAAACCTCAAGAAGTCAAGAACCCCGGCTTGTGCAGCCACCTCCTCCTTATGCTGCCCAGACACCTTGGCACAGAGCTGCCGCTCCGACTCGAGGAGACGGGGAACCACTGACTCTAATGCCGCCGCCACAACTCAAGAGCAGGTCCCGATGCCTGCGCGTCCTGACTCCTGAGTCGGGTCGCGCAGGTACTCGAGGCCGAGAGCGCCAAGGCTGGCACTGACCACACCCCGCGCGCATTCGATACAAGCGGCCACGCAGCGGTCTTGCCTGCTGTTGGCCACGAGGCGATCAAGAATGAGGGTGAGCCTGTGGACGGCGGCGGCAGGAAAGCGGACGGCACGGCGCACGGCGGCGCCGGGCTGCGGCGGAACTCGGCCTCGATAATACCCATGGCGGCGGCCAGGAGCCCGTCGTCGATGTCGCCGGCGGGGGGGTGTGTGCCTTGAGCTCGTCGAGCGTGACCCCGAGGTCGGCAAGGTCGCGGTCGCCGAGGTACTGGACAATGTAGGCGAGCCACTGCGCGGCCAGACCGCAGTTGTCGGCGAGGAACCTATGCGCCTCCTCGAGCTGGGCCAGGACGGCGAGGTAGCCGGGCAGGTCCCCGGCAGCGCCGGAGTTTGCGGCGGCTCGAGGCCGTGCACGGCGTCGAACACCTTGAGCACGGCACCGGCGGGTCCCACGGTGCGGTCGATGTGGGGCCCGGCGGCGGCGAGCGGATCTGGCGCACCGCGGCCTCCAGCTCCGCCTAGATCCCCTCGGGCCAGCACGCGGCCCAGGGCGCGGGACTTCTCCACGCCGGACTGGAAATATTTTTTAAAAATACAAAAAATATAAAAAATAGATTTTAAAATTTTGTCTAAACATTTTATCACAAAATAATGCAATTAAAAATCTAAAATTTTGGTTTAATTAATCTTAAAAATATTATAGAAAATTATATTGACAGTAAATTATAGGATTTTTTAGTTGCTTTATTTTCTAGGTAAAAATATTTAGATAAAATTATTAAGTTTTATTTTTTATATTTTAAAATATTTTTAATCTAATTTACCTCCCTAAACTTTTCTAGGGAGTCGTCTATGTTTTATTATATGTCTGATGACAAATACATATTCTAAGACTAGACACATATCTAAGTAGGACTGAATCTATTTGGAGTACAATACTATCCTAAGGCTCTCTTTGGAACATAGGACGGGGAAGGTACAGTAATAAAATGGACGGGAAGGTACAGTAATAAACCGGCTGAGGCGACCTATGCTATAATAGTAACAAACGATACAAGGTCAAAACGAGATACTTGTATATCGTATATTTTATATTATCTTTTGAGATGGGTAAATAAATAGGTTTGCTGTTCAAATTCTGTGTCACTCTTTTTTTTCCAAGCGACCTGATCTCTCCTAAAATGTACTCCATCCGTCTTATAATATAGGGCATTTTAAAAATTTTAAGACAACTTAAGGAAACACTCAAATGACGCATGTACCCAAGCATTACACCAATTAAGGACTTTCTCTTCAAACTATGGTTTCCATTTAAACAAACTTTGCCAAATCTAGGTATAGTCATTATATAGAATGCACTATATTTCAGTATAGATTTTAGAAGTCACGATACACTATCAGCCTGTTCGGCTGGGGCTGAAACGATCGTATACGATCGTGGATTATTACTGCTGGCTGGTTTGGTGTGAGAGAAAAATATTGTTCTGGCTGGAAATTTACGATTGTTTACGACCAAGCGAACAGGCTGTATATTTCAGGACGAAGGGAGTAGTGCATTAGGGGAACAAGTAGGTAATGTTTACTTCAATAAAAATATGTGATTATTTTGTACATGGAAATTAATTCATGTACTTGCCATATTTTGTATGAGGAGACTGAGAATTCACCTTTTAATTATGCGCAATAGAATCATATTTCAATATATTAGGAAGTACATGCGTCTATTGCGCTCTCCTTTATTTTGTCTGAGAATGACCATAATGCACTATATTTCAGGACGGATGGAGTAGGCGACAGTGATGGATACAAATTCGGATTTTTTTTCCCAAGCGACTTAGGGGATAGTGACAGATACATAATCGATTAAAGGAGGGGCTTACATTTTGGTATTTCAGTTTTGCTATGTGCCTAAAGCATATGTCTAGATATATAGCAAAGGAAGACTGTGGTAAGGCCACAAAGTTGTGGTCAGCCTGCTAAGGCCCAAATCCAAAAATACAACAAGCATTTCCAAATCCAATTTGTGTATATAGATTTCAAAAATACAATGGGCTGTTCCAACCAAATAATTTTTTTTTTTTGAAGCAACCAAATAATAAATTTTAAAAATACAGGAGGCTGGTCAGATAAAACTTGCTGATTTAGGTCATGATGAGGCCCATGTCGACAATAATAAGTAGTAGGCCCATTAACCGTCCGAGTTGGTAACGGATCCATCCGCACTCACGATATAAGAACCGCGGCCACGCCTTTCAAGAAAAGCAAAACAAAACAAAAGAACCGCGGCCACGAACACGGCGAATTGAAGCCTTGAAGACCATCAACCATACGATCGGAGTCGTTGGTGGTGGATCACCGATCATGGGCACAGATCACGGCGACGTCGATCCCGGAGCCGGAGCCAGAGACGAGGCGGCTGATCCTGACCGCATCAGCTACCTCCCCGACCACCTCCTCCACGACATCCTGATCCGCCTCCCGGGCACCGCCGACGCGGCGCGCACGAGCATGCTCTCCCGCCGCTGGCGCCGCGTCTGGGCTTACACCCCCGTGATCTCCCTCCACTACAGGTGCGAGTTCGAGCCGGAGTCCCCGGGCGGCCGCGTGCCCGACCGTGTCGACGCCGCCCTGGCCGCGCACGCCGCCGGGGCTGGGGCGACGACGTCGACGGTCAGCCTCAGCCGCCTCGAGATCACCCTGCCGTTCGAAAGCTCGACCCACCTGAGCACGGACCGCATCGCTGCGTGGCTGCACGTCGCAGCGCCGCGCCTTGCGGGGGAGCTCCGGATCACGCTGCCGTTGTGCCTCCGCAGCAGCGCCAAGGACGACGGCGACGGCGAGGTCCTTCTTCCCTTGTGCGAGAAGGCCACGTCCATCAGCCTCGACCTGAGCCATCGCACCCTGCGGTTCGCGCTGCCCCCCGCCGGCGGCGTGTTCAAGGCGCTGGCCACGCTGACGATACGGTCTGCCTACCTGCACGGCCGCGAGCTGGAAGCTGCCGTGTCGTCGTCTCGCTGCCCGTGCCTCAAGAAGCTCGTGATCGATTGGATCATGCTGCAGCAGGACGACGGCGACGGCGACGGAGACGGAGACGGCGACGGCGACGGCGACGGCGACGGCGACGGCGACGGCGACGGCGACGGAGCTTGCGACCTATCCATACGCTCCGACTCACTGGAGTGGCTCGAGATCTCCTACGCCGTGCGACTCAACGGCCGGCTCCGTGTCCACGCCCCAAATCTCCAGACGTTTCATCCGTGCATCAGGTGTGACTTGTGCATGCTTGCCCCGAAGCTCTCGGAGGTGCGCTGGAGCAGCGGCCATGCCTATGACTCCAGCCGCCATCATCTCGCACGCGCCGGCCACCAACTCCGCCGCCTAGAGGTAGAAGCCGATTCTTCTGGCTTCGCTTTGATGCGTCAGTTCAACACGGTTGAGGAGCTGCACCTCACTGTAAACCTTACGAGGGTATGGCCTTACACATTTTTTAATTTTTGTATTACTATTACTACTAGTATGAAATTCATTTTGAAGCCTTTTAGAGTGTCATGACATACAAAACTACCATATAATGAATGTAGAGTGTCATGTAGCGGTGGCGTGGAAAAGATAAAGAGTGGTTAAATCTATTGGAGCTTTAATTTCTGGTTTATTTTCTATTTTTTGTAATAAAAGGCCACGTATTGAACCTTCTGTAGATGCTCTCTAAGAGGCTAAAAATAGATAAATTATAAAACTTTCAAGTAAAAAAATCTAGTCATTGAGTTTTGTAGGGTTAGGAAGATACAATATTATAGGCATGTTTGGATGAGGAGCCTACAAGAAGCTAGGCCAACCTTTAGTGGTTGACCATGATCACAAGGATCGTTTGTATCTTGGCCCTGACTTGGCCCGTTTCTTGTGCCCACAAGCCAAATCAGTTCTTATAACCTACAAGATATCCTTTAGCTTCCCTTCCTTTCTCACGTCTTATTTCGTGTCTTTGCAGGGCGTAAAAGAATACGAGAGATTTCTGAAATGCACAGGTACACTTGCCAGGTGTAAGGTTTTGCTGGTAAAATTTGTGGAGATAAAGCATGGCTTTCAGCTCATTATGCTACATTTTCTCCGAAAATGTGCTGGCATACGAAAGCTTGTGGTGCAGTTGAGGGCAGTATGGTACGTACATGCATTCCAATAAAAAGTCTCTACTTTTGTTTAGATAGATAATACTCCCTCAATTTTAAATTATAAGTCATTCTTAGCTTCTTAAGATTCACAAGAAAAGCTATGTGTCTAAAAGTTAGAACAACTTACCCTTAAGAAGGGAGGGAGTATAAAATATGGTTTGCTCAGAGGTAGCTACCAATATTTACTTCAAGTTAGTAGTCTTTTCAAAATTTTAAAATACATTTTAATTCCTTTCCTCAGGATGGCTACCCCTACCCGTGCAAGGTGTCATCGGGATGTCCATGTAGCCGACTAGAGAACTGCAAGACACAGAATGTTGTGTTGGATTCACTTGAAGAAGTTGTAATAACCGACAATGGATATGTTGACCATAAAGCTGAACTTGTGAGGCTATTGTGCCGATGCAGCACAAGATTTCACAAAAAGGTGGCCATTACCGTCTTGCATAGTGGACGAACAGATGATCTCCGCAACAAGATTTTTAGTATTTGTCCTCTAACCAACAAAACTGAAATCACCGTACGGACGGTCCACATGAGCTGACTTTATGTTCTTACCAAGCTGTGGTCCCGTGAATCTGATTTATTTGCCTAATCCGAAGCAATAAACTTTTTTTTATTAGAACACGATGTGCTTCTGGACCCATAATAAGTATATACATTGTATTTTGTCTTTGAAGAAAAGAGAGTTTCGTTGATTACTCAGAAACATGTTTATCATATGTTCAAGTAGTAATCTGCTCACTGCTATGTTTTGGTTTTTCACAAACAGACATAAATTGATAAATGTATTCTAGAGGACGCCTTTGGAAGATGGTCTCTATCAATGATTCTTAACGGTGTTGGTCCAGCGTACGCCACCAAAAATGGTGTTGCCAGTCCTGTCTCTGAAAATCAAAAAGAAATCCAGCTGGAGCTCGTATGCCACCAAAAATGGTGTTTTTACTCCCGCCTCCGAAAATAATAATTAAAAAAAAACTAGCTGGAGCTTGAGCTCTAGAAAAAAAAAGACATCCAGCTCTGCTCTGGAGTCTAGCTTCCGCCATCACAACCACGGCTCCTCGTGGACTTCGGGTACGTCCGATTTATTTGCCTAATTGGAAGCAACAACTGTTTTTTTATTAGAACATGATGTGCTTCTTGTCAGTATATTGCATTTTTCTTTTTGAAGAAAAGACTGTTCCATCTATTACTCAGAAACATGATTATTATAATTTTACTAGTATAATGCCCGGACTAACACTACGGCAGCAATAACTAGATAAATCAAATAACTAAAAGGCACATATAGATTTCATATTTTTAACTGAACTGCAATCTGCAATCTCAGCATTTCTTCAACATCATTATTTCTCACTTCAGTTCACCAGATGAATAGTTTGTTCGCTCTTCAGTTCATCTGATGAATATGAAATTCTGCAATCAGGTTGAGTTCTGCTAACAAAAGCTTGCAGGATTTCGATTTCTCAAGGAGAAGAAGAGAGAGTAACAGGTTTACAACAGCTTTACCAGAATCGAGCAGAATTATCACCTCACGGCTTCCACAGAAGAGAGTAACAGGTTTAAAACAGCTTCATACACACACCAGATAGTTTCAAGAAATTCGAAATTCATCTTTAGTCAAAATTCAGCATTGTCTTCCTTCATTGCCTGCATCATTTTTTTGTCAAAAAAAAATCAAGAAACAACCACATTCTACATAATCTCTAAACAGGAGAAAATAGTCTTTTAGGGAGGCTGCTGGTGGTTTGACAGAGTCACAGAACAGAACAACATCCTACAAAACGGCAATCCTTAGTTGAAGATAATGGAAATACCTCTCCCTCTTAGGGTAGCGCAGTTGAATGCCAACCTCCAGAGTACGTACTGTCAACCTACACTTATAAGCTACAGAAGTTTATAGAACAAGTGAGAAATCAGGAAACCATTGTGATGATAAAATCATCAATTTATCAGCAAGCAGTGGCGCCCTGATGTTCATAGGCACAGTGAATGCCACATGCTGATCATTTGGTGACCTAGAATTCAGGATAGAGAATGAACGTGATTAGGAAAAAAAAGAGCAGCATGCCATAACATATTAAAACAGAGGATTGATGAAGAATAATGGGAAAATTACCATCCTACAAAATTAATCTTTGCATTATCCTTGTATCCATTCACCACTTCAGCAAATGGATATCGATCCCAGTATAAAAGGACATAAAGAGAAGAACGGGAAATGAAGTGTAGGAAAATTACAAGCATGTATTCTCATATACAAAATCATACAAATTTCATTACTTACATTCGACTCCTTGTATTAGAACTTGGATCAATCCGTACACCAGCAAGTATTTTATCTGGTTTAGCAAGCTCTGAGGATTTTTTTAGCTTCAACTGTAAACTAAATAATATATGACAAAATAGAATTATGGACCATTTGTTGCTTTAACAATATTTTTCAGCCAAATCTCACCAATGAACAATATCTTCCTGAAGTCCATGGTGGCCTCCAGCTGCATTGAGCTATGGTCTTAGAGAAGCTCCTGCACCATCACCGGTAAACCTCTCGATAAGCATGTATCATAGGCTGACAGAACACATCCAAATCTGCCAGACTGACACTTATATGAAACAATAAGTTTGCTATAAATCATTGAGCTTTGAGTTTGAAAGATGCCCCCCACACACACACCAAAAAATAAGAACAAGCACATGTGCACACATATATCTTGCAACAAACTGAATACATTCGTGAAAAAAACTTGCCACATCAAGCATGGGAGAAACTTAGTAATCCTTCAGCTAATAATTTCTAAATGTAGAATCACAAGCATACATCTTGGCACATCTTGCACACTCACAATATTGGTTATACCTTCTTTAAAACCTTATCCATAAGCCCTTAGCTTTGGAAAGAATGCATCTAACAAACTCCAAAAAATAAAGTGAGTGTACAACAAAATATATCCAATTAGAACCATGCTCCATAGACTATGGAAGCTTACTCCTAGGTAAAAGCAGTGAAAAAAATGCAGTAAGAGTTTGGGTTTCATAATAATGCAATTGATCAGAGATGCACATGATTTTTCAAAATGTCCAGGCATAAAAGGGTTGTGGTGAAGAGACCTTGGTAGTCTGGCTTACCCATGTTCATGTGCCTGTCTCCTAGCATCACAGCCTGCTTCTTCCTCTCGCAGCAGGTCTACCTCTCTCCTGGGGCTCGCCGGCGGCCAGAAAGGAGAGGGCAAGGCCGCGGCGGAGCTCGTGCCCACACTCGCGCGGCGGCGACGGAGCCCACGAGGTCGCGGCGGAGAACCCAAATAATCGGAGAAGCTATCTGAATGTCGTCAAAAAGTCAGAAACACAAGGTGTCACAATATAACCCTTAAATTAATTATCCAAAAATTGGCTGAAAGGAATAGCTCACCGTAATTTTAGTCTTTTCTAGTTCTGAGTCCCTTCCCTCCTCTCGTTTCTTTTGGATCTCCTGTGCAGTACATATGATTGCTAAGTTCATGACCAAACCCATGCGTAAGTCATAAGATGAGCACCATTATTCACCAAGAGAAATAAAAAGAAATGATGAACAGTGATCTTGGTCTATTAGCATAACTGAATCAAGATGAAAGCGAAAAAATATCAAAGAAGCAATTACAGATTTACACACCCAAGCCTTGAAAGAGACTTCTTAAGATGTCTTTCCTCCTTTGTGGAATTCTGCTAGTTCAAAGGTAATTCTGCTAGTTATCAATAATGGACAATCCCACCAGATTGAACGCATCGGCCTGCAAACAACCACCAATTGGCAGAATCCGTTCAGAGTCACGCACGACTGGGCAAGCTACTCGGTGTAATGGGGTTTAAACCTGTTGGTATACCTGAAAGGCCCTGTCGTTGAGGACGCCATCCACCGCGAACGGTGACTGAGTCTGGGGCGGTCCTGTGGATGAACCACAGATCCTTGCCGTCCACCGGCCGGCTCACCATTGGCCGCACCCTCACCACCACCTGCGCATCCCCACAAATCAGGAACAAGCTCGCAAGTCGCAAACCTCCCAAGATCTCAAATTGTCATGGTACAAAGCCGAATCGGGTGAAGCTATGCATGGCACGGTACCTTGACGGAGGGCTCGTCGTCGGTTGGTGCAGCGGTATCGGCCATGGAGTGATCCTCTCGGTGGTGGCCGCCAGCGGCGGAGCCACATCCGCTAGTTGATTTGAGTGTGGCGAGGATACCACGCACGATGTGGAACCGGCGGCATCGACGGAGGCAGCGAGACATTTCTTCTTTTTTTGCAGAAGAGAAGAAAATGAGGTCCCGGGTATGGGAATCGAACCCTCGCCGCCCGAGCGCCGTGCGGGTGCGGGGAGGAGCGTTTGAAGCCGGCGTCCGTGGGATGAAGGGCGCGGGGGGTGTGAAGCCTGGCATCACACATCAAAGAGCTGCGTCGGATGGGTTTGGGTGTTTTATTAGCCTTTGATTTTAATGAAGATAAAGTCTTGTGTGTATTTTTTTAGGTGTAAAATGGTTAGAGGCTCTCAGCGAGGAACGTTTTTTTGAGGGGATCTAGTATAATTTTGATTGGTCCATTATAGTAAAAATAAGCAGTAATCTACTCACTACTACCTTCACAAACAGACATAAATGCTTTCTAGAGGACGTCTTTATTAACGATTCTTAATAGAGACGGTCCTGCATACGCCACAAAAAATAGTGTTGCTAGCTAGTGTCGTCTCTGAATAATAATAATAATAATAATAATAATAATAATAATAATAATCATCATCATCATCATCATCATCATCATCATCATCATCATCATCATCATCATCATCATCATCATCATCATCATCATCATCATCATCTAGCTGACGCGACCAAAAATGACGTTTCCACTCTTGCCTCTAAAGATTAAAAAAATCTAGTTGGAGATCACCAAAAATGGTGTTTCCCCTCCCGCCTCTTAAAATCTAAAAAAATCTGGAACTTCTGCGGTTCCGGCTTCTGGCCTTGTTTGGTTCACCTTATGGTCGTGTTTGGTTCCGCGTTTGTGGCGCTTATATGCGAGACGCTAGAGAAAACCCTGCCGAACGTCATGTGATTTTCACGCGTTGGTCGGTCACCGAACCAAGAAGTGGGAAAATGAACTGCGGAGGCTAAAATCGCAAATTACCGGATTCAAGCCACGTTCGGTTTATCGCGGTCGCGATTTTGCCGGTCATCGTTCCAAACAGGATGTCCACCGCGCGGTGCGTTACGCCATTTGCGGTGGGAGAGCTGCGTTACCAAAAATCACGATCGCAGTTCAAGCCCCGCAGTACGTTGCCTGAGGCGGTGAAAAAATCACATGTATTTAGCACGATTATCGCGTGCTCACACAAGGAATCCGCTTTTAAGGGCAGTCCCAATGGTAGAAACTACACACGGTTTCCATAGTAGCCACATGAGCAAGAAACTATATGTAGAAACTACCCCTACCCCCACACAGTGGAGGGGTCTTCCTATAATAAATGTTGCTTTTTTCCTCTTTCTCTCTCCTAGCACCATCTTCTTCCCCGATCGGACTCCCCGAGCAAGAAGAAGCACAACAGGTGAGAGGAGGAGGGGACAGTGGAGGCCGCTAGGGCGAGCAACGCGAGCGGGCTCGACGGTGTGCGCGAGTAGGTCCGGCGGGCTTGGCCGAACGGGGCAGGCGCGGCCGGCGAGGGAGGTCGCGCAGTGGTGGGCAAGAGGGCTCACGCGGTGGCTGACGGGCGGGGGTGCGGGCAAGGACATGCTGCGACCGGTGAGCCAACGCAAGGAGGTTTCCAGTGGGCGGCCGTGCGCGGAACACAGGAAAGCTCCTAGCTATGCGGGTGAGTGCGCATCGCGGTCCCCACCTATAGAAACCGATGGTTTCCTCGCAACGCAGAAATTGCAGTTTCTTCCTCCCTCAGTTCAAGAGCCGATGTCGTTTCTCTAAGAGGAAACGGTTTCCTCAAATTTTTCTCTGTTTCCTCATTAATTAGGTTGTCATGTCAGCATTTTACTTAGGTGGCATCTCAATTAATAGAGATAGAGACCATCATTAATTCCACATTGGAACCGCCCTTAAGCGGTTCCAGGCCTCCTGCTATCACCACCACCACTCCTCCTGGACTACATTTCCTATTTTTTAAAACAAATAGGGAGTTAGGACTGACAATTAATTATTTTGAATAGGAAGGAGATTGCAGATGAATTCCCCAAAATAGAAGGGTCCTTTTGCAAAAGAGGCGCTGTTGCCGGGCACGTGTCTAATGTCAAGTGGTCCGTGGTCATGGACCAGGCGTGGACTGGGACGGTGGTCATGTTCTATGGCCTATGGTGGAGGTGGACCGACTATGATGCTTGAAATCTGGGAGCATCGGATGAAGATCAGACCTCTGAGAGAGTCCCTCGGAGGAGTCCGACCTCTGCACGGCTCGAGGAACAAGGAGGGACTGACCGGTGGATCCAGCATGGCAGCTAGATTTTTTTAGGGGAACATGGCAGCTAGTCAAGGTGAGCAACCCACGCATCACAGAGAGCAAGCGGGGTGATGGTGTGGGGCTGTTTTTCGCATGGGCCGAGGCGACAGTATGCACTGTTGGGCTGACCCGGGCGAGACAGAGTGGGCCACGAGCATCGGTGGGCCACGTTGGCTTGGTGGAGGGAGGGATTAGGGCCACTGCTACTGCTATATTCGGCCGCTGGCTGTCAACCTGGGCACAAAAAACCGAAAACCGAGAACCGAACCGAAATAACCGGAGCCGAAACCGAAGTAACCGAAACCGAAAATTTCGGTTCCATGTTCGGTTCCAGGTTTTCAGGAACCGAAATTAGTACGGTTAATTCGGTTCCAGAACTCGGTTAACCGAAATGACTTGAAATAACCGAACAGCTCTTCCTCTGCGCTCGTTGATGGGCCATCGAATACAGCCCAGGCAGCCCAAGGTAAACCCTAAGTCCTCACCATCACCGGTCACTCTCCTATCCTCACTCTGTCCTCACTACTCAGTCCTCACCTCACCGCCCCCGACCCCGTTCCCGTTCACAAGCCGATCCGCCACCATGGCCTTGCCCCTCCCTCCGGTCTCCAACCCCGCCCCCCCCGCCCCGCCCCGCCACGTCGATCCGCCCTCCCCTCCGGTCTCTGGCCTTCCCCAGTCCCCTCCGGCATCCGGTCCTCCCCCGTCCCCTCCCCTCCGCGACCTCGACAGGCGACAGGCCGACACGGCCAGCTCCCTCCACGACACAACAGGTGGTTATCGGCTAGGCGCAGCGCCGACAGCCAGCCCAAAGACCGGCCTTGGAGGCAAGACGCACCAGACCCACCCGGCCGCCGCCCTAAGCCACCGTCGCCACCGACCGACGCCGCCACTTCTTGTGATCTACTCCACAACGGCTACATCAATTGCATCCTGCAATGTAAGTGTTAAAGATCCGACTGTATTAGTGACTGATTTGTTGTGGGGATTTGTAGTTGATAACTTGACTGCATTTCTTCAGATGTCTGACGAGGACATGGACCAAGACTTGAGGGATTGGGAAGAGACCTATGGCGGGAGTGATGGGAATTTCAAGGATGATAGTGATGCAGAGAAGGATGGTGCTTGGTGTCACTCTTCGGTCTTGATGGTGACGCAGAGAAGGAGAAGGAGGTCATTGATGTAGAAGCTGAGGAGGAAAAGAAGAGAAAGCCGATGGCATCCAGATCTAGCATGTGGGATCACTTCACCAAAATCTATGATAAAGGTCAGTTGGTCAAGGGAAAATGCAACTATTGCAGCAATGAAATTGCAGCACATCCAGTGCTCAATGGTACATCTGCTATGCGTAAGCATTTTAACACTTGCAAGCGTAATCCTCATAGAGTTAGTGATGATGCAAAACAAGGTGTTTTGTCAGTAAGTCAAGGCACTAGTGTAGGTACTTGGAAGTTTGATCCTGAATTGCTTAGGTCTGCTTTTGCTGAAATGATCATAGAAGATGAGGAGCCATTTGGATATGGTGAGAAGCCTGGTTTTAGAAAGTTCATGTCTCTTGCTTGCCCTAGGTTCATTATCCCTTCTAGAAGGACATGTACTAGGGACACTGTGCGGTTGTACTTTGAGCAGAAAGCAAAACTTAAAATTTTCTTTCAAGAACAATGCAATAGAGTTTGCCTCACAACCGATGGTTGGACATCACAGCAACAAGATAATTACATGACTGTGACAACCCACTTTATAGACAAAGATTGGTGCCTGCATAAAAAGATAATTAGTTTTTTCAAGGTAAAAGGTAAAAAGGGGGATGATATTGGAAAACACCTGCATAAAGTATTGCTTGATTGGGGGTTGGACAAAGTAATGACAGTAACAGTAGATAATGCTAGTGCAAATGATAGTGGTGTTAGTTATTTGAGAAGACAAATGAATAGTGTGAAAACTAGCATAGCAGGGGGCAAATACCTTCACATGAGATGTCTTTGCACATATACTTAATTTGATTGTCCAAGATGGTTTGAAAGAAGTAGACCATCTATCAAGCGTGTGCAATGGGTGCGATTAGATTTGTTAGGAATGGTTCATCAAGATTGGCCAAATTTAAAGAGATTGCACAATGGGAGAAAGTGGACAACAAGGCATTCTTGAACCTTGATGTGTGCACTAGGTGGAACTCGACATATGATATGCTAAAAGCAGCTTGCACATATGAAAAGGTGTTTGCTAGGTATCCAGATGAAGATCCATACTATACAATTGAATTGCTTAGTGACATTAAGCCAGGTGTTCCCGGTCCAGGAGTTCCTGATGAGCATGATTGGGATAATGCAAGAAAACTAGCTGAGTTTCTAGGGCATTTTGCTGAAGTAACAAAACGTGTTTCAAAGATCATTAAGTGTGACCGCTCACACTTACTTTCATGAGATTGGAGAGGTCAATGAATTGGTGAATGAATGGATGAGTAGTTCAGATTCTCATCCAAACAAGAAATGGGGAGAAGAATGAAAGACAAGTATGACAAGTATTGGGGGAAGTGGCATGAACATTTAGAAATGCAAAATGACAAGGCAAAGGGAAAGGAGAAGGAGAAGGAAAATATTAACTTGCTGATTTTTGTTGCTGTTGTACTTGATCCTAGATACAAGCTTTCACAATGATATGTGAAATGGTAATCGAAGAGATGTATGGTGACGGTGTTGGATGAAAAGTTTGGGCTGCAATTACCAAATGCTTGCAAAACCTTTTTGAAGAATACAGAACAATAGTTCTCAAGTAATGTGCAGCCCCAACCAAGTGAATCACCCCATCTAAGCAAGGTGGAGAGGGTGCTAGAAAGTTGAAGACTAAGTGACAAAGAAGATTAAGTTTGAACAATGGAACAAGCGATTCTGCGCAAAGAGGGGCAGCAGGAGGATCGAATCGGATAAATACTAGGTCAAGAGTGTGAAGAAGATACCAAAATGTTTGATATTCTTGCTTGGTGGAAGGGCAGTCCACTAGATTTCCCATATTGTGTACATTGGCCCGTGATGTGCTCGCCATTCCAATATCCACAGCTTGCTAGTGAATCGGCCTTTAGCACTTGGTGGGCGTATTCTAGATGATTTTAGGAGTTCACTCACTCCATTTATGGTTGAAGCTCTTGTTTGCACTCAAGATTGGCTTAGAAGAGCAACTCCCATCAACTTAGTAGAGAATACGAAAAGAATTGACCAATGTAGAAGAAGGTGACCATTTATTGTACCATTTCTTTCTTTGTTTTCAATCATGAAAAAAATATTTAATGTTTTCTTTGTTTGCTGTTTTCTATTTTCAGAATTTATTAAAGAATTCAAGGACAAAGCCATTGTTGATGCCCATGCTTTGCCAAGTCACAAATCCAAGGCAAAAAAAAAGAAGATGGTTTACATCCACCAACATCGACTCATCACAGCCAAGCAAGTCCTCAAAGGAAAGCAAGAACAAGAAATAGGTAAAAGATAAATGACCATGTTTTAATCTGCATTAATCAATTGTGATTTGTGTTCTAACTAGGCCAAGGTCGAATGAACTTAATTATTTTTACAAGAAACTAGGTCACTTGTCCATCTCACTTATCATTTTATCGCTGCGCAGTTCCATTGTATGCGGTTTTAGCCTTTTTAGGACTAAAAATGTCCCTTCTTGATGATACTTGTGTTAGTTCTAATTTCTAGGTTTAATGTGTTATTTTGATGTGATGCATTTATAGTAGTATTGTCACTCTCGATTATTGAACGAGCACAGCTTCTTCTGCATTTGTCCGCCAAGTTTTTACTTGTTCATGTGTATAAGCAAGTCCAATAGTTTCCAACTAGTTGCAAAGTAGTTATAATGTTTTCTATCTATCCATTTTCCAGACCGAGAAGGCTTTCCTCAAGCAGCCTAAGGTTTTCCTCGTGTGAGACCGTGAGAGCTTCTTGCCTCTTCCATGCTTTCTATTCTCTGTGAGCAATATACATTTCGTGACCAGATTTCTTCTTAGTTTTATAGCTCAAAGAAATCTGCAAGGGTAAGAAGCACAGCAAGGGAGGCAACCGATTCTAGAAGAGCATTGCTTTGCATTGGCCTTGGCTTCAAGACTCCTGGGAAGCAATTGAAGCGATAAGCGAGGCAAAATGGTGGACTTCTTGTTTCACTTGTGCTATTGGAGCGTTGGACTTGGACCTCTTGTTTTTTCATTGCTCTGTAATTCTGTATGCTTGAATATGTGTGTGTGTGTGATTGTGTGGTGCTTTGGGCGCTTTGGAGGGTGGAGGTTGGAGTCTGTGGACCTGTGGTCTGTGGATCGAGCATTGCTATGCAAAGTCTTGTTGCTGCTGGACCTCTTGGCTCTTGTTTTCTTACTGCAATCTGTAGGCTTAAATTTGCTTGAATATGCTTGAATATATTTGAGAGAACAATAACATATATGCTTGAATTTGTCTTTCTGCTGAAATTTGCAAATGAATGGGGTGTTTCTGGTTTTACGAAAATTCGGTTCCATCGGTTAGAACCGAAACAAATCAATTACCCGAAACCGAAATTCCTCGGTTCCGCGTCTTCAAAGTAACCGATCGGTTCTTCTTCTCAGGTAACCGAATTATCCAAAGAACCGAAGAACCGAACCGATCGGTTTCGATTAACCGAACGCCCAGGCTGAGCTGGCTGTGTAGGGGAAAAAGAAGGAAAAGGAAAAGTAGAAAAGGCCGGTTTGCTGCTCGTGGGCCACAAAGAAGAAGAGGAAGCATTATTGGACGAGTGACGTTTCTTTTATTGATGCTTATTATATATTCTATCTAGAGGATTCTCAATATATTAGGCAGCGCTATTCTACATCTGGGTGTAGAATTATTCTACGCTGCAAGCCAAAACTGACTAGAAAAAAATACTAAATAGTCTTGAACAAGCATTCAAGATAAGTCAAGATTACATCCAAAGACTCTCAAAATACTAAAAATATTGAAACACAACTCTTTGAGCAGATTGAATTTTGCTCAATACAACAAATTTTGAGTAGAATAGTATTCTACACCTAGGATGTAGAATATATATATATATATATATATATATATATATATATATATATATATATATATATATATATATATATATATATATATATACCCTATATATATATATATACCTTACCCGACACGACCCAAGCCACGGCCGCCCCCTCGGTCCCTCCGTTTTTCTCCCGCACCCACCTCCTCTTTATCATATCTGTTTTTTTCTTTATCGTTCTAATCTCCAGATCATGGGGAGGACCCGGAGGAGACGTCGGTTTCACCCCAACTCGTTGCCCCCACCATCGCACAACCCTAGTTCACCGCTGCCCCTCACGAGCCTAGCTTGCCGCCTCCCCTTAACCTCCGCAGCCTCCGAGGCGTGTTCAGCGGCCTCCGACTGTTCCCATCGCCGGCTCAACCCAATCTGGCCCAGCGCGCGGTGAGCTGCTGTGCCACCATGATGAGAGGTACATGATCATCCCGATGCCGACTACTAGCGGCTGCACGGCAAGGGGTTCGCGGTAGATGTTGTCCCGACTGAGATGAAGCTCCACACATATTCTGAAAAAAGCCTGTGTGCCTGATGTTGTTTCCCGTGAGCGGCAACGGCATCCTCTCCCCCACGGGTGGTAGTGTCGGCGGGAGGTAGGCCCCTCCAAGTCAGATCTGACTGAGTCGCCGCTCCCCTCATCGATGGTAGCAGGGGCAGGCGACTGGCCAGCTTCATCTGAATCTGGCGGCGCCGCTTCCTTCCCTGGCAACGACTTCCTCGTGTTAGATTGATCCCACTAGTAGGCCCAATGGCCAATTGTGCCTTGATCCACGCTCTAATCAGGGGTGCCCAACTTTAACTATTGTTGGTGGGCCCCTATCGCACAACACCATAAAAAGGGAGGTGGGGGCCGGGGCACAAGGCACGAGAATCACCTGTGCTGCCAGACACCCCACCTACACCTCTAATCCTAAGCCGATCTAAGTGAGGGGGTGTTGCCAGCGACGGGAAGCACCGCCATCGACCAACGCCGCCACTGCACCGCCGCCTTTCACAGCCGCGCCTCCACCGAGTCTCCACCGAGCACCGCGATGGCCAGCTCATCTTCTATGAAGGTGGTCGATGGTTTGCCACCCGCATCCCTCTCTCTCTCTCTATTTTGTTCGCATTAGATCACGTTCTAGAGTTTGCTATTCATTCAAATGTCAGCATATATGCTAGATCTATGACTAGTGATCCTGTTATGCACCTAACAATGGTATCAAAGCGCCTAACTAGGCGTAGATCTAGCTCATGGGGGTAGAAAACTGAGTAGGAGGGGATTTGATTTGAAGAAACAGATCAGACCCTAACCCTAACTCAAACCCTAACCCTAGATGGATGGACGGAGAAGCAGGAAGACCTACCCAGTTTCTCGCCGCCGTCGCCACCGCCGCACGCGGGAAGATACACCCGCCGCCGCCTCACCGGCACGCAGGGAGAAGCCAAGCCGCGCTCGTCGCCGTGCGCGTGAGCTCTAGCCGAGGGCACCGTCACAGGACCGCTCGATGGTGGCGCGCTCACCCACTGGGAAGCGCACGCTCCGATGAGGGGACCCACGGTGGCACCGCACTTTGAGCTAGGGTTTAGGGCAACACCACCGCAGCGCGTGTGGGGGAACAAAGGGCACCACCGCAGTGCTGCTCGATGGCACAGCGCACGGCTCCAGCCGTATGCGTGCATAGGCGAAGGGCTCCACGGCGGCGCCACCACCATGCTTCTCTCCGGCCGTCGTGGTTCAAGGTGAGAGTGGGAGAGAAAGCCGGCGCCACGGTGAAGATAGAGAAAGGGAAGGGTGAAAGCTCTAGTTTAGTTTTGGTGAATTGATGAAACCCTAAGTGCTAACCTAGTTCATCTAAGTGATCATGAAATAGGTAGCATTATTCCAAGTGGTGAAGCAACGGTGAAGATCATATTGATGGTGATGATCAAGTACTTGGACTTGGAAAAGAAGAAAGAGAAAAACAAAAAACTCAAGGCAAAGGTGAAATTGATAGGAGCTTTTTGATTTAGTGATCGGGACACTTAGCGAGTGTGATCACATTTAGGATCGATAGCCATACTATTAAGAGGGGTGAAACTCGTATCGAAATGCGGTTATCAAAGTGCCACTAGATGCTTTAACTCATTGCATATGCATTTAGGATCTAGTGGAAAGCTAACACCCTTGAAAATGTTTGTGAAAATATGCTAACACACATGCACAAGGTTATACACTTGGTAGTTGGCACATTTGAGCAAGGGTGGAGAAGTTAGAGAATTGAAGGAGGTGTTTTTCACTGTCAAACAATGACCGGACGTTGAGTTTGAAGTGACCAGACTCTGGGTTCTAGCGTCGGGTCAATTATAAAAGAAGGTGGTGCACTCGGGCTCGATTTGCCCTATGACCGGATTCGGAGAAGAAAAGTGATCGGACTTTGGCTGAACATTGTTTAGAGTTCGGTTCTACTGACGTGGCGGCGCACAGAGAAGAGGAGTGGACGCACCGGCATGCCCGGTCAAGAAAAACCGGCTCTAGTGCCTTACTAGAAATGACTAGACTCCAGTGATGGAGCGTTCGGTCACTTTGAGCACTGCGTCCGGTCGCAACTTAACACGTGGCGTGTAGCAGACTAGCCGTTGAGATCGGGAGTTCAGCATTTGAAGCTAATGACATGTGGCGATCATCAGGCGACCGGACACAGGGGTCTAGCGTCTAATCAATCTAACCGGTGCGTCCGGTCAGCCCGAATTTCAGTGGACTAAGGAGCCAATGGCTCTATTTTATTAGGGGCTCTATTTAAGGCATGTGGCTGGCTCTAGCTCACTCTCTTGGCCATTTGCATTGACATAGCAACCTTGTGAGCTTAGCAAAAGCCCTTCCACTTATCTCCATCATTGATTCATCATCTTTATGAGATTGGGAGAGAATCCAAGTGCATTGCTTGAGTGATTGCATCTAGAGGCACTTGATGTTCGTGTTTCGCTGCCGGATTCGCTTGTTACTCTTGGTGGTTGCCGCCACCTAGACGGCTTGGAGCAGCGAAGGAGGATTGGCACGAGTTGGTGATTGTTCGTGGCCATCTCCCAGTGATTGTGAGGGGTCTTGTGCCTTCCCCGGTGAAGCGCCAAAAGGTAACTCTAATGGATTGCTCGTGTCATTGAGTTACCTCACTTGTGGGTAGGTTCTTGCGGTGTCCAATTGTGTGGATGAGGTTCATGCAACACCTTTTAGCCACCGAACCACCAAGTGTTGGTCGACACAATGGGGACTAGCGTGCCGGCAAGCACGTGAACCTCAGGAGAAAAATTGGTTGTCTCTTGCCCTTTGATGTTCTCCTGATGATTTAATTAGTATTCATCTTGTGATTGGTTCACTTCTTTACATGGCGGTATAATCACTCTACTCACTCATTTACAATCTCATAAACTAGTTGTAGCAAGCTCTTTAGTGTAGCTAGAATTGAGAGCTTACTTTGTAGTTTAAGTTCATCTAGTGGAGCTCTTTAGTATATCAAGTGTGAGAGCTCTTAGTGAGTAGTGACTTAGCAAATTGTATGTCTAGTGATCATAGTAACTAGAATTGTTGGATAGGTGGCTTGCAACCCTTTGTAGAGCTAGAGCAAGTTTGTATTTCGCTATTTGTCATACTAATCAAATTGCTCTAGTTGGTTTGTAGATTTTTAAATAGGCTATTCACCCCCCTCTAGCTATATTAGGACCTTTCAAGTGGTATCTGAGCTGTGGTCACCATTTGATTGAAGGCTTAACAACCTCGGTGTCAAATTATGGCTCAAGTTATGTTCAACCATGTGGGGGGCAAACCACCGTTCTTTGATGGCACATGCTATGATTATTGGAAGAGAAAGATGAAGATGTATCTTGGTTCAATCAATGATCAAGTATGGGATATGACTGAGAGTGACTATGCTATCATTGATCCTAACAATCTCACCAACCAAGATAAGATCAACAAGCATTGCAATACAATGGCTCTCAACACCATATATAATACCATTGATTCCAAGGTGTTTGAGCAAATCAAGGATTGTGATAGAGCTAATGAGGTGCGGAAGAGATTGGAGAAAACATATGAGGGCACACCGGTGGTAAAGAGTGCCAAGTTGTATATTCTCAAGGACAAGTTGACAAGCTTCAAGATGAAGGAAGATGAGAGCATTCCGGAGATGTTCCATCGATTGCAAGTGATTGTCAATGATTTGAAGGCATTGGGAGAGAAGATCAATGATGATGATGTCTCTCATCGGTTCTTGAGATTTGAGATGTTGAGATTGCTTATCATAAGATGAGGATTGAAGGAGATTACCCCTAACCAAGTACTAGGTGATGTCATGACACAAGAGACATACCTGTGGAAAGGGAGGGGGTTGACAAGGATGACAACAAGGAAGATGAAGACAAGAAGAAGAAGAGTGTAGCATTCAAGGCTAGCTCATCATCCAAAAACAAGGGCAAGTCCAAGAAAGAATCAAGTGATGATGATGATCTTAGTGACATTGATGATGAAGCTATGGCTCTCTTTGTGCGCAAGATGGGAAAATTCATGAAGAAGAAGGTCTATGGTGCAAAAAAGAAAAGAGATCACACTAAGAGCAAAGAATATATGAGAAGATGCTACAATTGCAAGAGCCCAAATCATGTTGTAGCGGATTGTCCCTACAATAGTGACAATAATGAGGATGAGAAGAAGAAGCATAAGAAGGAGACGAAGGAGAAGAAGATGACCTTCCAAAAGAAGAAGAAGGGTGGAGGCTATGTGGTCACTTGGGATAGTGATGGCTCTAGTGATGATGACAAGAAATCTATCAAGAAAGCACTAGCAAGCATTGCCATCAACAACAAGCCCTCTATCTTCGACACTTCATTGACATGCCTCATGGCAAAGCCTACCAAGGTAAAATATGATATGAGTGATGATGATGAATGTGAAAGTGATGCTTGTAGGAGTGATGATGATGATGAAGAGGAGTACACCAAGGAGAAGCTCATGGACATGTGTGAGCAAGTGCACACTTGCTTTGAGATGAAAAGAAAGGAGTGCAAAGAATTGCACAAGAAAGTCAAATTTCTTGAGCAATCCTTTGATAAGCTCAATGCCACTCATGAGAGGCAAATAGAAGCCCATGAGAAGCTTGGAAAAGCTCACTCTAAGCTTGAAAAGGCTCACTCCTCTCTCATCGAGCAAGTCAAGAAGGAGGAAGCCAAGAAGGAGCAAGTGATTGTGTCTTGTGATGTGGGACTAACATATGATATTATTGATGAATCTTTTTATAAGCCCATTATTGTTGCTCCCACTAACTCTTCTTGTAGCACTTCCACTTCTACTTCACCTTTGAGTGATGGTTTCACTTGTGATGCCTCACTAATGGTGGAAAATGAGACCCTCAAGGAGGTGAATGAGCTCACTCATGCCTTAGGCAATGCCTATGGTGGAGATGCCCGCTTGCTAAAGTGCTTGGGTAGCCAAAGGTTTTCTCTCAACAAAGAGAGATTAGGCTATACCCCCAAGAAAGGCAAGGCAACCTTTGTCACTCCTAAAGCTAGCTTTGTGAAGGGCAATGGTCGGTTTTGCAATAGATGCAAGCAAGTTGGGCATATAGAGCAATATTGCAAGACTAACAAGAACAAGAAACCTAATGTATCCTCAATTAGATTTGATTCTTGTTACATACTTGTTAAGGGTGACAATGGTGTGAAGGCTAAGTTCATTGGTACACCAATTGTGGGCCTAAAGAAGAAGGCCATTTGGGTACCAAAGACCTTGGTAACTAACCTTCAAGGACCCAAACAAGTTTGGGTACCTAAAAAGAATTGATCTTCCTTTGTAGGTCAATTATAAAGCTAGAGGAAGGCATTGGGTGCTTGATAGTGGGTGCACACAACACACGACCGGTGATCCAAGAATGTTCAATTCAATCAATCAAAATAAGAGCAATGGAATTAATAGTATCATGTTTGGTGACAATGGCAAAATGCAAGGTCAAAGGGCTTGGTAAGATTGCAATATCTAATGATATAAGCATATCCAATGTGTTGCTAGTAAAGAGCTTGAACTTTAATTTGCTATTCGTGGCTCAATTGTGTGATCTTGGATTCAAATGCATATTTGGGGTTGATGATGTAGAGATCATAAGTGTAGATGGCTCTAACTTGATCTTCAAGGGCTTTAGATATGAGAATCTATACTTGGTTGATTTCAATGCTAGTGAAACTCAATTATCTACATGTTTGTTCACTAAGTCTAGCATGGGCTGGTTATGGCATAGAAGGCTTGGTCATGTTGGAATGAAACAATTGAATGGATTGGTCAAGCATGACTTGGTTAAAGGCTTGAAAGATGTAGTGTTTGAGAAAGATAAGCTTTGTAACTCTTGTCAAGCCAAAAAATAAGTTGGAAACACCCATCCTAAGAAAAGCATGATGAGCACTAGTAAAGCATTTGAGTTATTGCACATGGACTTGTTTGGGCCAACTCAATACACTAGCATTGGTGGTAACAAATATGGCTTTGTGATTGTGGATGATTTCACTAGATACACATGGGTGTTCTTTCTTGTTGACAAGAGTGATGTGTTTGCAACCTTCAAGACATTCATCAAAAGAATTCATAATGAGTTTGAAACAACCATCAAGAAAGTGAGAAGTGACAATGGAAATGAGTTCAAGAACACAAGAGTGGATGATTTATGTGATGAGTTTGGAATTAGGCATCAATTTTCGGCCAAGTACACTCCACAATCAAATGACCTAGTTGAAAGAAAGAATAGAACTTTGATTGATATGGCAAGATCAATGTTGAGTGAGTACAATGTGAGTCATTCATTTTGGGCCAAAGCAATCAACACAGCTTGCTACTGTAGCAACCGACTCTATTGTCTCCCCATGATAGAGAAGACACCTTATGAGCTATTGAATGGAAGAACGCCCAACATAGCATACTTTAGGGGTTTTTGTTGCAAATGCTATATCTTGAAGAAAGGCACTAGATTAGGCAAGTTTGATAGGAAATGTGATGAAGGATTTCTACTTGGATACTCAAATACTAGCAAAGCATATAGAGTTTGGAATTTAGATAGTGGTACTCTTGAGGAAGTTCATGATGTTGAATTTGATGAAACCAAGGGTTCCCAAGATGAGAATGAGAACTTGGAAGATGTTAGAGGCATTCAACTTTCAAAAGCCATGAAGAACATGGATGTTGGTGAATTGAGGCCTAGGCAAATGAATGATGATGAAGATGATCAAGTGCAAGTGCTCTCTAACACAAATTTGCAAGATGATACAAATCAAGATAGTACAAATGGCTCTCATGACAATGAACAAAATCAATTGGTTAGCACATCATCTCAATCCAATGATCAAGCAAGTGCAAGCAATCGAGTTCCAATACTCCAATCAACCAATATTGCAAGGGATCATTCATTGGACACTATAATTGGAGATATTTCTAGAGGTGTACAAACAAGATCAAGATTGGCTTCATTTTGTGAGCATTTCTCATTTATGTCATCCATTGAACCAAAGAAGATAGATAAAGCATTGAAGGATGTTGATTGGGTGAATGCTATGCATTAAGAATTGAATAACTTCACAAGAAATCAAGTATGGGAATTGGTAGAGAGACCAAAGAGACACAATGGGATTGGAACCTAATGGGTCTTTAGAAACAAGCAAGATCAAGATGGGACAGTAGTAAGGAACAAAAGCAAGATTGGTAGCACAAGTCTATACACAAGTTGAAGGTCTTGACTTTGGAGAAATATATGCCCCGATTGCTAGATTGGAAGCAATTAGAATCTTGCTAGCCTATGCTTATGCCCACAATATCAAACTCTATCAAAAGGATGTCAAGAGTGTATTTCTAAATGGTTACATCAATGAAGAAGTATATGTTGAGCAACCTCCCGATTTTGAAGATGACAAGAAGTCCGACCATGTGTACAAGTTGAAGAAGGCATTGTATGGCTTGAAGCAAGCACCTAGAGTATGGTATGAGATATTGAGGGACTTCCTACTCTATCAAGGGTTCATGATGGGCAAGGTTGACACCACTCTTTTCACCAAGAAGATTGGCAAAGACTTATTTATGTTGCAAATCTATGTTGATGACATCATATTTGGATCAACCAATTAAGACTTTTGTGAAGAGTTTGGAAAGATGATGGCTAATGAGTTTGAAATGTCCATGATTAGAGAGTTAAGTTACTTTCTTGGTCTTCAAATCAAGCAATTGAAGAATGATACATTTGTGAGTCAAGGCAAGTACATTAAATATATGCTCAAGAAGTTTGGCATGAGTGATAGCAAAGCCATTAGCACACCAATGGGGACAAATGACAACTTGGATAGTGATGCAAGTGGCAATATGGTGGATCAAAAATTGTATCGGTCTATGATTGGAAGCCTACTCTATGTGGCCGCATCAAGGCCGGATGTCATGTTTAGTGTATGCATGTGTGCAAGATTTCAAGCCTCACCAAGAGAAAGTCATTTGAAGGCTACAAAGAGAATATTGAGGTACTTGAAGCATACACAAAATATTGGTTTGTGGTATCCCAAAGGAGCAAAGTTTGAACTAGTTAGTTACTCTGACTTGGATTATGCGGGATGCAAGGTTGAAAGGAAGAGCACCTCGGGCACATGTCAATTGTTGGGAAGATCACTTGTTTCATGGTCATCAAAGAAGCAAAATAGTGTTGCATTATCAACCGCCGAAGCCGAATACATATCCATCGGTAGTTGTTGTGCACAAATACTTTGGATGAAGGCCACCTTGAGTGACTTTGGAATCAAGTTCAAGAAAGTGCCATTGCTATGTGACAATGAGAGTGCAATCAAGTTAACCAACAATCTGATTCATCATGCAAGAATAAAACACATTGATGTCCGCCAGCATTTCATAAGAGATCACCAACAAAAAGGGGACATTTGCATTGAGAGTGTAGGCACTGAAGATTAACTTGCCGATATATTCACCAAGCCATTGGATGAGAAAATGTTTTACAAGCTAAAGAATGAGTTGAACATATTGGATTTCTCAAATGTGTGTTGATGCACCCCCACACTTATATAACATGCCTCTCCTTCGAGCAATCTAAGGTAAAAGTTGTTTGGCATGGCATACATCCTTGCTAAGGACATGTTTAGGGCATCTAGTCATCTTTCACATTTAATAGTCTCATTCATGAAAATCAAATGATTTTGATGTTTGTGTGGTACCACTATTGCTTCTTTGCTTAATTTGATCTAGTGGTAGCATATGACATGTTTGTGGGCTTGTAAACCTAGTGTTTGATCTAGAAAATAAGCTATAGGTGTTTAACTCAACACGGTACAAGATAACCCTTATTTGAAGGTGTGAAGAAGCTTGTCTTTGGATCAAACCGAGTTAAATATCATTGGCAAGTGATCTAGATTGGACCAAATTTGGGAAAATGATCTTCACCCCATTGATTGACATAAAATTAAACATTTGTGGTCATTAATGACAAAGGAGGAGAAATAGTGCACAAAGATAGTGAAAAGATAACAAAGAGAAATAGTGCACAAAAATAGTGAAAAGATAACAAAGGGGGAGAAATTGACATAAGGGGAGAGATATGACAAAATAAGGGATCAATTAAAATTTTGGGCACACAAGTAGGGGGAGCAAGCTCATAAACTTGGTGGAAGCATGTGAATGTGCATTTCATATGTTTGCTTGCATGGTACAAGTTTTAGATTTCAATATTTATGCTTGCGTGGTATATGCTAGTTATAGGATTGAATGATGAAATGAAAAACTAGCATGCATAGGTTAAGAAACTAGACTTATGTTCATTTTATGGAAACTAGACCCTTGCTTCTAATGTTGATCTCATGGGGTATTCTAGTTTTTGTGTATATCTAGTTACTAATGGTGCTAAGGATGGTATATTGGTGCACTCCGATTGGTATCACGCTTCAAAGGTCCATCTTTTATACCTTAGCATCATTTAGTAGACATTGTCTCCTATATTTCCTATCTAAGCATATGTGCAAGCTACAATCCAAACTCTTAGCACATATGTAGGGGGAGCAATTGCTACCATATGGGATTCATGAAACTTGTCCATATCCTTTTACACATGGTAAATATGCTTGGGCAAGCAACATGGATTCAAATGAATTTAAATTCATATCTTTGTGTAAGGGTTGTCATCAATTACCAAAAAGGAGGAGATTGAAAGCTCTAGTTTGGTTTTAGTGAATTGATGAAACCCTAAGTGCTAACCTAGTTCATCTAAGTGATCATAAGATAGGTAGCATTATTCCAAGTGGTGAAGCAACGGTGAAGATCATATTGATGGTGATGATCAAGTACTTGGACTTGGAAAAGAAGAAAGAGAAAAATAAAAAGCTCAAGGCAAAGGTGGAATTGATAGGAGCTTTTTGGTTTAGTAATCGAGACACTTAGCGAGTGTGATCACATTTAGGATCGATAGCCGTACTATTAAGAGGGGTGAAACTCGTATCAAAATGCGGTTATCAAAGTGCCACTAGATACTCTAACTCATTGCATATGCATTTAGGATCTAGTGGAAAGCTAACACCCTTGAAAATGTTTGTGAAAATATGCTAACACACGTGCACAAGGTGATACACTTGGTGGTTGTCACATTTGAGCAAGGGTGGAGAAGTTGGTGAATTAAAGGAGGTGTTTTTCACTGTCAAACAGTGACCGGACGCTGAGTTTGAAGTGACTGGACTCAGGGTTCCAGCATCTGGTCAATTATAAAAGAAGGTGATGCTCTCGGGCTCGATTTGCCCTGTGATCAGACTCGGAGAAGAAAAGTGACCGGACTTTGTCTAAACATTGTTCAGCATCCAGTTCTGCTGATGTGGTGGCGCGTAGAGAAGAGGAGGAGGAGCGAATGAACCGGCATGTCCGGACATGGTGGACTGGACACGTCTGGTCAAGAAAAACTGGCTCTGGTGCCTTACTAGAAATGACCAGACTCTAGTGATGGAGCATTCGGTCACTTTGAGCACTGCGTCCGGTCGCAACTTAACACGTGGCATGTAGCAGACTAGCCGTTGAGATCGGGCGTTCAGCATTTGAAGCTAATGACATGTGGCGATCATCAGGTGACCGGATGTAGGGGTCTAGCGTCCGGTTAATCTGACCGACATGTCCGGTCAACTCGAATTTCAGTGGACTGAGGAGCCAACGGCTCTATTTTGTTGGGAGCTATAATAAAGGCATGTGGCCAGCTCTAGTTGACTCTCTTGGCCATTTGCATTGACATGGCAACCTTGTGAGCTTAGCAAAGGCCCTCCCACTTATCTCCATCATTGATTCATCATCTTTGTGAGATTGGGAGAGAATCCAAGTGCATTGCTTGAGTGATTGCATCTAGATGCACTTGGTGTTCGTGTTTCACTGCTGGATTCGCTTGTTACTCTTGGTGGTTGCCACCACCTAGACGGCTTGGAGCAGCGGAAGAGGATTGGCATGAGTTGGTGATTGTTCGTGGCCATCTCCCGGTGATTGTGAGGGGTCTTGTGCCTTCCCCGGCGAAGCGCCGAAAGGTAACTCTAATGGATTGCTCGTGTCATTGAGTTACCTCACTTGTGGGTAGGTTCTTGCCAGTCTATGTAAGCACCTATTCTACTTTCAAACAAGAGTTGAGCAAACAGTTTCATTTCATCACCTTCCATCTTTCAGTTCTTACTACGATGCTAAACCATAGACAAGCTGTAACAGAACACCAGCGATTCGTGAATGAATTCCCCTAGCTGGGTACCCCGAAAACACACACCCTGCTTGTACCCCAGGCACAAGCAGGACTAACCCATCACCCTCCTGTCCTGGGTGTCTAGGTCCCCGTCCAAACTTGGACTCCAAGCCCCCATTCCTGAGTTCCGAACTCAGTGCGGTGCAAGGACCTCCACCATCCCCGCCTCCAATCAGTCGGTCCGAAAAGAGCCGGATCCACGACAAGAGAGCAACGAGTCTTCCCTGTGCCCATACCCAAGTATGTGCTCGGAATAATAAGTATGTGACTTGCCTAGAGCCTTATGCAATGACTGGTCCTTAATTAACACAGACAGGGAAAAAGTGTAACCAAGCTATGCCCTGTTGGCTGTAGGACACAACCTCTTACACCCACCAGTACCCAAACCATATCCCTACCCGGTCACCACTTTTCCTTCCCACCATTTTATCATGAGTGATCATAATTATCACCTATTGCGAGTAACGACAAGTTACTCGCGCTACCAAAATCCTGAGCATAGCAGCTACCCGACCTGTACTAGTAGGACTCATAGGTAGATATATTTATGCATGTAGTTTCCATAAAATACCTGTAACTTAAATGCACATCATATATATATATATTCAATGATCATTAAAAATAGGGGTTATACACCGGGGCTTGCCTTGGGCAGGCGACGGGTCAGCAAAGTCAGCACCAAAAGGCTCTAGGGCTCCCTCCTGCATGAGGATCTCCTCCTCATACTCCTCAATGACCTCTTCGTAATCTGGTTCATCCACGGGCACGAACTCTACCAACTCGTGATCTACATGCATGAAATGATGATGCAACATTTATTAATACGGCAACAGCAACTCTTAAAATAAATTATATCTTATCAAGTTACTAAGCTAGTCCTACCAACTAAGGTACTAAGTTACCTACTCTTACCACTAACAAGTATGAAGCATGACATAAATTATCACAACAACTAAAGGTATTCTTACTTCTAATACCGATTCACTCTATATATGATAAAACAAGGATAATAGCTACTCTATTTATCAACCTACTCTAGGGCTACAAACTTTACAAAAAGTACATAATAATCTAGTGAGCCTACTGTAAAATTTTCATAGCTATAGCTATCACCAATTTACCACAAAAAATCCTACAATATTAATCTACATAATACTAAGCTCTCTAGTTTGGATTTATGAACCTATCACTATCATAGCTATCTGTAAACTAACTACACTAACAGATAGATGGCATTTTTGTGAACCTAACAAACTTTGTTTTACTATTTTTGGACATCTACAAGATTTACTATAATTTATCAAAGTTTAGCTCAAACTAAATTGAATAAGCATTTATTAATGCGCTGGGAAATAGAAAACCAAACTTCAAACAGCGGCCCACAACCGCGCGACGCGCGTACCACTGGTGCGGCCCATGCAGAGGCATGGCCTAGCCGAGCGATGCCGGCCCACGGCGGGAAGGCCCGCGCATGATGGCCGTTTTGCGCGAACGCCCCTGACCTACTGACGAACTGCGCCGAGGTCCACGGTACTATTTCTACAGACAGTGATCTTATGAATATAACCCTCCCCTTTTCCTTCTTTAATACAGCCAAGTCCCCGGCACCCGCACGCGCATCGGTGCGACGGCGTTGGCACCTCGATGTTAACCCGAAGCGGTGGGAGGCGAGACGGTGAACGGAGACGCTGTCCTGAGCTCCCTCCACGGGGACTCCTCCCTGCGATGGCGGGCGCGTTCCCGTGAGCCAAGGCACAGACAGTGTGAACAAGCTCAAGGATGGGCAACAGCGACTCGCCCCAAACCTACCTATCGTGGTGGCTTGACCAGAGACTACCCGAGCGAGCCTGGCCACGCACGCACGACAAGCCTCACGACGGCGGCGATGGTGCGACTATGGCGGCAACACTGAGCAGGCAGCAGCAGGGCAAAATGGGGTGCATATGGGATAGAGTGGAGCAGGGCAAAGGTACCATGCCAACGAATTGGATGGAGGTGGACAGGGCTAGGGGAATTAGACGGGCGCTGTTGTGGAGTCTTAAAGTGACCGACGACGAAGGAACTTCAAATTAGGGCTCAACACCAGCTGGTAGTAGCAGTGGAAGTGTTCAGCGCATAGCTAGGTCTCTACTCCATCCACAGGTGCATGCAATTTCACGGATTTGGCCGACGCTGCGAGCTTGCCTTGGCATGGCCCGATGATAGAGGAATAGAGAAGTTAGGCAAGGTTGGCCCGGTGCTATCGTGGCGGGACGTGGCTGTCAACTCCAAGCACAAGCGCACATGAGTGAAGGGGGAATAGCGAGACGTGCTCAAGGTGCTTGGCTGCAATGCCATAATCCGCAAGCTGACGGCGGCTCAGTACTGCACCACAGTGGATGGCGCCGGCCAGAGGAGGCAACAACACGGTGTTGATGAGCCAAAGTGATGGCAAGAGCAGGCAGCACTCCCATGCACGGCAAGGCAATGTGTGGGCAGAGCCCAGCGTGGCCACATGGGCAGCGACACGGTGCAGTGGCGGCAACGCACTGACCAGGACGGCGGGCCCATGTCGACGGCAGTGGTGGCCGAGCAGTCAGGCCTACTGTAGCGGCGTGCGCACACGTGCGTGAATCACGGCTTAGGGCACGACAACAGGTGGCCATGGCCAGCAGTGCGGGGCCAGCGGCAGGACCGGCCAGTGCAGTGGCAAGCGCGTAGGTGGGTGGCCAGGCGCGGCAATGGCAGTAGCGGCGGTGTGAGTTGCGTGCCAGAGCGTGGTAGCAGGAGGCCGTGGCCAGTAGCATGGGGCCACGCGCATGGCGTGCGTGCACAGGTACGGCCGTGGCTGTGCGACCGGTGCAGTAGCGTGCGCTGAGCAGGCCCGTGCAACAGCGCCAAGCCGAACCAAGGCGGTGACCGCACCCGAAGGTAGGAACCGTGTCATGCATGCTTTTTAAAGCGTTCCAAAAACTCACCTCAAGGCTCCGATCAGTAAACCAACTATTTTACGCACAAGATGGCATGTCAAGCTACTAAAATGAACCCTAAACCCATGCCACCACTTGACCCGATCCTCTGATAAAAATTCCCAAACCTTGCTTCATCGATCCATTTTCTGACTTAAGAAACGACTTAAGTTATTTGTTCGGATTCGCGTCACTTTCGATTTCCAAGCTACCAACTATGCTAGCTAGTGACTCTCATTCTCAACTGCTAGTATTTCACTGTCACCTCCAAAGCTTGTTCTAGGACTTTATTAAAGTTTTGCATGTGCATTCTATAGCCTTTTTGTCCACTAAAAATTTGTTTAGAACACCAAGTGATACAACGCGACATGCAATGTAACATTCGTTTTGTGTTTCAATTGAACGTTTCAAGTTCCGTATATTGCTTTACACCTTATATTACACACAAGTACACATAAGTATAATGCTCATGCAGTGTTTTAACAAAAAATGTACAGTGTAACACCGAAGGTGTTACAAATCTACCCCCCTAAAACAAAATATCGACCTGAGATTTCATGTGCCTAGTGTGAGAAGGAGATAGGAAATACATTTTAATGCAACAACTAACTATCAGAACCAGAGAGAAGGTGGGGGTAATGCTTCAATATGTAACTCTCTTGTTCCCATGTGGCCTCATCCTATGAATGGTTTTGCCACTGCACTTTGTAGAACTTTACCACACTGTTCCTGGTCACTCTTTCTTTCTCATCCAGGATTTCGACAGGGTGCTCAACATAAGTCAAATATGGCTAGAGGGGAAGCCCTTCAATTTCCATAGCTTCATCCGGAACCCATAAACATCTCTTCAATTGCGATACATGAAACACATTGTGTACCGTAGATAAAATATCGGGCAGCTAGAGACGATAAGCAACTGGGCCACACTGCTCCAACACCTGATAAGGACCCACATATCGAGGGGCTAGCTTGCCATGGACACCAAACTGATGCACCCCTCTCATAGGAGACACCTTGAGATACACATAATCTCCAGCTACAAACTCTAAGGGCCTTCTTCGCTTGTCTGTATAAGCTTTATGTCAGCTTTGAGCTGCCTTCAAGTGACTTCGGATAATGCTTACTTTCTCTTGAGCCTCTTTGATGAACTCAGGCCCAAAGTACCCGCGGTCTCCCACTTCAACCCAGTTAAGTGGCATCCTGCATTTCTTTCCATATAGAGCTTCAAATGGTGCCATGTGGATGCTTTCTTGGTAGCTATTATTGTAAGAAAATTCATCTAACTTTAGGCATACATCCCACTTCTTAGAGAAAGAAATGTCACAAGCTCTCAACATGTCCTCGAGCACCTGGTTCACCCTTTTGGTTTGGCCATCAGTTTGTGGATGATATGCAGAGCTTCTGAGGAGACGAGTACCATGACATTACTGCAGCTGGTCCCAAAAACAAGAGACAAAGACTGACCCTCTATCAGAGATGATAGTAAGGGGAACCCCGTGTAGAGTCACAATCCAGTCAGAGTATATCTGAGCGTACTTCCTGGCTGCATATCTGGTGTCCATTGGGATAAAATGAGCAGACTTAGTTAGACGGTCCACAATGACCCAAATAGAATCATAGCCCTTGGATGTGCGGGGCAAACCCACCACAAAGTCCATGGAGATATCTTCCCATTTCCAAACAGGAATGGGCAAGGGCTGCAAATATCCCAGGGTACACATATGATCTGCTTTAACTCTCCCACAAGTGTCGCACTCTGCGACATACCGAGTGATGTCCTGCTTCATGTTAGATCACCAATACAAGTGGCGCAGATCATGGTACATCTTGTTACTGCCAGGATGAATAGACAGCTTCGAATGATGGGCTTCACTCAAAATCTTCCTTCTCAGCTCCTCACTGAATGGAACCACCAGTCTATCCTTGTATCTCACTACTCCATGCTCATCAACACTAAAGTGAGGGCCACGCCCCTCGGCAATCAATTTCTTGATGTGGGGAATTTCTTTAGGGTCTTGCCTTTGCTCTAGAATAATCTGCTCAAGCAACTATGAGGTTAAGGCAATGTGAGCCAGCACTCTGCATGGTTGAGAGACAAAGTTGTTTCCTCAACCTGATGTGACTTTGGGCTCAAAGCATCAACCACTACATTAGCCTTTCCTGGGTGGTAATGTACCTCCAAGTTATAATCCTTAATCAATTCCAACCATCTCCTTTGCCTCATATTCAACTTAGACTGAGTAAAAATATACTTGACGCTCTTATGGTCTATAAAAATATGCACTTTATTGCCCAACAGATAGTGCCTCCAAATCTTTAGAGCGTGGACCACAGCAGCTAGCTCTAAGTCATGGGTGTCGTAATTTACTTCGTGCTTTTTCAGTTGGCGCGAAGCATAAGCTATCACACACCCATCTTGCATAAGCACACATCCCAACCCCGTCTTCGAGGCATCACAGTATACATCAAAGGGCCTATCAATATCTGGTTGGGCCAACACAGGAGCAGTGGTTAGAAATGTCTTCAAATCTTGGAAGGCTTCTTCACAGACTAGGCTCCAGTCAAACTTGACTTCTTTTTGGAGCAGCTTGGTCATTGGCTGAGCTATCTTGGAGAAATCTGGAATGAAACGCCGATAGTACCCAGCTAGACTAAGAAACTGATGAATCTGGTGCACAGACTTGGGAGACTCCCAATTCAACACCTCTTGCACCTTGCTAGGATCTACAGAAACACCGTCAGGTGTCAACACATGCCCCAAAAACTACACTCGATCTAATCAAAATTCACACTTGCTGAATTTAGCATACAGCTTGTGCTCCCTTAATCGAGCCAGTACTATTTGAAGGTGTTGGGCATGCTCTTCATCATTCTTGGAATACATCAGGATATCATCAATGAATACTACCACAAACTTATCCAGCTTTGGCATGAAGACTGAATTCATAAGGTACATGAAGAATGCAGGAGCGTTGGTGAGACCAAAAGACATCACTAGGTACTCATACAGCCCATACCTAGTAGAAAAATCTATCTTTGGTATATCATGTGGTCTGATCTTGATCTGATGATAGCCTGAATAGAGGTCAATCTTTGAGAACACCTTGGCACCAGCTAACTGATCGAATAAAGTATCTATATGGGGCAAAGGATACTTGTTCTTAATTATTACCGCATTAAGAGGGTGATAATCCACACACATCCGTAGAGTGCCATCCTTCTTTATAAAAATGGCTGGACAACCCCATGGTGAAGAGCTAGGACGGATGAAGCCTTTTTCCATCAACTCTTCTAGCTGCTTCTTCATCTCAGCCAATTCACTTGGAGCCATGTGGTACGGGCGTCTGGAGATAGGAGCAGTACCAGGCTCTAGCTCAATGGAGAATTCCACCTCTCTGTCCGGTGGCAACCCAGGTAGATCTTCAGGAAATACATCCAGGAACTCACATACTACCAGAATGGAGGTAAGATTAGGAGAGGCTTCAGCATGAGCAGCAATAGTAAGACTGGATCTGAGGGTACAAGAAGAGATATCCTATCCTTAGAAGAAGGAAGCCATAACTCGACACTTCTCCGCTTCAAATCCAAGACTACCCCATACACCCGCAACCAGTTCATTCCAAGGATTGCATCAATGCCTTGCCCAGGCAGTACCATGAATTGTAGGCAGTAAGTGTGGCTGGCTAATACCAAGCTTACTGTGTCTGTTCGGGTATTGATGCACATCTACGAACCCATAGTACGGATTCTATAGGCATACGGTATAGCCATAAGTGGTATATTGTGCCGGTCTATAAATCCCATGCTCATAAATGAATGTGATGCACCTGAATCAAATAACACATAAGCTAGATGAGAATCAATGGTGAACATACCAGCCATCACCGATTCCTGCTGCAATATCTGCTCAGCATCCATAAAATTCACCTATCTAGATCAGCTGTGTCGACACAGAATTTTCGTCCCATGCCGAGGACACACGCAGCAGGCCAGAAGGTCTACTCGATGGAGCTGTAGATCCGTCTAGCTTCAGCGCAGGGATGGTCAGTCCTGCGCACTCCTCCCGAGACGTGCCAGTCAATTTGACCCTATAATTGACAAGGAGAGAAAGTTCATCAGTAATTAAGGGCGAAACTTGCCGGTGTTGCCAGACAGTCCCGAATGTGCGGCTTTGAAAGCCGATATGAAAGGAGAACGACTAAATAGCCGATTCCAGCATATTCATGAGAATAAATCGGTTAAAGCTCATTGGGTTGTATAAGAAGAATTGGTTATCATTCAGGATAAATATTATCAATTGAATAAATATTAATCAATGGCAATAAGATGTCAACGATGATTGGTTCATGCTAAGCCAATGATTACAAGTAACCGAACCCCTTTTTATATAAAGAAACAATTCAACACCATTTAACCGTTTAATAAAGATAAATCTAATGAACATGTTAGATCTCATCTATTGCTATGACCAGTGGGGCTTGAGGTAGAATCATGCAGGCCATAGAAATAACAACAGACTCGACGACCCTAACTCATTACTAAAATCAATGGGGCATGAGGCAGAATCATGCAGGCCGTAATACAATAACAAGATCATGGGGCTAACACATCTTTCAACCTATCTTTACTTCAACGGTCTCGTGATGTGAACTGTTCGTGAAAGCACTCGATATCGGCTAAAACAGTCGATTCAGGCATAGCGCACAGTTAAAGTCAAGCCTTATCAGGAATAGATCTACCAAATAACGATCCTCACTCCACGGTGCTAATAGTGGGGTGTGAGGCAGAATCACATAGGCCATGATAACGAGCCACGGAATAGTTTTCGCTAGCCAATAAATCTACTCAAGACGCAACATGCTTTAACTGCACACTATGCACGATCAAGATTGATGTAAAACAACCGATAAAATGTAACTCATCGTTTAACATGTAGATCGAATCAGTTTCAGATTAACAAACGATGGGCTAAAGAAGATATAAGGCCAATCCAAATCAATCCCAATCGGGCAGAGTGATATTGCTGTAATTTAGATGAACAATGAAAGCAATAAGCAATATCGGTAACTTAATGAATCAACCAAAGACTGCCATTCTAAGGTAGAGCCGATAACTTGACCTTGATCTAGTTCATGTAGTGGGGGTCGACCGGATCGATGCAGCCATACTTGAACTAGGCAAGAGTCAATAACTAACTTATACCAGAGTCACAGTGGAGGTCGACCGGATCGATGTAGCCATATGAACAGAGGTATAAGCCATGACAGTACTTACAACAAGCAGTGAAGGTCGACCGGATCGATGCAGCCGTACTTGCTGAAGAACTCACCAAGATCTACTCTACTTCTACTCCTAAGGGGTGACTGGAGCCAAAAAAAAGTAAGTAACTTGTATTGGATTGATTGGTTGTCCTTTACAATAGCCGGGGTTTGGTATTTATACCCGGAGTCTAAACATGAACCCTACTCGATCATGATTCGTTACATTCTTAGGTATAAAGGAAACATTCCTAATTTAAGATAACTTGGACTCTAATCTTTCCCTTTTTGAGAGTCCATCACATTCCGTCCTGGTGCTGATCGTAGCCTTTGTCCTTATCTGTCGGCGCCATCTGAAGAAAGCCGATTCTAATTTTTGCATCCGAATCGGCTGGTTCCGATCTGCACGTAATTGATTCCTTGATGACATGATCTTGGGAGCTTTTGAGTCCCTGTGACTTTCCTTCCAAATTTTAGTGTAAACACATGCCCCCCAATTTTGGGATAAAAGTAATTTTATTCCAAAATTACCATCTCTGTGCCCTCGATAGTTCTACAGTCACGGGTGAAGAATCTTGATCTGGGGTCTACTGTTTGTCGCCGTCTATGTCAGCTCACAAGCCCATGCTTCAAAACTTTTATGGGAACATCATTGCCTCATGGGTACTTGGATCCTTCTAGACCGGCTATAAAAATGTATATCCGACCCTGGCGAGAACAAACTCAACAATTTAGCCATGTTTCCTCTCTATCTGCCTCCTCGAGTGTTCTCGACTCCACTGGATCCTCCATGGTCTATCCCTTTGCTATGCAGATCCTGAGCGGTTAGAAGAATTCTTGTGCATAGGGTGATTGTGTCGCTCATTCTAGCGCCTTGTCGAGCAAGAGGGTCAGCTATTGCGGTTAGAAGAATTCTTATGATATCACCTGAGTCTTCTCTCCATGCTCGAAAAGCTATCCTAGTGTTTATAAGGGCTAAAATGTGTGGACACCTTCCCCTTATTTGTTCCACTGAACGCCCACCGGGAAAGCCACATGCTTCTTCCCCATAGTTTCCCGATTTACCGAGAAATCGGCTGAGCACATGCTGGGCGGGCGATTTTCCCTCTTCTCGGGTACAATTTTATCAACGGGCCAATGTCGATTCGTTTCACGACGACCTTTGGCCTTGCGGGGCTTGGACTCCCTTCAATCCAAAGAAGCCTTGATAGGTTGATCTCTGGTCAATGTAAAATCTTCGAATCCGTTTCTCGATATTTTGTAATTCGGGGAAGCAATAGGTCCGAATCTGTTATCTCTTCGTTATCCGTCCCCTGAATTCCTAGAGTGTCGTTCTGCTTCCGTTTTCGATTCACACCCTTGGCGAAATCTACCTTTTCGCCTTCTTGGGCTATATATATGGGCCATGGCTGTGGATCTAACAACAACCCGCTTCGCCTCAAACCTTCTGCATCCTTATATAGTTCCTACTCTTCCGTAGGTTTGAGATCATGGAGAACAGCAAGATGCCTACTGAGGAGGGCCTCGATGGATCTGCATCATCGCGCCAGCGCATCCATCATCAAAAGGGTGTATCTTGTGATGCCCCCACTACCTTGGGGAATAGGGTCGATTCCGTTCGGCCTTTAGGGTCCTCTTCGTCGACAGCTCATCGCCAATTCCCTTGTTATTAGAGGAGGCGGATTGACAACGACGATCTGCTTGCCTCCATTGATCAGCATGGCCAGAGCCTCACTGAATGCCTCTCCCTCGCAGAATCGGCCCTGACCATGGTTAGATGTTGATCACCTCCCGGGGTTGATTCAGTGGAGGATAGGTTGGCCAAGGCTGAGGCTAGAATTATGGGTGAGATACATGTCATATCATTTGCTTTCTTTTAGTTTCATCTTCAAGACTCTGATCATCTCCCATTTGAATCTTTTAGATCTATCCGCCCAACTGGAGAGTCTTCGATCAGCTATGGATCATGCAGCGGGATTTGTCAATGCTAGGGGCGGCGTTCCGGTGGTTCGTTTGCATGACATCCCGAATCGTGTCAGGGAGGTCGCCCTTCATGGCATTCGTTATGGCGCTGCCATGGCATTGGCTGCCGCCCAAGCCTGTTCGGGCCATAATCTTCGGCTTCTTCCCCATGGTTTTCCAGACGCAGCATACCCTGGGGAGCATTAGCTCTTGGTTGAGGATTTTATGAGTGTCGCCAACTCTATAGCTTTCAATACCCTGGCTGATGATATAGTAAGCAAAGTGTTTTCTGGCATGTAGCTTGTAATAGGTGACGTTTGGCAAACAACTTCCTCGCCTTGAGTGATTTCCCTTCACTTCGTGCTTCATACCTCGTTCGTGTTTGCTTTGGGCGATACACATTGTGCTGATCTTTTACCTTCCTGGGTTTATTTTCGCATCAAAAGCGATACCCTTCTGGTATCGGCTAGCCGAGCAAATTGGTCGTCAAGTATAAATCCAAACGTTAGGGCAATATTCCTTCAAATATTCCCCATTCGATTGCTCTGTCGAATCCTTCTTCTCCTCCTAGTGTCTCCAAAATGTACCAAGCGTGCAATGCCTGAGCCGATAAGGTTTCTCCTGATTAGGTGACCATATCGGCTATCTCGCTTTTTGGCCGTCTTAAGTACGTCTTTGAGAGCATCTCTAGATCAGTCGGAGAAGTCAAATAGATCGCGGGAGCTGATGCCATTTGGCTAGAAATACCGAGAGCGACCCATGATGTCCCAGACTTGAGATCCGCATGTCAACGCGTATCTTGTGTAGAATCGATCATATTCTCCGTTGTTTACTCATGCCTCCTTCTTTGGCTAAAGAGCCGATTTGATACAGCCGATCAAGACTTCTAGTTCAATCAAGTCTGAAAATACGGCTTTTATTAAGAGAACCCTTCGATTTCCTGCCTTCAGTTGCTCAGCGCCATATTCCCATCAGCATTAGTGAAGTGGCGCTTCACCTTCCATTAATTGCGGTTGCCTTTTACACATCCCGAGGCTTCTGCCTCTTCGCTTTAGGTCTTCAAATACCGGCTGGTGGTTTCGGCCTCGAATACATCTCCACCTACAACTGTTCGTTTGCTCTTCTCTGCCAGCCGAAGTCCTGTAGCGGTTTTTCCTTTTCCCATTCGTAGATCCAATCATCCTTCATGGCCGGCGAAGACAACCGAGGCAAGCGCGCAGCGGAGGAAATCCCAGAGGGGAATATGCCGATGAACCAGCATCTCCAGCGCATGAGGTGAGATTGACATTTCTTGTTTGTGATAATGAACAGTTCTGACTCACCTATAGGTTTGTTGTGAATGATAGTCTTCGTCCTCTTCCTAGGGCCGGCGGGCCTTCTAACGCCACATCTTCTGTTCCAGCCTCATCATCGGACTCTTCCGACTCCTACAATGGCGACAATGCCCGGCGCTACCTTCATGAGTGGAGGATGGCTCAGAACTATTATTTCAAGGCGACTTGGGAGAACGGCCAACTAGAAATTCGCCTTGGGTCTCTCAGGCCACCCTTCACGTGGGTGAGGAGGAGGCCAGCGCCATTCGAGCATGGCTAGCTGAGTCTGATGCTACGGTGGCGGGTAAGATAAATTCCAAGAACGACTCATTCTGATTTCCATTATCTTTGTCTTGATAGTCCTTTGTTCCTATGACTGTCAGCCCTATCCAACTGGCAGCGAATGCAGTCGTGGACACCGTCAATGCGTGGGGTTCCCCTATCAACGCTCGTCTCCAAGACGTCCCGGTCCATGTTCGGGATATCGCCCTCCATGGTGTTCATCATGGTGCGGCGGTGGCGCTGACCGCGGCACAAGTCCAAACTAGGTATGAGCTCCACACCATGGAGACTGGTTTCCCAATGGGTGATGGCCCTGAGGAGTATGATGACCTGCTTGAAGAATTCACCATGGCAGCGGAGGCCATAGTAGACATCACATCCGCTCAGGATATGGTGAATAAGGTCTTTGATTAGTTTGTACTTAGGGTAACCTGATGAACAAAGACTCTTGTTCTTTCATGAATATGCCTCAATGCAGTGCCTTTGTGTATGACTGCTTTTATCTTTTATTCTTGTTCTATAGGTGATACATATTGTATCGGCTTTTATCGTCTGTGGGGATTTTCATTTTTTTTGAACTAGAGGCGATACCCTCCTGGTACCAGCTATTAGAGCCAAGAACGAATCGGCTATCAAGTGTTGACCAGATATTAGGATAACACCCCGTAGAACATCTTCATATCAAAGGTCAAATGATTAATCAACCCAAGTCAAGCATCCTATTAAGCGAAACAGAACTTCTTCAAGTCCATTAACTCTGAATTCACCATTCCATTTAGCATTCATACATCAGCCTAAACCTCAGAGCTAATGTTTGTTTTCCTTTATTCCAATGGCCAACATGAAGCCGTAACTTTTCTACTAAAATAAACTCTCAGAGCCAATCGCTTGCATCGGCTGTTGGCATTCATTGCTGATCTTAATGAAGCCTCCTTCCCATGACTTGCCAGAAAAACATTTGAAGTCTCCTAGTTCCCAAAAGACTGGATCGGCTGTTGTGATGCTTACGGACTTGTCAGCATGAACCAATTCGACATCATCTCCACGCCATTGAATCAAACACTGATGCATGGTTGATGGTATGCAGCAGTTTGCCTGAATCCAATCACGACCGAGGAGCAAACTGTACGACCCTTTTTCCATCGATGACGAAGAATGTGGTGAGCAGAGTCTTGCTCCTAATTGTTAGTTCGACGTTTATTGCCCCTCAGGTCTTAGACGTGTTACCTCCGAAGTCCTTAAGCATCATGTCAGTCTCCATCAGAGCTTCTGGTCCTTAGCCAAGTTTTCAAAAAGTAGTGTAAGGCATAAGATTAACAGAAGCACCTTCATCTACCAATATCATATTCATTGGCTTTCCATCAACAAGACCTTTCATATATAACGCTTTTAAGTGCCGATGTTTGACTGGTCTGTCAAATATTGCTTGTTGTACAACCGTTAACTTGGCAACTATCTCCTCATACTCCGATTCATCAAAATCCGAATAAACCTCTTGATCTGCCGGAGCTCTGAATTATAATGGCAATAGAAAAGCCATTTGGATATTAGCCGATGGTTGCTTTCTATCGGCTATTTGTTTGGTACGCCACACTTGAGTTTTACCGGATACCTGAGCTAGTTCCATCTCTTTATTCCTTAGGTGTTGCACCCTTCTCTTTTGACTTCTTGTCAAACCTCCCGGGCACCATTGGCCTTCCTGCCAAGCATACTTTCTTTAGTTATCTTCCTCTTCATGATCAGCCTAGTTCTGATCAGTGACTCTTTTTCCAAGCCGATCATGAACACTTTTATTTTTTAAACGCCGATCCATGCTATCATGATGATGTGTATCTTGAGCATGGATAGACCGGTGGTTGGTTTGAGATTGCCTATACCCCTGGTATTGATTACTGCATTCTAGACAGTCATGTCTGGTAGGCAACTTTAAACCTTCATTCTAGCAATGTCTGAAGAAAGGACAATTCCAATGTAATTTAGCTTGTTCCCTTTCATACCTCTCTTCTTTTAGTTGATGCTAGTACGCTTGATCTTTTAACCAACGCTGATAATCCTTTTCCTTCTGCCACTGCCATTTATTCAACAGAATCTGAGATGTGACCCGTGGCTTTGTCGTCCCTGCTTTTGACGTTTCCCCTTGCTCGTATCGGCTCTTTTGCTCGTCACAACGTCTTCTAATCTCCCTGTACTCGTCAGCCGATATTTGCGTTTTGGGATCGACTGTTTCAGCTTCTTTTGATTTGGTTGATGTTAGGACCTTAGTCTTTCCTTTGAATAGCCCAGCATCAACCATGTTTTGATCTCGTGGGAAAGGATTATCATCAACTTTCATTTTCCGAGGCGTATCAAATTTGAGCCTCCCCTGCTGAATAGCTCTCTGTATATGCTGCCTGAAGATTCTGCATTCATTAGTGGAATGAGAAGTAGCATTATGGAACTTGCAGAACTTCTTATTCTTCAACTGATCAGGGGGCAACATGACATGACCATCGGGCAACTTGATCTGCCCTTTCTCAAGCAAGAAATCGAAGAACTTATCTGATTTGGTGATATCAAAGTCATAGCTCTCCTCAACTCCTCTTCCCCGAGGATTTGGCACCATCACTGTCTTCTTGCCCCAATTCCATTCAGCTGTAGCAACCTCTTCTTCATCATCTTCATAGCCGTCATCGACTGAGTATGGATCATAAGCCTCGGCTACTGTGATACTCTTCTGGAACCGGGTATCTCTACGCATACTCTGGAATTGGCTATTGAGCGCTGCTACTCGTTGAGTCAATTGACCCAAGTTGTCAAATTCTTGTCCCAGCAGCCTTTCTTTCTATATTGGCAGCATTCCTTGAACAGCTAAAGCAGCTAGTTGATCATTGGCCAAGTTTAAGGAGAAGCACAAGTTTCTGGTTTCTCGGAACCTCTGAAGAAATTCAGTGCCCGATTCATTAGTCTTCTGTCTTATAGTTGTCAGATCGGTAATCTTCTTTTCTCCAGTCCTAGTGTAAAAATATGTATGAAACTTCTTCTCCAGGTCAGCCTAATTGGCAATCGAATTGACTAGCAATCATGAAAACCAAGTGAAGGCTGGCCCTGATAAGGATAGGGAGAAGAAACGAACTCGATGGGCATCCTCAACTGATGCTTCGCCCAATTAAGTAAGATACCGACTGACATGTTCTATCGTGCTTGTACTGTCTTGGCCAGTGAACTTAGCAAATTCTAGGAGCCTATAATTTGTGGGAAGAGCGACCAAATCATACCATTCTGGATATGGGCGTTTGTACGAAAAGGTCAGCCCTTTTGGTTTCAGACCAAACTGATTCTTTATCATCTCGGTCAGCCTCAGGAGCAACTCATCAGCATTTGAATTTGGAGTTCTCTGCACCTACTGACCCATCTATGGATCAAAATCTCGTGTGCCTTGGTATCCTAGATTTGGCATCTTGTGAAGGGTGTTATAATCCATGCCATAGTGATACCCTTGTGGAATCTCGATCTACTGGGTTCTTTGCTGGCTTGCTGCTTGAAGTCTCTGATTATAGACATAAGGATCTATATTCCTACGGATCCTTTGAATTGATGGTGCTATTTTTTGAGCCGACCATGGTATGTGGCCTGATGTGCCAAAATTGATCACCTGGTTCTGACTTTGCCCCGTCGGTTGTTGCACACGCTGTATTGATGGTCCAGGATTATATTGTGTCTGATTTGCAGTAGTCCCTTGAGCCTGTTCAGATGAACCCTGAACTGTCTGGACATCACCACTACCAGCTGGTGCTACTTCTTGATGGCTGGTACCAACTTGATTAGTCCCTTGGGTCGACAGATCAAGAATATTATAATAAGCCGGCCCGCCTTGATCAACTGGAACTCCATGAATCGCCTCTCTCATGGCGTTGTGGAATATGTCCATGAAAGCTTCGTTATGGCTCGATATAGCATCACGAACAGATTTGTCTACACCTTCCTTAAAGAAACACCTATCTTCAACCTCAGTTGTATCTATCTGCCCGTGTAGTAGAACTCTTGGTAGTGGAAATTTTTAAACAATTGTGTTGTCACGTGTTTTGGTGTAGGACAACAAACATTTGCTCTGAAATTCTTCTATAGCTTTGCTGATGACATCTTTATCTCCATCAGGTAGATCTTCATAATGTAGCATAAGGATATCGTTGTTGTTGTGAACCACCATGACGATTGTGGGGTCCCACCGGGCATGCCAGAAACGTGTGTCAACATAGAATTTTCGTCCCGTGCCGAGGACACACGCAGCAAGCCGGAAGGGTCTGCTCGATGGAGCTGTAGATCCGTCTAGCTTCAGCGTAGGGATGGTCGATCCTACGCACTCCTCCCAAGATGTGCCAGTCAATTTGACCCTATAATTGACAAGGAGAGAAAGTTCATCAGTAATTAAGGGCAGAACTTGCCGGTGTTGCTAGACAGTCCTGAATGTGCGGCTTTGAAAGCCCATATGAAAGGAGATCGACTAAATAGCCGATTCCAGCATATTCATGAGAATAAATTGGTTAAAGCTCATTGGGTTGTATAAGAAGAATCAGTTATCATTCATGATAAATATTATCAATTGAATAAATATTAATCAATGGCAATAAGATGTCAACGATAATTGGTTCAAGCTAAGCCAATGATTACAAGTAACCGAACCCCTTTTTATATAAAGAAACAATTCAACACCATTTAACCGTTTAATAAAGATAAATCTAATGAACATGTTAGATCTCATCTATCGCTATGACCAGTGGGGCTTGAGGTAGAATCATGCAGGCCGTAGAAATAACAACAGACTCGACGACCCTAACTCATTACTAAAATCAGTGGGGCGTGAGGCAGAATCATGCAGGCCATAATACAATAACAAGATCATGGGGCTAACACATCTTTCAACCTATCTTTACTTCAACGGTCTCGTGATGCGAACTGTTCGTGAAAGCACTCGATATTGGCTAAAACAGTCGATTCAGGCATAGCGCACAGTTAAAGTCATGCCTTATCAGGAATAGATCTACCAAATAACGATCCTCACTCCACGTGCTAATAGTGGGGTGTGAGGCAGAATCACATAGGCCATGATAACGAGCCATGGAACAGTTTTCGCTAGCCAATAAATCTACTCAAGACGCAACATGCTTTAACTGCACACTATGCACGATCAAGATTGATGTAAAACAACCGATAAAACGTAACTCATCGTTTAACATGTAGATCGGATCAGTTTCAGATTAACAAACGATGGGCTAAACAAGATATAAGGCCGATCCAAATCAATCCCAATCGGGCAGAGTGATATTGCTGTAATTTTGATGAACAATGAAAGTAATAAGCAATATCGGTAACTTAATGAATCTACCAAAGACTGCCATTCTAAGGTAGAGCTGATAACTTGACCTTGATCTAGTTCTTGCAGTGGGGGTCGACCGGATCGATGTAGCCATACTTGAACTAGGCAAGAGTCGATAACTAACTTATACCAGAGTCGCAGTGGAGGTCAACCGGATCGATGCAGCCGTACGAACAGAGGTATAAGCCATGACGGTAATTACAAGAAGCAGTGGAGGTCGACCGGATCGATGCAGCCGTACTTGCTGAAGAACTCGCTGAGATCTACTCTACTCCTACTCCTAAGGGGTGGCCGGAGCCCAAAAAAGTAAGTAACTTGTATTGGATTGATTGGTTGTCCTTTACAATAGCCGGGGTTTGGTATTTATACCCGGAGTCTAAACACGAACCCTACTCGATCACGATTCGTTACATTCTTAGGTATAAAGGAAGCATTCCTAATTTAAGATAACTTGGACTCTAATCTTTCCCTTTTTGAGAGTCTATCACATTCTGTCCTGGCGCTAATCATAGCCTTTGTCCTTATCTACCGATGCCATCTGAAGAAAGCCGATTCTAATGTTTACATCCGAATCGACTGGTTCCGATCTGCACGTAATTGATTCCTTGATGACATGATCTTGGGAGCTTTCGAGTCCCTACAACTTTCCTTCCAAATTTCTATGTAAACAGGCTGGTTGGCACTTTCTTCTTGATCACGGTCCTCCTAACTAGCCTGGAGTTAGCCGATGGTTGAGCAGACTGAGCTGGTTGGTTCTAGGGACACTCTCGGGCATAGTGGCCATCCTTGCCACATTTGAAACAAGCACCAGGCTTGTTCCCCAACCCTTGGCAAGGCGGGACCTGCTGTCCCTAAGGCTACTGGGGTTGCACCTGCTGAGTGAGTGCACGGTATTATGTGGAAGAAGTCTAAGAAGTATGCTTGGGCTGTAGAAATGAATGCCCGCCTGTTGATTGATAGGGCACCCATCGAACCACCTGTATCTTCTGAGTATGAGGGCGGCTAGAAGACCCCGTGGCCACCCACTTTCTCTTCCACTCTGCCTAGGAATTCCGCTGCAAGCCCTCCATGGCAATGACAGCATTCATCATTGCCCCGAAGGTTTGAAAGTTCCTAGTGTACAATTTCTCCTGAAGGATGTAAGAGAGGCCATGATAGAAGCGGTCCTTCTTCTTCTCGCCAGTGTCCACATGGATGCCAGCATACTAGGATAAGTGATTGAACTTATTGACGTAGTCCATCACTATCATACTCCCTTGTCGTAGTTCTAGAAACTCAGTTAGCATCCTATTGAGGACACCAGCAGAAATATAGAACTCTCTGAATGCTGCGGTGAACTCCTGCTAGGTCACCTGGTAATCTAGCTGCTGCATGGCATGAAAGGTATCCCATGATGCACTAACGGACCCCAATAGCTGCTGCGCTGCAAAGCGCACCTTCTGCTCATCGGCCACGTTGAGCAACAGAAACTTATGCTCTAGAATGCGAAGCCAGTGCTCCGCATCTAGGGGCTCAACTGTCGATGTGAAAGTGGGTGGGTGGGTCTTGAGGAAATCCTGGTAAGAGGAGGGTCCCTCAGGACGGTGGGCACCACCCCCGATCCAACCATTTCCCCCGTGGCCTCCGTGGGCGAAGCCAGCGATAGCTTGTGCCATTAGCTCCATGGCACTGGCTGTCTCGTGGCGAGCAGCCATCAGTTCCGCCATCATCTCAGCGTGAGTCATTGGCGGTGGTGGTGGTGGCGACGAAAAAGGATGAGGAGCCAGAAGTGGAGCCTCCTGGCTCTCCCCGTTATCGTGCTCATTGGCCCGGCCATTCTCGCCTTGGCCCTTGCCAAGACCGTGGGCCGCCCTAGCACTGGTGCTCCCGTGTTCAAACCTTAGATTCATCTGTAAGAGATAGGAACCATCCATTTAGAACAACCTTCCCTATCAGAAGCAAAGGATTAGAGAAATGACAACACATTTATTAAAGCATTCTTTTAGTTAATCCTACCAACTTACTAATCCAAATTATACGTGTAGGGGGGGATTTTAGTTTAACCAAGATGCTATTATCATGATGCATGTATCGGCCTGTACGCTCACTCAAGCCAGAATATAGTGGCATTCATAAAATTTTTGGCACATCGCACACTCACTTTCCGTATGCTAAGTGATTTCTTACGCAACGTAAGTCAGTGTACCTGCAGAAAACTGATTAGATAAAACCAGTGCCGCTATCCTAGATAGACCATATTGCTAGGGCTTATACTTATTTACATAATTTAATCGCATCCTACTTTTCGCAAAACTTTTGTTAGTCAAATTTTTAAGTTTTGAAAAAGAATGATGAACTCGTAACCCATTATTGGCTCTGGTACCAACTGTGGCAGAACCGCCCAAAATAACGTACTTACGGAGGCGCTCGTCTTCCACCAGACACTAAGCACCCCGAAAGCAAGCTACTGCGGACGGTATCCGTCGAGCACACCCTGAGGGAGAGCCCGAAAGATCCACATTTTCCCCCAAGGATCCAATAATGAGAACGAGTTACAATACTTATCCATTTCATACATCTGAAGTTCTTAAAAATTACATTATTACATTACCAAATGTCAGAGTGCGGAATAATAAATAGCGGAATGAAGATAAACATCGAGAAAACAGCTATCGATAGTATGCAAGGATTCCGTCTGTGCCCACCAGAAGAATCCTTCACACAATGGTACCCATGCATTACCTGCAACAGGGGTAAATAAATCCTAAGTACACAATGTACTCGCAAGACTTATTCGACTAGTGGTAATACTTTCCCGACTCCAAAGGATATGATGAGCTTTATGGTTTGCTGGTTTCCTTTTTGCATAAAGCAGTACTAATAGTGAGTCCTTATGTATGTTATTATTATTAGTCGTATTAATTTATTAACTAGCCAGTCTATGTAAGCACCTGTTCTACTTTCAAGCAAGAGTTGAGCAAACAGTTTTATTTCATCACCTTCCATCTTTCAGTTCTTACTACGATGCTAAACCATAGACAAGCCGTACCGGAACACCGGCGATTCGCGAATCAATGCCCCTAGCTGGGTACCCCGAAAATACACGCCCCGCTTGTACCCTAGGCACAAGCAGGACTAACCCATCACCCTCCTATCCTGGGTATCTAGGTCTCCGTCCAAACATGGACTGTAAGCCCCCACTCCTGAGTCCTAGACTCAGTGCGGTGCAAGGACCTCCACCATTCCCGCCTCCAATCAGTCGGTCCGGAAAGAGCCGGATCCACGACCAGAGAGCAATGAGTCTTCCTTGCGCCCATACCCAAGTATGTGCTCGGGATAATAAGTCTGTGACTTGCTTAGAGCCTTATGCAACAACCGGTCCTTAATTGACACAGACACGGAAAAAGTGTAACCAAGCTATGCCCTGTTGGCCGCAGGACACAGCCTCTTACACCCACCAGTACCCAAACCATATCCCTGCCTAGTCACCACTTTTCCTTCCCACCATTTTATCATGAGTGATCATAATTATCACCTATTGCGAGTAACAGCAGTTTACTCGCGCTACCGAAATTCTGAGCATAGCAGCTACTCGACCTATACTAGGACTCATAGGTAGATATATTTATGCATGTAGTTTGCATAAAATACTTGTAACTTAAATTCACATCATATATATATATATATATATACATTGATCATTAAAAATAGGGGTTATACACGGGGCTTGCCTTGGGCAGGCGACGGGTCAGCAAAGTCAGCACCAAAAGGCTTTGGGGCTCCCTCCTACACGAGGATCTCCTCCGCGTACTCCTCGATGACCTCTTCAAAATCCAGTTCATCCACGGGCACAAACTCTACCAACTCGTGATCTACATGCATGAAATGATGATGTAACATTTATTAATACGGCAACAACTCTTAAAATAAACTATATCTTATCAAGTTACTAAGCTAGTCCTACCGGCTAAGGTACTAAGTTACCTACTGTTACCACTAACAAGTATGAAGCATGACATACATTATCACAACAACTAAAGGTATTCTTACTTCTAATACCGATTTACTCTATATATGATAAAACAAGGATAATAGCTACTCTATTTATCAACTTACTCTAGGGCTACAAAATTTACAGCAAGTACATAATAATCTAGTGAGCCTATTGTAATTTTTTCACAGCTATAGCTATCACCAATTTACCACAAAAATTCCTGCAATATTAATCTACATAAACTAAGCTCTCTAGTTTAGATTTATGAACCTATCACTATCATAGCTATCTGTAAACTAACTACACTAACAGATAGATGGCATTTTTGTGAACCTAACAAACTTTGTTTCATTATTTTTGGACATCTACAAGATTTACTACAATTTATCAAAATTTAGCTCAAAACTAAATTGAATAAGCATTTATTAATGCGCTGGGAAATAGAAAACCAAACTTCAAACCGCAGACCACAACTGCGGCGTGGCCCACAACCGCGCGACGTGTGCACCACTGGCGCGGCCCACGTGGAGGCATGCCCAGCCGAGCGATGCCGGCCCACAGCAGGAAGGCCCGCGCGTGATGGCCATTTTGCGTGAACGCCCCTGACCTACCGACGAACTACGCTGAGGTCCATGGTACTATTTCTACATACAGTGATCTTACGAATATAACCCTCCCTTTTTCCTTCTTTACCACGGCCAAGTCCCTTGGCACCCGTGCGCGCACCAGCGCGGCGGCGCTGGCATCGAGCGGCTACGCCGGCCCCACCAGACCCTCACAGCCCTAGTTAAGGAGCCGATGCTCACCTTGACGTCAACCCGAAGCGGTGTAAGGCGAGACGGTGAACGGAGACACTGTCCTGAGCTCCCTCCACAGCGGCGGACTCCTCCCTGCGACGGCGGGCGTGTTCCCGTGAGCCAAGGCACAGACAGCGTGAACAAGCTCAAGGATGGGCAACAGCGACTCACCCCCGAACCTACCGGTCATGGCGGCTTAACCGGAGACTGACCGAGCGAGCCTCCCACAAGCCGGAGACTGACGGCAGTGATGGCGTGACTATGGCGGCAGCACTGAGCAGGCAGCAGCAAGGCGAAATGGGGTGCGCACGGGATAGAGTGGAGCAGGGCGAAGGTACCGTGCCAACGAATTGGACGGAGGTGGACGGGGCTAAGGGAATTAGACGAGCGCTGTCGTGGAGTCTTAAAGTGACCAACGACGAAGGAACTTCAAATTGGGGCTCGACACCGACTGGCAGCAGCAGTGGAAGTGTTCGGCGCATAGCGAGGTCTCTACTCCATCCACGGGCGCACGCAATTTCACGAATTTGGCCGACGCTGCGAGCTTGCCTCGGCATGGCCCGACGACAGAGGAACAGGGAAGTTAGGCAAGGTTGGCCCAGCGCTATCGTGGCAGGACGTGGCTGTCAACTCTAAGCACAAGCGCACATAGGCAAAGGGGAACAGCGAGACGTGCACAAGGCGCTTGGCCTCAATGCCATAACCCGCAAGCTGACGGTGGCTCAGTACTACGCCGCAGTGGACGACGCCGGCCAGGGGAGGCAACAGCGCGGCGTTGATGAGCCGAAGTGATGGCAAGAGCAGGCGGCACTCCCACACATGGCAAGGCGACGTGCGGGTAGAGCCCAGCATGGCCACGCAGGCAGCGACACGGCGCAGCGGCAGCAACGCACTGACTAGGATGGCAGGCCCGCGATGACGGTAGTGATGGCCGAGCGGTCAGGCCTGCCATAGCGGTGTGCGCGAGCGCGTGCATGAATCATGGCTTGGGTGCGACAGTAGGTGGCCATGGTCGGCAGCACGAGGCCAGTGGCAGGACCGGCCAGTGCGGTGGCAGGCGCGCGGGCAGGCGGCTAGGCGCGGCAACGGCAGTAGCGGTGATGCGAGTTGCGTGCCAGAGCGTGGTAGTAGGAGGCCATGGCCAGCAGCACGGGGCCACGCGCGCGGCGTACGGGCATAGGTGCGACAGTGGCGGCGCGACCGGCATGGCAGCACACGCTGGACAGGCCCGTGCAGCGGCGCCAAGCCAAACCGAGGCGGAGACCATGCCTGGAGGTTGGAACCGTGTCATGCACGCTTTTTTAAGCGTTCCAAAAACTCACCTCAAGGCTCCGATCGCTAAACCAACTATTTTACGCACAAGATGGCATGTCAAGCTACTAAAACGAACCCTAAACCCATGCCACCACTTGACCCGATCCTCCGATAAAAATTCCCAAACCTTGCTTGGTCGATCCGGTTTTTTACTTAAGAAACGACTTAAGTTATTTGTTCCGATTCGTGTCACTTTCGATTTCCAAGCTACCAACTATGCTAGCTAGTGACTCTCGTTCTCAACCGCGAGTATTTCACCGTCACCTCCAAAGCTTGTTCTACGACTTTATTAAAGTTTCACATGTGCGTTCTATAGCCTTTTTGTTCACTAAAAATTCGTTTAGAACACCAAGTGATACAACGCGACATGCAACGTAACATTCGTTTTGTGTTTCAATTGAACGTTTCAAGTTTCGTATATTGCTTTACACCTTATATTACACACAAGTATACATAAGTATAATGCTCATGCAGTGTTTTAGCAAAAACTGTATAGTGTAACACCGAGGGTGTTACAGCAAGTGTGAGAGCTCTTAGTGAGTAGTGACTTAGCAAATTGTGTCTAGTGATCATAGTAACTAGAATTGTTAGATAGGTGGCTTGCAACCCTTGTAGAGCTAGAGTAAGTTTGTATTTCGCTATTTATCATACTAATCAAATTGCTCTAGTTGGTTTGTATATTTTTAAATAGCTATTTACCTCCCCACTAGCCATATTATGACCTTTCAAAGGGGAAAATGGACTTAGGGTTTGAGTGAACCGGCCACGGCGGCATCTTGATCCACGAGGAGCGCGGATAGCCGTCCGATGCGATCCGACGGCCGGCGTCACTCGAGCCAGAATCAGCCCATGCGGGCGAGCAGATTCTCGACCTAGGCTCAGGTTGCGGCCTGGGCGCGGGGGAGCGGGCGCGCGCTATTAAGCAGGCTGCTGGGCCACGCGTGCGGACACACAGTTTTCATGAGCCACGGACTGTTTCACAAGGCCGGGCCAAATGAACAGTGAACTCCAAGTTTTGTTTTATTATTTTCAGAAGCAAATTTTGATGATTTTTGTCTAGTTTAAATCTCTGTCAAAATTTGAACCAACGTGATAATTTTTTTAGAGAGTAGATGAGTCCAGGAAAATGCTTCTAAAAAGTAGGTAAAGATTTTTTTTTCATGTTTCCACTGCAATGTTAAAGTTTATTATCTTCCAATTAAATTCGATCGAATGGGAGAATTTAATTTGAAGAGCAGTTATTTAGTCAGTAAATTATAATATTGTTATTTTTCTGACCAACGTTGATAATAGCAATATTATAATGTTTATTCATAAGTTTATCATGCATTAATTCTATTTCTATCTAACGATGATGTAGAATTAGTGTATAAGAATGTTGTATGTTTTAATTTTGACCAACGTTAAATTAAAGCATGCAATTATTATGTCATATTTTCTCACTATCTCTGACGGTATTTTTCAGGACTCAACCCAATGGCATTTATCTCGCACATACCGCCTCTTGAAGGGGGCAACTATAGGGTATGACGAGAGAAGTATGAACTAGCACTTGGGCTGTCTAAAAATGACCTAGCGCTTACCTCCCCATGTCCTACTGAGCCAGTGGACCCGGTAAGGGAAGAAAATGAGACTGATACTGATTTCACTGCTCGACAGCGAGATCATGTAGAAGTGCGGATGAAATATGATCTTGAACGTAAGAAATGGGACATTTCAAACCGCAAGTGCTTGAAGGTGGCTAAGTCCACAATTTTAGGTGCTATAAGGGGGTCTATCCCAGATTGTGATACCATCACAGAGTATCTTAAGAAAGTGGAGAGTCAGTTCACTGGCTCTTCAAAGGCTTATGCCAGTACTTTGATGAAGAAATTGTTCAATGAGAAATACACTGGTGGTGATATCAGAGAGCACATACTGAAGATGAGCAACACGGCTTTGAAGTTGAAGCCAATGGATTTGGGACTCAAGGATGAGTTCCTAATTCATTTGGTTTTTGCTTCCTTGCCCAAAGAATATGAAATTTTTGTTGTGAACTACAACATGTAGCCCGATAAATGGGATATAGAGAAGCTCATTGCAATGTGTGTTCAAGAAGAGGAGAGGCTAAAAAACTCACAGGGTGACTCTGCTAACCTTGTAAAGGACAACAACAAGAAGAATTTCAATAAGAATGCCAAACCTCAAGGGAAAGCCCCTCAGACTCAGCACCATCAGAAGAACAATAATGCCCAAGTTGAAAATGATTAGTGTAAATGGTGCAAGAAGCATGGACATTACCAGAGGGACTGTGTAGACTTCTTGAGGAGTCTTCTGAAGAGAGGTGAGGACTACATTACATTCATAGATGAGTCCTTGTATTTAAGTTATACAAAATCTACTTGGTGGATTGATTCAGGTGTAACTGTTCATGTTGTAAATTCATTATAGGGATTCCGTACGAGGAGGACCTTACAAAGAGGAGAAAGAAAAATTAAAGTAGCAAATGGAGTTGAAGTTGAAGCCATTGGAGATCTCTCTCTAGAATTAGATGATGATTTTAGACTTCAACTTTCAGATATTCTTTATGTACCCTCTTTGCATAGAAACTTGATAAGTGTCTCACGACTTGACGATGATGGTTATGATTGCCATTTTGGTAATGGCAAATGTCGGATTGTGTATAATAATAAGTGTGTTGGTCTTGCCTTCCGACAAGACAAGCTTTATTTATTATCACTTTCTGAGAATGTGAATACAGTGAGCACTGAGAATGAGAATTTTTCCTTGTCTATGAATGCAAGTAATAAGCGGAAGAGAGTTTATGATACATCTTTGAAATTATGGCACTGTCGTTTAGGCCATATTTCGAGGGGGAGAATAAAGCGATTGATTAAGAAATTAATTCTTCCGCCTTTAGAATTTTCAGATTTAAAACAATGCATTGACTGCATAAAAGGAAAGTACGTTAAGAAAATAAAGAAAGATGTCAAACGAAGCGCAGAAATTTTAGAAATAGTCCACGCAACCGTACCTTAATGGATATGGTGAGAAGCATGATAAGTTACTCTTATTTACCAATAAGTTTATGGATGGACACGTTGAAAACCGTCATTCATATTCTTAATCGAGTGCCAAGTAAATCGGTGCCCAAAACACCGTATGAGTTGTGGACAGGAAAGGAACCCTCACTGAACTATTTTTGTGTGTGCGGTTGTCCAGCTGAGGCTAAAGTCTTTAACCCAAACATAGAGAAGCTAGACTCCAAGAAAGTCAGTTGCAATTTCATTGGCTATCCGAAAAAATCAAAAGGTTATCGCTTCTATTGTCCTGATAGATAAATGAAGTTTGTAGAAATAAGACATGCTGTGTTCTTGGAGGATGATATGATAAGGGAGAGCATGGTAGCACGAGAAATTAATTTTGAAGAGAAGCGGGTATATGTGCCCACTCCAATGGTTCAGGAACTATTCTTCATGCTACAAGTTGTTGTTGTACCAACAGTGCAAGACACTGTAGTAACAACACCTGTTGTTAGCTCTCCTATGGCAACAATGAATGAACATAAGGAACATGTCATTCAGGATCCCATAGAACCCGTTGTCACACATGAGGAGGGGCAACAACAGCCTCATATAGAACAAGCGTCATCTAACGAGGCCCCTAGAAGGTCTCAAAGAGTCAGGAGATCAGCAATTTCTGAAGACTACAAAGTTTATGAATGTGAGAAATTTCAAATGGAGGGTGATCCCACCTCATTTGAAGAAGCTATGAGAAGCATTCATTCATCAAAGTGGCTTGAAGCCATGGAAGATGAAATGAAATCAATGAAAACCAATGGTGTTTGAGACTTAGAAACAATTCTTAAAGGAGCCAAGACACTAGGCTGTAAATGGGTCTACAAAACCAAACATGACTCCAAAGGGAATATAGAAAGATTCAAAGCGTGACTTGTGGCGAAAGGCTTCACACAAAGAGAAGGTATAGATTATAATGAGATATTTTCTCCAGTCTGTAACAACCCAAAAATCCACACACCAAAAATACCAACTACAAAATTTTTTCTTCAAAACTCCCATGTGATGATGAGTGTCATGTATAGAAACCCAACCTAAGAGATGCATTAGGTCTAACCCAACCCAAGTCAACACATAAGCATGGCATGTCATTTGTTGATTATGTTATCTAATTTCTAGCAAATAAAGTGTTACATAAATTGTTAACTCAAAATTGTGATTTGGATCTCTATTTGCTTTATGTTATGCTTAACCACTCCATTAAAGAGATAAACCATAAAATAATTATTAATCAAATCAAAAGAATAAATGCTGAAAAGTGAAAACTAAATTCTATTTCTGTATAACAAAACTACACCTAATTCTTGTTATACAAAATAGCTAAATAAATTCCTAATAATTAAATAAGAATGTTGTGGGCCCCATATCTAAAACTCCAATGAGTATGCCGCACCAATTTGGAATTCAAATTTCAAACCAAATGTGAAATCAAACAATGGAGAAGAAATGAAAAATAGAAAAAAAGAAAAGAAGAAGAAGGCCTCGCAGGATCGGCCTGCTCGGCCCGCGCCAGCCAGCCAGCCCCAGCGCGCGCGCACGCGGCCCAGCAAGCCGGCCCAGTAGGCCGCTCACGCCCGCGCGCTCATCAGCCCCGCCAGCTGCCGCTGCCACTTGGCCCCACGCATCAGCCACACTTCGCCCACGCCCGCGCGCCCTCCGCTCGCCTGCTGCTGCTGCCAGGCAGGCCTCGCATGTCAGCCCTCCTGTTCATCTTCTCCACGCCACGCCCCCGACCGCTCACGCGGATTCCCCTCTCCGACCGAGCCCCGACAGCACTGGCAGGGACAGGCCAGGGGGTCACACTCGGGGCATGCCCCTGTCTCCTTGGTGCTGTGCCCACGCAACCTCGCGCCACCGTAGGATGCCTCGCCCGTCTCTCCACCGATCGATCACCGTCCGCCATGGAAGCTTGGTGCTCGGCTATAAAAGCTCGGCCTCGGTTGCCCTAGCGCCCCAAGCTCTCAACGCCCTGCCGCCACCTTGTGGCTACCCTCTGCACACCCAAGCCAAGAGAGAGAGCCAAGAGAGGAAGAAGGAAGGGAGCGGGAGAAAGAAGAAGGAGCCGCCGCCGGAGCAAGGACGACGCCACAACACCACACGGCACTGCACGACATCCGGAGCTACACGACCACAACCCGCCACTGCACCGCTATCCATTCGACTCCAACACCAACGGTGAGCCCCGGTTCTTCCTCTGCTCGCCGCCGGACCTTACTGTTCGACCATGGCGCTCCGCACCGGGAGTGTGTAGGCCAAGGCCGTCTCCGGCCGCTGGAAACACACGCACCCACGCACACACCCGCGACCACACCGTGACCACCCCACCGGAGCCCCGTAGCACACCCGCGTGCCTCGCCATCGTCTTCATGATCGCCGTGACCGCCGGGATGTCCCTACCGGTCACCTGGGAACCCGTAGCCTTGCCTTGAGCCCTGGACGCCTTCGCCGTGCACTCATGGAACCACAGAAACCCTCATCTACCTAGCCTAGCAACTGGAGAACCTGCGTACGCGACCTCGCCACCGGCGAGCACTGCCGAGCCGCCAGCCGCCGTGGCCAACGCACTGGAAGGCCCCGACCACCACTTAGACCCCAGAATCATGATCGCCGTGGCCTGGGGAAGCTTTTCCCCTCCCCAATCAGACACCAGCGCTGCCACGGAGGCTCACAGCGAGCTCGCCGCCGGCAGGAGCACCGCCACGGGAGAAACAGGGGAACACCCCCCTCACCGGCCACCCGCGAGTGCACCAGGTGCACAAGGACCGCGCCTGAGAGAAGGAGGGTGGACTCGATCCACTGTAGTCTTGTCTGCGGTCCATGGACCAACATCTCTTGGTCCATCGTAGACCGCAAGCCGTAGACCACAGCCTAGTGGTGACCCACGACTACGACGTGGTAGTGCCGCAGCGTGCCACGTGTCCGGCCCGGCCCGGCCTAAACCGGCCCAACCCGAGCCAACCAGAGCCCAGTTCGGACCCAGCCCGTATTGACCGTTGACCGCTGACCTGGCCCCACATGTCAGTGGCACGGACACTCTGGACCCACATGTCAGATGCTGACGTCATGCTAACTCCAGCAAGCCACGTGGACCAACCACAGCATGACACGTGTCAGCCCAGGATTAATTCAGCCTTTTTCCATTTTCGGAAATGGATTTAATCTTCGGAAATTCATAACTAATTCATATGACCTCAGAAAAATATGAAACCAGGACCAAAATTCATCTAAAATCGAGCTCTACGTAATGAACCCATGTTTGAGTGCATTTGGCTCTTTTGAATTTTCATTGCTTCTTTGTGCTATTCTTTAGACGTCGCGATCGTTTGCAGACTCAGAGGAGAACCAGACGGACGAGGACCGTGAGTACCGTGAGGAGTACGGAGACGACTACACTAAATGTAATAGAACCGCCCAATTTATACAAGATCAAGTACGGCTGTCCCCGCTAACACATTGATACACACATACTTTCACTCATATAAACCCGGTAGTCCGCCGAGTGTCCCGAAAGACCTCGGTAAATCAACATCACAACCAAGATCGCGTGATTAAGCAAATACACATCACATACGCAGAGTTGCAGCGAAAATAATATTATAAATGGGTTCACAAATAATAGTACAAGTTTGGGTTTCAAAACCGCTTAGTGAAAACAATCATAGCTTTCAAATGATTACATTAATATAAGTTCCAAATATATTGCTAGCATAAGTGACATCATCCGACAAAAGCATATAGATGAGAAGTAACTATAGAATCACCGAGCCACCGTGATTAGCCACCATCTTCACAGTAGAGAACTTCACCGCAACATGGTGGGATAAACCCCGAGTACGAGAAGGTACTCATTAGACTTACCCGTCAAAACCGAAATAAAGGACACCAAGGGTCATGCAAGGCTTATGAGGTGGGCTAGCTTGACACAGCTTGCATAAAAGAGCTTATGAATATAGTGACCAATTTAAACTTAGCATCAAGCTTATCATCATTTACATGTCCACTAGATTAGCACCTGTATTAGAGCACTCACTTATTAGGAGCAATCAATATTAACCATAGCAGTATAATAAGGCTATCATCATCATATCATCATTTCTCGAACCATTATGTTATTTAGTGTATCTACTTTGGAGATAAGCCCGTCAAGTTCTCACTAACCGGAGAGACGGCGACTAATCGAATTACAACTCACCGAGGGGTATTCCTAACTCTCACCCAGCATACTTTGCAAGGGTAGCCGTGGGGTCACCTTTGGGACAACTCAGAACCAAATTCATGCGGGTTCGATCAGCGCCAAGACTCTCGTGGATTACCCTTCCGCCAGACGATCGGGACTTTTAAATCACCTGCCCTTGACTCACGCCTCGGCTCCCTTCCGAGGCGTGCTTTATACTTATCGACTCCCGGCCCGAGGTGAGCTACTCGGCCGTGGTCGGTCTTGATTCATGACCAACTAAGAGAGAGGCATGCGTTCAACATGAACAGGAAAGGCTCCAAGATTCAGTCCTTAAGCGACACAGACGGAGTCACTACAAACCGGCAAGCCTCCGCCCGGTCTTCATTTCAAATTAAGACAGGTTCCTTTCCACGATAGCAAATATAGCCAACCGTGCCATATGTATGTTCCTATATCTCGCAGGTGATAGGAAATCACCTGACTTCTACCGCGTTTAAGCAGGGCTAAGCACTACACGAGCCTGAGCTATATAGGATTCAGGGTATCAATATCTGGACAAGGATTGGATAACCAATGCAGCAAGTGTTTGCATCCAACACCTAAACTTAATGCAATAATATATATATGTAACAATAATACTTTAACTGCATTTCGGAAATTAGGAGGCTTAATATGCTCTGGGGCTTGTCTGGGATCCGACACAAGTCAGTTCAGTTAGCTTGCACCGTTATGGTGACATCTCCGGTCCTAGCACTTGCTTAGTCCTTCCATCTTCGGGATAGATCCTCCATACACCGTCTTCGGGTTCGGCTCCAACATCATGTCCTTCACGTGGTTCATCTAGCGCACCTAGATGATATGCAAGATGCATGTGTATGAATGTGATGAATGGTAACACAAGATGCATCACATAAGCATTCAAGGCAAACACAAGATTATGCAAGACATAGACACCAATAGCTATTTAACTAACATCACACAACCTATCATGCTAAGATGGCAAAGAAGACGACAACACCAAGCATGACACAAGTTTCCCAAGATCTCAGGTGCTCTAACTCAGTCATCATTCAAGGCATAAGTCACACTTAACAATATACAAGCAAACACTATAATTGGAATCTACCAATTTCTGGACATGCAAACAGCAGCTACAAGATTTAGCTATAATGGAGTTACACAAATCCAAATGACTTGCAAGAAGACATTTTGGAAATATTATGAAATTATCTACATTTAATATATAACCATCATAGCATGATTCATAAGTTAAGTAGGTCGAAATTATACATTTACAGAAACTGGTCCACAATTGACAGAGAGCAGCCATTTCTGAAACCCAACTTTAAACAGGCATAACTCACAAACTACTTGGCCAAATGACTCCAAATTTTAACAGAAGCTAGATACATGAATTATCTACAACTTTTATATAAACAAGTTTCACAACAAAGCACATAATCATGAAGAACTTTGCTAAGTTCCCAGATCTGTCCATACACCACATTTGCAAGAAAATAAATATTAACTTATGTTGCAAACACATAATTAGGCAAAACCAACTTTACCAACATGTCACACATGACTAAAGAACACCAGAAAACCTAGTGTCCATGACCAAATAAATTCTTTTAATGCATTTCTTAATTTATTTTAGATAATAAGGTGACTTAATGAACATATACCAAAAGTATACAAAAATTCTACAAAAATTACAGTGGCTCACATATCCTCTCAATAGTCTACTGTACAAATTTCACTCCATTTGAATATGTATAGCAACCTCTATGAAAAAGACAAGTTGCTAAAGTAAGAAATCATGTGAGAGCAAGATAAACCAATAACTCACTCATGCAGCAACCAATGACCATAAAATTTTTACCACACATCAAACATCACATGAGTAGCATGCCACAAAAATTTCACTTCATTTGGATCCCTAGATCTGCAGTTATGGAAAATAACAAATTCAACTAGCATTACAACCTTACTGCACAAATCTATTTTTGCAGCTAAATATTTAAACTAAAACATGCCATATTATAGATCTACTGCATAGACACTTTCAGAAGGATTCCAAAAAGTCCTCATTTGCTATTTTACGATTTTTCTATGAATTACTATGAATTTCTAAAGTTCAGCAAATTTCCTGCAAGAAGGTCCTTAACAGCACTATTCATTTGAGTCACAGATTTCGCACTTAACCCCCTGCTATTGATCAAATTGTTGCTCTTGGTCCCTGCTCGCAGTTGAGAACAGAGGAGGCCGGGAGTTCGCCACTGACGGCCGGAGGAAGCTTGTCGGCGGCGGTGGAGTGGTGGTGGAGCATCAGCAGGGCCGCGCGCACCCAGGGGACAGCTCGGCTCGGCCCGAGGCGGCCCGAGTTGGCCCAGCCACGTGAGCCCGCGGCTCGGCGGCGGAGCGGCATGGCAGGGGAGGGAACGATGGTGGCGAAGCGACGACCGTTGCCGGCTCCGGCTGACCCGGCTCCCGGCGCGCCTCCTGACGACAGCAGCTTGGCCTGGGTGGCCTGTGGCTTGATAGCCGCGTGAGCAGGCGACACCGGCAGCAGCGGCTTCCGCGGCGAGGCCACGACGGCGAGGGGGCGCTCAGGAAAGGAGCTGGGGAGGAGGAGAGGGAGAGCAGCGCCAGTAGCAGCGGCGTCTCGCCAAGCTCGGCCATGGCGCTGGCAAGGAGCGAGGCAGAGAAGAGAGGGAGAGAGTGGAGAGGGCAGGGCGAGTGCTCGGGTTCAGCTTCCCCAAAATGACACGCGAAGGCAGGGGCACGGACACGCGGAGGGCACGCGGCAGCTCACTACCATGGCGGGGCGAGGTGGCGAGCAGCTGGCGCACCGAGGGCCACGCGGCGTTGCGCGCCGATGCACGGTCGGCCATGACGCGGCCTTTGCTGAAGGCGTTCAAAAACTGAAGAAACAAATACTACCGCAAACGTACAAGCTGAACCCATATTTCGTACCTCTTTGACTCCTAAACCACGACGAGTTGGCAAAAACTCTACTAATAAAAGTTGTAGATCTACATACCAGGTCCAACTTTTATTTAGGGGTTTTTGTCTAAATCTTAATGGTTCGAGAGTAATATCAACCCAAAGTGCAGCACGTGAAACTGTAACACGATCTCAGACTTAGCAAAATTTTCACTCAAAATCAGTAATTCTTTTGCTACTTGTGGACTATATTTTGAGCATGCTATGCACGGAATTAGACTTTAACCCAAATATAAAAGTTGTTGATCTAGTCAAGTACTACAACTTTACTTGAGGGTGAACTTCCATGCAAAGTTTCTAGAGTACAATTCAAACCAAGTCAAAGTAGCATCACGATAAAGCTTAAATCTGAGTTTTAGACCGATTGATGCATTTTCTTGATCTCTGCTCAACACGAATCTTTCATGACTTTTGCTGTAGAGTTCATCTAGAGTCATTTGGGCAAGGTTGCAAGGTTTGGTTGATGACCTACATTACCATTCACTTAATAGTGCAATTCCAGCACTTAGTAAAGCCATTCCAATAAGGATATAACTTATCATTTCATGTGACTTCTTGATTCCAAACTTCACGAAACTTTTCCATGGATCAATATAGATGGATATTGATGTGAGACACATGAAGATATTCCAATAACACCAGCCAAGCATCTATCTTGAAAAGACCTATATGTAAAGCAAGGGTGCAATATCCGAGTTTAGGTTGGGGCTCATTTCCATAGGTTTGACCTTGACATCTCCATCACCACTGAACATGTCATGGTTGAGCTCAAACCCATTGCTTAACTGGTGACAAACGCCTGGGGTGTTACACTGAAGGTGCCACATCCCACCCAATCTCGTAGCACCTATTACGCATGGCTAAAATAGAAATGCTAGTGCTTACTTTATTATCATGATCACACTATGGTAGGACTTGCATGGTAGTATGCTTTCTTGATGGCCTTTACCTTGACGCAACCTTACCCCAGCTCACCCTGCTGTTAGGCTAGTCACACGCTTGCTATTATATTTCATTGCTTATAACTTCTACTACGCTTGCACTATATTTATGCGTGGTGGAAACTGGTGTTATCTGGACCATGGGGAGAGTGCTGCATGTGTGACTTGGGTGCGTGGAGGGTGAGGGTTGTGTCGACCAAGTTGGAGTATACGACGAGCCTGGGGCAAGTCTTGCCGTGGGGTGCTACCTGGGCACCCCTGGAATGGATACCTGTGGTGGGTAAATGGTATATGAGGTGGCCTTGGGTGTGATCCTGTGATGGGAGGAGCCCAGGGTGGAGGTGCTGTGGTGGCACGGTAAATGGAAACCCTGATGAAGACATTATGGCTTGGTCATTCCTAAGGACTTACTAGTACTCAGACTCACCGGGAAGCCTTACGTACCACTCGCCCTATATGGTGCGGGATGGCCGGACTACTTGGTAGGATATTGCCACTACTGCTAGGTTGGTAGCAGACAGTGTGAGGGAGGTACGGGGTGCAGAGGATCCCCCCACACCCTTCCGAGACTTCATGGAGACCTTGTGGACCCGGCTCATGACTCACAGTTTCAGCCACCCCAGACTGGAATTGGGGTGTACCAGGGCTGAATGGTAGAGTGGCATTATCCTAGGCTAGCAAGCGGCCGAAATCAGCCCAGTTGACGACGGTCAGCGAGGAAGGCGGATCTTGTGGTTGTGTAAAACCTCTGCAGAGTGTATGGTTGATCGATCGATACATATGCCAACTTGTCGGCTATGGACCTTTCCTGGGTTTCGCTTAAACTAGATAGTGAGATGAGTCCTTCTTTTCTCCCCCTGGGAATGAGTGTTCGGACGTAGCCAGGGGCAACGGGCCTTGAGACAGTGCCGAGAGGGAGTTGGCCTGTCGACTGAGCGATGGTATGGGTGTGGTATGGTGATGGTGTGGAGATGGTGGTATATCGATCCCAGGATCGAAACCTGGCTCTGGAATGGGATGGCGTGGAATGTGTGAGAATGGTGTTAAAATTTGACCAACTATTATTACGTACTTGATATGCTAATACATAGGAAACCCCAGCCTTATAGGTTCCTTTTGATTATATCCAACTTGCATCCAATTTCCACAAAGCAATGCTCATAGGGTTGGGAGTGGCCAGTACAAATCGTACTCATAAATTTTGGCACACAGGTTCTTCTGAGGAGTATAGCTCCGAGGAGTTTGACGGTTGAGGGGTTCGTGCCTATGCTCGAGTTTGGCGATCTTATCTTCAAGCTGTTCTAAATGAATGCTACTTTTGATTTCGCCAATGCGGCGATGTAATACTTTATGTAATTCCGCACTATTTGTAGTCTGATATTATCGTTGTATGGATGTGATATTCGACTGGAATTTGGGTAATATGATCTACAACGGTCTTATTACACTTTGACTCTGTGGATTTTCCTTCGCGGAAATCGGGGTTGTTTCAGTTGGTATCAGAGCCATACTTGACCATAGGACGAAACCCTTAGAAATGGACGATAGAATAGGACGTGAACAGCCCTTCTTTCGGTTATATACCGACCCTGCATTTACTTCTATGCAAGGCTTATCTATTATTGACCTACTAACACCTGTTCCTTAGAACATGCAGATGGCAACGAACGTCGACTGACCGCCTCTAGGACCGCTACCTCTGGACCACGCCAAGCTTACCTTCGACCTACGTGAGCTTGGGGGTTTTGCACAGACCCTCTGCCGAGTTCTCGTCACGTTAGGAGTCCCTGACGAGCTTGTCAAGGTCACCTGCACCGGGAAGCCAGCTCAGGAAGGAGGAATCGAAGGATTAGTTGTCACCTCAGTCGAGTTCCTAGGTAGCACTACCTTACCTTCTGTCCCAGCTTTCACTGAGTTGACTATAGAGGACATAGTTGAGGAGGGACTGCGAGCTGTCTCGCACAAGGCACTTCGCAGAGTGATGAGGGACCACTACAAGCACCTGAAGACAACAGAGTTCCGTCTACTTCCCTAGGCCCTCGACCTCAGCCTTACCCCTAGTGAGCAGAGTTTCACAGCTGGCAGAGTTATCTTTGTAGAGGAGTACAGATGCCTTCGTGTCTCAGCTATCCACCTACTAGAGCAGGAAAGGTACGTGACCCAGCTTGAGCAGAAGAGACGTCAGGACCGGGCTCTTCTATGGGAGTACCAGGAGCGAGACTCGCAGGGAGCACAGGAGCGAGCTAGTCTGCTCGAGGCAATTGCCAAGCTACAGGACGAGCTCAACCATCATGAAGAAGTCCACAGAGCCGAGGTCGCTAACTTATAGGACAAAGCAGCCGACCTAGGCAACAGGAACTGCTACCTCTACAGCAAGGTCTTGGAGTTGCAGAGTGAGTTGGACGACAAGAAGGCCGAGTTCTACCACAGAGGAGACAGAGAGAGATGCAAGGGGATTGATATGCTAAAAATCCAATCTCGGAATAAGACCATGACCCAGGAGCTAGAGGAGTTCAGAAAGAAGGCCGTTCGCAACCAGGGTCACTTGATCAAGACACTCAGGCAGATCGAGTACCTACAGGACAAGTGTGAGAGAACTTGGCAGGCTTGGCAGAAGTCTGACAAGAAGCGCCTCAGGGAGATGAAGGGTATGTGGGATCAGCTACCCAAGGAGATTCGCAGCAAGACGAAGCCTAGGATAGAGGAGTTCGAGTTAGCCCCGACTCGCCTCAACCTAGACGCCTGCCCTACCCTACCTGGAGCCGAGCCTACTGAGGAGCTCGTTGAGGCCTTGAAGTACGTGTCCTGACTTCACAAGTCTGACGAGGAGATCAAGATCGAGAACAGTCGTATCCCAGCTGCGGTGTACGAGTTAGAGTAGATGACCCTACGTGGTCATGAGTCATGTCAGTAGATTCCATAAGTTGTATCCCATGATGTACCCCTTATGAGATGTATTATGAGACACTATGCGTAGTACGATTCTCGCACGTCTTCAAGTGTAGCTACTGGAGATGATGCTATGTAATAAAACCCATGTAATGGATGTTTTTGGATTTTATTGCATCTTATGGATCTTATTGATTCTTTGTAATGAGTGTTGGATAGTATAAATGTTTTTCTTTAAATCGTCAAAATCATGTAATCATATTGAATTATAAGCACTTGGGCACAAGCACTAAAATTCCTATGATCCGTGTTGCAGATGCCGAACCACCGATCTAATCGCCTAATGAACCGTGGACGTGCGCCCACCCCCAAACCAGCTGAACCAAATGGGGGTCGTGGTGCCAACAACCGTGGCCGTGGCCGTGGCCGTGGACGTGGAGGAATACCCTTCAACCTGGAGAATACCCCGCCACCTGCTGAGGAGAACATTCCGCCACCACCACCACCGAACCTGGCAGAAGTGATGGCACAACAGACCCAGCTTCTTGCAGCCCTTGTTGACGGAGCAAACCGTCGCCAGGGAGGTCAGCAGAATGATTTCTAAAGGAAGCTGGAAGGATTTCTGAAGCTAAGGCCACCTACCTATGATGGCACCGACCCTGACCCGCTTGTAGCCGATGACTGGCTCAAGGAGATGGAGAAGAAGCTTGATCTCACCACTTTCACCGACGATGAGTGTGTTGGAGCTGCCACACACCAGCTCACAGGTACAACACGCGCCTGGTGGGACAGTTTTAGTGATTCCATGAGGACCCTGCCAATATCTCGTGGGATGAGTTTGCCGAAGCATTCACTGAGTATCACATTCCCAAGGGTATCATGGAGGCCAAAGCCGAGGAGTTCCGCAACATCAAGATGGGAAAGGACAAGGTGACCGAGTACACTACTCGTTTCACCAACCTTCTGCGCTATGCCCCTTCCTATGTTGTGAACTCTGAGAAGGAGAAGTTGTACTATTACCGCAAGGGACGTAACCCGCACATCAAGCTGAAGTTTGGCGGTATTAAGAGTAACACGTTGCGTGCTCTGGTGGATCGCTGCATCCAGATTGAGAAGGATCATGCTGAAGCTGGAGAGGAGTACAGGGAAAGGAAGCGTAAGCCTGAGGAGTCCTTTCGTGGATGTGATATGAACCCGCTAGGGTTTATGGACGATCTTTCGATGAGAGGCATGAGATCACTCGATTTGGTGGATGGAGATGACGTTCACGGCCCGACTACAGCCTTCCAAGACTTTGCCTTAGCAACCGATACACCACCTCCAAAGGCCGTCACGATCTTGTGGAGCGCGACAACCAGCCACTAGGGCTCCCGTCCTACAAGCAATCGAAGAACTAGCAAGAACAAGGAAACAAGCACTGAATTTGCAAGATGAAATTGAAAGCCTCAAACTGAATCTTATGATGAGTGGGGTTCCAAAGACAAGGAGACGGGCGGCTGGATCAGCACGCGCGCCTACAAGCAAGTAGCAAAGGCTAAACTTGATCTAAACAAAACCCAAGTGTTCCTGGTAGCGGCTAAGGGGTATATGACGTGTGGAGGAAGACCACAAGAGAGTTTGGGTCATGCTCCAACCCTAGGACGCGTCCCTACTGGACTCTAAACGATACAAGCCCATTGGGCTAACTTAAGGTGGCGCAGCACCCTGGATAGAATAGACCTCTCGGTGATTTTTGGACTGTTGACGCCGTTTCTGAGCAGGTATGAGTATGAGGTCAGATCCGTATGAAAGTAGACTTTATTAGCTTTCTAACAAGTCCAGAATCACCCCAATCCGACTCCGTATGTAACCGTGGCGACCGTCGCAAGTTGGAGGTGTGCTGCAGTCCGAATCTAGCCTACGCGAGTCCTTTTCCCTTTCGGTCTTCTCCTTGATTCCTAATCAAAACAAGAGTGCACGTGTCTCCAAGATCTAAACAGGATGGACAAGAGCTCAAGAAGGAACTCACTTGATGATTAAGTGTTCGAGCACGAGCACGGGTAATAGGACCAGCAGGTGTCGGCGTGGACGGCGTGGATGTATGATCGGTGTTGATGTCCTCATCAGGATGTGATCGCAAGAGGTTCCGCAGAGATGCACCATCCAGGGAACGCTCTCGCCACAACAGGGATGACAACCCTAGATCGAGTAGGGGTAGTGGAGGCTACACCACCAAATACTCCCGCCCTGCTCAGGATCATTACACCAGGGACCGCTATGCTCAGGACTGCAACACTCAGGATCGTTTCAACCGTTCCCGCTCTGTGAATGAACGCCCAGCATAGAACCGCTCCGCACCAGGCACTGGAAACTAGAAGGCACCCGCGCCAACCCCTATAGGCAGTGCGCCTTTCACCTGCTTCGCTTGTGGCCAACCGGGTCACAAAGCCGCTGAATGCCCTCAGAACTCAGCTGCTCAGAAGTCTCAGTTCAAGGGATCTGCTACTTGTGGACGTCTCAACCATCTGGACACAGAGGAAGCACAGGCTGCCCCTGACGTTGTGTACGGTATGTTTTTAGTTAATGGCAATACTGCATCAGTTCTATTTGACTCTGGAGCAACTTGTTCATACATATCATCCAAGTTTGCACGAGAGCATGACCTGCCTGTAACCCCACGTGAAAAGCCTATCATCACCAGCTCACCTTTAGGAGACCTAAAATGCACCCACATCTGTAAGGGAGTGAGTCTTACCATTGAGGGTCTTACCTTTAAAGCCGACCTAACCCTGTTACCTTCCACTAACTTAGATGTCATCTTAGGCATGGATTGGCTAACCATTCACCGAGGTATCATATCATGTTCACCTAGATACGTCCAAGTGACCCATCCATCAGGCCAAATTATTAGATGTGAACCCCAGTCCGGAAAGTCCACCTCTATCCTATGTGCCCTTAAAGCAAGTTTAGAATCACAAAAATAGGAGAAGACAGTTCATGATGTGCCTGTGGTCAGAGACTATTCCGATGTATTCCCTGAAGAATTACCGGGTATGCCACCAGACCGTGATGTAGAGTTCATTATTGATCTTTTGCCGGGAACAGGACCCATTGCCAAGAGACCCGGAGCACCGCCGCGGGAGAAACAAGGGAACACCCCCCTCGCCGGCCACCCGCGAGTGCACCCGGTGCACAAGGACCGCGCCTGAGAGAAGGAGGGTGGACTCGGTCCACCGTAGTCCTGTCTGTGGTCCATGGACCAGCATCTCTTGGTCCACCGTAGACCGCAAGCCGTAGACCACAGCCCATTGGTGACCCACGACTACGACGTGGCAGCGCCGCAGCGTGCCACGTGTTTGGCCCGGCCCGGCCCAGACCGGCCCAACCCGAGCCCACCAGAGCCCAGTTCGGACCCAGCCCGTATTGACCGTTGACCGGTCAACGTTGACCGCTGACCTGGCCCCACATGTCAGTGGCACGGACACTCTGGACCCACATGTCAGATGCTGACGTCAGCAAGCCACGTGGACCAACCACAGCATGACACGTGTCAACCCAGGATTAATTCAGCCTTTTTCCATTTTCGGAAATGGATTTAATCTTTGGAAATTCATAACTAATTCATATGACCTTAGAAAAATATGAAACTAGGACCAAAATTCATCTAAAATCGAGCTCTACGTAATGAACCCATGTTTGAGTGCATTTGGCTCTTTTGATTTTTCATTGCTTCTTTGTGCTATTCTTTAGACGTCGCTAACGCGACTATAATATGATCGTTTGCAGACTCGGAGGAGAACCAGACGGACGAGGATCGTGAGTACCGTGAGGAGTACGGAGACGACTACACTGAAGGTGCCACATCCCACCCAATCTCATAGCACCTATTACGCATGGCTAAAATAGAAATGCTAGTGCTTACTTTATTGTCATGATCACACTATGGTAGGACTTGCATGGTAGTATGCTTTCTTGATGGCCTTTACCTTGACGCAACCTTACCCCTGCTCACCCTACTGTTAGGCTAGTCACACGCTTGCTATTATATTTCATTGCTTATTACTTCTACTACGCTTGCACTATATTGATGCGTGGTGGAAACTGGTGTTATCTGGACCATGGGGAGAGTGCTGCGTGTGTGACTTGGGTGCGTGGAGGATGAGGGTTGTGTCGACCAAGTTAGAGTATACGACGAGCCTAGGGCAAGTCTTGTCGTGGGGTGCTACCTAGGCACCCCTGGAATGGATACCTGTGGTGGGTAAATGGTATATGAGGTGGCCCTGGGTGTGATCCTATGATGGGAGGAGCCCAGGGTGGAGGTGCTGTGGTGGCACGGTAAATGGAAACCCTTATGAAGACATTCTGGCTTGGTCATTCCTAAGGACTTACTAGTACTCAGACTCACCGGGAAGCCTTACGTACCACTCGCCCTATATGGTGCGGTACGGCCGGACTACTTGATAGGATATTGCCACTACTGCTAGGTTGGTAGCGGACAGTGTGAGGGAGGTACGGGGTGCGGAGGATCCCCCCACACCCTTCCGAGACTTCATGGAGACCTTGTGGACCCGGCTCATGACTCACAGTTTCAGCCACCCCAGACTGGACTTGGGGTGTACCAGGGCTGAATGGTAGAGTGGCATTATCCTAGGCTAGCAAGTGGCCAGAATCAGCCCAGTTGACAACGGTCAGCGAGGAAGGCGGATCTTGTGGTTATGTAAAACCTCTGCAGAGTGTATGGTTGATCGATCGATACATATGCCGACTTGTCGGCTATGGACATTTCCTGGGTTTCGCTTAAACTAGATAGTGAGATGAGTCCTTCTTTTCTTTCCCTAGGAATGAGTGTTCGGACGTAGCCAGGGGCTACGGGCCTTGAGACAGTGCCGAGAGGGAGTTGGCCTGTCGACTGAGCGATGGTATGGATGTGGTATGGTGATGGTGTGGAGATGGTGGTATATCGATCAAATATGAGATATGGGGAATTTTAATGTCCCAGGAACCAATATGAGATCGATCAAATGAAAGCGGTTCTATATAGTTCAGCTGTCGAAAGTTTATAGTATGCTCAAGTGTGTACTTGCCCTGACTTATCATTTGTTACCGAGTTACTTGGCAGATATCAGAGTAACCCCGAATAGAACACTGGAAATTAGTAAAGAAAGTTTTGCGTTACCTATAAGGTATGAAGGGTCTCATGGTAACATATAGAAGATCTGATTCTCTGCATATAGAGGGGTATACAGATTCTGATTGTGCGGGAGATAATAGAAAGTCCACGTCAGGATACATATTCCTCTCGCAGGAGGAGCTATATCGTGGAAAAACTCAAAGCAAACCGTCACTACATTATCCACAATGTATGCCGAGTTTGTAGCATTCTGAAGAAATTCATGCCCGGGTTAAAAGTGGAAGACGACATAAATAAGCCACTCAAGTTATACTGCGATAATAATCCAGCATTATGTTATACTCACAATAATAAGTCAAGTGGTGCTACCAAACACATTAACATAAAGTATTATGTTATGAAAGATAAAGTCCGGGATCATATAATTAGTCTTGAGCATATAAGAACAGAAAGGATGCTCGTGGATCCGCTTACAAAAGGCTTACCACCCAGCATGTTCAGAGAATACTTAGCCATCATAGGTTTAAGGGAAAGCCTATGATTCCTGAACAACAATGTCCTAGTTGAGAATCTGTTTCAAAACAGAGAGGTGCATTGTAGCTGTTTAATCTAATAGAAACTGACCGTGACGATGAGGCACGCTATATGCACTGATCTATGATAGAATGGAAATAAGATAAAGTAAGTAAGTTAAGTTTAAGTCATAAGGTGAGATCAAGGAAGAGAATGTTAGATTGATCCCACCAGTTGTCCCAACGGCCAATTGGGCCTTGATCCGCGTCCTGATCGGGGGCGCTCAACCCTAACTATGGTTGGTGGGCCCCCGTCGCACAGCGCCATAAAAAGAGAGGTGGGGGCCAGGGCACAAGGCACGAGAATCACCTGTGCCGCCAGACACCCCACCTACACCTCTAACCCTAAGCCGATCGAAGTGAGGAGGCGTTGCCAGCGACGGGAAGCACCGCCACCAGCCAACGCTGCCTTTCACTGCCGCGCCTCCACCGAGCACCGCGATGGCCAGCTCGTCTTCTGCAAAGACGGCCGATGGTTTGCCACCCGCATCCCTCTCTCTCTTTGTTTTGTTCGCATTAGATCACGTTCTAGAGTTTGCTATTCATTCAAATGTCGGCATATATGCTAGGGGATCTGATGCAGGTCGCTTCCGATCCCGTGATTTCTCTGTTCATGCGCTAATCTCGTTTGGCTTTGGAGCTCGACATTTCTGTGCTAGTGATCATAGGCAAGAAAGGTAAACATAGCACTAATCTAATGCTCCCTCATGCTTTGTTGCATACACCGAATACTTATTTGGGTCTAACTGTTATCTTTGCTCGCTGTTTTTTTCACTATCTTTGACATAGCACTAATCTAATGCCCCCTCATGCTTTGTTGCATGCACTGAATACTTTATTTGGGTCTAACTGTTATCGCTGCTCGCTGTTTTTGCACTATCACTCATGCAGTCTCAGGATACCAGGAGCTAATAGGATTGTTGTAAGGCTCATGTCCGTGCCGTCGTCATCAGCCAGGTTCAGGGGAGGCGATCATGAGCATTTTCATTTTATTGCTTATACATTGTATTTTTTCTTTGAAGAAAAGAGAGTTTCGTTGATTACTCAGAAACATGGTTATCATATTTTCAATTAGTAATCTGCTCACTGCTATGTTTTGGTTTTTCACAAACAGACATAAATGTATTCTAGAGGACGCCTTTGGAAGATGGTCTCTATCAATGATTCTTAACGGTGTTGGTCCTGCGTACGCCACCAAAAATGGTGTTGCCAGTCCTGTCTCTGAAAATAAAAAAGAAATCCAGCTGGAGCTCGTATGCCACCAAAAATGGTGTTTTTACTCCCGCCTCCGAAAATAATAATTAAAAAAAAACTAGCTGGAGCTTGAGCCCTAGAAAATCCAAAAAAAAACATCCAGCTCTGCTCTGAGTCTAGCTTCCGCTATCACAACCACGGCTCCTCATAGACTTCGGTCCGGTGAATCCGATTTATTTGCCTAATTGGAAGCGACAACTGTTTTTTTATTAGAACATGATGTGCTTCTGGTCAGTATATTGCATTTTTCTTTTTGAAGAAAAGACTGTTCCATCTATTACTCAGAAACATGATTATTATAATTTTATAAGCAGTAATCTGCTCACCACTGCCTTCACAACACAGACATAAATGCTTTCTAGAGGACGTCTTTATTAACGATTCTTAATAGAGACGGTCCTGCGTACGCCACCAAAAATAGTGTTGCTAGGTAGTCTCGTCTCTGAATAATAATAATTTATTATTATTATCATCATCATCATCATCATCATCATCATCATCATCATCATCATCATCATCATCTAGTTGTCGCGACAAAAAATGACGTTTCCACTCTTGTCTCTAAAGATTAAAAAAATCTAGTTGGAGATCGGGCGCCACCAAAAATGGTGTTTCCCCTCCCACCTCTTAAAATCTAAAAAAAAATCAGAGCTTATGCGGTTCCAGCTTCCGGCCCTGTTTGGTTCATCTTATGGTCGTGTTTGGTTCCGCGTTTGTGGCGCTTATACGCGAGACGCCAGAGAAAACCCCACCGAACGTCATGTGATTTTCACGCGTTGGTCGGTCGCGCGTAACCGAAGAAGTGGGAAAATGAACTGCGGAAGCTAAAATCGCAAATTAACGGATTCAAGCCGCATTCGGTTTATCGCGGTCGCGATTTTGCCGGTCATCGTTCCACACGGGATGTCCACCGCGCGGTGCGTTACGCCATTTGCGGTGGGAGAGCTGTGGTACCAAAAATCATGATCGCAGTTCAAGCCCCGTAGTACGTTGCCTGAGGCGGTGAAAAAATCACATGTATTTAGCATGATTATCGCGTGCTCGCACAGGGAATCCGCTTTTAAGGGCAGTCCCAATGATAGGAACTACACACGGTTTCTATAGTAGCCACATGAGCAAGAAACTACTCGTAGAAACTACCCCTACCCCCACACAGTGGAGGGGTCTTCCTATAATAAATGTTGCTTTTTTCCTCTTTCTCTCTCCTAGCACCATCTTCTTCCTCCGACCGGACTCCCCGAGCAAGAAGAAGCACAATAGGTGAGAGGAGGAGGGGGCAGTGGAGGCCGCCGGGGCGAGCAACGCGAGCGGGCACGATGGTGTGCGCGAGCAGGTCCGGCGGGCTTGGCCGAGCGGGGCGGGCGCGACCGGTGAGGGAGGTCGCGCAATGGCTGGCAAGAGAGCTCGTGCGGCGTTGACGGGCAGGCGGGCCGGCGGGCGAGGACACATTGTGGCCGGTGAGCCAGCACGCGAGGTTTCCAGTGGGTGGCCGTGCGCGGTAACACAGGCAAGCTCGCAGCTGTGCGGGCGAGCGCGCATCGTGGTCCCCACCTGTAGAAACCGATGGTTTCTTCCCAACGCAAAAATTGCAGTTTCTTCCTCCCTCAGTTCAAGAGCCGATGTCGTTTCTCTAAGAGGAAATGGTTTCCTCAATTTTTTCTCTCTTTCCTCATTAATTAGGTTGTCATGTCAGTGTTTTACTTAGGTGGCATCTCAATTAATAGAGATAGAGACCATCATTAATTCCACATTGGAACCTCCCTTAAACGGTTCCAAAGCCTCCTGCTATCACCACCACCGCTCCTCCTGGACTACATATCCTATTTTTTAAAACAAATAGGGAGATAGGATTGTCAATTAATTATTTTGAATAGGGAGGAGATTGCAGATGAATTCCCCAAAATAGAAGGGTCCTTTTGCAAAAGAGGCTCTGTTGCAGGCGCCTTGGCAGCCACGTGTCAGTTGTCAAGTGGTCTGTGGTCATGGACCGGGACGGTGGTCATGTTCTATGGCCTATGGTGGAGGTGGACCGACTATGATGCTTGAATGGGTACGCATCTGGGAGCATCAGATGAAGATCAGACCTACGAGACTGACTCCAACGAAGAGGACCCAAATACAACATCTTTGCGTCGTGTACAGTGAAAGCGTGGCCACCCAAAATTTATCCATCTCCAACAGCGCGAGGGGAAGCCGGGCGTGGATGAGGCCGTAGATGCCGGAGGGGATGGCGGCCGCGACCGCGAGCGCGAGGCCGGGCGTGGACGAAGCTGCCGCTGCCGGAGGGGATAGGCGTGAGCGCCTTGAGCGCGAGGCGCGGTGGACGCCGCCTCGCCTCATTGCCGGAGAGGATGGCGGCGCAGCAGCGCGCGCGACTCCACCGAAAGGTGGCTCTGCCACCGCCGCCCACTGACTTCGTGGCGCCACACGCGCGCACCACCGTGTCTTCTTGGTTCACAAATCCTCTCTCTTAGCTTCTCTCTCCGAGGTGAAGTTCATGAGTCGATCTCCTCCTTGAAGCAAAGAATAGACCGAGGTGGGTAGCCTCCATGCATCCCCTACCTCTCCTCTTCCTTCCCATACTCTTGGATTCAAGATTGGTGGTTTGAAATCGCCCCGGAGCTCGAGCAGCGTTCCATGGCGACGAGCAAGAGGCGCCACGAGCATGCGCTCTCTCGAGCTGCGCTTTGGGTGGAGACGCAGAACGACGAAGAGAGGACGCATGTTTGCGTCGCGCGTCGGTACCAACCCAAAATGCGTCGCTCGTTTGGGTACTCCGTTGGAGGTTGTTTTTACCGGTAAAAGCACTGTGAACGATCCATTTTTGGGTTTGGGTCACGCCGTTGGAGTCAGTCTGAGAGAGTCCCTCGGAGGAGTCCGACCTCTGCACGGCTCGAGGAACAAGGAAGGACTGATCGGTGGGTCCAGCATGGCAGCTAGTTTTTTTTAGGGGAACATGGCAGCTAGTCAAGGTGAGCGGCCCACGCATCACAAGACCAAGCCGGGTGATGGTGTGGGGCTGTTTTTCGCATGGGCCGAGGTGACAGTATGGGCTGTTGGGCTGACCCCGGGCGAGACAGAGTGGGCCGCGAGCATCGGTGGGCCGCGTTGGCTTGCTGGAGGGAGGGATTAGGGCCACTGCTACTGCTATCTTCGGCCGCTGGCTGTGTAGGGAAAAAAAGAAGGAAAAGGAAAAGCAGAAAAGGCCGGCTCGTGGGCCACAAAGAAGAAGAGGAAGCATTATTGGACGAGAGACGTTTCTTTTATTGATGCTTATTATATATTCTATCTAGAGGATTCTCAATACGTTAGGAAACGCTATTCTACATATATGTGTAGAATTATTCTACGCCGCAAGGCAAAACTGATAAAAAAAAACTAAATAGTACTAAACCGCGTTCAGTATAAGTCAGTACTACATCTAATACCTCGAAATACTAAAAAATACTAAAACGCGACTACTAAACCGTACTGAATTTTGTTCAGTGTAACAGCTTGGAGTAGAATAGTATTATACAGAATATTTATATATATATATATATTAATTAATTAATTACCCTTTGCAGTGATTACAACCCTATCCATGGGCGCTCGCTCGGTCCCTCCGTTTTTTCTTCCGCATCCACCTCCTCTTTATTTTTATCGTATCTGTTTTTTTTTCCGTTCTACATCCTGTTTGGACGTGTTTAGTTTATAAATCATACTTTTTCGTCGAACGAATATTTTTTTTTCTGTCGCAATCCATCAGTCAACTGTACTAAGCGAACGGGGCGCTAACCTCCGTATCGTGGGGAGGACCCGGAGGAGACGTCGGTTTCGCCCCAGCTCGTCGCCCCCACCGCCGCACAACCCTAGCTCACCGCCCCTCCGCCGCACGACCCCAGCTCGCCGCTGCCCCTCACGAGCCTAGCTCGCCGCCTCCCCCTCGCCTCCGCAGCCTCCGAGGCGTGTTCAGCGGCCTCCGACGCCTCCGCAGCCTTCGACCGCTCCCATCGCCGGCTCAACCCAATCTGGCCGCGCGCGCGGCGAGCTGGTGCGCCACCATGACGAGAGGTACAGGATCATCCCGATGCCGACTACTAGCGGCTGCACGGCAAGGGGTTCGCGGTAGATGTTGTCCCGGCTGAGATGAAGCTCCACGCGTATTCTGAAAAAAAGCCTGTGTGCCTGCTGTTGTTTCCCGTGAGCGGCGACGGCGTTCTCTCCCCCACGGGTGGCAGCGTCGGCGGGAGGCGGGCCCCTCCAAGTCGGATCTGACCGAGTCGCCGCTCCCCTCATCGATGGTAGCAGCGGCAGGCGACGGGCCAGCTTCATCCGAATCCGGCGGCGCCGTTTCCTTCCCTGGCAACGACTTCCTCGGCTTTCCTCAAGTCCAGAGCCGACTACCGTTGATCTGACGGCATGGGCCTTACATCTGCGGCGGCGCCCTTCCTCCCGACAGGCGATGGCATTCACCTCCCTCTCCTGCGTCCACGGCCTCTTCCCTCCCATTCTGGCGTGTGCAGGGATGGAAGACACGAGTTCTGGGGACGATGGCGTGGCTACCTGTGCTGGATCTCGCATGCCCCTTCACTCGACCTTGGGAGTACGCCTGATTGGTGAACTTCCACGGTGCCACTGTTTCTGGTGAGGTTATGGACTAGGCCTAAATTTGCAGAAATTAGGTAAGCAATCCTCTATAATACAAGGGATCAAATGGGCATAATGGTGGAACACACGGCTCGCTTGGTTTTGTGTATGATTATTAGACTTTCAATATTAGATTTGCCTTTTGCATGCAGATGGAACACTTGTGTTGCGAGTAGAATTTATTCTAATCCAATCCGTTTTGATGCACAACAGATCGATATTTTCTTAGTGGCAATTCTCAATATTTTCTTCTGTCTATAACCATTTTACTACTGCACTGTTAATTTCTTTGATTGTACAAATCAAACCAGGTGTGTGGGAATGTACACATTTAGAGTAGCAATTTAAAATATGATTATGACTACTACTACGGCTAACACCATTTAGAGTAGCATCTTATCTAACAAAACCCCCAAGCAGACTAGAACAAGAGACATATTATGTAGCGCTGGAAGGTAGCATCTTCTTACGCTTTTCAAAATCACCTCTTGTTGGGATCCTTGTTTATCTGTGACCCTGCTTGTGTGTGTAGATATGTCTCAGTGCCCACTACATTTTTGTTGAGAAACATCGATGTCCATCATCTGGGAGTAGGGGATCTGATGCAGGTCGCTTCCGATCCAGTGATTTCTCTGTTCATGCGCTAATCTCGTTTGGCTTTAGAGCTCGACATTTCTGTGCTACTGATTATAGGCAAGAAAGGTCAACATAGCACTAATCTAATGCTCCCTCATGCTTTGTTGCATACACCGAATACTTTATTTGGGTCTAACTGTTATCTTTGCTCGCTGTTTTTTCACTATCTTTGACATAGCACTAATCTAATGCCCCCTCATGCTTTGCTGCATGCACTGAATACTTTATTTGGGTCTAACTGTTATCGCTGCTCGCTGTTTTTGCACTATCACTCATGCAGTCTCAGGATACCAGGAGCTAATAGGATTGTTGTAAGGCTCATGTCCATGCCGTCGTCATCAGCCAGGTTCAGGGGAGGCGACCACGAGCATTTTCATTTTATTGCTTATAAGGTATAGTTTGTCACTTCACTTGTCTCGAAGATGTTATGCTGCGCTTGTCCTGAACTTGTATTGTGCTATCATGAAGTATGCCTAGCAGCCCCAAACTCCAAACCATTAGGATCCATGGATCAGACACCAAAAACAATACTTATAGTTGGGGAAATGAAAGTTTACAGCTGGGACAATAAAAATGTTTGGATTCAAATTAATTTGGTTGTAAGGATTTGTGATGAAATGAAGTTTTATAGATGGCCCAAATAACACAATAATTGTGGTCCGGAAAATTAATGCTTGTGGTTTAGGATTGATTTGTTCATAAAGATTGGTAAATCTAACATAGAAAACAAAAATTGTGGTTTGAAATGAAATGTTATGGTTACTGATAATTTTGATCTTAAGGATTTGTGGATCTGATGTTGGAAGCAAATATTTGTGGTTAGAATAATGGCTACAAATAATTTTTGCCTAATGATTTGTGTTAGAATAGTATTTGTGGTTTGAAAAATGTCCTTTTATGGTTGGCAATAAATTCGTTGCAAAATTTGTGCAGTGCACACATGAATATTATGTGTGGTCTTTGCATTGTCTGCACACCCCCTCATGCTTGCCCCCCTCCAGCCTCCACTATCAAGAAGTGCCTCCGCTTGGCCTGAACTTATATTGTGCTACCATTAAGTTTTTATGCTAAGCAACCCAAACTCCAAAACCATAAGGGTTTGTGTTGAAATTGATGATAAATTCATCATAAAGATTTGTGCAGTTGGCACATGAATATTATATACAACAACAACAACAAAGCCTTTAAGTCCCAAATAAGTTGGGGTAGGCTAGAGTTGAAACCCAGCAGAAGCAATCAAGGTTCAGGCACGTGAATAGCTGTTTTCCAAGCACTCCTATCTAAGGCTAAGTCTTAGGGTATATTCCATCCTTTCAAGTCTCCTTTTATTGCCAATACCCAAGTCAACTTCGGTCTTCCTCTTCGTCTTTTCACGTTACTATCCTGGCTTAGGATTCCACTACGCACTGGTGCCTCTGGATGTCTCCGTTGGACATGTCTAAGGATGGCAACGGGTCGGGTTCGGATCGGGTGAAGTCTCCGTGCACCCAAAACCGAAACCCGAAATCGAAACCCGAATTCGCCCCGAAAACCGATTCGGGTGGAAATCCATCACCAAAACCAAACCCGCGGATACCCGAAACCCGAACGGATACCCGAAACCCGAATGGATACCCGAAACCCGCGTGTATATATATACACATATTCACATATATAAACAAGAGGCAACAAATAATAAATATTTTCATGAGTCAACTTTAAATAAATTTAATAATCTAAGTAAACAAATTATTATTAGTATATTATAAAATATGAGTTTTAATTCCAAATGATTTATTTTGGATATCCATTGGATATCCACGGGTGGAAAACCAAACTTGAAACCGAACCCGATTGGTTTCGGGGCCCCGAACCCGAAAACCGTGGGTGAAAAACCATCCCCAAACCCGAACCTGCAGAACCCGAAACCCGCGGATATCCGCCCCAAACCCGATCCGTTGCCATCCTTAGACATGTCCAAACCATCTCAACCGGTGTTGGATAAGCTTTTCTTCAATTGGTGCTACCCCTAATCTATCACGTATATCATCGTTCCGAACTCGATCCCCTTCTTGTATGACCGTAAATCCAACGCAACATACACATTTCCGCGACACTTATTTGTTGAACATGTTGTCTTTTCGTAGGCCATCATTCTGCACCATACAACATAGTAAGTCTAATCGTCGTCCTATAAAACTTACCTTTTAGCTTCTGTGGTACCCTTTTGTCACATAGGACACCAGACGCTTGGCGCCACTTCATCCACCCTGCTTTGATTCTATGGCTAACATCTTCATCATTATCCCCGTCTTTCTGTAGCATTGACCCTAAATATCGAAAGATATCCTTCCTAGGCACTACCTGACCTTCCAAACTAATATCTCCCTCCTCCCGAGTAGTAGTGTCGAAGTCACATCTCATATACTCAGTTTTAGTTCTACTGAGTCTAAAACCTTTGGACTCCAAAGTCTCCCGTTATAACTCCAGTTTCTGATTCACTCCTGTCCGACTTTCATCAACTAGCACTACATCGTCCGCGAAAAGCATACACCAAGGGATGTCCCCTTGTATGTCCCTTGTGACATCATCCATCACTAAGGCAAACAGATAAGGGCTCAAAGCTGACCCTTGATGTAGTCCTATCCTAATCAGGAAGTCATCCGTGTCTCCATCACTTGTTCGAACACTAGTCACAACATTGTTGTACATGTCCTTAATGAGCCCGACGTACTTCGTTGGTACTTTATGTTTGTCCAAAGCCCACCACATAACATTCTTTGGTATTTTATCATAAGCATTCTCCAAGTCAATAGAAACCATGTGTAGGTCCTTCTTCTCCCTATACTGCTTCATAACTTGTCTTATTAAGAAAATGGCTTCCATGGTTCACCTTCCGGGCATGAAACCAAATTGGTTCATAGAGACCTGCGTTATTGCTCTCAAGCGATGCTCGATAACTCTCTCCCATAGCTTCATAGTATGGCTCATCAACTTAATTCCCCGGTAATTAGTACAACTTTGAATATCCCATTTATTCTTGTAGATCGGTACCAATATACTTCTCCACTCGTCAGTCATCTTGTTCGATCGAAAAATATGGTTAAATAGCTTGGTTAGCCATACTATAGCTATGTCCCCAAGGCATCTCCACATCTCGATTGGGATACCATCTGGTCCTATCGCCTTACCTCCTTTCATCTTTTTCAACGTCTCTCTGATCTCAGATTCTTGGATTCTCTGCACAAAGCGTCTGTTGGTGTTATCAAAAGAGTCATCCAACTGAAAGGTTGTGTCCGTATTCTCACCATTTAACAATTTGTCAAAATACTCTTGCCATCGATGTCGGATCTCATCCTCCTTCACCAAGAGATGTTTCCTTTCATCCTTAATGCACTTAACTTGGTTGAAGTTCCTTGTCTTTCTCTCACGAACCCTAACCATCCTATAAATGTCCTTCTCTCTTTCCTTCGTACTCTCCTTCCTTCGTACTCAAATGTTGGTAAAGATCCTCGTACGCTCTACCCTTTGCCACACTTACAGCTTGCTTTGCAGTCTTTTTTGCCACCTTGTACTTCTTTATGTTGTCCACACTCCTATCATGGTACAAGCGTCTATAGCATTCTTTCTTCTCTTTGATAGCCCTTTGGACTTCCTCGTTCCACCACCAAGTATCTTTAGCCTCGCCTCTATTTCCTTTGGTTACTCCACACACCTCTAAGGCCACCTTCCGAATGTTGGTTGCCATCTTCTCCCACATGTTGTTTATGTCCTCTTCTTCCTTCTAAGAGCCCTCTTTGATAACCCTTTCCTTGAATACCTCTGACGTCTCTCCTTTCAGTTTCCACCACTTTGTTCTTTCAATCTTAGCTTGTTTATTCCTACGGGCACACACCTGAAAACGAAAGTCTGCCACCAAAAGCTTATGTTGAGAAACAACACACTCCCCTGGTATCACCTTGCAACCCAAGCATGCTCGTTTGTCCTTTCTTGCGAGGACAAAGTCAATCTGGCTAGAGTGTTGTCCGCTACTGAAGGTCACTAGATGAGATTCTCTCTTTCTAAAGAAAGTATTGGCTATCATCAGGTCAAAAGCTACCGCTAAGTCCAGAACTTTCTCCCCCTCCTGATTCCTACTACCATACCCAAAACCTCCATGAACTGCCTCGAAACCTGCGCTTGTAGTACCTACATGCCCATTAAGATCTCCTATAAAATGCTTCTCACTACTAGGTACAGCTCTAATCAGGCCATCTAAGTCTTCCCTGAACTGTCTCTTAGCACTCTCGTCGAGGCCTATTTGGGGGGCATATGCACTAATTACGTTCAAGACCATATCACCAATGACAAGCTTGACTAAGATAATCCTATCTCCTTGCCTTCTCACTCCCACCACACTATTCTTGAGGCTCTTATCAATTAAAACTCCTACTCCATTTCTATTCGCGACTGTCCCTGTGTACCAAAGCTTGAAACCTGTATTGTCCACCTCCTTCGCCTTCTGACCCTTCCATTTAGTCTCTTGAACACATAATATATTTACACGCCTCCTAGTCGCGGTATCAACTAATTCTCTTAATTTAACTGTAAACGACCCTACATTCCAACTACCTAAACGGATCATAGTTGGTTCAACTAGCTTCCTTACCCTTCGCACCCGTCGATTCAGATGTGAAGACCCTTGCTCATTTTTCACTACACCCGGGCGCCGATGTAGCGCGCCACTAAGGATGCGACGGCCCGATCCTTGCTCACTTGACACCGTGCCCAGATCGCGACACGGCGCGTCACGGGGGTGACGACCCGGCCCTTCTCATTTAACACCATACCTGGGTTCCGATATGACGCGTCGCTAAGAGGGTTACGTCCCAACGGTTTTCTTTCGGGTTTCATCTCCATTAAAATGGCTAGATTTAACGTTGGCTCGCCACGCCTATCACAACCCTCTTCCTTTACCAGGGCTTGGGACCTGCTATGTTGAGACAACATAGGCGGAGTTGCACATGAATATTATATGTGGCTCAAAATTTCAAATAATGAAATTTTATGGCAAAGGATAAATTGGTCATAAGGGTGTGGAATGGACACAGGAAATAATATTTGTGTGAATGTCACTATATTGAGTTTTCTCACGTAGCTGGTTCAAGAATGATTTTTTTAACAGTACCAGATTGCTTCTACTATTAAAGTGCCTGATTAGAAAACAAATCCGCAAGTTATCAGCATATCTGCTTTCAGTACGCCATTCCGTCTTGTATAGCCATCTGTTAGTTGGTATCTCTCACATTATTCTGAATTTTAATTTTGCATGCCATGGCCTGAAAGTTGGGACAAATACCTTTGTAATAATGTAGCACAATTATCTCTGTTCTGCTAGTTTGTGAAGCTGCAACTGCAATGTTGTGCCATTGGGTTTGTAGGCTGTCATCCCCAGCACAACGTTTAAACTCACATTTGCTTTCAACATAAGCACAACATTTCCAAAACATGAAATAGTTCCTGATTTGATCATTAATTCATTTTTGTTATTTGATTTGAAATTCATTGTAGTCTGTTTCGGCTGAGTCTCATGTCCTGGACACCTCCGTAAATGGCAACTGTGAGCATGGGATTGTGATATTCATTTATATGAAACCATCTCCATGCTCCTCTCTTGCTCATGTAGTTTTTACTTAGCTATCCATTTAAGTCCACAGTTCCAAGAATGTTACTCCTGATTCAGTTCAGATCTTACTAGGTGCGAACAAAAGTGGATCTTGTATTGTTTTTTAACTCCTTGGCAGTTCAACTTATTTCCCATATTGCTTTGATCCTTCTGAGTACTGGTGTTAAATAAATCCACCTATGATAATGTAAAGAACATGAGGATTACATTGAGAACTCTGCAAACCTGCTCTGCTCCATATCCTACCGTCATTTCACTGATGCAATTAGCAGATGCATACCAACTCAAGTTTCTGAATTGGTAAAGTTTCTTGTGCTTGTTTTCTTAATATTTGTTCCAATGTGAATATATTTGCCATTGATGACATGCATGGATAGGTGAAGCATGTGTGGATGCTCGACCCCCGTCTATGGCATTGCAGAGCAATTGCAGTAGTGGTTAGCTATTGTGGTCAACTGATCGGAGGGCTTAGGTGGTATCTCTGTTTTCAAAGCGTAGTCATGGTATGCCGGTACATGATGCTGCGCTAGTTTGGCTGCCAGGTCGGGGGATCCGCACTCCTAGTCATTAGCTTGCTGTTCATCCTTTGCATCAATGGTTTTTTTGGGTTTGTTTGAAAATAACAAGTGCCTGTGTATTTCACATTCATTCGATTCCCAATCCTGTTATTTTGATTCTTCACGTGTGCATCATACTTCTTTTGCCTACCACATGATTAATATTCTTGATACATCTGTATATTTCTTAGTTGTTCTTTTATCACCAATCACACAAAATAGGATTTTAGTCTACAAATTAATTATTTCTTCCACTCTAATTTCAGAATTTTCTTCCACATGAGGAATGGTGATTTCTTACCCTGGAACGGTCATGGGATTGCATTACTCTATATGTTCCTGCCAGTTGTGAAATTTGGAGGTATCACTTCCTGTTCCATTTTAGAAATTTGGAATGTACGTAGAGACAGAATGTTATACTGGTCCTTTTCCTTGACTATAATTTTATTTCAATGAAATTTCTGTGTTAACGTGACATTGTTTTTTTTTATCATATTATATGGTTTCATATAAATGAGAATTTTGTTGTACTGGCATCATGAATTGCTTTTGATATTAAGGATGTTTCTAGAATCACGAATGTTACAATCATTAGTGATGGAGCAAACTTTTACAGATGATCCAACTAACATGACAATTATGATGCATTTGCTTATCATCCTTGCGGCATGGATTTGGAAGCATAGAAAAGGCTATGTTTTTTAATGGGGTTCGCCTGATGTGCTTCCCATTCACAATTAGCTAGAGAGGAAGCAAACCTCTAGGTTTGGCCTGTGCTAGGGCATTAGCACAGCTTGACATGAATTCATTGTAGTGGATTGCAGGTTCAGTTAGTCTTTTTGTTCTTTCAGGGGCGCGTCTGTAACTTGGAGAGTTTGCTGTCTGTTGTATTTCTAGGACTTTCATCCCCTTAATGCAGTGATGCACAGCTCCTGCATATTCAAGAAACAATTTAAATCACTGCAATCTTCCATTTTCAACCTATACTTATTCATTTAATCTATCCAATTTAAATCACTGCATTTTCATACGTCATGGCACTGCTAAATCGTTTTGGAAGAAATAGAGTTGGTGCATTTCCTTGTTTACACTGCTGTGAGTTTATTTTTCCCTCAACACTTGATTTCCCTCAACCGTGTCATATGATGCAATTGCTTTTTTTTTTGTCGCATATCTTAACTTTTAATCTAAGACTCACATATATGTTGTTTGTAAAATCTTGCTTGCTTGATGTAGCCTATGGGTGTTAAAATCAGTTGTACAGGTGGATCTTTAAGCTGTACTACTGTTTAAATTTTACACATTAATTGTCATCTATTCCCATTACAGCAAAGGAACTGCTTGAAGGGCACAGGCTGGAATGGTTCTGAATCAGAGACCAAACAAGAGGATGGGCAGCATTTCTTCATGCTTCTCTTGAAGCTGTGCTTCAACAACATAGTGCTGTGCTGAAATATATCAGAGGAGGTTTTATTTCTCACAGGCTATTTGTTAAAAAATAGTCATGCTTTTTTATAGTTCACTAGTTGCACAAATGATAAAGAAATTTTCGATGATATATTCTGTGTTTGGAAACTAATTCGGTGTGAGATTTGCATGAATGTTGCCACTTGGTACATTCCTAGTATTTTGGTTCTAATAATGGGTTTCATACTTTTATTACCCTATACATGTTTGTTTGGTTTCTCTGACTTTAACAAAGATTATAATCTCCAATTGTTTTTTTTTACACTTTTTCAGAGGTTTAAAGTAGCCATCAATGGGCTTGCTGATGCCGGAAGTTCTGTGATTGAAAGTGATGGAGTGGACGATGTTTGTATCTCTGTTAACCCATCCCTGAGTAAAGTGATCAATTGCAATGCAACTTTCAATAATGGATTACCTTTAGTCAGTAGCAGTGTACTCTATGCAAAGGCGTCGAAACTGCTGCATGTTAGTTTCACCTTACAGTTAGAATTTGTTGGAGAAACACTAAAATGTATCTCCTATGCGTCCACCCCATTAGTATTTTCATTGCAGGCATGGTGCTATGCTAAAATTGATTTTTCTGATTGAACATTGTAGTCTGAGAATTTTCAGACGATGTTGATCTCATCCTTGTCCTGTTTATGCAGCCAGGAACGAGCAGAAAGAGAGCAGTACCTGAGTGTTGAACTGGTGTCCCTTCTTCCCTTCATGGCTCTAAAGTTGAGTATTTTGTGGTTTATCCAGGTAGCCATTTTATTGTAGACTATTTTTAGAAAAATCATTTTATTGTAGACTATCAGGCTATCTCTTCTATTTTGGTTCTCAAGTGTCAGCAACTAGATATGTTGGGCAAAGCATATTAGCTGTAGACTGTTTGATAAACAATTGATGGTTAAACAATTAGCTATCACCATAAATATTCATTTCTAGAAACAGATACTAGGATTGTTCCAGTAAACAGGTGGTCATAGGATAGTTACCTTAATTTGGTAACTATGTTTATCTTTAACCATTTTCTAGAGTATCTGTAATTTAATAGCCTATAGCTATTTGAGATGCAAGCAAACATGTAACCATAAACATTCATTTCAAAACTAAACTATTGTTTCCTATAAGATCAGCAAATCCGTATGCATGGCTTACTCTGTTATTAATCATGAAATTCTTTTTTAATGTTTTCTTTTGTTCCGGTTCTTTTGACAGGTGTTGGCAGCCATTAGAGGGGCGAGAGAAGAGTGGGATGTATTAGTTTTGTTTTTTTTTTCTTTCTGATAAAAAAGTAATATAATTTGGCCTTTGAGTTGTTGGAACCCAGTATTTGTGATCCCAATGAAGGTTATTTAGCTGCCATAAATTGTATGTGATTTTGTGGAATAACTCAGACGGAGACAAAACCATGTGTATTCAAACTGCAAAGTGTATTTCAATCTCCTTTGGTGATTCATTTACCTCAAAAATTATGTTCTTGGCGACTTTTTTTGTTGCCTCACCTATTTCAGTATAAAATAAAATCTACCTTCCAAAAATAAGAAAACAATATACGTAGACGTTCACCCATCCAAAAAAAAAAAATCACCACCCGGCAAAAGGAAAACTGACCACGAGATGAAGAAAAAAAGGTAAAAAAAAATCGGCCAAAGAAAAATGGGACAAAACAGCCAAAGAAAAAGGGGAAAAAAATCAGCCGCAAGAAGGAAAAAATTGGCCAACAAAAAATGAGGAAAGAAAAATCGGCCAACAAAAAATGAGAAGAAAAACGGCAGGAAGAGCAGGCCACGTGAATGAAGTAGAATGAAAAACGGAAAAACTCTTCTGTTCGGGCGAAACGTCGCGCAGGCGTGGGGACTCGCGTACCGAATAATATTAGTACTGGGTAGTAACTAGCGCAGTTATATATAACGTGGTTTAGTAGTACTCGGTATTTTTTTAGATTAGTTTTGACTTGCGATGTAGAATAATATATTCTGTCTAGGGATTTAGTTGCGCATCCGCCAGTGGATAAGTGGGTGTAGATACGCACCGACCCACAGGGCCCGCCCTCAGTCACTAAACTGGTGGCGCCTCGTACCCACGTGACTCCCCTCATCCACTCCCCCCCTGCGTGACCCCAACCCGACCCCACGCCCTTCCCTCACCTCCGACCGCGCACCCTCCCTCACCTCCGACCCCGAGCATCCCCTACACCCGGCGCGCACGCGACCTCCACCCGGCGTGGCCTCCTCCACCCGGACGCGCCTCCTCCACCCGTGGAGGCGCGCTCCGCTCCCCGAAGTCCGACGCCAGCGCGGCCTCTCTACCCCGGCGCGCCTCCTCCAACCGGCGCGACCTCCTCCACCCAGCATGCCTCCTCCACCTGGTGCAGCTCCTCCACCCCGACGCGCCTCCTCCACCTCAACGGCGGCCATGGTGGCCTTCCCGTGGTGGATCCATGGAGCACTGGCCTTCCCGTGGTGGATTCATGGAGCACGACACAGATCCGGCGGCGTGGTGGTCTCCTCCACCGGTGTGGTGGCCTCCTCCACCCAGCAAGCAACGGTGCCCTCCCCATCTCCTCTCCCTCCCCCACGGCTGCCAGATTGTCGGTCCTAATCGGATGACTAACCACGATTAGTCGATCCTAATCGCAACTAACTACTCTTCATCCTGCTGTAGTTGCTGGGTGCGCAACTGCACCCACTATATTTTGCAGGGTGCGCAGCTAAACCCCGTTGTACGCCAATATTTTCGATATATATATATATATATATATATATATATATATTCTAAAAAGAAGTTCTATAAATTTATTAGCAGAAAGACATGTTTGATTTTTAGATCTTCCCGATGGCATTTGTAAGTATTGTTTCATTGAATGAATAAAGACAATGCTCCACTCAAAAAGAAAGAAAGAAAGAGAAATTGGTTTTTTATTGTCACACAGAAACAAGCATCACAAAAATTATATGCAAGAATCCAACATACTTTACAAAGTTTAAGTTGAGGAAACCTTTCTAAAACCAATTTTTTCATTGTTATCGAGACAGGCAGCAACTAACTGATGTTGGGCAAATTTTATATGAACACTAAATCATTAGTTTTATTTAGTGTTTTATATTTACTAACAAAATAGAAAAATTTAAGGTGTGAGACAGTGCGTGAAAACTTAGGTCCTCTTTGGCAGGGCTTTGGGTTAGCATAGCCGGACAGCAGGCCAGACATGGCAAACGGGATGTCGTCAAGGATAGAGTAGGTCGGGGGGCAAGTGTCCAAAGCACGTGCTGTAACGAAGGTGACGTATTCCCTCCGTCTCAAAATAAACACACGTCTGTCTTTCTGAAGAGTCAAACCTTTTAAATTTTTTCTAAATATATATTCGAAAAAATACTGAAATTATAGTGCACAATAAGTATCATTATATTGAGCATGAAATATTCTTTTATGATAAACTTATTTAAAGATATAAATATTAATATTATTTTCTATATTTTTAGCTAAACTTAGAAAAAAAATAACTTCTTGAAAAACGAGATATGCGTCAATTTTGGGATGGATTGAGTGAGGTCAAAGACAACCTGCTAGCCTGGCCACAGGATAAAGATCTAGCAGCTCTCATCGGTTGCCAAAGAAAAAATAGAAATGAAAACAGAAAAAAAAAACTAAGGGGCCGTTCGGCTGGTCTGGAACTTGGTTTGTTCGGCTTCTTTTTTCAGCCGGAACAGTGTTTTCCTCTCATAATATTTCAGCCAGAACAGTATTTTTCAGTAAATTTCAACCAAGTTTCAGACCAGCGAACGGGGCCTAACATGGAAGGGATCTCCATTTTTTACTCAGAATTTCGAATTTCGTTGGGGGCTGAGAAAGAGAGCCAGGGGGGTCGCAACGGCCAACTGGCTTATATAAGTTGAACTACGGCTATACGGCGACGGTTATTTAGTCAGCAACAACAGCAAGGGGGAAATAAAATCCCCGACCCTTTCTTGTTTCGACAAATTTAAATCGTCCCCCTTACCCCCAACCCCCCCTGTGATTCTTCCAATTTACCCCTAACAAGAACCATGGCGGACGACGATCTCGCCACCTAGGGCGCGACTTCGCCGGGAGGTGGCGCGAGCGGGACAGGCAGGGCGCCCCGTCGCGTGGTGGTCTCCTCCACCGGTGTGGTGGCCTCCTCCACCCAGCAAGCGACGGTGCCCTCCCCATCTCCTCTACCTCCCCCACGACTGGCAGATTGTCAGTCCTAATCGGATGACTAACCACGATTAGTCGGTCCTAATCGCGACTAACTACTATTCATCCTGCGGTAGCTGGTGGGTGCGCAGCTAAACCCCGTTGCACGCCAATATTTTCGATATATATATATATTCTAACTAGAAGTTCTATAAAATTATTAGCAGGAAGACATGTTTGATTTTTAGAGCTTCCCGATGGCATTTGTAAGTATTGTTTCATTGAATGAATAAACGCCCTGTTTGTTTGGGCTAGTTTGGCTTATAAGCCATGGCTGAAAGTACTGTTAGCTGGTTTGGTGTGAGAGAAAAATATTGTTCGTTGGCTGATAAGCCATGGCTTATAAGCCAAATATGACCAAGCGAACAAGCTGAAAGACAATGCTCCACTCAAAAAGAAAGAAAGAAAGAGAAATTGGCTTTTTTATTGACACATAGAAACAAGCATCACAAAAATTATATGCAAGAATCAAACATACTTTACAAAGTTTAAGTTGGGAAAACTTTTCTAAAACCAAATTTTTCATTGTTATCGAGACAGGCAACAACTAACTGATGTTGGGCAAATTTTAAATGAACACTAAATCATTAGTTTTATTTAGTGTTTTATATTTACTAACAAAATAGAAAAATTTAAGGTGTGAGACAGTGCGTGAAAACTCAGGTCCTCTTTGGCAAGGCTTTAGGTTAACATAGCGGGGACAGCAGGCCAGACATAGCAAACGGGAAGTCGTCAAGGATAGAGTAGGTCGGGGGGCAAGTGTCCAAAGCACGTGTTGTAACGAAGGTGACGTATTCCCTCTGTCTCAAAATAAACACACGTCTGTCTTTATGAAGAGTCAAACCTTTTAAATTTTTTCTAAATATATATTTAGAAAAATACTGAAATTATAGTGCACAATAAGTATCATTATATTGAGCATGAAATATTTTTTTATAATAAACTTATTTGAAGATATAAATATTAATATTATTTTCTATATTTTTAGCTAAACTTAGAAAAAAATAACTTCTCGAAAAGCGAGATATACATCTATTTTGGGATGGATTGAGTGAGGTCAAAGACAACCTGCTAGCCTGGCCACACGATAAAGATCTAGCAGCTCTCATCGGTTGCCAAAGAGAAATAGAAACGAAAACAGCAAAAAAAAAAACTAACATGGAAGGGATCTCCATTTTTTTACTCAGAATTTCGAATTTCGTTGGGGGCTGAGAAAGAGAGCACGGGGGGTTCGCAACGGCCAACTGAGACGTGTTTGATTCAGTGACTAAAATTTAGGAGGTGTGTCGGAAGAATGTTGCATGGGGTATTCGGATACTAATAAAAAATAAATTACATAATCCGTCAGTATTCTACGAGATGAATTTTTTAAGGCTAATTAATCCTTCATCAACACATGTTTACTGTAGCACCACATTGTCGAATCATGGACTAATTAGGCTTAAAAAGATTCGTCTCGTAAATTAGTCGTAAACTATGTAATTAATTTCGTAATTAACTTATATTTAATACTCTATGATGTGCAGCCAAACACCCCCCTTATATAAGTTGAACTACGGCTATACGGCGACGGTTATTTAGTCAGCAACAACAGCAAGGGGGAAATAAAATCCCCGACCCTTTCTTGTTTCGGCAAATTTAAATCGTCCCCCTTACCCCCAGCCCCCCCTGTGATTCTTCCAATTTACCCCTAACAAGAACCATGGCGGACGACGATCTCGCCACCCAGGGCGCGACTTCGCCGGGAGGTGGCGCGAGCGGGACAGGCAGGACGCCCCGTCGCGTGGTGGATCGACTCCCCGCCGAGCAAGGCGAGAGGATCGCCGCGCTCGTCCGGGAACTGCGCGGCGGGCGCAACCACGTCGCCGTCGATGCCTCCGCCGCGAGCTACGCGGGGCTGGACAGCGGCACCGCGGCTCACGACGCTGTGGTCAGAACCCCCGTGGAGTTCAGCTCTGTTGCCGACCCTGGCGTTTCGAGCTCTGCGGGGAAGGCGCATGACGTCCCCGCGGTCGGCAGCGAGAAGCAGCGCGAGGACGACAACGGAACCGCGGCTCACGACGCCGTCGTCGGAGTCCCCGTGGCAATCATCTCTGCTGCGGCCCCTGGCGTTGCGAGCTCCGCGGGGAAGGTCTCCTCCACCGTGGCGGTCAGTCTCGCCACCCAGAGCACGACGGCGCAGGGAGCTGGCGCGAGCGGGAGGATTTGCACGCTCGCCGACCTACCGGACAGCGGGCTCCGTCGCGTGGCGGATCTACTCCCCGCCGAGGAAGGCGAGAGGTTCGCCGCGCTCTTCCGCGAATTACGCGGCGGCCCCAACCACGTCGCCGTGGAGTTCTCCGCCGCCGCCTACGCGGGGCTGTACAACGGAACCGCGGATCATGACGCCGTGGTCGGGATCCCCGCCGAGCTCAGCTCTGCTTCGGCCCCTGTCGTTCCGAGCTCCGCGGGGACGGTCTACTACACCGTGGCGCAAGACGGCCCCGGCAGCAAATCGAAGGAGGGCGAGGAGGAGGAGGGCGAGGGGACGGGATAGATCGCCTCACCGACCTCCCCAACGACGTCCTCTCCGACATCGTTGGACGTCTCCCGCTCGTGGAGGCTGTTCGTACCCGCGTTCTGTCACGGCGCTGGCTCATCCTTCCGACCTGGCGACCGCGCCAGTCGCTCGCCGCTGCGCTATTTGCTGACACGGAGAATGCCGACAGCGACGGCGACGAGGACGCCATCACAAGCGGCGTCGCTCTCCACCAGGCGGATCGATTCAGCGAGTTACCGGACCACGTCATCTGCTCGATACTCTGCCGTGTGCCTCTGGTCGAGGCCATCAGGACATGTGTGCTGGGGCGCCGTTGGCGCGAGGTATGGACATGGTTACCCTGTCTCAATTTTGATGACATGGCCGTGGGAGATGCTGGCGTCACGAGCTTCCTCAATTTTGTCGACGAAGTGCTCGCGAGGTGCTCGGACATGAAGGTCCAGCGATTCATGCTGAGGGTAACCAACCCCGACAACGTCGACGGCGCTCGGCTCGCGGCATGGAGTGCCCATGCCGCGGAGCGCGTCAGCGGTCCTGTCATGTTCAAGCTGGATCTCGGAGCGGACTTCTTGCAAGGTGAAACAGTGTTTGAGATGCCAAATCAGGCACTGGCGGACTCTTTCAGTGTCTCCATATCACATCCCGAGGAGATCGCGTTCATGGTGCGCCTCACCGCCAATGGTCAGTTTGCTCTATTGACTCGCCTGGTTCTCGTTGGGACAAGGTTCAGAGCTGACGGCGGGAGGTCAATTAGTGACGTTGTGTCCCATGACTGCCCCCTGCTTAATAGCCTCCGGCTGGAGGACGTGAGAGGTGTCTTCTGGCTTCGCCTTAGCTCATCTTCCTTGATAGAGCTGACAGCCATGTTCGTGAGTGATCTGACAGAAGTGAAGCTTGAAACACCAAAACTGAACCACGTCCACTTTGCGTACTCCTTTGTTGGCAAAGAAGCCACAACACTATCGGTCTTTAAGCACCAACTTACGGAAGTCGTCTGGAATGACACTTGGCCTGTTCACAGTGACCTTGGAACAGCTGTGAGCCTTGAAAAGCTCACGGTCCATCGCCAGAACAACTCACAGAACCTGAAGAGGATCATTTCCCAGTTCAGATTAAGAAGTGTGAAGACCCTTTGTGTTAGTGTTTCAACGGATGAGGTAATTACATCTGAGAAGGCTGATCACTAGTCGTTTAGTTGTGCGTGTTTGTTCTGTGGGAGCTGACATACCTCTTTATGTTTGTTGGTGGGCTTATTCGCAGGACATTGAGGAAGTGAAGACTGAGGTTCACTCTATGAGGAAACCGCGACACTGTAAGCTTGTGATTCAGATGTCCGAGAATGAAGATTGATATGCTCCAAGAGGACTGGTGAGGTAATTACATCTGAATATGTAGGCTAACTATTAGTTCTTTAATTGTGCTTTGTGTGTTCTGTGGGAGCTGACATTCTTTAATTGCGCTTTGTGTGTTCTGTGGGAGCTGACATAGCTCTTTATGTTTGCTTGTGATCTTTCAGCAGGGTATTCAGGAGGTGTTTGTATCCGGCGAACAAAACCCTGTCAGGGTTTCTGTAGAGATGTTTCAGCAGCACTTCTAGTTTTGACACATTGTTTTTGTAGCAACAATAGGAAATGCATTTGTTGGTAGGAAATGAGAAATGCTTCTTGTCGAACTGTTTTCTGGGAAGACATGGATTCAGTGCATCTGTGTCTCAAAGTGCTTCAGATATACACGACTGTTCTGTATTTTTGGAATCATACTGTGAAGCAAAACCAATGAAACAAATTGGAATGAAACCGGATTTTGCTGCTCTGTGTGTAATGCAACTGTGTATTATGGGCATTATATTGCTCACCGCGAAGAAATCTTGAGAAGAAGAAATCCATTGACTACCGGCAGCCAAGGTCCCAGGCTCCCAGTAGTAATTCAGAGTAATTTTTTCACACATAGACACAGAGTAATTCACTGCACATACTGAGGTCGGTTCCTGATCCATGGAACAGATAATCTCCACAGGTCATATGCCGCCAATTCTGATCATTGTTCCATTCTTTGGTCACCTATCCAGTGCGGGAATCGTTGCCGTCTTGCCGACTGGCTCAAATGAATCATTTGCTGTATCAGAAGCATTCCGATGCAACCCAGTCTCGAGTCATCCGGCATCGCATTGGTTACTTTGCCAATCGAGTGTTCGATCTGAAGCTCCCAGCCTTGTCTGGCTCTGAATCTCCGCGCACGCCCAACAACCTGTTGAAGTCCAGTCTCAGCTTAGTCAAAGAATCAAACACCTCCAGGCTCCAGCGGACGCTGGAGCATGATGGGGTCCTTCTTGGCATCAGCAACTGCACGGCCAAACCTCAAGAAGTCAAGAACCCCGGCTTGTGCAGCCACCTCCTCCTTATGCTGCCCAGACACCTTGGCACAGAGCTGCCGCTCCGACTCGAGGAGACGGGGAACCACAGACTCTAATGCCGCCGCCACAACTCAAGAGCAGGTCCCGATGCCTGCGCGTCCTGACTCCTGAGTCGGGTCGCGCAGGTACTCGAGGCCGAGAGCGCCAAGGCTGGCACTGACCACACCCCGCGCGCATTCGATACAAGCGGCCACGCAGCGGTCTTGCCTGCTGTTGGCCACGAGGCGATCAAGAATGAGGGTGAGCCTGTGGACGGCGGCGGCAGGAAAGCGGACGGCACGGCGCACGGCGGCGCCGGGCTGCGGCGGAACTCGGCCTCGATAATACCCATGGCGGCGGCCAGGGCCCGTCGTCGATGTCGCCGGGGGGGGGGGGGGGTGCCTTGAGCTCGTCGAGCGTGACCCCGAGGTCGGCAAGGTCGCGGTCGCCGAGGTACTGGACAATGTAGGCGAGCCACTGCGCGGCCAGACCGCAGTTGTCGGCGAGGAACCTATGCGCCTCCTCGAGCTGGGCCAGGACGGCGAGGTAGCCGGGCAGGTCCCCGGCAGCGCCGGAGTTTGCGGCGGCTCGAGGCCGTGCACGGCGTCGAACACCTTGAGCACGGCACCGGCGGGTCCCACGGTGCGGTCGATGTGGGGCCCGGCGGCGGCGAGCGGATCGGGCGCACCGCGGCCTCCAGCGCCGCCTAGATCCCCTCGGGCCAGCACGCGGCCCAGCGCGCGGGACTTCTCCACGCCGGACTGGAACTATTTTTTAAAAATACAAAAAATTATAAAAAATAGATTTTAAAATTTTGTCTAAATATTTTATCACAAAATAATGCAATTAAAAATCCAAAAATTTGGTTTAATTTATCTTAAAAATATTATAGAAAATTATATTGATGGATTCGTTCTGGTGCATATTTGTTGGTTGAAGCTCTCATTATATATAATATAATTAGTCAAAGTTCATCCTTTGACTATGCCACGTTGTCCGACCTGCAGTTCACCCTGGGCATTCGGTTAACCAAAACCATTCGGTTCGGTTCCTCGGTTCTTTATAAAATTCGGTTAGTATAAAACTAGAACCGATCGATTAGCTAGAAAACTTGGAACCGAGAAAATTCAGTCTCGGTTAGTTCGGTTAACCGAGCCATACATTACATTAACAAAACAGAAGGGAAGAAAAGGAGAAAAGTGAAAACCGAGCCATACATTACATCAGCCATACAATTCGGTTCTTTTGCTATTGGGCCAATATGTACATATTCGGTTCTTCGATTTTGTTCGGTTAACCGAGGTCTGGAACCGAATTACCCGATATTATTTCGGTTCCTGAGAACTGGGAACCGAACTAGGAACCGAAATTTTCGGTTTCGGTTAATTCGGTTTCGGTTCCGGTTATTTCCGTTCGGTTCTCGGTTCTCGGTTATTTTTGCCCAGGTTACATTCAGTCACAGGGTAACACATACTAGCGTGCATGCAACCACGAAGGCTAACACATCTGCATTGAAAATTTAGACAGGGCACACCCACTAATTATATATATACAATAAGAGCTTCTACTAGCAAATAAACACAGAAATGAGTCTATCGGAATTCAAATAATTTCAAGCTAGGCACCATAAGATAGAGAATGATTTTAGAAAACAAAATCTATATCTTGTTTCAGAATTTTTTGAGGTAAAACAAACTTTCTATGATTTTTCTAGTATTAAAACAAATTTTAGGATTTTTTAGTTGCTTTATTTTCTAGGTAAAAATATTTAGATAAAATTATTAAGTTTTATTTTTTATATTTTAAAATATTTTTAATCTAGTTTACCTCGCTAAACTTTTCTAGGTAGTCGTTTATGTCAGGATGCAGGCGGGGCGGGTTTTTAACGTTGCCCACCAACCCGCCCCGTAAAATCAACGTTCGCGGACAACGTGGTTCAGCTACAAGTTCCTCGTGGCCTAACATCGTTTGGTCCGCCAAGCTCGCTGGACAACACAATAAGCTCGCTAAGAACCCGCAAGAACCACAACTCAGTACGGCACGATCGACACTGATGCGCTAGGTTCAACCACGCCGGCCGCCATGCGGACCGACGTGATGTGCGTACCTACGAAGTAGCCACGGACGACGTCGGCGGTGGCGTTCTCGCGCTCGATCTGCGACATCTGCCCGATCTTCTCCGCGAGCGTCATGCGCCCCAGCAGGTCGTCGATCCGACGGTTCAGCGGCTGCCTCGGGTCCTTGTACCTGGCGCCGCCGTAGTACTGCTGCTGCTGCGCCCCTCCTCCGGCAGCCATTGCCGTCGGTGTGCCGAAGCCGCAAAGAAGCAGCACGAACACGGCGGCACCGGTCGTCGCAAGGACGACACCGTCATCTGATGGGACCCCCATAGGTCAGCAGCTCAGCTAGCTCAGCTCAGGTGCGTGTTGTACTGCTGCGACTAGCTACTTCTTCACCTGCAGTTCACGCACATCTTGGTGTGTATACTTATGGGCAGAGGTATAGCGCCCAAATCTAATTGTTAATTCAGATAAAAGGTTTTGCCTGGGTAATCTCAGAGGATCACGTTGCTTTGCATCGATCAGAGGATCACATTACGGGTTTTGCAGCGTAGTCTGTTATATCCGCGAAAAATTTGTCCGCAAAGTTTATAGCTTAGCGGCTGGCCGCAAGCCCGCTAACAAACTTTGCGGCGAGCGATGCGGGTTAGCGGCCGGCCGCGAACGAGCCCGCCTGCAAGCAGACGTTTATGTTTTATTATATGTCTGATGACAAATACATATTATAAGACTAGACACATATCTAAGTAGAACTCTGAATCTATTTGGAGTACAGTACTATCCTAAGGCCCTCTTTGGAACATAGGACGGGGAAGGTACAGTAATAAACCGGCTCGGGCGACCTATGCTAGAATAGTAACGAACGATACAACGTCAAAACGAGATACTTGTATATCGTATATTTTATATTATCTTTTGAGATGGGTAAATAAATAGTTTGTTGTTCAAATTCTGTGTCACTCTCCTCTTTTTTTTTCCAAGCGACCTACTCTCTCCGTCCTAAAATACAGTGTAGTATGGTATTTGAAATTTGTCCTCAAATATACCCATGCATTACACCAATTAAGGACTTTCTCTTCAAACTATGGTTTCCATTTAAACAAACTTTGCCAAATCTAGGTATAGTTATTATATAGAATGCACTATATTTCAGTATAATTTTTGGAAGTCACGAAACACTATATTTGAGGACGAAGGGAGTAGTGCATTAGGGGAACAAGTAGGTAATGTTTACTTCAATAAAAATATGTGATTATTTTGTACATGGAAATTAATTCATGTACTTGCCATATTTTGTTTGAGGAGACTGAGAATTCACCTTTTAATTATGCGGAATAGAATCAGATTTCAATAGATTAGGAAGTACATGAGTCTATTGAGAATGGCCATAATGCACTATATTTCAGGATGGAGGGACCCCCCCCCCCCAAGCGACTTAGGGGATAGTGACAGATACATAATCAGATTAAAGGAGGGGCTTACATTTTGGTATTTCAGTTTTGCTATGTGCCTAAAGCATATGTCTAGATATATAGCAAATGAAGACTATGGTAAGACCACAAAGTTGTGGTCAGACTGCTAAGGCCCAAATCCAAAAAATACAACAAGCATTTCCAATCCAATTTGTGTATATAGATTTCAAAAATACAATAGGCTGTTCCAACCAAATAATAATTTTTTGAAGCGACCAAATAATAAATTTTAAAAATACAGGAGGCTGGTCAGATTAGAACTTGCTGATTTAGGTCATGATGAGGCCCACGTCGACAATAATAAGTAGTAGGCCCATTAACCGTCCGAGTTGGTAACGGATCCATCCGCGCTCACGATATAAGAACCGCGGCCACGCCTTTCAAGAAAAGCAAAACAAAACAAAAGAACCGCGGCCACGAACACGGCGAGTTGAAGCCTTGAAGACCATCAACCATACGATCGGAGTCGTTGGTGGCGGATTACCGATCATGGGCACAGATCACGGCGACGTCGATCCCGGAGCCGGAGCCAGAGACGAGGCGGCTGATCCTGACCGCATCAGCTACCTCCCCGACCACCTCCTCCACGACATCCTTATCCGCCTCCCGGGCACCGCCGACGCGGCGCGCACGAGCATGCTCTCCCACCGCTGACGCCGCGTCTGGGCTCACACCCCCGGGATCTCCCTCCACTACAGGTGCGAGTTCGAGCCGGAGTCCCCGGGCGGCCGCGTGCCCGACCGTGTCGACGCCGCCGGGACCGGGGCGACGACGTCGACGGTCAGCCTCAGCCGCCTCGAGATCACCCTGCGGTTCGTAAGCTCGACCCACCTGCGCACGGACCGCATCGCTGCGTGGCTGCACGTCGCAGCGCAGCGCCTTGCGGGGGAGCTCCGGATCACGCTGCCGTTGTGCCTCCACGGCAGCGCCAAGGACGACGGCGACGGCGAGGTCCTTCTTCCCTTGTGCGAGAGGGCCACGTCCATCAGCCTGGACCTGAGCTATCGCACCCTGCGGTTCGCGCTGCCCCCCGCCGGCGGCGTGTTCAAGGCGCTGGCCACGCTGACGATACGGTTTGCCTGCCTGCGCGGCCGCGAGCTGGAAGCCGCCGTGTCGTCGTCTCGCTTCCCGTGCCTCAAGAAGCTCGTGATCGAGTGGATCACGCTGCAGCAGGACGACGGCGACGGAGCTTGTGACCTATCCATACGCTCCGACTCACTGGAGTGGCTCGAGATCTCCTACGCCGTGCGACTCAACGGCCGGCTCCGTGTCCACGCCCCAAATCTCCAGACGTTTCATCCGTGCATCAGGTGTGACTTGTGCGTGCTTGCCCCGAAGCTCTCGGAGGTGCGCTGGAGCAGCGGCCGTGCCTATGACTCCAGCCGCCATCATCTCGCACGCGCCGGCCACCAACTCCGGCGCCTGGAGGTAGAACCCAATTCTTCTGGCTTCGCTTTGATGCGGCAATTCAACACGGTTGACGAGCTACACCTCACTGTAAACCTTACGCGGGTATGGCCTTACACATTTTTTAATTTTTGTATTACTATTACTACTAGTATGAAATTCATTTTGAAGCCTTTATATTGTTCTTCTGTTCTTCTTCTTCTTCTTCTTCTTCTTCTTCTTCTTCTTCTTCTTCTTCTTCTTCTTCTTCTTCTTCTTTTTGCAGGGGAAGGTTGAGCTTTACATGGTTACTATTACATGGTCACAATCATCCGCCAGGCCAACAAATTCTGGAGCTCTCATGATTCACACCTAGTTAACAGCAACTCCAAAAGCAACTCCGATCCAAAAGCCTTGCTAAACTTCAATCTATATATCTCTATTTAGAGAGCCATTTCATAAATATTACCTTTCCCTTATATCTATCTCATATCTCATGTCTCTTGACTCTCTAAATTTTATTCTCTATACTCATACGGCTTATTATAATTTTTCTTGTCTATTGGAGCCTTAATTTTCTGGTTTGTTTTCTAAATTTTGTGATAAAGAGCCACGTATTGAACCTCTTGAAGATGAGGCTAAAAATAGAGAAATCCTTAAACTTTCCAATAAAGAAAAATATCATGTCACTGAATTCGGTAGAATTGAAATTATGTTTTAGACTAAAGTTTAGTTATTGACCGTGAGTACAAGGATTGTTTGGATCTTGGCCCTGATTTGGCTTGCCCCGCTCTCATGCCCACAAGCCAAATCAGTTCTTATCTTATATACAACGTACAAGATATCCTTTTGCTTCTACCTTCCTTTCTCACGTCTTATTTCGTGTCTTTGCAGTGCGTAGAAAAATTCGAGAGATTTTTGAAATGCACGGATACGCTTGCCAAAGTGTAAGGTTTTGCTAGTAAAATTTGTGAAGATAGAGCATGGCTTTCAGCCAGCTATGCTACATCTTCTCCGAAAATGTGCTGGCATACGAAAGGTTTGTGGTGCAGCTGAGCGACAGTACGGTACCTACGTGCATTCCGATAAAAAAATCTCTCCTTTTGTTGATAGATAATACTCCCTCAATTTTAAATTATAAGGCCTTCTAGCTTCTTAAGATTTATAGTTTTTGTTATGTACCTAGACTAGATGTAATGTATCTAGTTACATAGTAAAAGCTATATATCTAAAAAAAATTAAAACAACTTACAATTAAAAATGGAGGAAATATAAAACATGGTTTGCTCAGAGGTAGCTACCAATATTTACTTCAAGTTAATATAGCCTTTTCAAAATTTTAAAATACATACATGTTTTAATTCCTGTTCTCAGGATGGCTACCCTACCCATGCAAGGTGTCATTGGGATATCCATGTAGCCGACTAGAGAACTGCAAGACACAGAATGTTGTGTTGGATTCACTTGAACAAGTTGTAATAACCGACCATGGATATGTTGACCCTAATTAAAGCTGAACTTGTGAGGCTATTGTGCCGATGCAGCACGAGATTTCATAAAAAGGTGGCCATTACCGTCTTGTAGAGTGGACGAACAGATGATCTCTGCAAAGATTCTTAGTATTTGTCCTCCAAACAACAGAACTGAAATCACTATACAACAGTGCACATGAGCTGGGACTTTGGGTCCCTACCACACTATGGTTCGTGAATCCAATTTACGCATTCTTTGGCACAGCTTGCAGCGGTTTCATCTTCTCTGGTGGTGGTTCTATTCATGCTCTATAGTATTAGTGTTCATTGAGTTGTTTTCTTTCTCCTCCTTTCACAACAACTAGAAACCAAGTGGCTTTATTGGCTCATGGAAGCCGGTGCTACAATGTTGAAAGTGAAGAAGTTGAAGCTGGTACAAACTCTACCAAAAAGGGCCTTACTTGCCTAACTAGAGTGAAGCAATCTAGAACACGGTGTGTTTCTTGTCCCATAAGTTTTGCACTCTAGTTCTGTCGGGTATCGATATTAGGGATACCCAAAGTAAGGAAGTTAGTACTCATGCTGACTTTCCCGGATGGCTCGAGACGTATTAAAAGGTCTCGCCCGACCCAAGGTCGCGGGCTCCGTCTCGCTCGACCTCAAGACCGCGGGCTCCGTCTCGCCCAACCCCAAGGACGCGGTTTCCGTCTCGCCTGACCCCTTGGGTGTGGGCTCTGTCTCGCCTAAGGTCGTGGGCTCCGTCTCGCCTGACCTCGAGGACGCAGGTTCCGTCTCATCCGATGGGGATCCATACCACCGCCAACCACTCCAGGTCCAAGCGTATGGGCCTGGGTCAAAACTCTGACGCCAGGAAAGAGGCTGGCACGCCTCGATGTAACCCGTGACCATGATGGGCCATACCTGGGGATTCACATCAACAACAGTGTCAGACGTGCCGATGCTGTTCTGCCTAATCCTCGTAGGGACGCTGACAGGCATGTCAGTTCACCATGACGTCCACCGGGACGGAGTGGAATGCCATGACCGGCAGATGATGCCAGTGCATGGTGCAAGTGACGAACATGGCCGCGATATGGAACCGTCCCTGTTGACATCTACAAGATCGGTGGGACCCGTATGAAGGAGAAGAAGGACCCGGTAACCCTGGAAGCCTTCTTCTCTCTCTTGTTCTTCTCCTTTTCCTCCTCTGTAACCCGCACTTTCCCTTCGCCTATAAAAGAGGAAGTAGGGCGCCCCACGCTGGGAGATCAGAACACAAGAGCACGACACGAGCACACGGCTGAGCGGCCAGCGAGCTCTCAGCACTCGTTCACTCCTTCCACCAGAGACTTGGGATCCTATCCCTCTCTCGCCTATTTGTAACCCCTACTACAAACCAAGTGCCGGTAACATGAGTAGCAGCGAACTGGATGTAGGGACGTTCCGCCCGAACCAGTATAAACCCTTGTGTCCTCCGAGCACACCATCCGAGCCAGACGCACAAATACAAATTTACTCGTCGGTGGTCGGAAAACACCGACAGTTGGCACGCCAGGTAGGGGCTTTTTGCGCGTCTCGACGTCCACATCAAGCCTCGGATGGCTAGTCACGGCGTCAGCTAGGTCCCGAGCGTCCACGAACGCTTCGGGAACCTAGACTTCATCGTTACGATGGAGGGAGAGTTGGTGCAGGTTCCCACCGCCGTCCAACCTCTCCACTCCGCCGGCCTCGACACGATCGCCGAGGCGCTTGAGCAGCTGCAGCTACAGGCACTGGAAGACCGCGCCCCTAGGAGCGACCAGCTCCTTGGCTTCGATTACGGGAGGCTAGAGCGCCAGCTTGGTGCCTTCTTGGGACCCCGACCATCCCGGGAGGACCTGCGCTGCCTTACCTTCTTGTTCGCCAATGTCATAACACAGCTTGCTAGAGGAGAGCCGCTCTCCTTGGAATACCTCATCTGGAGCGCCCCGATAGCACACCTGTTCAGTCTACGCAACGCCGCAGAGACCGTTGGCCACCTTGTGGCGCAGCGCACGCCCCCATCCCCTACGAATGACGAGTTTGTGGGGATGACCAAATATGTCATGGAATCTTTCCATGACCTTCTCACGAGAGAATTAGAGTCGCCCTCTGACTCTAACTCTAGCAGGGGGAGCCATCACCCCTCGCGAGAATGTTTCATGGCAGGTACCCCCGAGGGATACATCGAAAGCATCCACGAGGGAGGGGCTACCCTGATAGATGACCTCAACGATGAGGTCAAGGGGGATGTAGGGGCCCCACCTCGCCCGTGGGTAGAGCAACTAAGGGCGTGGCACAAAGAGCTTGAAGAAGCACGACTCCAGCTCGAGTAGGAACATGCAGAGCTCGAGCGCCATGGAGACTATGGGCGTTCGTGAGCCGTGGCCCGCAACGTGTACCAGAGGATCATCAAGGATGATGAAGCCCTCCCACACTTCACCCGGGTAGGCTAGAACATCACTGCCATGGCGGCCTTACTTCGGGGGCTTCCGGAGCCCGCGACACCCGAGGATCGTCGGGCCCATTGCGAGATTCGCACGCTACTAGAGCGTGTGGCGGCGCAGCAGGCCCAGAGCTCACTGTCCCAACGACATGAGCTCGACGCTAGCCAGCTCGCGCGCCCTTAGAGCGACCCGATAGGGACGTGTTAGTCCACCAGGCGCAGTGAGGCAATAGGCCATGCACCGCGGTCCTAGTGCATGAGCGTCTCGGCCTCCATCGTGACACGTGCAACACCCTGGATGTCCACAGGCGTGCCTGCGGCGATGAGAGGGAGGAGTCTACCTACGGCTACCACCCTCATCGTGGCGGACGCTATGACAGCAGCGAGGACCAAAGCCCGAGCCCCGACTTGCTGGGACCTCAGACCTTTGGCCGACACATCCCCAACATCCCAAAATACTCTAGGGAAACAAACCCTGGACTGTGGATCGAGGATTATCGGCTTTCTTGCCAAGCCGGTGGAGCGGATAGTGACAATTTCATTATCCACAACCTTCCATTGTTCCTGGTTGATTTAGCGCGAACGTGGTTGGAACACCTTCCGCCCAACCAAATCCAAAGTTGGGTGGACCTAAAAGAGATCTTCATAGGAAACTTCTAGGGCACATACGCGTGTTCTGGGAACCCATGGGATCTTAAAAATTGTGGACAGAAGTCCGGGGAAACTCTTCGTGGGTACATCCGGCTCTTCTCCCGGCAGTGCAACGAGCTGCCCAACGTCGCTGACACCGACATCATAGGAGCTTTCCTGTCCAAGACCACCTGTGAGTCCCTAGTTCACAAGCTAGGACATAAGGGCCTATGAACCACCAAGGAGCTCCTCGACATCACCACCGGCCATTCCTTAAGCGAGGAGGCGGTCGGGGCAATTTTTGACCTCCCCAAGGGCAAGGCAAAGCGGGACGAAGACACCGGCGAAGCCGCCTCCAACCGCCCCAACAAGAAGAAGAACAAGCAGCGGTGCGAGGGCTCGCTCGTGGCCACTACCAACCGCAAGGGGGTCAGAAGCCCGCCGAGGGTACCCTAGACCACTTTGAGAAGCTGCTTGAAGGGCCATGCCCGAAGAGTGCTTTCCCTGTCAAGCACCTATACAAGGACTGCTTCCTCATGAAGCGGTTCTTGTCCGAAGGCTCCAACAAGGTAGAGCATAGGAAGGAGCCCAAACCGACCACAAACGATGTCGAGGGGAAGGACGTCGAATTTCTGATGCTAGATGGCTACCTCATGATCTTAGGAGGGTCGGCGGCCTACGACTCCAACCATCGCCAGAAGCTTACATGCCGCGAGGTCTATACGGCTGAGCCGGCCGAGCCTTCCTTCCTCCGACGGTAGGAGTCCGCCATTACCTTTGATCAGACCGACCACCCGGAATGCATCCCATAGCCAAGAAGATACCCGCTCATGGTCGACCCGATCATCGGCATGAAGCGTCTCACCAAGGTGCTGATGGACGGAGGCAGCAGCCTCAACATCATGTACGCTAAAATGCTCGATGCCATGGGCATCGACCGATCACGCATCCAACCAACCGGGGCGCCTTTCCATGACATCCTGCCTAAAAAGCAGGCCATGCCACTTGGGTAGATCGATCTGCCCATCATCTTCGGGAATCCGACCAATTATAGGACGGAGACCCTTACCTTCGAGGTGGTCGGGTTCAACGGGACCTACCATGCCATCCTAGGACGTCCATGCTATGCGAAGTTCATGGCCGTCCCCAACTACACCTATCTAAAGTTGAAGATGCCAAGTCCATGCGGGTCATCACCATCGGCACATCCTTCCAGCGCGCCTACGATTGCGAGGTCGAGTGCTGCGAACACGCCGCGACAATTGTCGCATCCAAAGAGCTTGCGGCCATCAGGGAGGAGGTCATCGAAGAAGCACCCGACCCCAAGCGGTCGGCTAGGTCTTTCGAGCCTGTAGAGGGGGCCAAGGAGGTCCTCATAGACCCCAGCGGCTCTAAGGGCAAAGTGGTGCGCATTGGCACCACACTTTTCTCCAAATAGGAAAGCGCGCTCGCTGACTTCCTCCACGCCAATAGAGACATCTTTGTGTGGAGACCCTCAGACATGCTAGGCATTCTGAGGGAAGTCACCAAGCATGCCTTGAAGATCAGGCCAGGATCCAAGCTGATGAAGCAGTGCCTGCGTTGCTTCGACGAGGAGAAACGAAGGGCCATCGGCGAGGAGATTGCGAAGCTTTTGGTGTCTGGGTTCATCAAGGAAGTATACCACCCTGAGTGGTTAGCCAATCCCGTTCTTGTATGAAAAAGAGTGGAAAATGGAGAATGTGTGTTGACTACATGGGTCTCAACAAAGTGTGTCCAAAGGATCTGTTTCCTTTGCCATGCATAGACCAAGTAGTCGACTCGATCTCAGGGTGCGAAACCATTTGTTTCCTTGATGCGTACTCCAGGTACCATCAAATTATGATGAAAGAGTCCGACTAGCTCGCGACATCTTTCATCATCCCATTTGGATCGTTCTACTACGTCACAATGCTGTTCGATCTGAAAAACACGGGGGCTACATATCAGCGTTGTATGCTCAAGTGTTTTGGGGACCTCATCGGGTGAACCGTTGAGGCCTACGTGGACGACATTGTGGTTAAGTCCAAACGGGCTAACCAGGTCATAGCCGACCTAGAACAGACCTTCACGAAACTCTGAGCAAACGGCATCAAACTCAACCCCGAGAAATGCATTTTTGGGGTCCCGAGGGGTATGCTGCTGGGTTTTATCATCTCCTAGCATGGCATCGAAGCCAACCCAGAGAAGATCTCGAGCATCACGAGGATGGGCCCGATTCAGAACATAAAGGGGGAACAACGAGTTACAGGGTGTCTCGCCACGCTAAGCCATTTTATCTCATGCCTCAGGGAACGAGGCCTCCCCCTCTATCGGCTTCTAAAGAAGGCCAATCGCTTTGAATGGACGCCCGAGGCCTAGGAGGCACTTGACAAGGTCAAGCAGCTCCTGATGAAGGCCCTGACCCTGGTCCCCCCAACCGACGGGGAACTGCTTCTGCTCTACATTGCGGCCACCATGCAAGTGGTCAGCGCCACCCTGGTGGTAGAGCGAGAAGAAGAGGGACACGCCCTTCAAGTGCAGCCTCCTGTGTACTTCATTAGCGAGGTCTTGTCTGATTCCAAGACCTCCTACCCCCAAATCAGAAACTCATGTATGCCATCTTTATCGCGCAAAAGGATGTTGCGTCACTACTTCGAGTCGCATCCGGTGACCATCGTGATGTCCTTCCCTCTTGGCAAGGTCATCCAAAACCGGGATGCCACAAGAAGAATCATGAAGTGGGCACTCGAGCTAATAGGTCAAGGCATTTCATATGCCCCTCGGACGGCCATCAAGTCCCAACTGCTGGCTAATTTCATTGCAGAGTGGACCAAGATCCAAATGCCACCAGCAGTCATGGACCAAGAGTACTAGACGATGTACTTCGATGGATCACTAGTGAAGAAAGGCACCGGCGCGGGGCTGGTCTTTGTTTCGGCCCTCGGGGTACGCATGAGGTACATGGTTCACATCTATTTTCCCTCCTCCAATAATGTATCCGAGTATGAGGCACTCATCAACAGCCTACGCATCGCCATCGAGTTGGGTATCCGATGGCTTGATGTCTAGGGTGACTCCCAGCTGGTCATCGACCAAATCATGAAGGAATCAAGCTGCCACAATGTAACACCCTGGTGTTACAATCTTGTTTAGCACCACGATTTAGACCTAATAAAAATATCCGAAACGATTTTCTTGGATTTTTAATTTAAAACATACTTGAGGCGATAAGTGAATCCGGCGTGACTCAGTTTTGTGGATTCGAATGAACGTCCAAGTTAAATTATTCAGTGCGTAAAAATATTTAGGAATATCTGACAACAATTCTAGCCAATAGATAGCGAACGGTTTGTTCTATTAGATTAGCATGAAAAACAACTTTTATAAATAAAATAAAATCCATTAATAAATAGAATGATATATATATATAGCTTTTGAATCTAATTTAAATTCATGCTTTGTTGAAATTTTTTTTGTGCCTAGATGTTGCTAATTGTCTAAATTAGTAAACCGATAGAGATATATATATCGGTATACATACACACTCACGTATTTCATTTTGTTAAGCATGTCGCTATATTAATTCAAAGTAGCGTACAAACTTATTTCGTCCCGAGTGTATCTCTGTAGATAAGTATATGTTAAACATACAATAAATATATGCATGTGTGTAGGGATATTAGTGATAAAGAAATAATGACATATTTGTATTTACATAATTGTTTATATATTTTGGTAAAACACACGCACGTACACAAAGCACTCATGGATGTTTGTGTACACGCCTAGCCTCGTCGCTGTCTTGCTGTGCGCTGGCCTCGATGCCAGTCTCGCCTCTACGGCCGCGCTACGAACGCTACTACGTACTGCGCTGGCCACGTACTGCACTACTCCATTCGTCGCCTTGCTACACCGCTGCCGGTCCTGCCGCTACTACCTGCTCTGGCCAGCGTCGTCATGTCATCTTGAATGGCGCTGCACGTAACCGTGGCCATGGTTGCAGTGACGATGGGATGCGTCGCTGCCTGGCTTGGCCCTACCGGCCATGTTGTGCCAGGACATCCTGCCCACGCTGTGTTTATGAAGTAGATGACAGAGCCGCTGCTGTCTCCTTCCCTCTTTTCCTCCCCATCTCTCACTTGCTGTCTATCTTTCAATCATCTCAGTCCCTCTCGTGCTCCTGTCCTCTACGTCGCCGTGACCGAGTCAGTGGAGGAAGTGCTGCTACCGCTCTTTTTTCTCCATCAGGCTATCGTTCCTCCCTTCCTATAGCTGCTCCCCAGCCCTCAGTCGTGCCTTTCCCCTCCTGTTCGGCTGCAGCTGCTGTTGCCGCTGCCGCTGCCCCACAGCACACGCCATGGCTGTGGCGCCGTTGCCGGCCCAGACACCGAGCCCTGCGAAGCTCTCAGCTCCTTGCCGTCTCACGCAGGTCCTCGCCGTGGCTGCACCCGCAGTCACCGAGCACTTCTCGTGTGCGCGCGAGCGCCCGAGTTGCATGGACCCATGCCGCTCCACGTAGTGGCCTTGCCCGCCGTCGTCTGCCTCCATGGCCTGCTCTGGACCGCAGTCCCACAGCGTGCCCAAGCCCTGCGTGCTCTGCAGCACCACCTCGCTGTGGCCAGCATGCCACTCGGGAGCACCGTCGCGCCAAGCTGCGACCCGTAGCGTCCCCGCCGTTGTCCACTGCCGCCGAGCATCCTAGCTGGTCGCCAGCACTCATGGCTGGACCACCTTGGGTTGTCCCTGGCCTTACCGCCAACACCTTCGGGTGCGGCAGGTACCCTCGCTGCCCCATGCGCCAACCCGCGACAGCACCGTCGCCGATGAGCCAATCTCTTGGCTGGCGGATGGCCTTCCCTACCGGTGCTCTATTTTGAGGACGAAGAGACAGTGAGAAAGGTGAATCGAAGCTAATACAGGGTTTTAGGTGTAAAATACATGACTCAAGTAAATAGTTCTTATGTCCTGCGGGTTAGTTTCGAGAAAACTCAGGGGTGTCTTCGCAAAGTGGTGCCGCCGTCGCTAGGCTCTCCCCGCCGTGGGCTGGCCTGGTCACGCCGGCCTTGGTCCGCTGCTGCCTAGGCCACGCATGCGCCTAAGGGCCGTGTCACGATGGGCCGGCCTGTCACCGCTCGCGCCCCGCCCCCGCTTGGGCCACCGCGCCTTTACCGCGCTGCTAGGTCGGCTTGTGCCGCCCGCGCCTGGGCCACTGCCTACATGCCTGGGCCATGTTGGGGCAGCTGGGCTGCTTAGCGGCCGTCGGCCCTTTTCGATTTCTAGAGCAATTTCTAATTTAGCTTATAAGATAAATTTGTAAATTCAAAATAAAATTGTGTAGGTGTCCAAAAATTGCGAAACAAATTTTGTTGAGTTTCTAAAATCATGATCCGTCTGCTAGTATATTCTGTTCACATAGTTTGATAATAATCTTGGAAGCTATATAATTAATTTGAGATACTTAATATCGTTAAGACATAAACTTGTAGGAATTTCTATGATAAATCGGTGATAGTGTTGACTCTGAAATTTTGCAGTAAATTACTAATATTGTTAGCTGCTCAATGTAATTTTTGTAGCTCCAGAATAATTAGTTTGCTAGATAGATAATGATGTCCTTTTTCGAATAAAGATTAAATCGATAGAATAGAAGAAAGAAACAACTTGGGTTTGTATAACTAAAACATTCGTTGGGAAATAATGCCTTATTCGACAACATGGATACGTACCTTAAGTACGGTTGTTGTTAGAACTAGCTCATTAATTTGAGAGCCGTAAATCGTATTTTACAAGTCACGATTGTAGTTGATTAATTGCGTCTTTGCATTGCGTCGCATTGCATATCATAATAGGGACGTTGATGGATCACGGAGTCATCGGGAGTTGCTAGAGAAATAGTGCTTTTGGAGATGGTGTCACCATGATGGAAAGCTAACTTCTGATTAAATCTTACCCAAGCAAGCCCCGGTGCATAACCCCTATTTTGCTGCACTTCAAATTATATTTGTGCATTAAGTTTTAAAGAGTTGAATGAAACCCACTTGCATATATATATATATATATCTTTATCCTATGAGTCTTACTAGTATGATAGGATCGTGTAGATTGCTATGTTATAGGACTCCGGTAGAAGTCCAGTGATTGCCTATCACTCGCGAGATATAGAAAATATATTACTGTATTATTATCACTTGGAAAATATGAATGGTGGAAAGGAAAAATGGTGACCGGGCAGGGATATGTTTGGGTATTGGTGGGTGTAAGAGGTTGTGTCCTGCGGCCACGGGGCATAGCTTGGTTACACTGCTTTCCCTGTATATGTCGGTTAAGGACCGGTCGTTGCATAAGACTCTAGGCAAGTCATAGACTTATTATCCCAAGCACATACTTGGGTATGGACGCTTGGAAGACTTGTTGCTCTCTTATCATGGGTTCCGGCTCTTTCTGGATCGACTGATTGGAGGCGGGGATGGTGGAGGTCCTTGCACCGCACTGACTCTGGGACTCAAGAGCGGGGGCCTGGAGTCCAAGTTTGGACGGGGACCTGGACCCCATGATAGGAGGGTGATGGGTTGGTCCTGCTTTACCTGGGGTACAAGTGGGGCATGTGTTTTTGGGGTATCCAAGTGGGGGCATTCATTCGTGAATCGCCGGCGTTTCGGTATGGCTTGTCGATGGTCTAGCACCGTAGTAAGAACTGGAAGTTGACAGATGAAAAAAGGAAATCTGATTGCTTACCACCTGCTTGAAAGTAGCATAGGTGCTTACATAGAATGGTTAGTTAATGAACTAATGCACTGCTAATAAAAATCAAATATAAGGACGCACGCTTAGTAATGCTTCCTGCAGATGCAACAAACCCACAAGCCAGATAGCCTTGCATATCCTTGGTGTCTTTTCTTCCTCCTGTTGGATAAGTCTTGTTGAGTATAATTGAGTACTTAGGGTTTTATTTCCCCCTATTGCAGGTGACAGGTGGAGGCTAGAGCTAACCTTTGTGTGTGGATTCCTCCTGGTGGGCTCAGAGAGGATTTCCTTTACGCTGCGATCATAGTTTTTATTTATAACTCTCACTAAAGGTTTTTATAAATGAAAGTTTTATAATCTGTTGTCATAGTTTATATATCGATGCTTCATCATGTCATGAATAGATATTTATTTCTGCTGTAATTCTGATCACATATTTATATTCCGCTGTTAACTTGAATTGTTCATAACTCTGATAATATGATTACATTCCATTGTTATAACAATAAATATTATTCTCTGATGTTGTATTAAAAGTGATGTAAGAAATGGTTAAGAATGATGTAAGCTTTATTCTTTCATTTGTGATCCTGATGAAAAAATGTGGATTTTTGGGTTCTCCCCTGAGGTGTGCCCGACGGAACTGAGTAATTTAGTGTTCTCCTTTGGGTACTTAGTATCTAATGGAAGACAAGTACTCCTGAGAGGCATTAGATTAGGCAGTACTGCCACAGGTGGTATCAGAGCATAAATGAGGAAATAAAGCTTCGAAAACCTTTTCTAAAATAAAATTTGACAACCCATTTTTGGAAAAAGTTTAGGCGTTGAACTACGAAGTTATGTACTTAGCCCTATTACTATGGTTATGTATCTTTGATAGATGGCACTCTGCTGACTTAGGTAGGCTTAATCAAGTTTTCTGTAGGTACACTGACCCGAGCATAGTCCGATAGTATCAGCTAGCTACAGGGAGAGAACGAGGTGCCAAAAATCTTAGAACGGTTGCCCTATATGTTGGCAACAGTGAACGGACGTATAGGACGTGCATTCATGCATACCCTGTTTGTGCATTTTAGTGCCGTATTGCTTGAAGATACGCCATCCATAGGTGTCACGCGTGTTTTATGGTGCATGACTGCCTCGTTCCTGTTCGGAGTTATTTCTGCACTGTGGCTTCGTGCTCTGCGTTCGCCCATGGTTCACGCCTAGCGTGACCCACGTCTTTCCGTACACTCTTTCGGCACTCTTTGTTGAACCCTTGCCCTATAGTCGTACTAGTCAGTAATGGCCTCGAACATCGCTCGCCTCGAACGCGCGAAAATTTGGTCGCTTCATTCGTAGTGAGCCCACGCAGGAACCTGGTGGACCACGCCAGAACCACTGCCCTCTCTGCCTTTATAAGTAGAGCCTAGCTTAGCCATTGGTACCACCACTCGGTGCGCTTTAGCTAGCCTAGCTTTTCCTTTGAGCAAGCTCTTCGCTCAGTCCTTCCTTACTACCACCGCCAAGAATGGCAGGAGCCTAGGTTAGTAGTTACTGCCTGAACATTGAGGGTTTTCCTAGAATCCTGCATGCCACCCTACAAAAGCTTAGAGTCAAAGATCATCCCGAGTATGAGGGTCATGAGTATGAGAAGCATGGTACTGAGCGATGTGAGGTTATAGTCTACATTGGGAAGAGTGAAGAGTTCCCTGACCTCACTGAAGCCTAGAATGTGACCGCAATCGGGTTTCGCTTCATCGACACGTACCAGGTTGTGGCCTACAAAACCTTGTGGTACCTTTGCCAGATCTATGAAGAGCCCATTGCCCGTACCCCCATGAAGTTCTTTCCACCTTTGGATAAGAATCGGCGGGCATGGAGGGCTCGCATGGAGGCTTTGCAAGGGTGGGATGCGCAAGAGGACAGTCCTACCGTGGTGCACTTGACCACATACCTGCTTGCTCTGGATGAGTAGTATGACCGGCAAGCCTCGGAGCTGAGGACGTGCCTCCGTTGAGCCGAGGAAGCTAAGATCTACACCCAGATGCTTTAGTTGTAGCTTGCTGAAGCACATGCCAGTGCGGCAGCGACTGAGAGCCAGGAGACTACCATGTCGGAAGCTCTAAAGGAGGTTGAAGATCGGCATGTCCATCAGCTAGGTGAGGCCTATCTGTTCACCAGGGCCAAGTGAAGGACGCTGGTTGCGGAATGGTAGGATCCCTTGATTTGGAGGGAATCCCTGTCCACCCGCCAGAAAGAAGGAGAACTGATGTTGTAGTGTCGCCAGCACCTCCACCTTCGGAAGTGTCAGAAGTAGAACCCTTGATTCCTCTCACTCAACCATTGCCAAGAGAAGATGCAGATCCATAGCCTGGGTGGTAGAAGAATCCACCGAGCCCGGGAATGAAGATGCGTGGTCCTGAGTAGATTAGTTGCCTTGGGATGTTGTACCCGTAGTAGTAGTGTTTTTCGTCGTTGTCCCCCGGTATTGTACTCTTGCCGTTGTTCTTCGTCCGTAGTTGTTGAGATCGTCTGCCAGTAGGGAAGGTGAATGATGTGCCATGAATGGGAGACTAAATGCCTGTACGTTGTACCCATATAAAACCGTTCGGAATATGCATTTTGTTTATTTCACTGTGTTTATTGCGTTCATCTACCTTAAGTTCGGGAGATGTGCTTAGAGTTTTCAAGGGTGATATTAAGAGGGTTATAAGAGAAGTTGCCATTCAGATACCAGCAAACCAGTTGTGATTAGAGAACATAGGACATTGTATTGACTAATTGTGGATGTCCCAGCAGAACACTTGAATCTTTTTAAATCAAATCCGCCGTTGGATTTGAATTCCTTGTCCCTTGTTGTTGAATCTTTCTTTGCAATACTCCTCTTATTATGTGGTCTATGACCCCACAGCCTTCATATCATGTAAGTTGGTAATAGTTATTTGGTTAATAGCTTATGGTGCCGTGACAAAACCGAGGGCCCTGGTGGAACAGCTGCCACCTGGTGACGCTGCTTGGCACGCGCTGGTATCGAGGTTGTTGACCAAGTACCTTTACCAAGTTACACCGCCATACCGCTTTTGCTACAAAATTTTCTCCTTGGAAATATTCAGGTGTTTAAACGGGAAATCCACAACGGGTTGATGAAATAGTGTTCTCTCAAAGTAAGCAAGAGGAGGTGGTTTTGGAGGATGCATGTATGTTGTGATCTCAGGGTGGTGCATATTTTTGACAAGGAAGGGAAATCAAGAGAAGAGTAGTAAGGAAAGTTAGCTGTGGGTAGTCGGGAGTGATTCTAAAAGACTGAGTGGATGTCATGTCCCAAGCCCTATGTTTAGTTGACTGCACTACACATGCTGGGTTATTGCGCTGCGTGCCCTACGAACGTCGTCTGTGTCGGGCCCTTTAGCTCCCCGTTCTCGCGTGGCCGCGGCATCGTGCCGCACTCGCCGTCCTTGTGCACTGTGCGCTTTTCCTTTTTCCTGGCATCCAGTCGGCTCTCGACCCCCATGCCTTGTCCCCATACTGGACCCCCCTCTTCCCCTCCCTTCTTTCTTCTTTTGGGTACACGGCCACCCGCACGTCTGCCTCATCGAGCGAACCCCCTCTCCTCTCCTCTCCCTTATCCTCTGCCGCTCACGTAGGAAGCGCACCATGGCCATGATTATCCCCACAACATGACTCGTCTGTGTATCCCATCCATGCCTCCTCCACTTCCTGTGTGTTGCGCCCACCTCCATTCGCCACTATAAGATACCCTTGGTCCTTGCTCTTCTTCTTCATCCCCATTTCCCTCGCATTCGGAGTAGAGCTACAAGATCTAGTCGCCATCCGAGGAATTAGGTTTGTCAGTCTGAGGTGATGGTGTAATCTGAGAGAAGAAAGAATCTGGTTTCAAAGAAGTTCAAGTCTACAGTTGGTTAGTCGATCTTAGGGTTCACGATGTTTGACTTCTCAGTCGACTGTTTTTGGATCTGTTGGTCATACGCCATGTTTTGGATACTCATTATCTTATTGTTTCTCCATTGCCCTCATCTATCTCGACTTCTGGATTAAGTCTCGGTTGGATTAGGTTACTCTGAACCATGTATCCCTAAATCCCTATGTGGTTTAGCATTCGAAGTCGTACAATCTTTCGCGTAATCCCTGATCTACGAAATGTAATCGCGTTTCCCCTCTTCTGGTTCTTGCTTCGAATCTTGGGACGAGATTCTTTTTAGGGTGGTTGGTTGTAACACCCTGGTGTTACGATCTTGTTTAGCACCGCGATTTAGACCTAAGAAAAATTTCTGAAATGATTTTCTCAGATTTTTAATTTAAAACATACTTGAGGCGATAAGTGAATCCGGTGTGACTTAGTTTTGTGGACTCGAATCAACGCCCAAGTTAAATTATTCAGTGCGTAAAAATATTTAGGAATGTCTGACAACAATTCTAGCCAATAGATTGCAAATGGTTTGTTCTATTAGATTAGCATGAAAAACAACTTTTTTAAATAAAACAAAATCCATTAATAAATAGAATGATATATATAGCTTTTGAATCTAATTTAAATTCGAGTTTTGTTGATTTTTTTTTGTGCCTAGATGTTGCTAATTGTCTAAATTAGTAAACCGATAGAGATATATATCAGTATACATATACACTCACGTATTTCGTTTTGTTAAGCATGTGGCTATATTAATTCAAAGTAGTGTACAAACTTATTTCGTCCCGAGTGTATCTCTGTAGATAAGTATACGCTAAACATACAATAAATATATGCATGTGTGTAGGGATATTAATGATAAAGAAATAATGACATATTTGTAACTACATAAATGTTTATATATTTTGGTACAACACACGCACGTACACAACGCACTCATGGACGCCTGTGTGCACGACTAGCCTCGTCACAGTCTTGCTGTGCGCTGGCCTCGGTGCCAGTCTTGCCTCTACGCTCACGCTACCGACGCCGCTATGTACTGCGCTGGCCACATACTGCACTTCTTCGTTCGTCGCCTTGCTGCTACTACCGGCCGTGGCCTGCTACACCGCTGCCAGTCCTTCCGCTGCTGCCTGCTCTGGCCAGCGTCGTCACATCATCTTGAATGGCACTGCACGTAACCATGGCCCCGGTCGCAGTGATAATGGGATGCGTCGCTGCCTGGCCTGGCCCTGCTAGCCATGTTGTGCCAGGACATCCTGCCACACCGTGTTTATGAAGTAGATGACAGAGCTGCTGCTGTATCCTTCCCACTTTTCCTCCCCATCTCTCACTTGCTGTCTTTCGTTCAATCATCTCGGTCCCTCTCGTGCTCCCGTCCTCTATGTCGCTGTTACCGAGTTAGTGGAGGAAGTGCTGCTGCCGCTCCTTTTTCTCCATTAGGCTGTTGCTCCTCCCTTCCTACAGCCGCTCCCCAGCCCTCAGTCGTGCCTTTCCCCTCCTATTCGGCTGCTGCTGCTGCTGTGGTTGCCGTTGCCCCGCAGCACACGCCATGGCCGCGCCGCCGTTGCTAGCCCGGACGCTGAGCCCTGCGAAGCTCCTGGCTCCCTTTTACCTCGCGCAGGTCCTCACTGTGGCTGCACCTGTGGTCGCCGGGCATTTCTCGTGTGTGCACGAGCGCCCGAGTTGCGTGGACCCGCGCTGCTCCATGAAGTGGCCTTGCCTGCCGTCGTCCGCCTCCATGGCCCGCTCCGGACTGTAGTCCCACAGCGCGTCAGAGCCCTGCATGCTCTGCACCACCACCTCGTCGTGGCTAGCATGTCGCCTAGGAACGCTGTCGCTCCAAGCTGCGACCTGCAGCGTCCCTACTGTTGTAAGCTACCGCCGGGCGTCCCAGCCGGCCACCAGCGCTCGTGGCTGGACCGCCTTGGGCTGTCCCTGGCCTTGCCGCCAACACCTTCGGGTACGGCAGGTACCCTCGCTGCCCCACGCGTCGACCCACGATAGCACCACCGCCGGCAAGCCATTCTCTTGACCGGCAGATGGCCTCCCCTATCGATGCTCTGTTTTGAGGAAGAAGAGAAGGTGAGAAAGGTGAATCGAAGCTAATACAGGGTTCTAGGTGTAAAATACATGACTCAAGTAAATAGTGCTTATGTCCTATGGGTTAGTTTCAAGAAAACTTAGGGGTGTCTTTGTAAAGTGGTGTCGTCGTCGCTAGGCTCTCCCCATCGTGGGTCGGCCTGGTCGCGTCGGCCTTGGTCCACGGCCGCTTGGGCTGCGCATGCGCCTGAGGGCCGTGTTGCGATGGGCCGGCCTATCACCGCTCACTCCCGCGCATGCGCCCCACCCCCGCCTGGGCCACTGCCTGCGCGCCTGGGTCGCGTCGGGGCTGCTGGGCTGCTTAGCGACCGTCGGCCCTTTTCGATTTCTAGAGCAATTTCTAATTTAGCTTATAAGATAAATTTGTAAATTCAAAATAAAATTGTGTAGGTGTCTAAAAATTGCGAAACAAATTTCGTTGAGTTCGTAAAATCATGATCCATCTAGTAGTATATTTTGTTCACATAGTTTGAAAAGAATCTTGGAAGCTATATAATTACTTTGAGATACTTAATATCGTTAACACATAAACTTGTAGGAATTTCCGTGATAAATCGGTGATAGTGTTGACTCTAAAATTTTACAGTAAATTACTAATATTATTAGCTGGTCAATGTAATTTTTGTAGCTCTAGAATAATTAGTTTGCTAGATAGATAATGATGCCCTTTTTCGAATAAAGATTAAATCGATAGAATAGAAAAAAGAAACAACTAGGGTTTGTATAACTAAAACATTCGTTGGGAAATAACGCTTTATTCGACAACATGGATACATAGCTTAAGTACGGTCATCGTTAGAACTAGCTCCTTAATTTGAGAGGTGTAAATCGTATTTTACAAGTCACGGTTGTAGTTGATTAATTGGGTCTTTGCATTGCGTCGCATTGCATATCATAATAGGGACGTTGATGGATCATGGAGTCATCGGGAGTTGCTGGAGAAATGGTGATTTTGGAGATTGTGTCGCCATGACGGAAAGCTAACTTCTGATTAAATCTTACCCAAGCAAGCCCCGGTGCATAACCCCTATTTTGCTGCATTTTAAATTATATTTGTGCATTAATTTTTAAGGAGTTGAATGAAACCTATATATATATATATCTTTATCCTATGAGTCTTACTAGTATGACAGGATCGTGTAGATTGCTATGTTATAGAACTCTTGTAGAAGTCTAGTGATTGCCTGTCACTCGCGAGATATAGAAAATATATTACTGTATTATTATCACTTGGAAAATATAAATGGTAGAAAGGAAAAATAGTGACCGGGCAGGGATATGGTTTGGGTATTGATGGGTGTAAGAGGTTGTGTCCTACGGCCGTGGGACATACCTTGGTTACACTGCTTTCCCTGTCTATGTCGGTTAAGGACCGGCCGTTGCATAAGACTCTAGGCAAGTCACAGAATATGGAGTTTTAGGGTTTCCCCTTAGGTGTGCCCGATGGAATCGAGTAATTTAGTGTTCTCCTTTGGGTACTTAGTGTCTAATGGAAGACGAGTACTCCTGGGAGGCCTTAGATTAGGCGGTTCTACCACACACAATTCCAAGATGGCTGCGTATTGCCGAGAAGTCCGCTGGCTAGCGGACAAGTTCGATGGTCTCAAGCTCAATCGCATCCCGTGGCGTCTCAATGAGGCGACCGACACGCTAGCGAAAACGGCATCCTAGAGGAGCTGGAACAGACCAGTGATGGGCTGCCTACCCTGAGCTCAGGGGCAAACCAGTCGGTGGCTCCATCCGACCCTGAAGTCATGGACTTTGATGAGGATCCAGTGACAGAGCTCGACCCTCTAGCAGACTGGTGGACTCCTTACCTCGACTACCTCCTCCGTGAGGTGCTGCCGATGGACAAAACAGGGGCTCGACAGCTCGCACGTTGTGCCAAGTCCTCTGTCGTTATTAAGGGAGAGCTCTACAGGCAAAGCCAGACTGGGATCCAATAGCGTTGCATCCTCATTGAACAAGGGAAGCAGTTGCTGAGTGATCTCTATGATCAAGTCCGAGCAAGCCGTGCTATTCTTCCTTGACATCGTCCATCGCTTTGGAGTCCTAAACTCCATTATCACGGACAACGGCATGTAGTTTACTGGAAAGAAGTTCCTCCGATTCTGCGATGAGTACCACATCCACGTCGATTGGGCCGCCGTGGCGCACCCCCACACGAATGGGTAGGTCGAGTGTGCGAACGACATGGTCCTACAAGGCCTAAAGCCTAGGATCTTCAACTAGTTGAACAAGTTTGGCAGGCGATGGGTCGTGGAGCTTCCTACGGTGCTCTGGAGCCTGAGGACGACCCCCAGTCGGGCCACCAGCTACATGCCATTTTTCATGGTCTACGGTTCCGAGGCTATCCTCTCGACCGACCTCGATTATGGAGCGCTGAGGGTCAGGACGTATGACAAACAGGGAGCCGAGGCATCCCTCGAGGATAGCATGGACTAGCTAGATAAAGCACGTGACATTGCCCTCCTCTACTTGGCCAAGTACCAGCAAGCGTTGCGCTAGTACCACATCCATCAAGTGCGGGGTCGGGCCTTCAACGTTGAGGACCTGGTGCTCCGCCTCATCTAGAGCAACAAGAATCGCCACAAGCTCTCTCCGCCGTGGGAGGGACCATACCTCATCATGGAGGTGCTCTGACCATGCACCTATAAGCTCAAGACCATCAACGGTGAAGTCTTCATCAATGCCTGGAACATCGAACAACCACATCGCTTTTACCCTTAATCTATGCACGCTTTCTCTTATCGGTTTCGCTATCGACTCCTCGATCTTTAGTGACACCTGACCCCAACAACAAGTGGTCAGGCCTCACTCGGGGGCTGATAAGAGTATATCTATCTATCTGGTAGACATTCTCTATGACCGACCCTTTCTCAGGTTAAGATCTAAAAGCAAGGGTTGCGGAAATAAACGCTGAGTAAAACTGGTCGGACTGCAAGAAACCTATACCCCAGCGGCTACAACACTCTTGCTTACCAGCGTGATCAGAGTTTTTCGCCCACACCTCAAGCTCTATAGTCTTAACAATAGGAAGGGTCAGAACACATTAACCCTTTTTACACATAAAAAGGGAGAAAGAACAAATTTGTTCAACCAAAACAAAAGAACAAGCTTGTTTAAATGAAACAAAAGGGTTGGAACTTGTCCGCTTATTACAAATGCGCCGCCTGACCTATCTGACTAAACTAACCCCTTAGGGGAATGATTTCATCTTCTATCTTGGCAAAAAGGTCAAGCGCTAGGGGGGCCACCTCCTTCTCGATGTCATCCAGCTCAGCATCGGTATAGATGGGCACGAAGCGTTGGCTCATCGTCGCCAGATCGATCTTCTCGTAATGAGAATGGGCAATCGCGAATGATCGATGAACACCAAAGTGAAGCGCACCCCATGCCATATCACTTGCCCGGTCCATGATACGGGTGGCGCGAATCATGAGCGAGCCTGTCTCCTACTCCGGGGCCAGCTCGAGCGCATTACAGACCAGCTGGATGGTGACGCACAGGTTGTTGTCTTCGTCGCTCTCCTTCTAGAGGGTGTCCTTCACCTTGCTGAGCACCTTTTCCAGGCCATGGCTCTTCACCACCTCCGCCCTGAGCTTATTGTCGAGACCTGCCCAAGTCATGTACCGACCATGTCAAAAGGCTAACCACGGATTCTATGGAGAAAGACAACAAGAGAAACCAGAGATTTATCGTTCACGTCCGCCCAAAGCCTACACACCTCATCGCGCTGCCAAGTCACTTCGGCCTCCAGGCACCGGACCTCTTCTTGGGGCTGATCAACCTCCGTGGCTAGCTCGGTGGCCACACCCTCGGCTGCAACCTTTAGGTCTCTCTCCCCCTAAAGCTCATCCTCGAGGTGGTCAATCCACTGCTAAGCGTCAGCGCGATCCTGGCGAGCCAGGTCGGTCCCCGTGCGGAGCTCCTCTATGGCCCAGAGCAAATCGTCCCACTCCTTCCATAGCCGCTCAGCCTCCACGGTGTCCACGCGCACCCCCTCGATCAGGGCTATGAGCTTCTCCTTGGCCTTGCGGGCGTCGTCGCGAGCGTCCTTCTCCCTGACTCGGAGGTCGGCCACCTCCCGGGCATCAGGGGCAAGCTCAGCCACCTCCTGACGGGCGGCAGCGAGCTGTGCGGCTTTAACACCCCTGGTGTTACGAGCTTGTTTAGCACCAAAATTTAGAACCAAGAAGGATTAGCTTAACAACTTTCTGGGTTTTAAAAATTTATAACGCACGTGAGGCGAAAAACAATTTCTATGAACAAGGATCAAACATAACTTGTATTTAGTACTTATATAAAAATTGAAGTACAAGTTTAGTAGATGGAAAGGCAACTTTAACTTTTGGAAAATAGATGTTGTTAACTAGTGTTTTGGGAGCTCAAAAATCAAATTTGATATTAAGATAAGCTCTTTTCGTTAAGTCGGCAAACACTTGAACTATTGTTAAAATACCATATTTGGAGAATTATATTGAGCAAAATAGTTAAATGGTGCTTAAATATTTTGCTCCTATGGGTTAGTATAAGGTATGGACTATCGCATGAAATACTTGTTGGTAGGAGTTAATAGGGTTTAGGCCTTTTAAAAATTGTAACAAAAGTGTTAATGACTGTTAGTTTGAATTGAATCCTTAACTTTTCTAAGTATGGAAAAGTAGTAAGACAATGCTATTTTAACATTTAATATCTAACAAAAATGTTTAAACGCTAGTTGCATGTTTTGGTATTGTTGATTGCATCAAAGTGAGTGTTTGAGCATGACATAGGTCGAATTTGTGTTGGATGTCACGTTGTTCGCTCTAAAATTGCCCAAACCTCCTCAGAACGTGTTGTGAATCATGATTTGGTGCTCGGTTCATGAACCGATGATCAGCGTGGTGAACTCATGTTGGCACCTCTCTATCTCCCTCTCTGGTTGCTCTCGGGTCTTGGTGATTGCTCCGCTAGCTAGCTGGTAGTGTCGACTTTAGGTTAGTAGGATTGGTTGAACTTCGTTTGAGATGATCGGCATCCTTTGCTGTGCTTTAAAATTCATGCACGTCATATGCTTGGCTCAGGTGCACGGTCACCTCGCGTGGCCGCTCGACATCGCGTGGCTGGCCACATTCCGCGCGCCATGGTGTCGACCCCGGTCGGCCTATCTGGCCATGGGTTGGCCGTGGCAGGCTCCAGCGGGCCGCTGTCTTCGCCCTATAGCTGCTGGCCATCGTGCTACTATCCCCATGGCTGCCCTTCTCGCCATTGCAAGCTTGGTCTTGTCCCTACTGTCGGCGTCGTCGCGTCCGCGCTCTCTGCAATCCTACGCCGCTGCCTGGCCATATTCGATGGCACTATCTCTACTGCATGTGCGTTGCTGGACAGGCCGTGCATGGGGCCAAGCCGACGTCGCGACCGCCTTTGTCTTGCCGACGTGGTGCTCTGTCCACCACTCGAATCACCTACTCATCGAGCCGCTGCCTGCCTCCGTAGTCACATCGCACTAAAGCCCATGTCGCGGTGTCGCTGCCCTCCCTCGCGTCATTAACACAGCCTCGACCGAAGCAGACATAGCCTTGAAGAGCTGCCGCCCCCGCCTGCCCTTGTCGCCAACAGAATCACCCGCTTCGCACGACAAATATGTGCGGTTCGGGACACCACGCTTCCACTAGTCATTCCTGTAGTTAGACAGGAAAGCCAGCTAGCAGCCCAACCCTCACCTTAGCGCAACCGAGCACTTCTGGTGGCAAATTTCTGGTTTTCTCGCCGCTGGCCAGGTGCGCCGCCGTGCCAGTGAAATTGGGGTAAGGTCCGAATTAGTTTAATTTTTTGTATCCAGGGCTCACCTTCGCCTCCTCTATCTGGTGCTCGCACCATTTGGCTAGGGTGCTTACCTGAGATGTGGTGACGCATGGGTGTCCATCCTAGAGCACCGCCCCCTCGGCGGCTCGCACGTGGCTAGGCCACCTCGACACTCCTCCGCCTCAACCGTCACCGTAGCACGAATTTCGATGAGCTACTGGTGCTTACCTGCTATCCCTACCACCTCGATAGAACCTTAGGTCGCCGGAATAGTCGTGCCACCATCGTGGATAGCCGCTCGCCGCTACAGCTCGCGACAGTGCACCTCCGAGTTCCTAACCGCCACCCATCCTTGCGCGTTTAGCTGTAGATGGTGGTCGGCCCCTTACTTCCGTCGTAGCGAGCCTAGCTGGCCTGGCGTAACCACCGTTGTCGTCGGTGTGCCGTGCCACCGCACATGGGTACGCCGAGGACTGCCCCGTTGCAATGCAACACATTCTAGGGTCTTTAATGCAAAGCGTGAGTCTGTAGTAATAGTGTTCCATTGCTCCGCGTGATTATTCAAAACCCTGAGCCCTCTTTTGCAAAACGCGAGCGTGCACGGGCTTCTCGGCCTTGGGTCGTGCTGGGCCGTCACGACGCACACGTGACCCGCGCTGGGCCAGAATGGGTTGCTGCCGGCCCTTTTCTTTTTCTAATGCAATTTTAATTTAGTTTCTCAGGTAAACTTGTAAATTCAGTATACAATTGTGTAGTTAACCAAAAATTATGAAATCAATTTTGTTAAGTTCCTAAAATCATAATCTATCTGCTAGTATATTTTGTTCCCATAGTTTTATAATATTTTCTAGAGTTATCTAACTAATTTGAGATGCCTAATATTATAAAATATAAATTTATAGGATTTTTTGTGATAAATTGGTGATAGTGTTAGCTCTAAAACTTTCACAGTAAATTCCTCACATTATTAGGTGCTCACTGTAATTTTTGTAGCTCCATAATAATTAGTTTGCTAAGGTAGCTAAATGAGCCCTAGTTCAAAAATATATGTTTAATCAATAAAATATCAAAATACCTTGGAATTTTAGAACTAAAACATTTTTCTGGGGACAAAGCATTACTTGGCAACGTGGATACATAGCCTAGCATGTTAGTCATTAGAGCTATCTCGTTAGCTTGCGAGGCGTAATCATATTTCTAAGAGTTTCGGTTTCTGTTGATTATTTACATCTGTGCGTTGCATCCACGTATATCATAATAGGAACAACGATGGATAATAGAGTCAACTGAAGTAGTGAAAAAGATGATGGCTTGATGATCGTGTCACTATGATGGAATGCTAACTTTTGGTTATATCTTACCCAGCCAAGCCCCGGTGTATAACCCCTATTATTCTGCACTTTATCTTATGCTTGTGCATTGAGTTTTAAGGAGTTGAATGAAAACCACTTGCATATATATATATATATATATATATATATATATATATATATATATCCTAATCCTATGAGTCCTACCAGCATGTAAGATCTGGTAGAAGTCTAGTGATTACCTGTCACTCGTGAGAGATAGAAAAGATATTATTGTTGTTATTATATTACTATCACATGGAATACATATGGATGATAATTGGAGACCAGACGGAATGGTACTTTGGATCTGGTCTTGGTTAGGCATTCGAGCGAGGCTCGGATTGCACTTGTTCCGCCTGTGTCGATTGAGGACCTTCCGTTGCTGTGGATGGTAGTCCGGTCATAGACTTATTATCCTGAGCACATACTTGCTTATGGGAGCGGAAAGGCTCGTTATGCTCTTGTCGCGGGTTCTGGCTCTTTCTGGACTGACTGATTGGAGGTGGGGAAAGGTGGAGGTCTAAGCACCATACTGAGACCGGGTCTCAAGTGTGGGGGCTTGGAGTCCAAGTTTGGGCGAGGACCTGGACCCCGTGACAGGAGTGGAATGGGTTGGTCTTGTTTGTGTCTGGGGTACAAATGGGGCATGTGTTTTGGGGTACCCAACTGGGATACATTGATTCACGAATCATCATTTCTGTGAGACGGTACCGATTTGGCTATGGTCTAGCACCGTAGTAAGTCAGCCTGGGCGTTCGGTTAACCGAAACCGATCGGTTCGGTTCTTCGGTTCTTTGGATAATTCGGTTACCTGAGAAGAAGAACCGATCGGTTACTTTGAAGACGCGGAACCGAGGAATTTCGGTTTCGGGTAATTCGGTTCGGTTTCGGTTCTAACCGATGGAACCGAATTTTCAGAAACCAGGAAACACCCCATTCATTTGCAAATTTCAGCAGCAGCAAATTCAAGTATATATGTTATTGTTCTCTCAAATATTCAAGCATATTCAAGCAAATTTAAGCCTCACAGACCAAAGTAAGAAAACAAGAGCCAAGAGGTCCATTAGGCAACAACCTTGCATAGCAATGCTCGATCACAGCACCACAGTCCACACTCCAGCCTCCACCCTCCAAAGTCCCAAAGACCACACAATCACACACACACACACATATTCAAGCATACAGAATTACAGAGCAATGAAAAACAAGAGGTCCAAGTCCAACGCTCCAACAAAGACAAGTGAAACAAGAAGTCCACCATTTTGCCTCGCTTGGGCTGCTTCAATTGCTTCCTGGAGTCTTGAAGCCAAGGCCAATGCAAACAATGCTCTTCTAGAATCGGTTGCCTCCTTGCCGAGCTTCTTACCCTTGCTAGATTTCTTTGAGCTATAAAACTAAGAAGAAATCTACGGTCACGAAATGTATATTGCTCACAGAGAATAGAAAGCATGGAAGAGGCAAGAAGCTCTCACAGTCTCACCGAGGAAAACCTTAGGTCGCTTGAGGAAAGCCTTCTCGATCTGGAAAATGGATAGATAGAAAACATTATAACTACTTTGCAACTAGTGAAACTCTTGGACTTGCTTATACACATGAACAAGTAAAAACTTGGCGACAAATGCAATGAACGTGCTCGTTCAATAATCGAGAGTGACAATACTACTATAAATGCATCACATCAAAATAACACATTAAACCTAGAAATTAGAACTAACACAGTATCATCAAGAAGGGACATTTTTTAGTCCTAAAAGGCTAAAACCGCATACAATGGAACTGCAGCGATAAAATGATAAGTGAGATGGACAAGTGACCTAGTTTCTTGTAAAAATAATTAAGTTCATTCTGACCTTGGCCTAGTTAGAACACAAATCACAATTGATTAATGCAGATTGAAACATGGATACCTAGCAAACACCTTTTCATATGTGCAAGCTGCTTTTAGCATATCATATGTCGAGTTCCACCTAGTGCACACATCAAGGTTCAAGAATGCCTTGCTGTCCACTTTCTCCCATTGTGCAATCTCTTTAAATTTGGCCAATCTTGATGAACCATTCCTAACAAATCTAATCGCAGCCCGTACACGCTTGATAGACTGGTCTACTTCTTTCAAACCATCTTGGACAATCAAATTAAGTATATGTGCAGCACATCTCATGTGAAGGTATTTGCCCCCTGCTATGCTAGTTTTCACACTATTCATTTGTCTTCTCAAATAACTAACACCACTATCATTTGCACTAGCATTATCTACTGTTACTGTCATTACTTTGTCCAACCCCCAATCAAGCAATACTTTATGCAGGTGTTTTCCAATATCATCCCCCTTTTTACCTTTTACCTTGAAAAAACTAATTATCTTTTTATGCAGGCACCAATCTTTGTCTATAAAGTGGGTTGTCACAGTCATGTAATTATCTTGTTGCTGTGATGTCCAACCATCGGTTGTGAGGCAAACTCTATTGCATTGTTCTTGAAAGAAAATTTTAAGTTTTGCTTTACGCTCAAAGTACAATCTGCACAAAGTGTCCCTAGTACATGTCCTTCTAGAAGGGATAATGAACCTAGGGCAAGCAAGAGACATGAACTTTCTAAAACCAGGCTTCTCACCATATCCAAATGGCTCCTCATCTTCTATGATCATTTCAAAGAAAAGCGCACCTAAGCAATTCAGATCAAACTTCCAAGTACCTACACTAGTGCCTTGACTTACTTGACAAAACACCTTGTTTTGCATCATCACTAACTCTATGAGGATTACGCTTGCAAGTGTTAAAATGCTTACGCATAGCGGATGTACCATTGAGCCTTTGGATGTGCTGCAATTTCATTCTTGCAATAGTTGCATTTTCCTTGACCAACCCGACCTTTTATCATAGATTTTGGTGAAGTGATCTCACATGCTAGATCTGGATGCCATCGGCTTTCTTTCTTTTCCTCCTCGCCTTCTACATCAATGACCTCCTTCTCCTTCTCTCGTCACCATCATCAAGCACATGGCGAGCACCACAAAGACCATCCTTCTCTGCATCACTATCATCCTTGAAATTCCCATCACTCCCGCCATAGGTCTCTTCCCAATCCCTCAAGTCTTGGTCCATGTCCTCATCAGACATCTGAAGAAATGCAGTCAAGTTATCAACTACAAATCCCCACAACAAATCAGTCACTAATACAGTCGGATCTTTAACACTTACATTGCAGGATGCAATTGATGTAGCCGTTGTGGAGTAGATCACAAGAAGTGGTGGCGTCAGTGCGGCGGGCGACGGTGGCTTAGGGCCGGCGGCTGGGTGGGTGCAGGGTGCGTCTTGCCTCCTGCGCCGGTGCTGGACTGCTGGCCGCCTACGCCTAGCCGGTAACCACCTGTTGTGTCGTGGAGGGAGCTGGCCGTGTCGGCCTGTCGCCTGTCGAGGTCGCGGAGGGGAGGGGACAGGGGAGGACCGGATGCCGGAGGGGACTGGGGAGGGCCAGAGACCGGAGGGGAGGGCGGATCGACGTGGCGGGGGCGGGGGCGGGGGCGGGGTTGGAGACCGGAGGGGAGGGGCAGCGCGCCGCGGGTGGCGGATCGGCGCGGCGGGAACGGGGTCGGGGGCGGTGAGGTGAGGACTGAGTAGTGAGGACAGAGTGAGGATATGAGAGTGACCGGTGACGGTGAGGACTTAGGGTTTACCTTGGGCTGCCTGGGCTGTATTCGATGGCCCATCAACGAGCGCAGAGGAAGAGCTGTTCGGTTATTTCAAGTCATTTCGGTTAACCGAGTTCTGGAACCGAATTAACCGTACTAATTTCGGTTCCTGAAAACCTGGAACCGAACATGGAACCGAAATTTTCGGTTTCGGTTACTTCGGTTTCGGTTCCGGTTATTTCGGTTCGGTTCTCGGTTTTCGGTTTTTTGTGCCCAGGTTGAGTAGTAAGAACTAGAATATGAAATATGGTAAAATAGTTCTGATTGCTTACCACCTGCTTGAAAGTAGCATAGGTGCTTACATAGAATGGTTAGTTAATGAACTAATGATGACTGCTAATGAAGTTAAATATAAGGACGCACGTTTAGTAATGTTTCCGTAGATGCAATAACCCACAAGCCAGATAGCCTTGAATATCCTTGGAGTCTTTTATTTTCCTCCTGTCGGGTAAGTCTTGCTGAGTACAATCGAGTACTTAGGGTTTTATTCCCCTGCTGCAGGTGATCGAAGGATACTTAGAGCTGACTCTTGTGTGTGGAAACCTCCTAGTGGGTCAGAGAGGATTCCTTTCACGCTACCACCGTAGTGTTTATTTATAACCCTCATGAAAGATTTTTATAAGAAAAGATGTAAAATCTGCTAGCATCTCTTGTATAAAAATGTCCACTATGTTAATGCTCCACCATGCCCTTAAATTAATCATGCTTCCTCTATAACTCTGATAACATTATTATATTCAGCTGTTATAATCAATTGACGTAATATTTTGTTACTGTAATAAAGTGATGTAAGAAATGACTTAAGAGAATGTTGTAAGTTGTATTCTCCCATTTATGATCCTGATGAAAAAATATGGATTTTTTAGTTCTCCCTTGGGGTGTAATCAACGGAACTGCCTAATGTAGCTCTCTTTCGAGGTGCTTAGTGTCTAGTGGAAGACGAGCGCATCCGAAAGCATGTTATTTTGGGCGGTTTTTGCCACAGCGGCCAGCCCCTCACTCCACTGCGTCTCCTCAGCAAGCAACTGGGACTTCTCCCAGCTATGGGCCATAAGGATCTATGAATAAGACAAGACTTAGAGGCATAGAAAGAGAACATGAGGGTCGGAAGCACGGTTGAAAGGATCAAGATGCCCAAGAGGAGGGGTGAATTGGGCTAATTCTAAATTTTCTTTCAATAATTAAATCCTATTGATAGCCCAATTAACCCCTTGTGCCTAGAAAGTGTTTGTAACGATCTATCGCACAAATAGACTTGCAACCTAAGTTCCAATCCAACTTTAGCATGGCAATTCTAGGAATGTAAATGACAAGAATTGAATTGCTCAAGGTAATGCTTAAAGTGAATGCTCAAAGTAAAGAGAGGAGAGGGAACGCGGCGATGTTTTGCTGAGGTATCGGAGAGTCGCCACTCCCCACTAGTCCTCGTTGGAGCACCCGCGCAAGGGTGTAGCTCCCCCTTGATCCACGCAAAGATCAAGTGCTCTCTACGGGTTGATTCTTTGACATGCCGTCGTGGTGAATCACCCACAACCGCTCACAATCTTGAGTCAGGTCACCCACAAGCTCTCCAGATGATCACCGAACTCCCAATCACCACCGAGCCGTCTAGGTGATGGCGATCACCAAGAGTAACAAGCACGAACTCTCACTTAACCACGCGAAGCCTAATGAGAAGATGGATGCACACTTTGCTACTCTTGATTCACTAATGAGGTTTCACTCTTGGATTCTCAAATCATAGATACCTCAATAGGACCTTGCTCTTCTTGGCACTCACAAACGTGTTTCTCAGCTATTGAAATGAGCAAAAGTACCCCCTCACATGAAGGGGTGAAGTATTTATAACAGCGGCTGAAAAATGAACCGTTATGAGCTTCTGCGGGGTGACCGAACGCTCCGGTCATGATGACCGGACGCTCCGGTCAATTCAACCCGCGAACCAGTGTTTAAGTGATGACCGGACGCTGTAAGGGTCCGGTCGACACTGACCGGACGCGTTCGGTCGCATTTCTCCCTCACTGGATGCTTACTGTACTCGACCGGACACTGAACCTCTAGGGTCCGGTCAGCACTGACCGGACGCGTCCGGTCGCAGATTCTCTTCTCTGGAACCTTACTGGAGTCGACCGGACGCTGGCTCTCAGCGTCCGATCACTTGACCTCTCCAGCGTCCGGTCAAACCGGACTAGTTCACCCAGTCAAATGAACTGACCGGACCCAGTGGCCAGTGTCCGGTCACACCGGAGCCAGCGTCCGGTCAGTCTTTTACCCTCCATTCACTTCCAACTCTCGATCATTTGTGAATGAAGTTTGCTCCAAAGGATCTTAGGCATATTTAGGAGCTACCTAGTGATAGTTTTAACAAGTGTGCACCACACCTAACTCACTAGACTCACCTAGGTCAAGCTACCCGTCCATACCCCCTTAATAGTACGGTCAAAGGAAAAACAAAGTCCTAAACTACTCTAAGTGTCTTTCCAACTCCAATCGACACTTAGAACTAGTCATCCTTAACCTTGTCGTCCATCCTTTGAAAACCGACACGATTTCCATCATAGGGGCATGACAACCATGATTGCCCAATCGATCTCCATTACCGTGACCTAACTTAATTGCCTCTGCAAAACACACGTTAGTCACAGTAATCTTATATTGTCATTAATCACCGAAACCCAATTAGGGGCCTAGATGCTTTCAATCTACCCCTTTTTGGAGATTGATGACAATACAACCTCGAGTATGTAAAAGAGTTGAGGTTTTTAACATGCTTGGTTCATATAAGCTTTTGTCAATTAGAACAAAAGGGTTAGACAAGCTTATATGACCCAAGCCAACACAATGTACTCAAAAGATATGAATTAGGCATGAGTACACGTAACAAAGCTCATTTGCTTCGGAGTATAAACACGGAAGCAAAGGCAAATGAGCATAAAACAAGTGATATGACATATTAAGAAATCAAAGTAGAGAGCACATGTCACATAACACAATCACGTAGATATCACTATCACATAGATATTGTTTAATACACGAAGATAAACACATGAATGCATAATAGTAATAGTGTATCACACAAATAAAACTCCAAATGAATATAAATAAGCTAATCAAATATAACTAGCTCCCCCTAAATGTCGCTCCCCCTGAGTCTACATACTCGAACCCTCTCCCCCTTTGGCGTCAAACACCAAAACCTAAGGGTCGGTCGGCGGGGCTGCAGCGGACCAATCGGGCGCTGAAGTGCGAGGAGCAAGCGTGAACTGGGTGCCATCATTATCTGACCCAGAGCTCTATACTGACTGACCCTCTGAAGCAGGAAGTGTCGCTGAAGCGGTCTAGGTCTGAGCTGGGGCAGGTGCTGCCTGTGATGCTGCTAGTATATCTGTCGTAGGATCTGAAAATGCGACAGACGAAGGGAGCCTCTGTGTAGTCACGGCGATAGGAGCTGTTGTAGAAGGACCGACAGTATGCATATGTGGCGGTGTAGGCATCCCTGTCCACTCGCTGAAAGAAGCTCCAAGACTCCTGAAGACTGACGTGTCAGGCATAAACAGCGAGGGTGACTGATCCGGTGTGAAGCCCGTATGATATGGTGTGAACTGCGGGGCTACACCAGGCGAGGATAACCACGGGGACACCTGTACTATGGGAGAAGCAAACTGAGCTGGAGGCTATCCCTAACTCTGAAGCCCACTGGGCTGTACTGCTAGAGTCGTTGTAGTGGTGGCAGGCTGAGCAAGCTGGGGCGAAGGCTGTGGCTGTGGAGCCCCAAGTGCTGTTACTACATGCTGCATAAATCCCATAAGCTGCTGCTGCATGAGTAACTACTGCTGATGCATCTGCTGGTGCTGTTGCTGGAGGACCTGCTGCTGGCGCTGGAACTCGTCCTGACGAGCCTGAAACTGTGCAAAGTTGGCAGCGGTCTCCTGAGTCTGTCGTGCCTGATCCTGCTGCATCCGCTCAAGAATAGCAATGAGAGTGGGGTCCGTCTGTGGTGCAGGTGGAGCTAAGCTAGAACTGCCGACCTCATGATCATGTCTACGTGGAGGCATCTGAGGAATAGGCAGGTAGTCGTCATCCGAACTGTCACTGGACTCGCTCCTCTCCTGCTGAGCCTCAAGCTACTCCTTCTCAGTAGCTGCTATGCCTCTGATAATCTTGTCCTGCTGAGCGGCGGACTCTGGTACATCTAGACGACGCGTGAGGCTGACTCAGTGCCTGAGAAGTGTTGTGTCTGATCCTCTGTGCCATGTTATATGCTGGGAACTCTGTGGTGGCACCTCTGTACTCTGCAATCATCTCTGGGGTCCTAACTTGCACAGCCTTGAGCATAAGGAATGTGATCCAATGTGCATATGGAAGCTGTCTATGACCCTTGAAGCCCCCAGCTATCGTGTCCTCCATCTCAGACAGAAGAAGATCCCAAATATCGAACACTGTCTGCTGCATCAGGGCATTGAGGAGCCAGAGCTGGAGGTGAGTCAAACCCTCTCTGTATCCTAGCCTGGGAAGTAGTGTCCTCCTAATGATAGCCTCTAGCACTCTAGCTGTAGGTGTAAGGTCACTGGGGTTCCTCCTCGACCCCTCACCAAAGGGCTCCTTGAAGCAATGGCGCACAAGCTCTGTAGGTGGCACCTTACCACCATGAGGACGTCTGGGAGGCTCCTACTGTCCATAACATACCTCATGTAACTTGACAGGATGCTCCTGTAGCCTCAGTATCTCCCTAGCCCTCTGACTCATCACCCTGTAGTCTCTGCCTCTGAAAGCAAAGTGAATAAATCTATGATGTGGGTCCACGAAGAGCGAAGCATAGAACTGCCGAACCCAAGATGGTACATACAGTCCTGTCCAGCCAATCAGATCTGTCAGCCCTGACAAATATGATAAGTAGGGGTGGATATGCTCTCTGGCTGCTGTCATAATAGCCTCTATGCTGCAGACTCTCTGAGATCTAAAAATTGCTCCACTGTTCAGATAGGCATTATAAAAATCTTCCTGGAGCGGTGTGTAGAATCCCTCAGCTGCTCTCTCATCCCTCCTGGGTGGAAACCATACATCGAACTCCACGAAGCAAAGCTGCTGAACCTGCTTGGCCGTGGCGGCCCTCAAGTCAAGATGTACCACTGGAGGCGAACCCTGTGGTCTAGGCGGTGGACGTGATCTCCTCCGCTGTGTCGGCGGCCTCGGTAAGACTAGAACACTGGTACGACCAGAGCGCGCATAGTTGGGGCTGTGGTGCCTGCTCTGTCTCCTCGGCCTCCTCGGCCTACTGGCCCTCCTAAGTCTCCTGAGCTGGCTGAGGCTCTGCTGGTGGGGGCTGCTACTGTGACTCCTGCTGTGACTCCCCCTGAGGCTGAGGATCCACAACGGGAAGACGTCGTCCTGCCATCGTCATAGTACCTGGTGGACTACCATGAAGATCCTTAATTTGCCGAAGTCTAGCCTGAGCTCCTGGTGAAAGCCGGTCAGCAATGACAACTCCACTCCGGCGTCCTCCTGCCTCGGCACGCTCTGCGGCCTCTGCAACTGCTGCTGCACGAGCTGTCTCTGCATCAGGGTACTTGCGCTTCTTTGATGCAACCTTCTTCGTCGCCTTGCCTTTAGGATCTGCAGGCAGGCGAGGCGGGGGCCTCCAATCATCATCTCCTGGTCCACCTCCAACATTCTTGGTGCGAGCCATCTGATCTGTCAAGAAAAACTGTCGCTGACAAGAACAACTGCCGCTGTCAAGAGTAACTGCCCTGACACTTCCGAGGCTTGGCCTCGATCCGTACTCGCGAGCTTGGCCCCGAGTTTAACTGACAACTGTCACACGACCCTCAACGGCATCGTCTCGCTGCACGATGGAATAGATGGATATACAAGTAAATACGATATATCTAATAGATGCGAAAACCCTAGGAAGCAAGCAATGTAGGTACGAAATTGAAGCGACTGGCATGCTACCTGACGAACCGGCGATCCGATGAAAAGAAGAGACGTCACGCGGGGGAACACCGGGACTGCTAGGGTTAGGTTCCGTAATGAATCGATGGCCCTGATTGCAATTTGAAGTCAATGCTTGTAATAGCAGTGCAGGTTAGGTCACAACATCGTCGGAATAAGGGCTTACCGGCGTGGAGCAATGGGTGAGAGCTAGCCGTGAATCTTGGCGGTGAGGGCTGACGGCGGAGCTCAGACACCGGAGCTTAGCACGGCGGCTTGGTGGCACTAGGGCACGGGTCCGTGCGGTGGCGTGCGAGGCTGGCGCGGGAAGAGGTGAGCGGGACTCGGCTCGGGTGGCGCAGGGAATCGCCAGCGGCACGTGGGGCTGCAGTGGGGCGCAAAGGAGTACGGCGTGGTGGCGCTTGGGCGGAGCTTGCGCGGGCGCGGCGAGCACCAAAAGCGATGGCTAGGGCACAAGGAGGCGGCGATGTCGGTGGCTAACGTGGAGGAGCTACGGCGGTGCTGGCTAGGGCTAGGTCACCATGGCTGCGGGGCAAGGTACGACACGCGTGGTTATATGGGTCCCCCAACACGTTAGAAAAGGAAATGGAAGAAAAGTCCTGATGCCGCACGAGATCTACTGACCGGACGCTCTGGTGGTAGCGACCGGACGCTACCACCCAGCGTCCGGTTGATTCCAGAGAGGTCCAATTCCTCTGGAATCGTGACCGGACGCGTCCGGTGGTCCATGACCGGACGCAGGCAGGGTCTGGTCAACTCAGCCTGTTTCTCCTTCAAACGATCGGACGCTGAGTTATCTTCTGACCGGACGCTGAAAGGCAGAGTCCGGTCACTCCTTCAGCAGCAGTTCACCTCCTGTGAACTGACCGGACGCTGGACATTAGGGTCCGGTGCAGCGTCCGGTCACTCTTTTGTAGCAAATCTTCAATGTCCCTTCGCGCTGCCTGTTCCCAATCAAGTCCCAACAAGAATAAGATCCAAATAAACACCAATTGGGACTGATGTGAGTGACCTCTCTCACACCCTCAAGTTTTTCAGAATATTTTGCCTTAGGCTATAATTCTTTTTAAGAAAATAGGCAACAAGAGGGCAAATGGAACAAAACGACAAAACAACATTCAAGCATATGCTATACTTGTAAGTAAATCTAGTTGCTTGTCAAGTTTGATCCAAGGTTAAGCTTGGTCACACGCTTTTCGGCGGTTATCTTAACCATGTAAGACAAGCTCTACATGCATTGCCATGAAATAAACATGTTGTATATTACAATGAATGCAAGGGACAACACAAGCTCATCTTTTAGTGAAGTTACTAAAATCAAGTACATTGAGCTCATTCCGCAATCTACAAAATGTAGCCTCATCTAGCGGTTTAGTGAAGATATCCGCTAATTGATCTTCAGTTCTTACACCTTCTAGTGATATATCATTTTTAGCAACATGATCTCTTAGAAAGTGATGGCGGATATCTATGTGTTTGGTGCGAGAGTGTTGAACCGGGTTATTTGCAAGTTTTACCGCACTTTCATTATCGCACAAAAGAGGTACTTTTTCTAGAACTACACCATAGTCTAGCAAAGTTTGTTTCGGCGGTGGACAAGGCCACACTATTTTGTTTCTTGGAGGACCAAGACACAAGTGATCTACCAAGCAAATGGCACCCTCCGGATGTGCTTTTTCTATCAACTTTGCAACCGGCATAATCCGAATCGGAATAGCCCACTAATTCAAATATAGCTCCTTTGGGATACCAAAGGCCAATGCTTGGTGTGTGCTTGAGATACCTAAGGATTATTTTTATGGCAATTAAATGTGTTTTCTTAGGATTAGCTTGGAATCTAGCACACATACACACACTAAACATGATGTCGGGCCTAGATGCGGTTAAATATAACAAGCTACCAATCATAGAACAGTAGAGAGTTTGATCAACCGGGTTACCTCCATCATCTAGGTCGAGATATCCATTGGTAGGCATTGGTGTCTTGATTGGCTTATATTCATCCATCTTGAATCTCTTGAGAAGATCTTTTGTGTATGCCTTCTTTCATTTGCTTGACTTGAAAACCAAGAAAGAATGTAAGCTCTCCAATCATTGACATCTCGAACTCCTTTGACATCAATTCATAAAATTCTTTGCATGAGTCTTCATTTGATGATCCAAAGATGATATCATCAACATACACTCGACAAATGAAGATATGCCCTTCAAGCTTCTTGGTGAATAGTGTGGTGTCGACCTTCCCAATGGTGAAGCCCTTCTCAATGAGAAAGTTCCGAAGGCGCTCATACCAAGCTCTTGGGGCTTGCTTAAGCCCATATAGTGCATTGGACAACCTATAAACATGATTAGGATAAATAGGGTCTTCAAACCCAGGAGGTTGGTCAACATAGACTAGTTCATTAATAAAGCCATTTAAAAATGCACTTTTCACATCCATTTGATAAAGTTTTATTTCATGATGTGATGCATATGCAAGGAGGATACGGATGGCTTCTAGTCTTGCAACCGGTGCAAAGGTCTCTCCAAAATCCAAACCTTTAACTTGAGAGAACCCCTTTGCAACTAGTCTTGCCTTGTTTCTCACAACAACACCTTGATCATCTTGCTTGTTGCGGAACACCCACTTTGTTCCAATGACTCTTGCTCCTTTTGGTCGCTATTCAAGAGTCCAAACTTCATTGCGGGTGAAGTTGTTCAACTCTTCATGCATGGCATTGATCCAATTCGGATCCTTGAGAGCTTCTTCTACCTTGGTAGGCTCATAGCAAGAGACAAAAGAGTGATGAGCAACAAATGAAACAAGTTTTTGAGATCTAGTCATCACTCCCTTTAATGGACTCCCTATGATGAGATCTTGTGGATGATCTTGTAGGAGAGGTGTATTTCTTCTATTGACCACTTGAGGAGGAGGTTGTGGAGCATCAACATCTTGTGCTTGTACCACCATTTGTTCATGGGAGACATAAGTATCTTCATTTTCTACTCTCCCATCTTTTTCACCATCTTGTGGCACACTTGATGAAGAAGGTTGATCAATGGCTTATACATCATCTTCATCATCTTTAGGCTTGATGTCTCCCACCGCAATGTTCTTCATAGCCTCCCTCAATGGTTCATCACCTACATCATCAAGATTCTCATGTGCTCCTTGGGAGCCGTTAGATTCATCAAATTCCACATCATATGTTTCTTCAACCAAGCCGGTGGCATGATTAAATACTCTATATGTTTTGGACTTTGATGAGTAACCAACAAGAAAACCAATATCACAACGCCTTTGAAACTTCCCTAGGTGTTGCCGCTTCTTGTAGATGTAGCATTTGCAACCAAACACCCTAAAGAAGGAGACGTCCGGCTTCTTCCCATTGAGCAACTCATAAGGTGTCTTGCCAAGGAACTTTTGAAGGAATAGGCGGTTGGATGCATAGCATGCGGTGTTGATTGCTTCCGCCCATAGATCTTCGAGAGTGTTGTATTCATCTAACATAGTTCTTGCAAGAGTGATCAAAGTCCGGTTCTTCCTCTCTACTACACCATTTTGTTGAGGAGTATAAGTAGCGGAGACTTCATGTTTGATTCCAACTCCATGCGAATTTTCCAATATGGAAAGTCATCTCCCTCAAAGATAGGAGGAGGTCCATCCCCGTGAGACATCTTGCTCTAAGCGGTTAAGCTTAAAAACGTGAGCACGAGGCTCTGATACCAATTGAAAGGATCAAGATGCCCAAGAGGGGGGATGAATTGGGCTAATTCTAAATTTTCTTTCAATAATTAAATCCTATTGATAGCCCAATTAACCCCTTATGCCTAGAAAGTGTTTGTAATGTTCTATCACACAAATAGACTTGCAACCTAAGTTCCAATCCTACTTTAGCATGGCAATTCTAGGAATGTAAATGACAAGAATTGAATTGCTCAAGGTAATGCTTAAAGTGAATGCTCAAAGTAAAGAGAGGAGAGGGAACACGGCGATGTTTTGCCGAGGTATCAAAGAGTCGCCACTCCCCACTAGTCCTCGTTGGAGCACCCGCGCAAGGGTGTAGCTCCCCCTTGATCCATGCAAGGATCAAGTGCTCTCTACGGGTTGATTCTTTGACACTCCGTCGCGGTGAATCACCCACAACCACTCACAATCTTGAGTCGGGTCACCCACAAGCTCTCCGGATGATCACCAAACTCCCAATCACCACCGAGCCATCTAGGTGATGGCGATAACCAAGAGTAACAAGCACGAACTCTCACTTGACCACGCGAAGCCTAATGAGAATATGGATGCACACTTTGCTACTCTTGATTCACTAATGAGGTTTCACTCTTGGATTCTCAAATCACAAACACCTTACTAGGACCTTGCTCTTCTTGGCACTCACAAACGTGTTTCTCAGCTGTTGAAATAAGCAAAAGTACCCCCTCACACGAAGGGGTGAAGTATTTATAACAGCGGCTGAAAAACGAACCATTATGAGCTTCTACGGGGTGACCGGACGCTCCGGTCATGATGACCGGACGCTCCGGTGAATTCAACCCGTGAACCAGTGTTTAAGTGATGACCGGACGCTGTAAGGGTCCGGTCGACACTGACCGGACGCGTCCGGTCGCATTTCTCCCTCACTAGATGCTTACTGTACTCGACCGGACGCTGAACCTCCAGGGTCCGGTCAGCACTGACCGGACGCATCCGGTCGCAGATTCTCTTCTGTGGAACCTTACTGGAGTCGACCGGACGGTGGCTCTCAGCGTCCGGTCACTTGACCTCTCCAGCATCCGGTCAAACCGGACTAGTTCACCCAGTCAAATGAACTGACCGAAGCCAGCGTTCGGTCAGTCTTTGACCCTCCATTCACTTCCAACTCTCGATCATTTGTGAATGAAGTTTGCTCCAAAGGATCTTAGGCATATTTAGGAGCTACCTAGTGCTAGTTTTAACAAGTGTGCACCACACCTAACTCACTAGACTCACCTAGGTCAAGCTACCCGTCCATACACCCTTAATAGTACGGCCAAAGGAAAAACAAAGTCCTAAACTACTCTAAGTGTCTTTCCAACTCCAATTGACACTTAGAACTAGTCATCCTTAACCTTGTCGTCCATCCTTTGAAAACCGAAACGATTTCCATCGTAGGGGCATGACAACCATGATTGCCCAATCGATCTCCATTACCGTGACATAACTTAATTGCCTCTGCAAAACACACGTTAGTTACAGTAATCTTATATTGTCATTAATCACCGAAACCCAATTAGAGGCCTAGATGCTTTCAACGGTCATTTTATACCTAGCCAACCGAGGTGATAATGTCGCGCATCGAGCTCAGCATGGTGGTTAGGGTGCGAACCGCGTCCCCAACCTCCATGTGGATGCTCCCCTATTCCCTCTCCTCTGCTGCTTATTCGAGGGCAGCCACCCGAACCAGAGATCGGGACATCGCCGTGCCAACCTCAAGTGGCACCGACCTCTCTTGCTACGATAGCTCCTCTAGAGCGGCTCCTCTAGCGATAGAGGGGGCGGGTGACGTGAACACGGAGGCCTGCCCTGTCGCCATATCCGCGAAGGATGCCTCGGGTGCGCCTCCTTCCATCCGCCCCGCCGCAGACACGGGCACCTGCACGAACGATGGCTCCGGCCATGCTGCCTCTGCCTATGACATCGAGGACACGACCGGCGGCGCTATGCCTGCCATAGGCGCCCCGGACGTGCCCTCCTCCGCCTGCTCTCCTGTGGACACGGCCATCGACTGCGCCTCCCCAATGGACGTCGTGGCCGCCCCAACGCCACTCACGCTCACCGCTGACGCGGCGCCAGCTAGCTCCTGGTGCGTTTGTTAGGGGAGGATCTTTTTTAGAGCGAGCCAAAGGAAAGCCCCATGTCCTTCGACGCTGCAAGGGACATGGCGGTCAGTTCAAGGCAAAAATTTATTAGGAAAAATGAATGAAAAAACTCTTAACTCACCCTGATGCCATCATGTGAGGACATTTTGGGGCCGGCTTGCTCGACCCCGGCTGCTCCTCATCGGCACATTGCCGCTTTGAGCCCTCTCTCGGCTTAGAGGGCTCGGACGAATCAGAACGGCCGCCTCCCGCCGCCTCCGGAGGCACCACCGAGGTCTCGGACGGAGCGAGGCGACCAATTTTCACTAGCACTGGGACCACCATCGAAGGCCCAGATGAGGCGAGGTGGCCTGATTCCGCCAGTTCTAAGGCCGCCGTTGAAGGTCTAGATGGGGCAGGGCGGTTTGATTCTATCGGCTCCGGGGACGCGTCCTCCCCCTCCTGCCCCGTGGCATGCCGTAGGAAGGGCCCTGCCTACGGCGAAGGTGGGTCCTCATCCCCGGAGGCCAGATCATCCCATGGGATGGGCGACTAAGAGCCGTCATCCACCTCCGCCTCCTCTTCTTCTTCCTCCTCTTCTTTCGACGAACCCTGACGCCGCTTCCCTCACTGCAGCTTCGCTCGCTGCTTCAACCACCATTTCTTCTCCTCATCGTCCTTCTTCTTCTTCCTTTGTTCATCCACGGCACGGTTCACCGCCCTCACGGCCACGTGCTCTGGTAGTGGTGCGATAGAGTCCCAGATGACTAACCCCACCGGTAGCTCGATGAAGCCTGTGTCCGACAACATCATGGGATGCCCGGGATTGGGAACACAGCGTCGGCCTCCCCCATGGCCTCCTTGATGCGCTGCGTGACCTCGCCATCGCTGAGTAGCCCTTGGGTGAGCGTCGTGCCGATGAGCTGCATGCTAGACATCATCCCATACAATGGGATGACACATGCCATCAGGGGTGCCACCCCCCTTGCGTGATATCCTCCGATGACGCTGGCCCCATGGAGGCCATGGCCTCGAGGCGGTCGCACATCCTCTTCTTCTCCTTGACGGGTGGCCCCCATGGCCATGACAGCGGCACCTCTTTGACCAGGCTACCGAAGAAGACCGACAAGGGAGCGGCAGGGTCGTTCTTCAGGTAGAACCAATGCGAGTGCCATCCCTTGTTGGATCTAGAGAGCTAGCAGGGCATGCACTCAGCCGCTCGCTGCCCCCAGAGGTGGATGCCCATGAATCCCATTGGCACAAAGGTCTCCCGGCCTCTCTCTTTCGTCTTGATCAAGGAGATAGAGAAGAAATATCTCCATAGCTCAAAGTGGGGCTCGATCCCTAGGTACCCTTCGCACATCGTGATGAAGACCGCGATGTGCTGGATCCCGTTGGGGTTCAAGTGCTGCAACTTGATCTAATAGTGGTGCAGCAAACCCTAGGAAAATGGGTGAGGAGGAACTATGAGTCCATGCTCGTGGAAGGGCGTGAAGGAGACAACGTAGCCGTCGGCGGTGCCGGTGCATCCTCACGGCCAGGTACAAGCCGCTCCGCCGCATTGGTCCTCCCACGGAGAAGACCACGCTTGATGAGGCCCTCCATGCATAACATTAGAGCAAAACCATGAATCCATGGAGGATGGAGGCGGCTATGGAGAAGCAAAGGCGACGGCGGAGAAGCAAAAGCTATAGATCTAGGGCTCCGGTGGTGGATTAGCAAGCACGGCAGATCCGAACGGCGGTGGTGGAGAAACAGAGAAGGTAAGGCTGTGGTTTTGGTGTGCAGAAACGTGAAGGGGGAGGCCACTATTTATAAGATGGAGTGGGGTGAGAAGGCAAATCTTCCACCTAGGTTCACGCGCCCGCTGCGCCGCGTCACGTCACCTCCCTTCGAAGATTGTGCGCATGCTATCTCTGGCCGCGCCCTCAAAGGACACGGCGGATGACAGTTTGCTCGGTCGATGGGCCAAGAATCGTCGTAGGTAAGGAGGGATACAGAGCTGAAAAATGCTCCTACAGCCCATTCAGGACTAGGAGTTCGAAGGCTAGCCCACCAACGGGTTCACAGCCGCTCCGGGGCACCCTTAGAGCGAGGGGTGGAAAGGGATAGGCCCACTAGCGGCTAGTGCCCGAGCGCACGAGCGTCGTGGGCATCTCGGCCCATGTTTGAGTCTTGGTCGGTTCCTAGTCTATAGTTTTTCCTCAAAGAAAGGCAATGAGCCCTTGGGACCGACCCAAGAACTATATGGTTTGGCCGCCAAGAGTCTAGAGTCGATCACCAGCTAACCCATACTCGACCCCCATGAACGAGAAGCCAGGGCCCCACTCGGACTAGCCCGTTAACAGCACACCGAGCACCAAGTTTCGTCCATCAAGGAAAAACGTGGCACGGCTCAGCCCCTCCATTTTATCGAAAAAACGCTTGAGGGATGACGATAATAAAGACGAGCCGACCCTCGATCGGACCCCTGCTATGCGTGGGGGCTTGAGGGAAGCTGGACTCGCAAGGAGACCGAACATGCGGTCGTAGTACGACGGTGGACCGATCGGATCCTAGGGGACCAGAATCAAGAAAAATCTTTATGACCTCTCGAATCCTATGGTTACATACCCCCAAGAAGACTGATCATGACAAAAGGGAATCGTCGTCCTACCAGGACACGCCATGGGTTACAAAAAGAGGGCCAAGGCCCTCAGAGTCCGCCCATCCGGAAAAGCCTCTAAAAAAGTATTCTACTCTTCCGCAGGCTCAGGGGCTATTATTGGGTATTGATATTAGGGATACCTAAAACAAGGAAGTTAGCGCTCATGCTAATTTCCCCGGATGGCTCGAGACGTATTAAAAGGTCTCGCCCGACCTCAAGGCTGCAGGCTCCGTCTCGCCCGACCCCAAGGACGCGGGCTTCGTCTTGCCCGACCCCTTGAGAGCGGGCTCCGTCTCGCCCGACCTCAAGGACGCAGGTTCCGTCTCGTCTGAAGGAACCCATACCACTGCCAACCACTCTAGGTCCAAGCGTATGAGCCTGCATCAAAACTCTGACGCTAGGGAAGAGGCTGGCACGCCTCGATGTAACCCGTGGCCATGATGGGCCATACCTAGGGATTCACATCAAGAACAATGTCAGACGTGTTGGTGTTGTTCTACCTAATCCTCGTACGGACGCTGACAGGCGCGTTAGTTCACCACGATGTCCGCTAGGACAGAGTGGAACGCCATGACCGACAGATGATGTCTACGTATGGCGCCAGTGACGAACAGGGCCACGACATGGAGCCGTCCCTGTTGACATCTACAGGATCGGCAGGACCTGCATGAAGGAGAAGAAGGACACGGCAACCCTGAAAGCCTTCTTCTCTCTCGTTCTTCTCATTTTCGTCCTTTGTAACCCGCGCTTTCCCTTCGCCTATAAAAGGGGAAGCAGGGCGCCCCATGCTGGGAGATCGGAACACAAGAGCACGACACGAGCACACGGCTGAGCGGCAAGCGAGCTCTCAGCACCCGTTCACTCCTTCCACCAGAAACTTGGGATCCTCTCCCTCTCTCGCCTGTTTGTAACCCCTACTGCAAACCAAGTGTCGGTAACACGAGCAGCAGCGAACTGGACGTAGGGACGTTCCGCCCGAACCAGTATAAACCCTTGTCCTCCGAGCACACTATCCGAGCCAGACGCGCAAATACAAATTTACTCGTCGGTGGTCCGAAAACACCGACAAGTTCTAACCCTACAATAGTATGGCAATTATAGGAACATAAATTGCAAAAAATATAAATGTGTAATGTAAAGAGGGGTTAGGAACATGTCAATGTTTTTTTTGAGATATATCAGAGAGCCAGCACTCTCTACTAGTACTCGTTGAAGCACCTCGTAAGGTATGGCTCCCCCTTGATCCGTGCAACGGTGCAAGGACCAAGTGCACTCTGACTCTAAGCGTTGATCCTTTTCCACTTTGGAACGACGACGGATGGCCTGTGTAACTAATAAGTACTCCCTTCATTCCAAACTATAAGACATTTTGGCTTTTCTAGATTCATGGCTTTTGTTATGCACCTAAATATATGTTATGTCTAGACACATAATAAATGTTATGAATCTAGAAATGTCAAAATGTCGTATAATTTGTGACAAATGAAGTATCAAATAATTGTTTGACATTGATCCGGCAAACTCCAAGAACTACATTGGGTGGCACACCATTGGAATTTAGTATAACGACAATGGTCTCGTTCGGCTTACCCCATATTCGGCTTGTTCGGCTTCTTTTTTTTAGCCGGAACAATGTTTTTCTCTTACAACAATTCAGTAAGAATAATGTTTTTCAGCCAGTTTCAGCCAAAATTCTGTCAGCCGAACGAGGCCAATAAAGAAAAAGAGTTGTTTGGTAGTTTCCTGTTTGCTATAGAAACAACAAAAATTTATTACCATTCCACCCCCAGAACTGCGTGGATACGCGGTGTTGCGTTTGCATATACGTACAAAGAATCATAGTGTTTAAAGAAGAAAAGGAAAAAACAATCAGAGCGCGTGCACTCCACTGCTGACGTCTGTCAGTGGCCAGCAGTAGCCTGCTCTTTCCAATCCAAAGTCCTGTTTGTTTCTATTATAATCTGTCTCACAATAAATCAGTTCAAACAATGTTTTGATTTATTTTTTCAGCGAATCGAACGGGCCCAAGAATGGACAGAGACACACCACACACCCATTCCTATTCTCCCGTCCTCCATGTCTGCATTTGCCCCAACCGACGCCATGGCCCATGGCTGATGGTGCTCGACCACCTTGCGCGATAGAATTTCGACGATCATCTTGGGCTGGGCCGCTCTTGAGGACGATTAATGAATGAATAAAAACACCCCAATTCCCGGCCTTTTTGCCTTCTTCTTTTTTTCTTTTTTTTTTGCGGAGAAAACCTTTTTTAAGAAGCCATCAGCACACCTTTTGTGCCAACTGCCAAAGAGATACAGGGCCCAGGAGTACTTTATGTGGCACAGTACAGAGCGCAACAACAGCTCGTCTGCTCGTGTGCTCGTTTGGTCGAGGAATGGAGCGCAACAACAGCTGATTTGCATGGCATACGCGTAGTACCGGAGAATATAGCAAGCTGGGAGATACGACATCCGTTACGTGTTTTTGTTTCCGTGCCTTTGGCATTTTCCCTCTCTCTTATCGATCGAGTTCCGCGTCCTGGAACGGGTAGCTAGTTTTCAACCGTATAATTCGGATTTTGTGACTTTGAAAATACTTCTTACAAATAGTCAGTTTTCTTATTTTAATTCCCCTCTCTTTGTTATGTGCCACGACTATATTCATCGGTACAAACTCGCTGTAGCCATCGTCGACCAATTCGTCGGTCCAATAATCTGCTATTCAGCCTGTTCGCTTGTTCGATAAGCCGTTTGTGCTGGTTTGTACCGCTAATTTGTTGTGAAAAAAACACTGTACCATGATTGATAAATCCTGGCGGAAATCAACAAGTGAACAGGCTGATTGCCTCCTTCTTCTTCTTTTTTCTTTTTCTTTCTCTCGTTCTTTTCTTGTGGCTCTCTTCATGCTAAATCAAGCTTGTCTTCGATTTTCTGTCGGCGAGCTCCATTCCTCGACAAAACTATTGTACAAATCTCTAGCAAATTAGCCATCACACAGGCACGGATTTAGTAAAGAGTGAACGAGGCACGAATTTAGTAACAGGGATAGGTGTGCAATAATCTTGCATTTTCAGTCCATGTCACAGGTATCACATAGACACAATTAACAGCTAATAGGGTATGCACTCGCAATTCACAAATGATCATTTTTACTAGCGGATAAGTAATAACAAAGACGTTCTCGGTTAGAAATTTAGCATATACGTACCTATGAAACAATCACGCCACAAAAACAAGAGCTATCGACTAACGAGTCCTTTTTATCATGAATTATTTTGGTTCTTAGATAGCTTTCAAACATCTTATTTTGAACATTAAATAACCCGTATGAATTTTGTGGATAATCAATATACTGTCGGATTTTGTCGATTCTATATCATACCCCACGTCTATCCATACATAAACTAAATTCAAACTATTTACTCCCTCTATATTAAAAAATAAAGTCGTTTTAGACAGCGATACGGTCTCTAAAGCATAACTTTGACTACTTATTTTTATAAAGATATTTATCAAAAAATGATATATGTAAATTTTTGTGAAAGTATTTTTCAAGACAAATCTATACATATGGTTTTCACGTTTTCAAACTCAACAATTTAAAAGTTATTTATGATTTATATTCCTAATGTTTGACTAAGCCTCGTCCAAAACGACTTCATTTTTTAGTACGGAGGGAGTATATATTATCTTAAAAGATCCTCGTCGTATTCTATAATTCAGATTCGGATCAGATCGAATTACCCGTATCCTGCCTCATTATGTTCCTTCTCTTCTTTCCGTTCTTTCCTACGGAAGAACCCATTCCTCCGCATCGCCTCAGCGCTCCAGCGGGATGCTTATACGCTGCATACACGGGACGACTGACCACTGACGCAGAGGACTCCCATCCCGTCCATGCATGTGCATGGACGGTCTCATTGAGGTTTCAGGAGCACGAAAATGGCTTCTATCTCTTCAGTGGTTCATTAAGCTTGCCTTTGCCTGCCCATTTTTACCTCGAACTTGTGTAGCAGCTGCAGTTGACACGCGATTGTGGTATACCCACGTCAGGTCCGTCGTCGCCCACGCTGCGCGCACACGTGTCCACGACGCGTGCGTGCGCATCTCGAGGGCACCGGCTCATCACTGCCTTGCCGGCCGGGAGGTGGGAGCGAGATCAAATGGAGCGGGCGGGATCTCGCTGGAAACCAAGGCCGCCGCCTCGCGTGCATGGGAGGGAAGTAGGGACGTCACACAAACCCCTTGATGACAGGGGGGGCGGGGAACCACTGCATGTACGTAGACGCGTCCTCCGTCTACTCGTCATTATTTGATGAGAGACGTGACGTTTTGGACGTATGGACACGTTCCCCTGAAACTGAGGCCTTGGTTAGGTGTATCCCACCAAATATTTGAATATGTGAATGGAGTATTAAATATAGAATAAAAAATAATTAATTATATAGTTTACGATTAATTTAAGAGATGAATCTTTTAAACTTAATTAGTTTATGATTTGATATGGTTGTGTTACAGTAACACATGTGTAAATGAATAGATTAATTAGGATTAATAAATTCGTCTCGCGGATTACTCAGGAATTCTATAATTTATTTTTTTATTAATATCTAAATATGCTATGCGACACCTTCGTGTGAGACCCGCCGTGACATCCAACGCTTTTTAAACGAGGCCTGAGCCGTGATGACCGAACGAACCAGGTGATGGAGCAAGGCAGCACTCACCAGTCACCACCGCACCCTGACCCGCCCAACGACGACGATCCGAGCGTCGTGAAGCTAGGCCAGCTATAAGTAGAGGGGACCGGACCTGACCATGCCGTGGTGTAGCCGTGTAGCACGACATCGCCGGGGGTGGTGGTGTGGTCGAGGGTCGTGAGTCGTGACCGTGAGGGACAGGACAGGACAGGACAGGAGGCGAAGGGGAGCCCGCCCGGGGGCCGGGGCGTTGACTGGGTCCGGGTCCGTACAGTCGCGGTGCCCCCGCCACGTCATCCGCGGCCGCCGATCATTCTCGTCCACTCCTCTGCTTTCCTCAAGGCAAGCAAGCAAGCGAGCAGCTCTTCCTTTCCCTTCCCTTGCACACCTCCCCTCTCCTCTCGTCCATCCGTTTATCCTCCCTCCCCTGCTTCCCGGCTCCCCTCCCTCCCCTCCCCCCCTGTGCGCCTCTTTTCATGCGCGAGGAGGGGCCGTGGGGACCACCAACACCACCAGCACCACCTCCTCCATCCGCGCGCCTCTCGCCCCCGCCGCTCTCGCTGGTGGTGCTCCTCCTCCTGCTCGCGGGGCGGGCGGTCTCCTTCCCTCCTCCTCCTCCTCCTCCTGTTGGTGCCAGGGCCGGGAGGGCGTCGCGGAGGTGGCGCGCATGGGGCTCGCCGGGGACGGGTCGGCGGACACCGCCCACCTCAGGTTATTTTTATCCCTCACCATCCACTATCGCTCCTCCTGCTTTCCCTTTCGCCCCCATCCATCTGGTTTGACTTCGCCATGGGGAACGAGAGGCTACCTTTTCAGGAGGCTATGGCGCCTCGGAGCCGAGATCCGTCGCATCGGGGACGAATTATACTGTACTACCCTCTCCCTCCTTCTCTGAGGATGCTGTGGCTGCGGATTCGGGGCACCGGAATTAGGCCCCGGACTCGACCGCGGCCGGCCCAGCCTCTCAGTTGGATCTGCCCAATTGTTATATCATAACCTGACTTGTGTTCACTTGTTTGATCATGTTGATGAAGGGGGTCGAACGATCGAGGGTCACTGCTTGCCCTGCGAGGGATCAGATCGTTCGAGAATCGGGACCTCTCTTCTGCCTCTTCTAATGATGAGAGGACTACTATTTTTCTGCCAGTTTTCATGTTCGGACGCCAAAGTGTCAGGATCTGTTAAGATTTGGGTCATACATGGCTGATCTAAGCTCCGCTTAGTAACCTCGTGCTGTTTTAATTGAGGATTTTCCAGGATTTCTTGTTCTAATTGATCATATTGTCCTCGCCGATGTATTGGGTCACCGAATGTACCCTTTGCAAATAAGACATTCCTCACATCCATGTTCTTTGAATACTAACAAGTTCTAACTAGCTACATGTGTTTATCTGAAGGTCTGTCTATATTTGATTTGGTAGGCAATGGTTGACAAGATTATATTTGTTTTCTATAACATTACTTGTTATACTAATGTGTTAAATGGTATTCGAAGCTAACTAAAAAGAAATACAAAGTTTCTGCTACTCTGATGAACTTTATGGAAGTTAGATGTTCATTCTTTTTTCTTTGGAATATAAAGCATACAAAACTTCATATCAGCTCAATCAGTTTATTAATTTCATAGGAAATTCCTTGTACTGAATTTTCTGTCGTGTATATAACACTAACAGTGTGCAGTGTCACATAAGTCCGAATTCACACTTGTTTGACACAATATTTCCCCTTGCAGTAATAGTGAAAATGGACGGTTCAGTTATGGAGTTGCGAGTTCTCCTGGGAAAAGAGCATCGATGGAGGACTTTTACGAGGCAAGGATAGACGACGTTGACGGAGAGAAAGTTGGAATGTTCGGTGTATATGATGGTATGTACTGTCTAGTGACTTCTGAAGTGATACCAATTCCGTTGGTCCTCCTAATGGCAGCACTCCCTGATGAAGTTTATATTTTGAGTTGTAAGGTGAGCATGGTTTTCTGTTTCTCTAGGTCATGGAGGAGTCAGAGCAGCTGAGTATGTTAAGCAGCACCTTTTCAGCAATTTAATCAAACACCCAAAGTTCATCACTGATACCAAGGCTGCTATTGGTATGTTCATATTAACTATCGTGGACTTTCTACTTCTACACTGAGATATTGTGATCTTGATATCCTTCTATTACTTTGCTGCAGCCGAAACTTACAACCACACAGATTCAGAATTTCTGAAAGCTGACAGCAGTCAAACTCGAGATGCTGGCTCAACTGCCTCAACAGCTATTATTGTAGGGGACCGTTTGCTTGTTGCAAACGTTGGAGATTCTAGAGCTGTTATTTCTAAAGGAGGACAGGGTAAGTTTATCGTCTGTAACATGACATATCTCAGTGTCTGTTCCTATACTTCCACCTGTATCAGAAACTTTCAAATTGTTGTATTTCCCCATGATGAATGGATAAACTGAATATCAGGGTTCCAAGCTAATCACATTCCACTAATGCTCAAGAATTTTATGATGTTTTCCCCATCTTGACCTGCAGCGATTGCGGTTTCAAGGGATCACAAGCCTGATCAGACAGATGAGAGACAAAGAATTGAGAATGCAGGGGGCTTTGTTATGTGGGCTGGTAGTGATTTCTCTGAATCTATCTATAAAAAGAAACCATCTATCTTAATATATGCCATTACTTAAAAAGAAACCATCTATCTTAATATATGCCATTACTGTCATTTCTACTGTTTGATTATTCGAAATTTGTAGGGACATGGCGAGTGGGTGGTGTTCTCGCAGTCTCTCGAGCATTTGGTGATAAACTATTGAAGCAGTATGTTGTTGCTGACCCCGAAATCAAGGTTCGTTGTGTACTTTTGTTTTCTTGTGTCTGGATAGTTTTCCAAACATATCATAGTTTGAGGAAGTATGGTGCGTTTGTAATAAGTGCCTAAAAATGGAGATTCTATTATAAGCAATGTCATAGATCAAGCCCCCCTGTGGCCATCGGAAAATGACTTTTGCTATTACAATCAGGAGGAGGTGGTTGACAGCTCCCTCGAATTCCTCATCCTTGCTAGTGATGGACTCTGGGATGTTGTCACTAATGAGGTACCTACATATATTACTAAATATTTCTTTCAGTGCAATTGGTCCGTCTCTCTCTCTATCTGATGTAATGTATTTTGCAGGAAGCTGTTGCCATGGTCAAGCCAATTCAGGACCCCCAGGAAGCAGCAAAGAAGCTTCTCGAAGAAGCTTCCCGAAGGGGAAGCTCCGATAACATCACAGTTGTCATCGTCCGCTTCCTAGATGGAACAACTACCGGTGATAAATCAGGCGAAGACAAAGAGACCACCAATGTCCAAAACTAGGAGTTGTCACCTGTAGAGGGATCCATCATGCGTGTGCTCTTCTGGCTCTTGTATCTGATGCTCAAAGTAGATGCTCCGTGTGTCTTCGTTTCTGTTCCGCAAGGAAACTGACTCCCCCCGACCATCGTCCTGATGCTGCTCGTGCTCCTGGCTGGCCTAGATGAGAACGCTGCCGCAGAATGGCGAATAGGGCTGGTGTTGTTACAGTATTGGTCCCTTCTTTCCTTTCCATTAAGCTCTGTGATGTAGCTGTCCGTGCTGTTGATTCATGAAATCATTATAGAGATTTTCCTGGCTTAAGTGCGTGTAAAACTGTCGAACTATTTGAACGAAAGTTGTACACTGCAGTATGTAACAATTAAATGTCCCTACATTCGCCTTCTGGTGTTTTGCTATCATGCACCTGGTTGCTACCAAGCCGGGACGGAGGTGAGCTATCAACTGATTCGGGGTAAAAAAATCGGAAGGTCGAAATTCCACAGAGCAAGTGCGTGGATTATCATATTATTATGCAAACTAACTGTTACGTACTCTGTTCCTAAATAACTGTTGTTGTTGGTGTGTGTCACAAGCCACAAGTTTAACTTGATTTATACAAAATATGTATAACATTTGTATCTCTAAATAAATTTATTAAAAAACTAGATTCAAAGATCCTTTTAATAATATACTAATTATGTAAAATAAATATTAATATTTTTTTAATATATATTTAGTTAAAATTGTTTCTTAGAAAGCGAAAACAACATATATTTAGTGATAGAGGAAGCATATGAATTTCGACCTAAACAAGAATGGATTATCATAATCAGGAACATGCTGTATGGAAGTAAAAGAGAGCTCATTCTTTGAACCGTGCTAAAAGACGCCATGCCTCTGGACCATATGAGCATGTAATTTCGATATTGGCCCTGTTCGTCGTTGAAATTTGGCTTATGCTGCTACTTATACTGATTTGTTATGAGTGCTGACAGATAAAGCACGACGCCGGTACCTTGATTGTGTAGTCTGAAGTCTGAACCGTACGAGCAGGTAATCTTGGTGACGCCTCGGGGATAATGCATAGCGTTTAAATGTAACCATGTTGATTTTTTTGCTTACTGGAGTAGACGTGATTCAGTGATTGCTGGGTTGCTTGCTGTATTATGCGATGGAATGGGAAAAGGTTGGTGCATAAATGGGACTGGGCCACACAGTGACTAAACTTAGAATTTTAGGCCCATACAAATAATAGGTTTGGAATGGTTTAGGCCCAATAAAAAACTGAAACGGATCTTAGCCCAAAAGTATAATAACAGGGCAAAATAAAACAAAACAACTTTTTTTTTGGAAAACAAATAAACAAAACAACTTGTAACAGGATTTAGCTCATAAATCGGTTGCTAAGTTACATGGGCCTTATTGGGCCACAGGTCATTTTACGATGAGTCACAATTATAATTGCCACGGCATACATATCCCACACGAGGAGGGTGTCAAAGTTTTTATGACGTTTTCAAGTCCTACCATGTGAATTAGATATTAGATACTTCCCCCACACGTTCCTTTTTCTTCCCTCCAATACTTCATAAAAAAATAACATCATACTAGTTTAATTAAATCCAGACACCTGTAAAATTTATCTTGATATTAGGTTTGTTTATTTATTTAATTAAAGTTAGAAAAGTCTGGTTTAACTACTAAATATAATTGTATATATTTTTGGAACAGAGGGGTCAGGGGTTGGAATAGGTGAGTTGCTGCCTTAAGTTTTCGTATCGACTTTGATTCTGGTACCAGTCGATCATTCAGTCTTAGTAACGTGAGTGACGTACCTACACGAAAATGAGAATGCTAAAAAGGTAGAGGCCATGCATGCAAGGGTCTCAGCAATCTTAATTATGCCTTGCCTCTCGCGCGAAGAAAAGAAAGAGCACTCTGCGTTGCATGCATGCATGCATGAGGCACATGCATCCAATTTAGGGGTCAAGCATATTCATGCAGGCATGCATTGCATTGGGCGTGCAACATGGACTTGGTCTGCACTTGCATTGCATTGGAGATTTCAGATTTGGCGTCGTCCGATCCCCCGCTGCGTCACCTCCACCAACTTCGTCTCTCGGTCTCTCCTCTCTTTTCCTTTCACACGATCTCGATGCATATATATCCGATCCATCACCATGTATCCATCTTCATTTTTTTTTACATATGGTCGTGTCGTGTTGCATGCGTGATCGCAATGCTGCTTCATTACACAAATACTAATTATTACTAAAAAAAGATACGGTCTCGTTTCTCACATCTCGTGGATGTGACGGCGTCCATCGTGCGCTATCATATTGACGACGCCAAAAAAGCAGCAGCTAGGTTTCCATCAGAGACTAGTAGCATTCTTACCTTCTGGAAAGACCCAAAAAAAAAACGCCTCTATCTAACTGGTCCACCTGGTTGTGTCTGAGGCTCACTCTGGTCACCTCATTGCCTTTTGGTTTCTTGCTGCTCCCGTCGAGAACCAATTATTCCACCAGAGACGTGATTTCTTTTTTTTTAAAGAACTTTTAGCTTTGTGAAATAAAGTTCGGGTGGTACGTCAGCGTACGTGCACGTGTATTCACGCAAAAGTAAAAGAACACTTTCGTTTTTTAAAAAAGTAAAAGAACACTTGTCTAGTCCTTTCGCTTCTAATGATCTTTTATATATGTACAGCCTTATAATGATATTTAATTTGGTCATCATCTTCTTCTTCATCTCATCTTTAGGAACCAAAATAAGATTTAATTTTGTATATTTCTGTCCAGGCCTTTTATCTTTGCGAATTAAAACTTTGATGCACTCAATTTGTTTTTAATGCTATATATATCCAACCATTCATTTCGAAGATAACTCTAATATAGCTATATTGTTATTTTAATTTCTAGAATATTTAAAACTAGTTTCTATGGATCAACTAATTATATTTATGCTCTCACAAGATGGCAGTAATATCAATTTTGAGTGACATGAATCATGGGTCCTTAAACTTTTTTTTACATTCTCATCTGGGTGTTCTTTTTTTTTTTTTTTTTTGAAACGGAATCGGCAGGCGAGCTGCCTATTATATTAAAAAGAAGGGAGCCTAGAAAGGCACTGTACAAGCATATACAAATGTGTACAAGAGGGCAAAAGCCCGACATGCTCCACCTCAGGTGGCCTCAAATCACACACGCAATAATAAATTAGAGATATGCTTTGCTCCCGCCATTGCCCACAAGCCAGCCTCTTCCTTGATCTTCTGGAGGAGATGCATTTGTGCGCATTCTTTGCGCTCAAAGATTCTTACATTTCTTTCGGTCCACACCTCCCAACAAACAAGAATGATAATGGAGCGCAGCCCTCGCCTCGCCGTCGACGGTGTTCGATCTAGGTTTTCCCACCAAGTTTGTACGGAGTCTCCTAGCACCCAGATGAAAGGCCGCAGGTGTTCGTTGCCTAGCCACGTTGCAATTCCCTCCCAAATGCACCTAGTGTAACGACAGTCTTAAAGAGATGGACTCCAGATTCTTGATCGTGCCTGCAAAGAGGGCACACACCATTATTTGGTCATGCTCGCGCTTGTAGTCTATCGGAGGTCTAGATTCTGTTTTGGATGGCGAGCCACCCAAAGAACTTGCATTTTGGTGGCGCCCAGACTTTCCAAATCAGTTGTTTGAAATTGGTCGTCGTTGATCCAATGAATTGCGCGTGGTAGGCCGATCCTGTTGTGAATTTTCCATCTGGCATGAAATTCCAAATGATGTTGTCTTCCCTGTCCGATTGGAGCTGAAGGTGGTTTAGGGCGTGCCAAAGCTGAACATACTCCACAAAATGTTGGGAAGTGAAACCTGTATGCTGTAGGTCTATGTCCCTAATCCAGGCTCTGTTGTGCAAAGCTTCGTTGAGCGACTTATTTTTATTTTTTGAAATTTGGAAGATATTTGGCGCTAGATCTTGGGGCCTTTGACCTTGGAGCCATGCGCTGCTCGAGAAGGATGTTCTCCTACCGTCGCCAACTGTGATTGATGTTGCCGCAGCGAATAGGAGCCTATCAGTCGTGTCACATGGTGTGTCTGAGTTAGTTAGCGGCCTTCTTTCTCCCTCCCATTCTTTCTACAGCCATCTGAGATGCAGTGCTCTTGCAAATTTTCCAAGATGTAGAATGCCGAGACCCTAGATTCAGTTGGTCTTGTGGAACGTGGCCAATTCACTTTTACTTTGCATTCCCCTAGTTAGCTTCTCGGATCCAGCCTAGAGGAAACTCTTCCTAAGGTTATCAATTTCCTTCAGTGTGGCTTTGGGAGCTCTTAGGGATGTGAGGCAGTACGCAGCTTGGGAGGTGAATACTGCTTTGACTAAGGTGGACCTTCCTGCATGGTTAATATTCTTGCCATTCCAAACAGTGAGCATGCTCACGGCTTTGTCAACAAGAGACTGAAAATCGATCCTTCGCAATCTGGTGCTTGTTAGAGGTAGCCCCAAGTATTTTGTTGGGAAGCGAGCTCGTCTTGCTAGGAAATTGCTCAAGACCTCGTCCAGGTTGACACCTTGACATCTTATGGGGATGACAGATGACTTCTCAACATTTGTTTTTAGCCCAGTCGCGTCCCCGAACTTGGCGAGAATTTCTGCGAGCGTAGTGACATCCCTCTTATATGGCTTAACAAAAATTGCCGTGTCGTCCGTGTACATGGATGTCCGTATGACAGTGTGTTTTCCTCTGAATTTTGCTAAGTGTCCCTCTTCCGTCTCAAGGTCGAGGATTTTTTGTAGTGGGTCGATAGCAATGACAAATAGCAGGGGTGAAAGAGGGTCGCCTTGGCACAATCCTCGGCCGTGCTTGATAGGTGTAGTGGGGACTTCGTTGAGAAAGACGCGGGAAGATGATGATGATAGAAGGGCAGCCACCCAGTTTCTCCATTTTTGGGGGAAGCCAAGCTTGCTCATTAGGGTGAGTAGATATTCCCATCGAACTGAGTCAAATGCCTTGGTTATGTCGAGCTTGAAAAATAGGGCTGCGGTCTTGGATCTATGGAATCGACGCACAGCACATCGGACTGACATGAAGTTGTCATGGATGCTTCTTTTTTTTATGAAGGCACTCTGGCTCTTGGAGACCAGACTGTTCATGTGAGGTGCCAGGGGCATTGCCAAGACCTTTGCAATGATCTTCGCGAATGAGTGGATTAGGCTTATGGGCCTAAAATATGATACCGAGTCCACCCCATCCTTTTTTGGAATAAGCACGACGTTTGCTGTATTGAGGATAGCTAAATTGGAGGTGCATAGTCGATGGAAAGCATTAGCCACGTTCATGACGTCCCCTTTGATAATATCCCAGCATTCTTTGAAAAAAAGACCCGTAAAGCCATCCGGTCCGGGCACCTTATCAGTCGGCATCTGATTTATGGCACTCCTGAGTTCGGACTCTGTAAAGTCGCCGGCCAGCATGTCAAGATTATGCGTGGAAATTTGCAGTCTCCCCCAATTTAAATCAGCACGTCTTTGCGGCGGACGTTTCATGATATTTTGGAAGTGCTCCTGGACCACCGTCACTTTTTCAGCATGTGAGACCGCCCGGCCTTGACCATTTCATAATCTTTGGATGTAGTTCTTCCTTCTTCTAGCGTTAACTCTTCGGTGAAAATATTTAGTGTTGGTGTCTCCTAGCTTAATATTGGAGACACGCGAGACTTGCCTACTTCTTGCCCTCTCAATGACCGCTAGGCCTAGAACCCGTTTTTAAGCTTAGCTCAAAGGTTGAGTTCCGCTGGAGACAAACTTCTATTTTCTTGGGCGACATCCAAACGCAAAATGACTTCTAGAGCCATGTGCAGCTTCATTTTAGCATCTAAAATGATTCTGTTGCTCCAACCTCTTAGGTTTTGGGCTGTGACAAGCAGCTTGTTGTAGAGGATGTGGAAAGGTTCATGATGATTTGAGGTTGTTGTCCAAACCCTCGTCACCACCTCTTTGAATCCTGGAAGTATGGTCCAGAAATTTTTGAAACGGAATGTCCTCGGCTGCCGCGGGCCACTTTGATTGGAGAGTAGTAGCGGGGCATGGTCTGATAGGGAGGTGGATAGATTGTGAAGAACATGGGAGGTGAACGTGCAGTCCCAATCGGCATTGCAAAAAACTCTGTCTAGCTTCATCAATGTTGGATCACGCCTCTCATTGCTCCATGTGAATTTGCGATTTTGGAGATGTATCTCCTTCAGTTCGCATTCATTCAAAGCATCTCTGAATTGCTGCATTAGCCTATGGTTCAATCTTCTATTATTCTTATCCGCTGCTTTGTAAATTAAGTTGAAATCACCAAGGATCAGCCAACGTGTATTATTTTGTGGCTTGATTTCCTTTAGTTCCTCTAGGAACCTTTGCCTTGCACGGTGCCTAGTTGGTCCGTAGACAACAGAGAGCCGAAAATTTGTTGAGCACTCTTTAACCTCAATGTCAGCTGAGAGGTGGAACTCGCCCACGGCGCAGTTGGTTAAGTGAATTGAGTCCTCATTCCATAGGATGACAATTCCTCCTCGCGTCCCAAGGACACCAGTCGCCGGCTTGAACACAAAATTACGCAGGCGATAACCACACAGATAAGCTGCAGTGTGTTGGTCTAGAGAGGATAGCTTTGATTCTTGCAGGCATGCGATGTGGCATCTTGTAGCTGGCAGCTGCCACTGTCTGATGCACAGCATCTCTTCTATCTCTGTGATTCAAACCGCGAACATTCCAGCATAAGAAATCCACATTTGGTCCTATCATCTGGGGATAAAAATATACTCTGTAGGATCCCAGGCCAAAAAATTGTGCGAGCAGCAACAACAGTTTGCAAAGTAGCTGGAGAAGTGATGCAAGAGTGAGAAGTAGTTCCATCTGATTGCTGCAAACAGCAGCGGCCACAACATCAAGGTTGCTGGAACTTCCATTGCACGAGCAGATATGTAATTTGCTGGAAGTTTCATTGCACGGGCACACATGAAGCTTGCTGGAAATTTCATTGCACAATCACAAAGCAGATACACGGTTGGAAAATGCATGAATAAACAACTAGGCCTTGATAGGCGAAGCACACGTCTACAAATAGTCTTTAGGTGGCAAGGCAATGTTGCCTTAGGTAGCACATCACACGAGTTGAAATTAAAAAAACTGCGACGACGGAAAAATGAAGTCTGGATACATAATGAAACAAAGCTGAACTCAATAGTCATCAGCTGGCCTGCTTCAGGTTGCAGCAGGCAGCAGCGCCTCCTGGAGGTGGGCGATTCCTTCACCCGCCATGTTGATGAGAGCGTCGTCTATCTCCATTGCTGGGCTGTCATCCAGGTTGAACATCTCAGCTAGCGCAGCAATCACCTGATCCGGCAACGGTCCATTGAACATGGCAACAAACTCCTGCAAAGCAGTTTCAACAGGTTGTAGGTCATCTTGCAAGAGCCCAAGCTTCCTGCATAGATTCTGCTGTGCACGTTGCATCTGTGTCATGGGTTGATTTTGGCGAGGCGTGCACTGCGACGTACCGATGACATGTCGAAGACTCAGCGCCGGTGTCTGCGCCGCTGCTGCACTGCTGCTGGTGCTTTCAGTGGGCTGGGGTTGCTCTGGATGGTCGGCGTCGTCACGCTGGCGAAGAATTCAACAACACCTGTTGTTATTTTTTCCTCCATGGGAGGACTGGCACTATCAGCAAGGGGAGCAGTTTCAGAGGCATTAGGATTTTGAACATTTAGACCTGCAAATAGGGCCTGGAAGCTCACAGCCTGTGTGTTGATAGTCGATGAGGTAGGCTCAGCTGCCTGCTGCATGCTGACGGGCAGGTGTGCAGGCGCTACTGCCTGAGCAAGGGATCCCCCCGGCGGCTCAAGCTGCAGCTGCTGGAGAACCTGGTCCACCGCGTCGATGGAGTATTCAGCTGGTGACAGGATTGTTGTCGTTGCGCCTTGTGCTGGAATGTCCTGAAGAAGGCGTGCGAAGACGTTGGAGATCGGGATAGTAGTTGTTGTCGCAGCTTGCTTGAGGTGGACGGACGAGGCTTCATTCCCTGCGGCTGGCTTTGCCCCAACGGTGGCCCCAGGTCCACCATCGGCAATCAGGCCATCCACCGGCGGCGCCTCCAACAGCCCCAGCTTGGCAGCCAGGGTGTAGGCTTTGTCGATGTAGTCGTTGAGAAGTGCTTGTATGTATGCCGAGAAGCCCTACATTGCCTTCTCTCCGCCTGGCCAGTTGATTATCCGCTGCATGGCGTCCTGGAGCGCCACAACATGAACCTTGAACAGGTCCTAAAGCTAGCAGCTCTGTACGTTCTGTAGATGACTCAGTTGGGGCAGACTATCTGGGACGCCTTTCAGGTGCTTGGAGGCCGTCTTGCTGACAGGCTCTGTGCCTGCCCTCGTGTCCCCACACTCGCCTGCGGGGTGAACGGGAGCGCTCGTGGTAGACTGGGGCATCGTCCTTGTAGCGGTCACGGTAGTCGCGGCCGCGGCCACGGGGGTCACAATCCCCATGGCCGCGGTCGCCATGATAGTCATCGTCGTCGTCGTCGTGGCGGCGTCTGCGGCTGTCACCGAGGTCATAACCCGGGTGGTCGTTGTTGTACTTGCACTTGGAGGCACGACTATCACGACGCCATTCAGCCTTGTTGCCGCCATCGCATTCATTGTTGGCACGGCTAGTACGTGGGGGTGGCGGGTGGTGCGGGAATTCTTCAAAAGCTCGTGGCGGCACCTGCTGACCATCGATGACACCCAAGTTCCAATCTAGAGGCGACGCTTACCAGGGGAGAACTTGCCATCACTGTCGATGGTGGAGACGGTGTAGTCGTGGATTTCTTCAAGGTGGATGATGACACCATGCTTGTGCCAGTGCTGCCAATGCTCCGGCGGCGTCTCCGACACCATTATGGACGCCAAAACAGCATCCTTAGCACGGCTGGTGAAAGTCAGCCAGACCTTCTTGGGGATGAGACTCGGATTCGTAGTCCAAGCCCACAGGTCCACCATCTTCGTCTCAGCCGGATGCAGCAGGTTGGTCTCGATAGTCTCCAAGGCGCAGCGCCTGCCGATGATGCGCTCCCGATCTCTGCATCCCAGGCATGGTTCGGGATGCCGTCGAGGCAGAGCTTGACCCTGAACAGCAAGGTGACGGCCAGGGCATTCTTGAGGCTGCGCCACTTGATGAAGTGGATGTGGATGTCGTGGCGCTTGGCGAAGCCCTGCTTGAGGGCCTGGGCGCAGTGGTGATAGTCCTGGAACTTTTTGAGGAAAGTCTCCGGGAAGTGCCCGGTGACGGTGACCTCGCCATGACAGAGCCTGAACTCGTCGCGTATCGCCGCCTTGACCTCCTTGGGGCCCATGCCAGGCGGGGCCATCATGGCCCAGGACATAGCCATTGTGTCCTCCCACTCGCGCAGACTCGCGTCGATGGCGTAGGAGGTTGGGATGAGGCATTCATCCTCATCCGGGTGGGTGGCCGGATCCCCCGGCATCGCCATGATAGCCGAGGTCCAAATCAGAGGCGGCCCTCCTAGATGGAGGGATTGAACGTTGTCCCTCTCGGCTAGATGGAGGGGCTTGTCAATGGCTTGCCGTACTAGATCCCTTGCAGGTTTCTCTCGGCACAAGTCACGCATCTCTTGTCTGTGGCATGAAAAGCGACATCGGAAGGAGCTTGGGAACTTAGATCCCTACAGGAGGCTTCCCCGAGCTCTGTGAAGGCTCAGCCATTCAGGCACGAGACAACACTGGGGAAGCATCTAATCCTCATCTGTTTTGGCGTCTTTCCCGAAAAATCGCTCTGAGGGCAGAGGAGACTTGGGAACTTACTCCGCTTGAATGCACTTCGTGGCGACGACCGACGCCGTTTTTTTTATTTTCTTCCCGAGTGCAACACTGGGGGAAGATTTACCCTGGGCAAAATCGAAAAAACCGTAATAGGCGAAACCCAAATTTTTTTCCTCCACCAGTGCTTCCTTCATTGAAGTCATTTGTATTTTTTGCAGCCCTGCTAACGGTGAATTGAAACGACCTCTCTGGAGTAGTGACTTAGGTCCCGTTCACTTGATCTAAATTCCGTTATCTATCCTCATATTTTACTAAACCGAGAGTAAATTGCTTGTTTGACGCCATAAACGAATTCAAATCAAAAAGTCGTAAACTACAAAGTTTCATAACTTTTCGAGATGTACAATTTTTATTTAGGAAGTTTTTCCATCCGAGGTTGTTTGAAAAATTCAAATTTCAAATTTGAGAGATTCAAACGTAGTTTTGCATGATAAGATGATTTCAAATCAAAAAGTTGTCAACTACATAGTTTCATAACTTTTGGAGATTTACAATTTTCATTTAAAAAGTTTTTCCATCCGAGGTCTTTTGAAAAATTCAAATTTTAAAAATTTCTTCCCAAAGTGCCTTCCCCGGCACTTTCAAAGAAAGAACCCTTTGCCGAGTGCCATGAAAGGGCACTCGGGAAGCTATCCTCTTTGCTTGAGAGTGCCAGTGCGACACTCGCAAAGCAATTTTTTTTTTTTAGTTTTAACGCATGCGTATGGCTAGGCCGTCAAGTAACATTTTTCTTTGTCGAAAGTGCCGCTCTTCCCGAGTGTTGCACTTTCGGGAAGAGGGCATTTGCCGAAAGTGCGCTTTTACCGAAAAGTGCTAGGCACTCTGAACTCAAAAAGCCTCTCTTTCCCGAGTGCTATTCTTCCCCGAGTGCAACACTCGGGGAAAATTGGCTTTGCCAAGTGCCCGATTTTTGACACTCGGGGAAGCCTGCGACACTCGGGGAATTTTGCCTCTCCCGTAGTGTTACTCCGCATGAATGCACTTCGTGGCGAAGTGCCCCTGGGCATCGGGTGGTTGGCGAGGGGCTTGAATTCCTCCACCAGTGCTTCCTTCGTACCTCATTGCAGCCCCGCTCTGGTGAATTGAAATCTCTGGAGTAGTAACTTACCCGTTGCAATTTCCGCTGGTAGCCAGGAGAGCTGTCATGCGACGCATTGCCAATACCATCCTCACGGGGAGAGGGCGAGGTATGGCACAACCGTCTGAAATAACATACCTTCGGAGGCTCTCGTCTTCCACCAGACATTAAGTATCCCAGAAGCAAACTACATCGGACGGATTTCGTCGAGCACACCCTAAGGGAGAACTCGAATAATCCACGTTTTTCCTCCAGGATCCAATAATGAGAACGAGTTTACAATACTTAGTCCATTTCATACGACCAGAGTTCTTATAAGTACATTATTACAGTACCAAGTTTAGAGTGCGGAATTTAAACAGCGGAATGCAATAATAAACATCTAAGGGTAGAATACAAGGATCCGTCTATGCCCATTAGAAAAATCCTCCACACAACAACTACTCTTCAAGTAGCACCTGCAATAGGGTAAATAAACCATGAGTACACGATGTACTCGCAAGATTTACCCGAGTAGTGGGAATAATTTCCCGACTCTAAAGGATATGATAAGCTTTATGGGTTGCTGGATTTACTTTTCGCAAAAAACATTACTAGTAGTGGATCCTTATGTATGCTTCTTATTAGCAGACATGATTAGTTCATTATCTAGCCATTCTATGTAAGCACATGTTCTACTTTCAAGCAAGAGTTGAGCAAACAGATCCATTTCACCATATTTCATCTTTCAGTTCTTACTACGGTGCTAGACTATAGACAAGCCATACCATATTATCCGGTGATTCGTGAATCAATGTGCCCAGCTGGGTACCCCAAAACACACGCCTCGCTTATACCCCAGGCACAAGTAGGACCAACCCACCACTCTCCTGTCAAGGGGTCTAGGTCCCCGTCCAAACATGGACTCCAAGCCCCTAGACATGAGTCCTGGACTCAGTGCAGTGCTTAGACCTCCACCATCTCCACCCCTAATCAGTCGGCCCGAAAAGAGCCGGAACCCATGACAAGAGAGCAATAAGCCTTCCCTGCTCTCATAAACAAGTATGTGCTCAGGATAATAAGTCTGTGACTTGCCTAGAACCCAATGCAACGGCCGGTCCTGAACCGACACGAACAGGGAAAATAGTGTAACCAAGCTATGCCCCGTTGGCCGCAGGACACAACCTCTTACACCCACCAATACCCATACCATATCCCTGTCTGGTCTCCATTTTTCCTTTCACCATTTTATCATGAGAGTGATAATAATAATCACCTATTGTGAGTAACGACAGGTTACTCATGCTACCGAAAAATCTAAGCATAGTAGCTACTCGACCTAGGCTAGTAGGACTCATAGGTAGATATATCTATGCATGTAGTTTCAATATAACTCCTGTAACATAAATGCACATCATATATATATTTCTAGTGATTATTCAAAATAAGGGTTATGCACCGGGGCTTACCTTTAGCAAGCGTGGTGTCAGCTCAGTTAGTCAGGGGTGGCTCTGGAACCTCCTCCTGTATGAGGATCTCCTCCTCGTACTCCTACTCGCCCGCGGTCATGAACTCCACCAACTCGTTCTCTACATGCATGCAATGATGATACAACACTCAATATTAAGGCAACAATAGTTCTTAAAGTAAGAATACATCTACTAAGCCACTAAGCTAGCTCTAATGACTAAGATACCGAGCTAATTATCATTCCCATCAAACCAGCAGGGTTTCACCTACAAGTGTTACTTAGCAACTAAAATATATCCTTACTGTTATTAACGATTTCCTGTATACTACAACAAGGAGTACTTAGCTATCATATTTCTCAACATATACTAAGGCTACAAAAATTACAGTGAGGACATAATAATACAATGAATCTACTGTAAAAATTTCATGGTCAAAGCTATTATAAATTTGCCACAAAAATTCCTACAAATACTAATCTAAATAATACTAAACACTCACGAATGATTTAATAGCTGCCGGTATCAATAAATATATATATGAACCAAATACACTAACAGATAGAGCACAATTTTAGGAACCTAACAAAATTAGTTTCACAATTTTTGGACATCTATGCGAATTGATATTAATTTTCAAAGTTCAGCTAAGAAATTAAAATATAAAGCTATTTCTAATTCCTTAAGAAAAAGGAAAAACGAATTCCACCCGCGGCCCACCACTGCGTGGCCCGTGCGGACATGGCCCAACACGAGGCGGCCCACAACGGGGAGGCCCTCGCGCGCGTGACACTTATGCAAAAATGCCCCTAAACTCTGGGCAAACTAACCCGCAGTCCACGTTACTATTCCTAGAGACAACCCTTATGCAAAAGAACCCTCGGACCTTTCTCCTCTTTACAATGGCGAGGCCCTCGGCCACCCGCACGCGCGGTGGCACGGCGACGATGGCATTGGACGGCCACGCCGGCCAGCAGGGACCCGCCCTGGCTCCACTAACGGGCCGACCCCTGTTTATAACCCTAGCGCCTACACTAGCCTAGGTTACTAGAGCGATGGAGCTCGCGAAAGTGGTAACCACGGCGTGCGGCCATGCACGACAGCGGCGTGGTCATGCCGACCACCCTAAGCCACCAAAGGGTGAACTAGCTAGCGCTATAGCATCACTATCTTACCCTGGTTGCAGCTGCGGTGGTGGTTTGGCCAGAGGTTCCCCGAATAGGGATGGCCACGTGTGGGCAGTGAGATGCAGCGGCCTCTGAGATGTCACGGCTACGTCAGTGGCTACAGCGAGGCGGTAGAGGTGCACGTGAGGTGTGCAGAGTGAAATGGATGTGGAGGCAAAGTTCGTGGTGTAGATGGATTGATGAGGGGTGGAGCGGTGGGTGGCTGCCCTCGACCACGGTCGGTCCTAGCCTTAATGGCACGATGGAGGGGAAACTCCAAATTGGAGCGTGTCGTGACGCAATTCAATGAGGGGTGGGGACAGTTGGCACAGGGACATCAATGCACATACACGGGCACGCAGAATTGAAAGCAAGTGCCCGCACCTCGGCTCACCGTGGCCGCGACATGCCGGCAGAAACAGAGGCGGTCGGGCGCATAGAGGCGGGCAGGGAGAAACGAGAGGACGGGAGGCGATGAGGACACGGTCGGTAGCTGGCGAGTGCACCTTGGCGAGATGTAGCTAGCGCAACCGAGGGCTAACGCTAGCCAATGGCACGTGCTCGAGGTCTGAAAGGTCCTAATATGGCTACAGGGGGGGTGAATAGCCTATTTAAAAATCTACCAATCAACTAGAGCAATTTGATTAGTATGACAAATAGCGAAATACAAACTTGCTCTAGCTCTACAAGGGTTGCAAGCCACCTATCCAACAATTCTAGTTGCAATGATTACTAGGCACATAACTTGCAATGTTACTACTCACTAAGAGCTCTCAAATTTGCTACTCTAAAGAGCTCCACTAGATGAACTTAAACTAACAAAGCAAGCTCTCAATTCTAATTACACTAAAGAGCTTGCCACAACTAGTTTGCAAGAATATAAATGGGTGAGTAGGGTGATTATACCACCATGTAGAGGAGTGAACCAATCATAAGGTGAATATTAAATCAATCACCAGGAGAATACCAAATGGCAAGAGACAACCAATTTTCTCCTGAGGTTCACGTGCTTGTCAACACGCTACGTCCCCGTTGTGTCGACCAACACTTGGTGGTTCAGCGGATAAGAGGTGTTGCACGAACCTCGTCCACACAATTGGACACCGCAAGAACCTACCCACAAGTGAGGTAACTCAATGACACGAGCAATCCACTAGAGTTACCTTTCGGCGCTCCGCCGGAGAAGGTACAAATCCCCTCACAATGACCGGAGATGACCACGAACAATCACCAACTCGTGCCAATCCTCCTCCGCTGCTCCAAGCCATCTAGGTGGTGGCAACCACCAAGAGCAACAAGCGAATCCCACAGCAAAACAAGAACACCAAGTGCCTCTAGATGCAATCACTCAAGCAATGCACTTGGATTCTCTCCCAATCTCACAAAGATGATGAATCAATGATGGAGATGAGTGGGAGGGCTTTGGCTAAGCTCACAAGGTTGCTAAGTCAATGCAAATGGCCAAGAGAGTGAGCTTGAACCGGCCATGGGACTTAAATAGAAGCCCCTACGAAAAAGAGCCATTGGGCTCCTCACTGCACTGAACACGGGCCGACCGGACGCTCCGGTCATATTGCTAGACGCTGGACCTCGGCGTCTGGTCGTGCGATGTGCGCCACGTGTCATCGGCTTCAAACGCGGCTTCAAACGCCGATCGCCCGATTTCAACGGTCAAGTGATGACCTGACGCGTCAGTTAGAAAGTGACCGGACGCTGGATCTCAGCATCCGGTCATTTCCAGTAAGGTTCCAAACGCGACATTTCATGACCGGATGCGTCCGGTCATGCTCGACCGGACACACCCTTCATCCGGTCACTCAACGTTTCCTCTATGCGCCTCACGTCAGCGTACGTCAGCACTGACCGGACTCAGACCATGAGCGTCCGGTATGTTTATACTCCAGCGTTCGGTCACAAGACCGAGACAGTGTGCTTTCTGCTGTCACTGACCGGACGCTAGACCTCAGCGTCCGGTCACTCTGTAAACTCCTATCTTTTTGGTATAGGGCGCCGGTGGCACCGTCGGACTGTCCTCACTCTACGGCGGACACTCCACCGGTGAAGTTTCTAACCCTTGCTCAAATATGCCAACCACCAAGTGTATCACCTTATGCACATGTGTTAGCATATTTTCATAAACATTTTTAGGGGTGTTAGCACTCCATTAGATCCTAAATGCATATGCAATGAGTTAGAGCACCTAGTGGCACTTTGATAACCGCATTTCAATACGAGTTTCACCCCTCTTAATAGTACGGCTATCTAACCTAAATGTGATCACACTTGCTAAGTGTCTTGATCACCGAAACAAAATGGCTCCTACTATTTATACCTTTGCCTTGAGCCTTTTGTTTTTCTCTTTCATCTTTTCCAAGTTCAATCATTTGATCATCACCATGCCATCACCATCGTCATGATCTTCGCCATTGCTTCATCACTTGGAGTAGTGCTACCTATCGTATAATCACTTTGATAAACTAGGTTAGCACTTAGGGTTTCATTAATTAACCAAAACCAAACTAGAGCTTTCAAGGTCGGCATGGCCCGCACGCCGCAGTGCCATAAATGGCATGGCGACGGCGGTCCGACCCCACGCGCACAGCGCCTAGGCAGACCAGAGGTGCAGCGGCATGCGAGAGCGAGATGGTGATGCGATGGCAATGGCAGCATTGTGACATGCGGTGGGGCAGCATGTGGGGTAGGTGGCCACGGCGCTCGGTTGTGCGAGCAGCAGCAACGCACGGCAACGGCAGCAGGCGGTGGGGCAGTGCAACGGGATGAGTCAGCATCCATGGCTCCACACGGTGGTGGGCCGAGGAGGTCAGTGATGCGGCCAGAGCAGCAGCACGGCAGCAGGAAGGGACCTCTGCGCGGCATGGCGGCAACGATGGCTAGGACGTCGGGCCTGCGTGGCAGCAGCAACGCGTAGCCAGGCCGACAAGCCCACGGTGGACCGACGAGCGCACCGACGCGCGCATGTGCAGAACGCCCGACACGGCGGCGACGACCACTGACGCGCGGTGACCGCGCCCACGCGAGGGAAACAAACCAGAAACGTGCTGTGCACGGATTTTAAAGCTTCTACCACGACCAACCCGTTACTCCTAAACATAAATGGTCTTCACTACACTCAAGATGGTATATGAGGTTACTAAATCAAGCTATAGCACTACATCGCTCTTTAACCCAATTCCTCAGAATTGTTTGCTAAACATAGCAATGTCTAACTGTCAACAAACTTCAAAATTGTTCTAAGTTTTGAGTTGAACTCTATTTCAAATTGCATTTCTAAGCTATTGGAAATCTTATCTAGTAATATCATTTTTCGACCGCAGGTATTTCATTGTCATCTACAAAGTTTGTACTTCAAACTTTATTTGAGTATCACATACATGTTCTATAGCATTTTTGCTTAATAAAAATTGGTTTTAAACCCTAAGTGATATAACATGACTATTGAATTAACTTTCATTTCACATTTTCGTTGATCGTTTTGAGTTACAAAAATTGATCTACACTCTTTAACACATGCATTAACACATAAACATGATGCTCACGACATGTTTTAGTAAATGATTTACAGTGTAACACCAAGGGTGTTACAAATCTACCCCCTTAAACAAAATCTCGTCCCGAGATTTCATGTGCCTAGTGTGGAAAAAGAGATAAGAAATAAATTCTGATTTAAACCATTACCTCGGTTAATTAGAAAGAAGGTGGGGATAATGCTTCAAGATATAACTTTCTTGCTCCCACGTTGCCACTGAACTTTGTAAAACTTCACCACACTATTTCTAGTCACTCTTTCTTTTTCGTCCAAGATCTTGATAGGATGCTCACTATAAGACAAGTCGGGCTAGAGGGAAATCCTTCCACTTCCACCGCTTCATCGAAGACCCACAAACATTTCTTTAATTGGGAAACATGGAAGACATTATGCACTGCTGACAAAATATCTAGGAGTTGGAGACGATAAGCAACAGGACCACATCGCTTCAAAACCTTATAAGGCCCAACATAGCGTGGGGCTAGCTTCCCACGACACCAAATCGATGTACATCCTTCATGGGAGATACCTTAAGATACACATGATCACCAACTGCAAATTGCAAGGGCCTTCTTCGCTTGTCCGCATAAGTTTTCTGACGACTTTTGAGCTACCTTCAAATGGCTCTGAATAATATTGACTTGCTCTCTAGCTTCTTTGATAAAATGAGGCCCAAAATATCCACGATCACCCATCTCAACCTAGTTAAGAGGTGTTCTACATTTCTTACCATATAGAGCTTCAAAGGGTGCCATACGAATGTTTTCTTGATAGCTATTGTTGTAAGAAAACTTAGCTAAGTTCAAGCATTTATCCCACTTCTCAGGAAAAAATGGCACAAGCTCTCAACATATCCTCAAGTAACTGATTTACCCTTTCTGTTTGGCCATCAGTTTGTGGATGAAAAGCTAAACTTCTGAGGAGACTAGTACCAATACATTGCTGAAGTTGCTCAAAAAACAAGAGACAAAGACTAACCCTCTATCGGAGACAATAGTAAGAGGAACTCTATGCAGGGTCACAATCCGGTCAAAATACAACTTGGCGTACTTCTTGGCTGAATATCTGGCATCTACCGGGAGAAAATGAGTGGACTTAGTGAGACAATCCACAATGACCCAAATAGAGTTATAGCCTTTGGACGTGCGGGGTAAACCCATAATGAAATCCATAGAAATCTCCTCCTATTTCTAAACAAGTCCCGGTGTACGCATATGGCCTGCCTTAACTCTTCCACAAGTGTCGCACTCCGCGACGTACTTAGTGATATCCTGCTTCATATTTGACCACCAATACAAGTGGCGCAAACATGGTACATTTTGTTACTTCCTGGATGGATGGACATCTTGGAATGATGAGCTTCATCCAAAATCTTTCTTCTAAGCTCCTCACTTGACGAAACCACCAATCTATTTTTGAACCTCACCACACCTTGGTCATCAATACTAAAATGAGGACCACGCCCTTCGTCATCGTATTCCTCCTCATCCTCGTCGTTAACAATAACCGTTTCACCATGATGAATCCACACTGTGTAGTTCTCAACAAATCCTCGCATGATCAAATGTGATCTGATGATAGTCACATCTGTCCATGCCATACGGTTCTTGCAATCTTTACAGGGACAAATAATTGTATCATTATTCTCTGTCAACGTCGTTGCATGCTTTTTTGTGGCTTCAATAAATTTATCCACCTCTTCACGGAAAAACATGCTTTGAACCTTAACAAACCATACATCTAAGAGTTCATATACTCCATATTTTACAACAACAACAAAAAAAACATCAAAGGACTACTTATTCAGATATATATAAAAATGAATCAAATTAATAATTACTTGAGAATAATTGTATATACTTCAGATATATATGAATATAAATCAAATATAATTACATGAAGCATATAAACATATCATGGTAGAGGAAAATTAATTAATGGCCTATTTATTCATAAATAATTAAAATACATATTTGTTGATTACAATAAACAATTTCAAAGACAACAACTAGCAACAATTAATATTTTACCCAATATCTTTCATGCAAACCCTAGTCCAATTTCATCAAACATAAATTTACAAAAACAAAATTAATAAAAAAACAAACCCTAAATCTAGATCTAGATCTACATACATATAAAACATCCATAAAACTAACTAATTGTTCACTAAAATCAAGAAACATGGACCAAATAAGGGTATGATCTTGATTCTCCTACCTAATTTATCCTAGTACATTTAAAACTTGGGTCTAATTTGCTTCATAAGTAGCTCAAGCACCATAAAAGAGAGAGAAAAATGCAAAACTCAAATTACTCACTAACCAACCATTAAAACTTCAAAAAAGTGTGGAATAGCATTTTCTTACCTTCTACAACCTCTCCACCAAAGGATTTGAGATCAAAATCTTCCACCTCAGTAGAGTAATTTTTAGGAGGTGTCAAGGCCTTCCAAGCCTTTTTTCTCGGATAAGAGTGAGTGACCCGAGGAGAAAGAAGGGGCTGCAACCTTTTGTACATGGAGCATTTGTAGAGGCGACTGTTGATTGAGCCGCCCCTATAAATCGCAACACCAGGGACGGCTGATGAGTGAGCCGCCCCTACAAATCGACCCATTTGTAGGGGCGGCTCATATCACCAGCCGCTCCTACTGTGTCATTTGTAGGGGTGGCTGGTCTCGTAGGTCCCGAGCACGTCCACTGTAGGGGCGTCTCCATCACTAGCCGCCCCTACAAAAAAATTTGAGCCGTTGCTATAAACCTTTTCTGTAGTAGTGGTGTGCAATGTTGCTCTTACTCCATAGCTTTCTGGACAGCCATGTCCGCCAACCAGTACAGTTAGGGCAGTCCCAATGAAAGAAACTAGTAGTTTCTATAACTCCATCCCTTTCCAACCCATGGTTTCTATGAGTAATAAAAACTTGAGCCATGAGCTACAAACTTTTTCTATAGCAGTTTCTTGGTGTGTCAATGATCTGATTTCTTCACGAGGAAATTATTTCTATGCTCCATAGCTTTCTGGACAGTCATGTCCGAGGATAGAAACCATCATCAATACACCATTGGGACTACCCTTAGCTAGTCGCGGCGAATAATCCATGAATTTTTCTTGGGAAAAAAACTTTTGCTCCTTATTGGGCATATATCAAGAACATTGCATATGCATTGCGATCACACGTAGTTTTCATGAGGGACATACGGAACAATGTCAAAATCATCGAGAAACAAATTGAGATCTTCACGAGATGGGGACATCAAAATGCATATTTTCTCCCGATCCATCGATTGCCGCCACCTTGAAAAACTTCTTCGGCAGCATGCATGCGCCACTCCACGGACCACGGGAATACTCATCTATCCACGTCTTCTCTAGATACGTCGTCTTCCTTGACTGAACCTGTCATCATTGGAAAATTATATCTGAACAGAGAAAGTTTTCATTCCATGTAAACATGCATGCATATTATAGTCCAATATTCATTTTCGCAAGTTTTATTTTTTTTCTTCAATATAAACAGTATTGTCTTGTTACATCCGTTCAACGATCTCTGCTAGCTGCAACAAGATTCTAGACTGGAAAATGAAGAGCCGCAGCACACATATATGCAGGTGATGGCACGCCAGGGAGGAAGGAGAAGCTGGTAGCATGAGCAGCAAGCTGCTTCAGAGTTGGGACATTGACCAGCGTGGCACGTGTCGAAACAGAATCACACACGTATATGGACGCTTGACTATGTATGTTCATGCACGAGCACGAGTGCTCTTTGCGAAGGCTCAACAAGTGCAGAATCCAATGTCCATATATATTCTCTTTCTTCTCTGCTAAGTTCCAAACTATAGTTAGTACGAGAAGTCAAGCCCTAGCAAATAGCAATCAATTGTGAGGTGAGGCGGGTCAAGTAAGGTGTCCTAGAGATGATCGGGAGTCTAGCTAAGGTGACATTAGCTGATGATGAGCTCACATACTCACATTTCCATACTGCACAGATCTTTTTTCTATGAGTTAAATGCATCCGAGATCCATTAATTTGTGAGAATGTTTCAATTAGGTCCATTAACTTTTAAAGTGGTTTTTCGGGTTCATAAACTTTGTATGTCGTATCACTTAGGTCCATAATTCTCCACGTGGGCTTCTCATGCTGACGTGGCCTGCTGACATGTCTTTCTGAAACAGCTCTTGGCGATGCATTTTGTCAAATAGCTTGTGGGCGAGCGCCACTGCCTCGGCGCCGAACATCGGATGCACCGCGCGCCTTACGCGCTGCAGGCCACGTGCGCCGGGCTGCCGTAGAAGGCCGCGTTCCCGCCGGGCGTCGACCGCGCCATGCTCGCGGACCTCCTGGAGCGCGCCACCTCGATGGAGTCGCGTCCTCCTACTCATGGACAGCGGCGGCAGCCGGCTCTTCTTGGGCGAAGCCGAGGCCGGCGACGCCAACGCCGCCGCGGCGTCAGCGACGGCGCCGACCTCGATGAACACGGCCGCGGCCGCCGCCGCGGTGTCGTTGACGGCCTCGGCGACGGCCCTCGCGACCTCGGCCTCTGCTTGCGCTTTGCCGGTAGCGGTGGCGGTGGCGGCAGCAGGGCGCGCGCACCTAGCAGCCGGCATCGGCCGCGTGGTGAGGGACGGCCCATTCGGGACGAAGCCCTGGTAGTCGTATTGTCCGAAGCTGATGGCCGCGTGGTACGCTGAGCCCAGCCAGACGACGGTGGTGCAGGTCTCCACGAGGTCGGCGACGCGGTCCATCGCTGGCCACCATGGCGCGTCTGACAGGTCGCCGTGCCCCGCGTTCCTGACCTCGCTCCACCACCCCTGTAGCTCGCTGTCCCTCGCCACCGCGCCGTCGTTGGGGTAGTAGATGGCGCAGTAGTCTGCCACCCAGTTCTTGATCGCCGCCCACATGTCCAGCCTGTCCACCGCGTACGGGTAGTCCTTTATCATCAGCTCCAGTGTCTCTGGCTTCTTCGGGTCCCCTTTTGCCAGTCCTCTGTAGAACGAAGCACCAACCAGAATTATTCAGAATAGCCATGTAGTGACATGGCATGCTGTTGCTATGTCATCAATACCTGTCATTTGTATTATGTACGTAGTACAGTACAGTAGTGTTATTACCTCTTGATGAGATCATTGGGGAGAGGCCAGCTCTGTGAAGTTCCAGGCCTTGTACGCCTTGGAGGACATCTCCATGTTGTACTTGCTGGGGAAGTAGGTGACCTCGTGTATGCCACGGAAGACGCTGCCGTCCTTCCTCTGGTCACCCGAGCCGACGACGATCTGGCGCGCGACGGCGTTGATGTGGAGCGTCTTCCGGAAGTGTGGATCGGGTGCAGCACGCTCAGCTGCCGGTTCGCCGCGATCACGATCGGCTCCATTGATGCGTGCGTGTTGAGCCTACACCACGGACATACACACATGTTGACCTCGTCTTGTTTGTACCAGGACCATGTAGGAATCGATGGACGACCCACGTAGGAGAGAAGACTCCCTGAATGAAAGTGTACTTACCAGTGGGTGACGAAGTTGTTCTCGACGGTGTCGTTGGCGGCGGCGTGGGCCTTGGCCAGCTCCCATGCCGAGAACCTCCCGGCCGTGACCGTGATGTCCCCGCTGTCCGGTGGAGTGTACACCGTGCTGACCGCGCCAAGCTGCTCCTTCTCCGGGTGCGGCGAGCTGAGCTCGATCGCGAGCGGTTTGAGCGTCGAGTCGTCGCGGTTCAGGAACAGGAGCGTTCTGGCGGCGTACACCTTCCTTTGTGACACCTCGGCCTTCTCCTCGTCGCCTGGGAGCTCGTTGATGCACTTCAGGTATGGCATCACCCAGTCGTGGTGGTCCACGACGTACAGCCTCCTCTCCTCCACGGCCTGCATGCATGGTCATACATACACGCATGAAACCACTATCTTCTTCAGGCATGGTCTCTGCTTATCTTGCTGTCCATTGTGTATATACCTGCTGCACCGTCATGCCAACCATGTTCTTCTCAACATGATCCTTGGTTATCTTGCTGTCCTGGTGGCCGAACACTCGGCGGTCAAGCTCGCTCGTCAGCGGGAACCTTGTGACGCGCTTGATGCACACCGGGTTCGCCCCGGCGATCATCTGCCGCGCGAACTCCTCGTCCTTCCGCCAGTGTGTCGGGTTCACTGCACCAGACGAACAAACAATTTTTTTCCCTTCCCTTTGAGCACATTCGCGATGACACCATGCATCGTTGCAAACGATGATCGATCGCAGTACGGACCTGAGATGACCTGGGGCACGACGGGGAACGGCGTGCCGCTGTTGATGATCCCCTTGGCCTCCGGGAGCCGGCCAACGTCGTCGAGGCCGAACAGACGGTAGACATCCGCGAGCGAGCTGAAGTGCCCGCCCAGCGGCGGAAGCGTCGGCGAAGTTCTGCAGCAGCAGCTTGCCTCCGACCTGCACGCTCGTCGACGAGGCTCCCAGCGCCAAGTCGGCAACGGCACGGGGACGGGGCTGGCCCGACGCGAGGCTGCTAGGTGCGCGCGCCATGCTGCCGCCACCGCTACCGGCAAAGCGCACGCGGAGGCCGAGGCCGCGAGAGCCGTCGCCGAGGCCGTCAACGACACCACGGCGGCGGCCGCGGCCGTGTTCATCGAGGTCGGCGCCGTCGCTGACGCCACGGCGGCGTTGGCGTCGCCGGCCTCGGCTTCGCCCAAGAAGAGCCAGCTGCCGCCGCTGTCCAGGAGCAGGAGGACGCGACTCCATCAAAGTTGGCGCGCTCCAGGAGGTCCGCGAGCATGGCGCGGTCGACGCCCGGCGGGAACGCGGCCTTCTACGACAGCCTGGCGCACGTGGCCTGCAGCGCGTAAGGCGCGCGGTGCATCCGATGTTCGGCGCTGAGGCAATGGCGCTCGACCACAAGCTGTTTGACAAAATGCATCGTCAATGGCTGCTTCAGAAGGACATGTCAGTAGGCCACGTCAGCATGAGAAGTTTGCGTGGAGAAGTATGGACCTAAATGATACAGCATATAAAGTTTATAGACCAAAAAATCACTTTAAAAATTGATGGACCTAACCAAAAAGTTAATGGACCTATGGTGTATTTAACTCTTTTTCTATCTACCTACTACATACTCTCTCTCCGGCGAAGACCACGTCAGTCTCAATTTTGTTAATTCCAAAATGTAACATAGGAGTAGAAAAATGGAAGCAACTTAAATACACTCTTGAGTACGTAAATTCATGGTAAATTTTGCTAAGGGACGCTGTCCATATGTAGTATTTGCCGATGCACACATGCTCGATCGGCCAGGCCACAACATGAGTGGCGCGGCCCCAATGAAGATTATGCAGCTCAAGAAGAGGGTCAGACCGAGAGACAATAGAAAAGATGTGCGAGTGAGGATCAAGAGACAAAAGACATAGTGATGACGACTGAAGTGAGGCTATGCCTATAATATTAGACCGTATCCTCCAACGTGGCAGTTAATATTAGGCTTGCAAAACTTCCGTTGGCGTCATGCCACTCATGTCATGGATTGGCTACCCAAGCCCGAGCCCACATGCACATTGCGACATATGCATGGGAGTGTAGCTCGCCTTCTACCATTCTCAACCTTGTAACAGGTGTACACAATAGACACCAATTTAAGTTAATTCAATTTCCCATATGAGCACCTATCATGTATTATGGGCCTTGGAAATAATATTTGATTTAATTGAAATAAGGTTTGGTCAAGCCCAATTAAACCCAACAAATATAACTAGCTCATTATGATTGGCACAGTCATGGTCGTGCAACAAATTGTACATCCTGTTGCAACCTACATACATGTTTGATAGTAATATTAAAGCGGAAGCAATTATTCCATACATCGTCCCTTTGACCAATGACAGGTGGGCCTAAGCTGCTCCACGAGCTGTTCGGCCGATGGTTTCTGCGGCTGATAAGCTAGTTAAAACTGATTTGTTATAAGAGAAAAACACTATTCCATGATTGATAAGCCAGGTTGATAAGTTCTAACGAACAGGCCCCGGTTCCTCTCAAGACTCCACTCATCATCCCTTCCACCCAATAATAGATGGGCCCCAAGCACTCTGCACCTCTCCCATGGCCAATAAGGGCTCTTCCAACACCTTTAGATTTTATGATCATCAATGGCCTAAATCAATTCAAAGAGACCACAACAAATATAACAGAGTTTCCTATAGTACAAGCCTAGGTTTTGGGACCAAAGATCCATGTGGGGGCATATATGCAAATTATTAGTATTTCCTAACATGGATGCATAATTCGTGTAAAATATTAGTTTTATTTAGATCATATCATATTCAATAGACTTGACTGTTTGAGCATACTAGGTCGCACGAAAATCGAAAACATTTGCTAGTAAACAAAAACGATAATGTTTGGCCACGGGCGTCCATCCCATCTGGATGCTGCGCACCTCAGTCTGCCTCGCTACTTTCTCCCACCGCGTGCCTCACCCGCGCCACTCGCTCGCTTGCTCCTCGCTCCTGCCCGTCGTAAGTAACCGATAAGATATCAACAATAATTGGTTTATACTGAGCCAATGACTGTAAATAACCGAACCCCTTTATAAAAGAAACAGTTCATCATCATTCAACCATTTAACAGAGATAAATCTAATGAACATATTATATCTCATCTATCGCTATGACCAGTGGGGCATGATGCAGAATCATGCAGGCCGTAGAAACAACAATAGACTCAACGATCCTAACTTATTACTAATATCAGTGGGGCATGAGGCAGAATCATGCAGGCCGTAATACAATAATAAGATCATGGGACTAACATATCTTTCAACATATCCCTACTTCAATGATCTCATGATGCGAACTGTTCGTGAAAGCGCTCGATATCGGCTAAAACAACCGATTCAGGCATAACGCATAGTTAAGGTCATGTCCTCTCAGGAATAGATCTACCAAATAACGATCCCCACTCCACGGTGCTAATAGTAGGGTGTGAGGCAGAATCACACAGGCCGTGATAACGGGCTATGGAATAGTTTTCGCTAACCAATAGATCTACTCAAGATCAAACATGCCTTAACCGCACGCTATGCACGATCAAGATTCACGTAGAACAGCCGATAAAACATAACTTATCGTTTAAAGTGCTGATTAGATCAGTTTAGATTAACAAATGATGGGTTAACAAAGATATGATGCCGATCTAGATCAATCCCAATCGGGCGAAGTGATATTGCTGTAATTAAATAAATAATGGAGGCAATAAGCAATATCGGTAACTTAATGAATCTATTCGAATGAACGCCACCCTTAGATAGAGCCGATAACTTGACCTTAATCTAGTTCGAGCAGTGGAGGTTGACCGGATCGATGCAGTCGTACTTACTGAAGAACTCGCCGAGATCTACTCTACTCGTACTCCTAAGGGGTGGCCGGAGACGAAAAAGTAAATAGCTGGTATTTGATTGATTGTGTGTCCTCATACAATAGCCGGGGGTTCATATTTATACCCTGGGTTGATAAGAGTCCTAAACGAACATGACTAGATAACAAAAAGAAATATCAAGATACATGGACTCTAATTTCCCTTATGCAGAATCCTTCCTGATAAAGCTTTCTTGTTTGATACGTGTCCTTGTTTCTTTTATCCTGATATGCACCTGGACATCATGTCTCTATCAAATTTATTAAATAATATTTTCTAGCCGTCTCAAAAATATTCCTTAATTAGGAAAGTTTCTTGCTCTTGACATCATCGGCCGATCTCTTCCTTTTCAGGATAAGCTTACCAAATTTTGGTGTAAACACAGGCCCCCTTAATTCGAAGTATGAGTTTTCATGCTTCAAACTATTTTGATCCGATTGTTTTCTTTTCCCCAGCCGATGACATTTGATCGCAATCACTGAAAGCTGCATCGGCTCCATCTTCTTTTTTATCTTGATAACTTCAAAATTGATCTTTCTCTGCATCTCCGTTCATCTGCTTTAGCCAATTAGGAGCTGGCCCCCCGAGTTCGATCATAGCAATACAAGTTAACCGGCAGTACGAAAATATGCTGCATAAAAGTTCAGGTATTCTAGCCGATAGTCTTCTTCCAAAGAGCCGAGAAATTTACTGGCAGCGATATTACCTTATTGCAAGCCTCACCTACACATGTGAACTTTGAAGTGTCTACCATACCATCTTGGGTGGTTGAGGAATGGAACAGATTAGAATCCAGTCATCCTCACTTCTCGTGCTCAGAAAACTTGGGTTTTTGAAAGATTTTCAAATTAAAACATAGCTTTGCTCCTCAAATGATTCTCTCAGATCGCTCAATGTGTATTGTTCCTCGTCAAAGCATTGTTTTGTCTCTCCTTATCTTACTTCTAAAAAGCTTATGTGGAGTTTTAGGTAGGGATAAAATATGTAGCGTACTTACCTTGCATATATTGTAAGGTCAAATACCGGATCTAAGGAGAGAAATGTCATACTCTTAGATCAAGATGTGCATGTGCGTGGAATATTTGGTGGCTAACCTAATTCTACTATGCTCTTTGAAATACATTTCTCTCTTATGGAATATTTTTTGCGAGAACATAGGCTATCTTTTCTCATCTTTTTCTTTTCCCCTTATTTATTTATTTATTTATTTTGGACTTCTTTTGTATCCATCTTTTATATATTTTCGCATAACCCATGTCTCTCTTTATAACAAATTTTTGAGAAAAATATTATCAAGAATTTGGAGCATTTATTCTAATAAAACCTAACATATTTTTGTCTTCTCCCAGTGTAGGAGCAGAACATTTCGAGGTGGATGAAGAACATGTTTTTGCGTACTTTCAGTATAGAAACAGCACATATATGTGGCGTGTATGTGATCTTAATCTTGAGAACATGATAAATCTCTCAACAAGGGTCAACAAAACTTGACAAAACTCAACACAGAGCAAGCAGCTTATGTGGAAGGTTTTTAATGAGACTAATATATGGCTCTAGTAGGAAATTCAACATCATTGAGGAGACAAGCTATTGATTTTGAATTTTTGTAAGAAAATTTCCCAAGTACTTAGCAAAAAGAAGCAAGGTTTATTTCATCATATCATATCTCATTCATCAACTACTTAGATAGCATGTTTTCCCTATGATAGATTGTTCACAAGTGATAGAAAAAGCATGAAATAAAGAATAAGCGTACCTCCGCTTTGAATCGATGAATGCCTTTGTTCGAACTTTCTCCTAGTATGTACATATCAGCTAGACTTCATCGGCCTTATGATCTCTGTGTTCCCAATCAAACATATGATATGGCATGACCACACGTACTTCCAAGATCTGACTCATCCATTTTGTGCCCACGTACATCGTGTGTATATATGCATGGAAATCTGACTTGCATGCACTACATAAAGGGCTCTATCGGCTTGATGTCTTGATCTTCCAATTCTGAGCCGATTGCAAGCAATCTTTCATTTACTGCTTTTGACTTTTAATAAGGCGATTGTCAGTTTCAGAAGTCCCACAATCAGATCAGGTTGAGAACACAGAAAGGGCACTACGAAAAAATCACTTGCCGAAGCCACAAACTGCAACAAAGGTCAGGGCTGGCCAAGAGGCTTCCTGTGTTGGCCGTTGAGCGCACTGTAGGTACATCATGGTAGTGTAGACGCCTTTGTTGTCGTTGGACATGTCCTCACCTAGCACGAGCTTAGAGACCCTATCTTCCGCCAGCTCCTATCTTGTCACCAATGGAGCGACGGTCGGTCATGTTGGCGCAGGACTTCATGCTGAGCCATCTGAAGGGCGTGGCGGTAAATGCCGAGGATCGGCTAAGGAGCTTGGCCACTATGGCGGTCGGCTCGAACAGTCTGCTGATGTCGACGTTGCTGCACTGCTCTGAGAAGGATGTGGATGCGTCGGACACGGCGCAGCTGAGGTCACTCACCATATCAACGAGACTCCATGTGGATAACAATGAGCAGCATTTGTCGTGTTATGTCCTAGACTCTTCTACGTCCTTTTGCTCATCCATCGGTTATGCCTCCACGAGAGAATATAGTCGATGTAGAGGAGGAGGTCCACAACCTTGTTTGCCAGCATCACTTCCTTGCCATCGCCGTTAGCCACGAGTTCCTTGATCTTGTTCCACGGTAACTTGTTGCTGCTGCCACTAACCTTGCGTCGCCACACGTACATAGCAGTCTCTACCCGGTTGGCCATTGCCAGCAAGTCATGCTCCGACGAGATGTCAGCGCCTAGCATGATGTGATACACCGGGTCCTCATGCTTGTTTATCCACTCTTGGGGAACAAATGGTTCATAGGCTTGGGGGTAGCCGATTCTACTTCATTTGAAGATGGCGTCTAGGACACAGGGCATCGGCAGCCATCACTAGTCCTCGCTCTGGTGATCCGACCTCCTAAATGACAATTGTGTCCTTGGCGATGATGATGAAGTAATCAAGCCAGATGACCTTGTCCTGATATCCTTATCGATAGCTAATCTCCACCATCTTCCGCATGTCGATAATAATTTTTTAGCCGATGGTTGCCTTCTATCGGCTGTTTGCTTAGCACGCCATACTTGAGGTTTACCGGAAGCATGAGCCTATTCCAACTCTCTATTCCTTAGGCACTGCACTCTTCTCTTCTGGCTTCTTGTCAAACCTCTTGGACACCATTGGCCTTCCTGCCAAACGTATCCTCCCTCGTTGCCTTCCTCTTCATAATCAGCCTAGTTTTGATCAACAACCCTTTTTCCAAGCCGATTATGAACACTTTCATTTTTTAAGCGTCGATCCATGTTATTATGATGATATGCATCTTGATCATGGATAGACCAGTGGTTCATTTGAGATTGCCTGAATTCCCAATATTTATCGCTGCACTCCGGATAGTTATTCCTAGTAGGCAATTTCAAACATTCGTTCTAGCAATATCTGAAGAAAGGACAATTCCAATGTGATTCAGCTTGCTTCCTTTCATACCTCTCTTTTTCTAGTTGACGCTGGAATTCTTGCCCTTCTAACCAACGCTGATAATCCTTTTCTTTCTGCCGCTGCCATTTATTCAACAGGATCCGAGATGTAACTTGTGGCTTTATAGCCCCATCTTTTGACGTTTCCCTCTACTCATATCGGCTCTTTTGCTTATCGCGATGTCTTCTAATCTCTCTGTACTCGTTAGCCGATATTTGCATCTCGGGATCGACTGTTCCAGCTTCCCTTGATTTGGTTGATGTTAGGACCTTAGTCTTTCCTTTGAGCAGCCTAGCATCGACCATGTTTTTATCTCCTGGGAAAAGATTATCATCAACTTTTATTTTCTGAGGCGTATCAAATTTGAGCCTTCCTTGCTGAATAGCCCTCTGTATATGCTGCCGGAAAATTCTGTATTCATTAGTGGAATGAGAAGTAGCGTTATGGAACTTGCAGAACTTCTTATTCTTCAACTGATCAGGGGGCAACATAACATGATTATCGGAAACTTGATCTGTCCCTTCTCAAGTAAAAAATCAAAGGGCTTGTCTGATTTGGTGGCATCAAAGTCATAGCTCTATTCGACTCCGCTTCCCCAAGGATTTGGCATAATTACTATCTTTTTGCCCCAATTCCATTTAGCCACAGCAACCTCTTCTTCTTCGTCTTCATAGCCGTCATCGACTGAGTATGGATTATAAGCTTCGGCCACTATGGTACTCTTTTGGAATTGAGTTTCCCTACGCATGCTCTGAAATTGGCTATTAAGTGCTGCCACTCGTTGAGCCAATTGACCCAAGTTGTCAAATTCTTGTCCCAACAGCTTTTCCTTCCACATTGGCAGCATTCCTTTAACGGTTAAAGCAGCTAGTTGATCATCAGCCAAGTTTAATGAGAAGCACAAATTCCTAGTCTCTCGGAATCGCTGAAAAACTCAGTGCCAGATTCATTAGTCTTTTGCCTTATAGTTGTCAGATCGGTAATATTTTTTTCCAGTCCTAGTGTAAAAATATGTATGAAACTTCTTCTCTAGCTCAGCCCAATTAGCAATGGAATTGACTGGCAGCGATAAAAACCAAATAACGGCTGGCCCTGACAGGGACAAGGAGAAGAAGCAAACTCGATGGGCATCCTCAATTGATGCTTCACCCAATTGTGTAAGATACAGACCGACATGTTCTATTATGCTTGTACTGTCTTGGCCAGTGAACTTAGTGAACTCTGGGAGTCTGTAATTTATGGAAAGAGCAACCAAATCATACCATTCTGGATATGGACGTTTGTACGAGAAGGTCAACCCTTTCGGCTTCAGACCGAACTGATTCTTCATCATCTCGGTCACCTTCAGCAGCAACTCGTCAGCTCGCGGATTTGGATTTCTCTCCACCTGCTGACCCATCTGTGGATTGAAATCCCATGTGCCTTGATACCCTAGATTCAAAATCATGTGAAGGGTGTTATAATATGTTCCATAATGATATCCCTGTGGAATCTCTATCTACTGGGTCCTTTGCTGACTTGCTGCTTGAAGTCTCTGATTGTAGACATGAGGATCTATATCTCTACGGATCCTTTGAATTGATGGTGCTATTTTTTTGAGCCGACGACGGTATGTGGCCTGATGTGCCAAAATTAATCACCTGGTTTTGACCTTGCCCCGCTGGCTGTTGCACATGTTGTACTGACGGTCCAGGATTATACTGTATCTGATTCATAGTAGTTCTTTGAGCTTGTTCAGATGAACCCTAAACTGTCTGGACATCATCATTACCAACTGGTGCTGCTTCTTAATAGCTGGTACTAACTTGCTTAGTCCCTTGAGTCGACGGATGTGGAATGTTGTAATAAGCTGGCCCAACTTGACCAACTGGAAACCCATGAATCGCCTCTTTCATGGTGTTGTGGAATGTGTCCAAGAAAGCTTCATTATGACTTGATATGGCATCACGAACAGATTTGTTTACAACTTCCGTAAAGAAACGTCTGTCTTCAGCTTTAACTGCATCAGTCTGCCCGTGTAATAGAACTTTTGATAGTAGAAATTTCTGAACAATTGTGTTATCACGTGTTTTGGTGTAGAACAGCAAATATTTGCTCTAAAATTCTTCTATAGCTTTGCCGATGACATCTTTATCTTCATCAGGTAGATCTTCATAATGTACCATAAGGATGTCATTGTTGTTATCAACCGCCGTGACGATTGTGGGGTCCCACCGGGCGTGCCAGAAACGCGTGTCGACATGGAATTTTGTCCCATGCCAAGGACACACGTAACAAGCCAGAAGGGTCCGCTCGATGGAGCTGGAGATCCGCGTAGCTTCAGCACAGGGATGGTCGATCCTGCGCACTCCTCCCGAGACATGCCAGTCAATTTGACCCTGCAATTGACAATGAGAGAAAGTTTATCAGTAATTAAGGGCGGAACATGCTGGTGTTGCCAGATAGTCCCGAATGTGCAGCTCTGAGAGCTGATATGAAAGGAGATCGACTAAATAGTTGATTCCAGCATATTCATAAGAATAAATTGGTTAAAGCTCATGGGGTTGTGTAAGAAGAATCGGTTATCGTTCAGGATGAATATCATGCTTTAGACAAATATTGATCAATGACAATAAGATATCAATAATAATTAGTTTATACTGAGCCAATGACTGTAAGTAACCAAACCCCTTTATAAAAGAAACAGTTCATCATCATTCAACCATTTAATAGAGATAAATCTAATGAACATATTAGATCTCATCTATCGCTATGATCAGTGGGGCATGATGCAGAATCATACAGGCCATAGAAACAACAATAGACTCGATGACCCTAACTTATTACTAATATCAGTGAGGCATGAGGCAGAATCATGCAGGCCGTAATACAATAATAAGATCATGGGGCTAACATATCTTTCAACCTATCCCTACTTCAACGATCTCGTGATGCGAACTGTTCGTGAAAGCGCTCGATATCGGCTAAAACAGCCGATTCAGGCATAACGCACAGTTAAGGTCATGTCCTCTCAGGAATAGATCTACCAAATAACGATTCCCACTCCACGGTGCTAACAGTGGGGTGTGAGGCAGAATCACACAGACCATGATAACGGGCCATGGAACAGTTTTCGCTAACCAATAGATCTACTCAAGATCAAACATGCCTTAACCGCACGCTATGCACGATCAAGATTCACGTAGAACAGCCGATAAAACACAACTTATCGTTTAAAGTGCTGATTAGATCAGTTTAGATTAACAAACGATGGGTTAACAAAGATATGAGGCCGATCTAGATCAATCCCAATCGGGCGAAGTGATATTGCTATAATTAAATAAATAATGGAGGCAATAAGCAATATCGGCAACTTAATGAATCTATTCGAATGAACGCCACCTTTAGATAGAGCCGATAACTTGACCTTAATCTAGTTCGAGCAGTGGAGGTCGACCGGATCGATGCAGCCGTACTTGAACTAGACAAGAGTCGATAACTAACTTATACCAGAGTCGCAGTGGAGGTCGACCGAATCGATGCAGCCGTACGAATAGAGATATAAGCAGTGACGGTACTTACAGACAAGCAGTGGAGGTCGACCGGATCGATGCAGCCGTACTTGCTGAAGAACTCGCCGAGATCTACTCTAGTCCTACTCCTATAGGGTGGCCGGAGCCAAAAAAGTAAATAACTGATATTTGATTAATTGTGTGTCCTCATACAATAGCCGGGGGTTTATATTTATACCCTAAGCTGATAAGAGTCTTAAACGAACACGACTAGATAACAAAAAGAAATATCAAAATACATGGACTCTAATTTCCCTTATGCAGAATCCTTGCTGATAAAGCTTCCTTGTTTGATACGTGTCCTTGTTTCTTTTATCATGATATGCACCTAGACATCATGTCTCTATCAAATTTATTAAATAATATTTCATGGCCGGCTCATAAATATCCCTTAATTAGGAAAGTTTCTTGCTCTTGACATCATCGGTCGATCTCTTCCTTTCTAGGATAAGCTTACCAAATTTTGGTGTAAACACCACCCAAACGACCGGAATCAATTGGCCCCGCCTTTCCCTCTCATATGTTGCAAATGTATGTTTTAAGTGTCTCAGATTTTTCACAGGTATGTCGCAAAAGCAGATTGGGATGTTGCACATGTTGCAAGCGTTTCAGAGATATGTTGCAAGAGTTTGTTCAAATGTTTCATCTGTTTCAAACGTATGTTGCAAGTGTTTTGTCTAGATATTGCATATGTTACAATGGCTATGTTGCGAGTGTATGTTTCAAATGTTTCATCTGTTTCAGTCGTATGTTGCAATTATTTCATCCGAGTGTTGCAAAAGGAGATCTAAATGTAGGGGGAGCAAGGAAGAGAGAGCTTTCGCGAGAGCCATGCGGCGTCAGTAGTAAGCTGACGACAGCGCTCCACCGGAGGACGTGCAGGCGTCTACGCTGGTGTACCTAGCCCTAGAGCGGGTCCTCATTGCACTGCTCGTGGTCAATGGCATGCTCACCTATGCCATCGTCGTCTCGTGGGAGCCATCACGGCGTGGTGACGCGCGCGCGGCGGGCGGGCTCTCATATTATGTGGGCATGGCGGACACGCAGGGGATGAGACGGGACGTAGTAGGTACGTCGAACGGGAGTTGCGTCCGGACATGGCCAGGACATCTAGGCGCTAACCTTGCCCAAACAAAAATCATCATCTCATACCTGCGTGCTTACGTGTATATATACGTGTACCTTATCTGGAATACACCCTACGGGATTATATTCATCCATCCATCTACACCAGAACTAGTTCGGACACAACACACAAGTCGTCTTTTATGACTACTATACTACTGCAGCTGTGAGCGAGGACTGGACAGTGTAGTCATATCACTGGGGAAAAGACAATGACAGAAGAGTCATCAGAGAAAATTAAATTATATCATCTGAACTAAAAATAAAAAAATATATATAGAGTCCAGATAACCCTTTTACAGGTAAACGATCTCTGCTGCAAGATTCATGACTGGAAAGCGTTCAGGTGATACGCCCGGAATCGCGCACGAAAACGGATTTTTCCACGCCTGCGTGCAACTGCAGTCTGCAATGCAATGTGTGCCATGATGTTACGTTTATTTCTCCGGTCGCCGCTCGCCATGACTAAATGCGCGTGTCAGCATGGTGTGCACCTGCGAAGACTGAGCATGTGATCCGGCTGCGGCAGGTTGCCTGGCCTGTCCACGGGAACATGCATGCATGCGACAAAATTGACGATAATGTACGAGAGAGACGTAACGTGCTTTTTTTCCAAACAAAGAACGAATCACGTCACGTACGTCCAGGTTCGTTTGTTTCTAGTCTAGTTATATATCTCGATCCCAACTAGTAAACGCTATAGTAGTACAGACGGCTAGGTTGCTAGAGAGTGCAGGCCGTACGAGAAAGTCAAAGTCATACCCTAGCTAGCTAGAAGCAATAAGCTAATAATCACGTAAGCAGAGAAGACCTGATCCGTCCACGGAAACAAATGCTCCAGTCATGCCGTCGTAGATCGAGGATTGGCCGATCGACGCAGTGACGGAGAGCGTGAAGCCGATCAAAGGGCCAGGGCAGCTAATATAAGCTAATTAAGCTCTGACAGTCTGCTGAGTCTACATCCAGCGGTAATAATGCTCGCTTAACTAGTGCATGTTAGATATAGCAGCTGACAAAGTGACAAGCACAGATGGAGATTTGCATTGGCCAGCGCGTGGAGATGGGGAGAGAAAGAGACGCCCAGCTTCGCCTTCACTATACCTTCCGTACCCTCCGCTAGTGGTCCGAGCTGAGGGACCGTGGGAGATTTAGAAAAAATGAGTAAGGAGGGACTTCTCCCATTATTTTCCATCTCTAGCTCTTCCTTTCAAGTTTCTTTGGATACCAACAATTTGTAGAGGGGTTTGTGAGGGGCTTCATGCTTTGAGTAGCATAGTAATTTGTTTCTCACTCATTGCAAAAGCTCTAGCTAAATTAGAAGTACTACATAGCTAAATTCAAATTTTAAAATTTCAAAAAAAATGCATAGTAGTTTGTTTTTCATACATTGAAAAGGCACCAAGAAAAAGTTAGTGTACTACCACAAGTATTTTGAAGAAAAAAAATTAAAGAACTAGTGTAGTGACATAGCCATTGTGTGGATAGAGACTATAGAAAGTAGAATTGTGCCTCATAATTGTCTAACCGGTTTGCTAAGTGTTGTTGTAGAAATTTTTAATAGGCTATTCACCCCCTCACTAGTAGAGAACAGACCTTTCATCCGATGCTAAAATGGGCTCTAGTCCCGGCATTTTTTGCGCCCGGGACTAGAGAGACCTTTAGTCCCGGTTGGTGTCTCCAACCGGGACTAAAGGTTCCTGCCCAACGGCTACTGCGCTCGGCACAGTGGCAGAGGACCTTTAGTCCCGGTTGGAGACACCAATCGGGACTAAAGGTGATTCTTTACTCCCGGTTGGAGCCACCAACCGGGACTAAAAATCCTCAACCTTTGTGTGCTTCCCTTTTGAACTAACACCAGGGACCTTTACCCGGGTCCACCAACCGGGTTAAAGGTCCCTCGATGGGTTAGTTCAAAAGGGAAGCATCACATCCATTGTTAGATGTGTTGTGTAGGTGGGGTGGTAAGCTACGCGCGAGGCAATGCATGGGGTCTTGGGTTCGAATCTCATGGGACGCAGCGGTGGGAGGTATTATTTTTTTTAAAGCTGGGAGGACCTTTAGTCCCGGTTGATGTTAGTCCCGGTTCCTGACCTGGGACTAAAGGACCCCCTTTAGTCCCGGATGCTTACTCCCGGGTGGGGAACCGGGACAAGAGGGGGTTCCCCACCGGGAGTAAAGCTCTGTTTTCTACCAGTGCCTCTAGCCATTAGGACCTTTTAGTGTGGAACTTGAAGATCTACGGTTTGCGATGAAATAAATCATTGATCTTAAGTCCCTCACTGATGGCCGGCATCATCAAGTTCAAATCAACAGTTATGACATCGCATGCATTGTAAGAAAAGATTGGCCTCAGCTTTAGAATCTGGTGGTGTTCATCAAGTTGAAATCATTGGTGGCAGCCATACAAATAAAAAACCAGTAGAACAGCAAGTTACAAACCGCAGGTAGCAGAAGAACCAAGTGCAAATCCAAGGTCATGGGTGCCATGGAACCCTAGTGTGCACATCTATTCACTGCCATCAGCACAAAGAAAGATGGGGCTGTTGCTAAGGGAATGGATGTGCACACATGGGGTTTGATGACAGTCCTGAAAAACATAAAGAACCAGGAAAACAAGGCAGCCACATCATGTATATGTTGTTTGCATCATAGGCCTTATAGATTTTCCATAGTTAACACCAATCAAAAGAAACATAACCAACAATTCATAAATAGAGCCAACAATGCCATGTAGTAGGAGATTAACATCACAAATCATGAATAGACATAAGATTTGGCCATGGGACACAACCATCCAACAACAGCATCATAATTCATCTATGCTGCTACAACTGTATGGCTGAGTTTCATGGCCAAAGACCAGGTAACAGTGACAGATGATGTAGTAAATAGAGCCAAAGCAACAGAAGCAATATGTAGTAAATAGAGCCAAAAGAACAGAACCAACATGCAGTAAATGTAGCCAACAAATCTAATAGAAATATATGAAACCATCAACAGTAGAAAATTAAGCAGCCAACAAAGGCCACTAATTGTGCATTACAGATAGCAGTACAACCTCACAGATGTAGGCTCAAATAAGGTCCCTCGCTGATGGCTAATGTTACCTATAGTTAGCCACCCTCCAACTACACTAACCCAAAAGGACAGGTGTGAATCAGCCAACTAAGTTGCACAAAAGCTACACCAAGGTGTGTACAAAAGGTGAGAGTGTGGGCCAGGGAGGTGGAGGAACTATATATCTCAACCACCTCTTGGCCTTGCTGTCCTAGTTGGACAGAACTACATATAGTAGTTCTTGGCAAGGTAGTTCCTCAGCCAAATATCCCTATGGTTGATTGCCATGTTCACAAAGCCCCTGCCAAGGGTCTTGTTCTCCAACAGGTAGGTGTAGTGAACAATGAGAGCTTCAGTGGTGAAACCAGCCATCTCCATGACTGCAAGATAGAGGTCAGGATCCACATGTGCAGGCCCAATCTCTCTAAGTGTAGAGGCTACATTGTTGACAGCATCAGTCATGTTAGTCATCATAAGCATCTCTTCTTTACTTAAATTACCCCTCTTTCTCTTTACTCCAACAGTGGAAGTCAGCAACCCAGTTGCCTTGCTGCCCTCACCCACATCTCAGGGCTGGCTTTGACATTAGCAGCAGTGGTAAAGCCATGGCCCTCTATCTTAGAAGCAACATTGTCAACTTTGTTCACTCCAAGTGGCTCACTAGAACCTACGGCAAACCTACCAGTGGCCATGGAAGAACCAAATATGGTCTCCATCTCAATGTAGAACCTGATTGGGGTGTTTAGGAATTCAGCATCCTTAGGATGCTCCTGCAGTCATGTGTGCTTAATTAAATAAACAGGAAAGAAAATAATAAGTGGCCAGAAGAAGAAGAGAGAAGAGAGAAAGATAATTGACTCTTTTTCTACCTTGCAGTGGACTATGTAGTGCTTAGGTTCAAGCATTATGGCATTCACATCATGATCAAACAGTGCACCACTAAGATCCTTAAACTTCACAACCCTAGCCCACTTCTGCCTCCAAACTATCATTCTGTAGAGACAAACTGAAATCAAAATACGGTAACAACAAACCCTAGAATGAAAGCAAAGGGGATTTGGGGGGATTTCACCTTGGGGGAGTCGACGATGACAGCAAGAAGCGCAAGACGGAGAAGAAGAAGAGCCGCACTGGAAGAAGAAGCAGATCCGGTACGGGACAAAGCATATCGACCCCAACCGAGACCAACCGCACCACCATAGGAGGAAGAAGACGAAGGAGGAAGATGACCGTGTCCACAGAGCCCGGCAGGGCGCAGCAGCGCCGCGACCAAGCGGATCCCGACCGCCTGAACAGAGACGAAGACCGGAGAGGAAAAAGACCGTCGCATCGCGCTGCACCACCACCACACCAACAGGGCCGGTCACTCAACGCGAACGCAGTGGGGAAGGCAGAGCCGGAAGGAGAGGAAGGCAGCGGTGGAGGGAGGTGGCTGAAAGGATCAAGATGCCCAAGAGGGGGGGTGAGTTGGGCTTATTCTAAATTTCTTGCAATAATTAAGCCCTACACTTAGCCCATTTCACCCCTTGTGCCTAGAAGTGTTTCTATTGTTCTACCGCACAAGAGTTTTGCACCCTAGGTTTTAATCCTACTCTAGCATGGCAATTCTAAGAATGTAAAGACATGAATTGAATTGCTCAAATGTAAATGCTCAAAGTAAAGAGAAGAAGAGGAATGCGGCGATGTTTTTCCGATGTATCAGAGAGTCGCCACTCCCCACTAATCCTTGTTGGAGCACCCACGTAAGGGTGTAGCTCCCCCTTGATTTGCGCAAGGATCAAGTGCTCTCTACAAGCTGATTCTTTGACACTCCATCTCGGTGAATCGCCAACAACCGCTCACACTATTACTTGGGTCATCCACAAACTTCGCTGGATAATCACCAAGCGTCCAATCACCACTGAGCCATCTAGGTGATGGCAATCACCAAGAGTAACAAACACAAACTCTCACTTGACTAAGACAAGCCTAATGAGAAAGGTGGATGCACACTTGCTACTCCCTATACACTAATGAGGTCCTTAATCTTGGATTATCAAATCTCAATCACCCCACTAAACTCTTGCTCTCCCTTACACTCCAAAGGTGTTTCTCTGCTGAACAAATAGGCAAGAGAGCTAAGTTGGACGAGTGGGACATGTATTTATACTCCCCACTTCAAAACATACCCGTTGGGGTCCAACTCAGCATTTTCGGGGTGATCAGACGCTCAGGTCAAAATGACCGGACACGTCCGGTTAGTAGCCAACAGCTACATCGCGTTATCCTGTTAGAGGAGTCTTTTAGAGGGACCAGACTCACTCCAGCGTCCGATCCACCTAGACCTGACGCGTCCGATCGACAAATTTCCTCTCTGGATGCTTACTTTTGTTGACCGGACGTGGCAACGCGCGAGTCCGGTCACTTTCTTCTTCTGCGTCTAGTCAACTATCTGCAACGATACCCTGCTGCTACAGTTGGTTGGCACCTGCGTGTCCGGTCCGGGCAAGGAGCCTGCGTCCGATCAAGAAGACTTCCTTCCTGCGCGAGCTATACTGTTGACCGGACGCGACACCTGTGTGTCCGGTCCAACGTCCGGTCAATATCCAAGTCTCCATTCCCTCAAATTCGACCAACTTTTGTAAACGGCTCGACTTCAATTGACCTGTGGACTGTCGTTGAGCTACCTAGTGCTAAGTTTGACCAGTGTGCACCACACCTAGGTCAAGCTACTAGTTCATACCCCGCTTAATAGTACGGCCAAAAGGAAAACAAAGTTCCAAACTACTCTAAGTGTCACTTCAATGCCACGACACTTAGAACTAGTCCGTCCTTAACCTTGTCGTCTATTCTTTGAAAACCAAAACGATTTCCATCGATAGGGGCATGAATACCATTGATTGCCCAAACAATTGATATTACCATGACCTAAATCAATTTGGCTCTACAAAACACACGTTAGTCACAGTAATCTTGTGTTATCATTAATCACCGAAACCCAACTAGGGGCCTAGATGCTTTTAGCGGTTTATAAAGACAGCAGATTTCGCCGAGTGCGAGCGCGGAAGGAAGTTTCATGGTTCCCGCGCGAGCTGCCGCCGCCGCCCCAAAATCGCCCACGCGAGGACGGAGGGAGCCTAGCTCCAAAGAAACAAACCCTAGGAGCGTTCCCCGGATGCAAGAGAGAGAAGGCCATTTTCATGCGTGAAGCCGGGCCGGCAACTGGGCCAAGCAAATCAAACAGGCGGGGTTGCAGCTGGGGAGCGCAGGCCACCCCTTGGCCCTATATCAAACAGGCCCTGAGTCACTGACCTGGTCGATCTAGAGATTTGGAGGCAGGTCAAGATGCAAATAAATCAATTAACTTAGCCACCAAGCTACACACGCACATATGATTACGATTGCGATTACGTTTATGACGAGCTTTACTTTACTTCTTTCGACTGCACTTTGGTCTTTGGACAAAAGTAACCTAATTATTAATGATAGGGGAAGATCTATGTCGCCCATTCCCATTCGTCAACATTGTTGACGAATGAATTGAAAATGGTGGCATGCGTGCGTGCGCATAAAATAAAAGAACAAGAAGAATGAAGCTCTTTGGACCATTTATTTGCAAGTTGAAAAAAAAGTACATGCAGGAGAGGAGTGTGTCGTTTCTAATTATAACAATTGTACTATATGATATTGTACCGTGGTCCTTTTTCGCGTGCGCTCTCATTGACATCATCAACGAAGAATGGTAAAGAGATATTGTCTTTTGTTGGCAATGTTGCTCTCGCTCCATAGCTTTCTGGACGGCCATGTCTGCCAACTAGCACAGCTAGCTAGTCGCGGCGAATAATCCATGATTTTTTCTTGGGAAAAAACTTTTGCTCCTTATTGGGCATATATCAAGAACCATGCATATGCATTGCGATCACACGTAGTTTTCATGAAGGACATACGGAACAATGTCAAAATCATCGAGAAACAAATTGAGATCTTCACGAGATGGGGACATCAAAATGCATATTTTCTCCCGATCCATCGATTGCCGCCACCTTGAAAAACTTCTTCGCGGCATGCATGCGCCACTCCACGGACCACAGGGAATACTCATCTATCCACGTCTTCTCTAGATACGTCGTCTTCCTTGACCGAACTCATCATCATTGGAAAATTATATCCGAATGCACACTCGCGCCAGATTGTCACAAGAGGAGCAGGGCATTTTTACTATAGGGCGGCCGGTGATTCATCGCCCCTTTACAAGGCGTGGCCCTCGGGCCCTAGCAGCCCAAATTTCTGAGATGATGGCAATCGTAGGGGCAGCTGGTAACCTGAGCCGCCCCTACAGTTGGAGCTGATCTGTAGGGACGGCTCAATCATCAGCCGCCCCTGCAGTGCCCACTTGTCTTTTTCAAATTTCAAAATTTGAAAGGTTCAAATTTAGTCAAATGACAAGATAACCAAAATAAAAGTTGTAGATCTTGATGAGTTGAACAACTTTTGTATTCATCACTTTTACATATGAAATCATTTAGGGTTTGAAAATTTGGTTTGAACATGTCAAATTTCAAATTTTAAAATGTGTAAAACATTGTCACATCTAAGTTTGATCAAACTTAAATGTTGAAGCATGATTTTAGAAATTTTTTGAAAAAAAAAACATCACATTTGGAGTTAGTATGAGGGAGAACAACTAGTTACAAAGTTTACCCACAGATTAAAAAGAGAAATCATACTGTTCTAGATGATCCTTACATGATTATAGTGAACAGTGTGATTTCTTTTTTTAATCTGTGGGTCAACTTTATAACTAGTTTTTCTTCCTCATACTAACTCCAAATCTGATGATTTTTTTCCTAAAATTTTCTAAAATCATTCTCTATTAATTTATTTTGTTGGTTTTGTCAATATATACATATGAAAAGTTTGAGCAATTTAAATTTTGAATTTCAAAAAAATACAACTTCAGACAAGATTTTGGTACCCCAAATGATTTCAGCTGAAAAAGTGATAAATACCAAAGTTGAATAACTCATCAAGATCTATAACTTTTGTATTGGTCATTTCTTCATATGACAAAGTGATAATAACATTGTTCACAAATGTAACACATTTCTCCTAAGGTTTTATAAACTATACGAGACATGTGTAAGATTAGTGAACAATGTGTACTAAGAATTTGTTAAATGAAGAAATGACCAAAATAAAAGTTGTAGATATTCATGAGTTGAACAACTTTGGTATTCATCACTTTTTATGTTGAAATCAATTTGGGTCTCAAATTTTGGTTCCAACTTGTCGTTTTTCAAAATTTCAAATTTGAAAGGTTCCAATTTTGTCAAATGAAGAAATGACCAAAATAAAAGTTGTAGATATTCATGCGTTGAACAACTTTGGTATTCATCACTTTCTTTGTTAAAATCAATTTGGGTCTCAAATTTTGGTTCCAACTTGTTGTTTTTCAAAATTTCAAATTTGAAAGGTTCAAATTTTATCAAATGACAAGATGACTAAAATAAAAGTTGTAGATATTCATGAGTTGAACAACTTTGGTATTCATCACTTTTTATGTTGAAATCAATTTGAGTCTCAAATGTAGCAGACATGTTAAATGACTATCACGAGGCACAGTTCGCTGAAGGACGTACGGAGGAGGAGCCAGAGGCAACCGCAAAGGCGTTCTACGACATGTTTGCCACGGCACAGAACCCCCTTCACATCCAGACAAAGGTTTCTCAACTGGATGCCATTGGACGCATAATGGTGTTAAAGTCCCAGTATAGCCAGAGTCGAGACGCCTTCGATGGTATGTTGACAGTTATTGGCAGCCTGCTTCCGGAGGGTCACCTTCTGCCAAAGAGCATGCACGAGTCATAGAAACTCCTTTGTGCACTTAAGATGCCGTATGAGCAGATACATGCTTGCCCAAAGGGGTGCGTCCTATTTAGGAAAGAATACGTGGAAGCAAAGTATTGTCCAAAGTGTAAATCCTCTAGGTTCCTGGAGGTAGATTCTGGTGATGGCCAGAAGAGGTAGCTTGACATTCCCGTGACAATCCTACGACACCTTTCGTTCATACCAAGGATCCAACGGCTATACATGACCGAGGAATCCGCGAAACAGATGACATGGCACAAAATGGCAAATGATACAATCCTGATAGGATGGTACATGCATCCGATGGTGAAGCATGGACCCACTTTGATGGCATTCATCATGAGAAAGCTAAAGAGGCTCGTAATGTACGTGTTGCATAGGCAATAGATGGGTTCAATCCTTATGGAATGATGCCTGCCCCATACACATGTTGGCCCATGTTTGTTATCCCCCTCAATCTCCCCCCCCCCGGCGTATGCTTTCAACGACAGAATGTATTCTTGTCGTTGATAATTCATGGACACCCGGGGAATAATATGGGTGTGTTCATGGAGCCTGTGATTGATGAATTGGTCCATGCTTGGGAGGAGGGAGTATGGACATACGACCGAGCTACAAAGAAAAACTTCAAAAATGCATGTTTGGTACCACTACTCCCTGCATGACTTCCTGGCGTATGGGATATTCTGCGCCTAGTGTGTTCACGGGAAGTTCCCATGCCTAGTATGGAAGGAAGGTATAAGGTTCATTTGGTTGTAGAAGGGTGGCAAGTATTCATCGTTTGGCAAACATCGGCAATTCCTCCCTCTTGACCATGCATTCAGACGAGACATCAAGAACTTTACGAAAGGTGTCGTAGTGACAGACCCTGCACCACCGATAATGACTGGTGTCGCGGTTCTTGAACAGATAGATGGTCTCGTGGTCAATCCAGAAGGTGGTTTTGTGGGATATGGAGAGCAACATATGTGGACTCATAAGTCGGGCTTGACTCGGCTCCCCTGTTTTGATGACCTTCTCCTTCCACACAACATTGATGTAATGCACACTGAAAAGAATGTCGCCGAGGCACTTTGGGCAACAATCATGGACATTCCTAACAAGTCAAAGGACAACGTTAAGGCTAGAGTGGATCTGGCAACGTTATGCGATAGACCAAACCAACATATGAAGCCTCCTAGTCACGGCAAGACATGGAGAAGGCCTAAGGCCGATTTTGTCTTGAGCAAGCCCTAAAGGAGGGAAGTACTAGAATGGATCCAGACATTAATGTTCCCTGATGGGTATGCAACTAATCTGAGGAGGGGAGTGAACTTATCTACTATGCGAGTCTTAGGGATGAAGAGTCATGACTACCACATACGGATTGAGCGGCTTCTTCCGGCGATGGTTCGAGGCTATGTTCCTGAGCATGTCTGGCTAGTGCTTGCAGAGTTGAGCTATTTCTTTCGCCAGCTTTGTGCCAAGGAGTTATCTCGGACCATGATTGCTGACTTGGAAAGAATGGCACTTGTGTTGCTCTATAAGTTGGAGAAGATCTTTCCACCTGGCTTCTTCAATCCGATGCAGCATTTGATTTTGCACCTCCCGTATGAGGCACGAATGGGGCAGCCCGTGCAGGGCCGTTGGTGCTATCCAATCGAGAGATGTCTAAAGGTTCTTCGAAAGAAATGTAGAAATAAATGCAAAATTGAGGCTTCCATTGTAGAGGCATACATTCTGGAGGAGGTGACGAACTTCACAACAACATACTATGGTGACAACCTCCCTAGCGTGCATAATCCACCCCCTCGTTGCAATGCTGGCGAAAATGAATCGAACCTCAGCCTTTTCTGAGGGCAACTCGGAAGCGCAAGTGCATCGACCCCCAAGACCTTGAATCATGAAGAGTGGCGCCATATCATGCTATACGTGTTGACCAGCCTTGACAAAGTGGCACCGTACATGCAGTAAGTTCTCAATGAACTTGTTAAATACGCCGTCACTATTCTGCATCCAACCCCCTTGTTTCTCGTTGGTACAGGGAATTTCTTCATGAATTCTAGCGTCAATCAAGGGATCCTACCCCACAGTAGGTAGATACCCTTCTTAGACAAGGTGCGGGAAATGGAATGCCCGATTTCATTTCTTGGTTGAAACGGAAGGTACCGTCCAATTTAGCTCATACTTAGTTTGACATTCCAAGTTATTCGTACGTGCGAATAATATAACGATGTATCCTGCTTGAGCTTGCAGGGCCAGAGGGATGCGTCTATGCATGCCGAGTTGAGACAGGTTGCCGATGGCTTTGCCTATAGGGTCAGGTCATTTTCTGGTTATGACGTGAATGGATATCGCTTTCGCACAACAAGCTACGAGCAGAGTCGGCCCAATCGAAGAACCACAAGTTCCGGAGTTTTTACGCCCGGTGTTGATGAGGTCGAGTATTATGGAAGAATTGAAGAAATATACGAACTCAAGTTTCATGGTTCCAAACCTTTTAATCCCGTCATATTCAAATGCCATTGGTTTGATCCTGAAGTAACGAGACGGACATATTCTAATCTTGGGCTAGTCGAAATTCGATAGGATTCCATCTTACTAGGAGACGATGTCTATATTGTGGCCCAACAGGCCACGCAAGTTTATTATCTCCCATATGCGTGTCAAACCAAAAGTCATCTTAAGGGTTGGGATATTGTGCATAGGGTATCGCCACACGGTAAAGTGCATGTCCCAAACGATGAAGATTACAACTTAGACCCAAACACATATGATGGAGAGTTCTTTCAAGAAGAGGGACTAGAAGGGAGGTTGGAGATAGACTTAACCGAAGCGATCAGAATGGAAGTAGATAATGAAACGGTTATTGATGAGGACGTTGGAGATGAGGTGCAAAATGTGAAGTACTTATAAATGCTTGAGCGATTACATTTAGACAATGACAATGGCAACATTGCTCATTCGGATAGTGTTGATTATTTCGACATGATTAATAGTGATGATGAGACTTATGATCCAGCTAATCCCGATCATGAAGATTATTTCTAATACATGTAATACTATGTTATTTTGTAATTACGTTTTGTTTATTTTGCATCTCTTTCTAAGTACTTCTTGTTTATCTGTGCATATTGGTTTACTCTTTTTAATTGCAGGTGATTGAACAAAGATGGTGGGCGGTGGGATGAGGAAGCTAGGTGATGATACTTGTGGTTGTTAATGGTACTTCTATTTGCAATTGTGGTTGTAGATGATGGAGCACTTGGATTACTTGTGAACTTATTTGTGATATATTGTGAGACATGTGACGTTTGTGATATATATGTGGTGTTGGTGATATATATGTGCTGTTGATGATATATATGTGATGTTGGTGATGTTTGTTATGTATATCTTATGTTTGTTTGGATGGAATGTAAAAAACAAATAAAAAAGGCTATTTTCAGTCACTTTACCGAGTGCAATGGGCATGACACTCGGCAAAGTGACGACCTGAGAACATGTCTGGGAACATGCTTTGCCGAGTGCAAAGGCCATTGCACTCGGCAAACATCACAAATTTGCCGAATGCCACGGGCCAGGCACTCGGCAAAGGTCGCCTGTTTGCCGAGTGTCTTGCCGGTGGCACTCGGCACAGTGGCCACCTTTGTCGAGTGTCTGAGTCAACGGCGCTCGGCAAAGAGGCGACCTTTGCCGAGTGCTTGACCTTGACGCTCGGCAAAGCCGCCGTCACGGCGACTTTTCTTTGCCGAGTGTCAGATTAGCACTCGACAAAAGCTTTGCCGAGTGTCCGATAAAGTGCACTCGGCAAAGAGGTTTTTGCCGATAAACTGTTTACCGAGCGCCCTTTGCCGAGTGTAACGAGTGTATATCGGCCTTTGCCGAGTGCCTAAAGCCGTCTCCAATAGTGTACGTGCGTGCGTACGTGTATATATACGTGTACCTTATCTGGAATACACCCTACGGGATTATATTCATCCATCCATCTACACCAGAACTAGTTCGGACACAACACACAAGTCGTCTTTTATGACTACTATACTACTGCACCTGTGAGTAAGGATGAAAACAGTCGAACTCGGTCGAAAAACTCCTCAACCGTTTTCTACTTTTACATTTGAAATATGAAAGCGAAAGCGAAAGCGGACAAGCCGGACACGAAAACGAACACGAACTTACGGAATATCTAGAATTTCGGAAACGAACCAATTCGAGCGGAATTATGTCGAACACGGTCGGTATGCGAAAATTCAATACGAAATACCGACCCACAGTGCATAGCATTAAATAAGTGCACGACCAAATACATAACAAGTTCACAACTAACAAGTGCATGATCTAGTTCAAGTGCATAGCATTAAACAAGTGCACGACCAAATACATAATAAGAGAGATGAGGTTTGGCGCCGTCTATAAGAGAGGGCAAGCTAGCCACCAAGAGAAAAAAGCGCAGTGCGTGGTGAGCACTATAATTGGGCAATGATATGACCACTGTGCGGTTGGCCAATTCGGTTTAAACCGAATTTTGAATTGAATATTTCAAATTAAAAGTAGAAAAGTAGAAACGGTAAAATGTGTAAACCGTTTTCTACTTTTACATTTGAAATCTGAAACATCTCAAATGCTGGCAAACGGTAAAGTCGGACAAGAAAATACGGATTCGATCGGATTAAATATAAGAAATGCGACTTGGTTTCGGGATATTTCCGTTCCGTTTTCATCCTTACCTGTGAGCGAGGACTGGACAGTGTAGTCATATCATGGGGAAAAGACAATGACAGAAGAGTCATCAGAGAAAATTAAATTATATCATCTGAACTAAAAATAAAAATATATATATAGAGTCCAGATAACCCTTTTATAGGTAAACGATCTCTGCTGCAAGATTCATGACTGGAAAGCGTTCAGGTGATACGCCAGGGAGGCATCAACAGGTAGCTGCTTCTGCTTGTGAGTTGGGACATTGACTATCACGGCACGTGCGCGCACGTACGGAATCGCGCACGCAAACGGATTTTTCCACGCCTGCGTGCAACTGCAGTCTGCAATGCAATGTGTGCCATGATGTTACGTTTATTTCTCCGGTCGCCGCTCGCCATGACTAAATGCGCGTGTCAGCATGGTGTGCACCTGCGAAGACTGAGCATGTGATCCGGCTGCGGCAGGTTGCCTGGCCTGTCCACGGGAACATGCATGCATGCGACAAAATTGACGATAATGTACGAGAGAGACGTAACGTGCTTTTTTTCCAAACAAAGAACGAATCACGTCACGTACGTCCAGGTTCGTTTGTTTCTAGTCTAGTTATATATCTCGATCCCAACTAGTAAAACTAATTCCAAAAACGCTATAGTAGTGTGAGCGAAAAGAAAAACTAATTACACGGTTTGGTGGGAAATTACGGCTAATGTTTGGACACTATTTACCAAATAAAAACGAAGGTGCTACAGTAGCCCCAAAATCCAAAATTCGCGAACTAAACAAGGGCTAAACGCTATAGTAGTACAGACGGCTAGGTTGCTAGAGAGTGCAGGCCGTACGAGAAAGTCAAAGTCATACCCTAGCTAGCTAGAAGCAATAAGCTAATAATCACGTAAGCAGAGAAGACCTGATCCGTCCACGGAAACAAATGCTCCAGTCATGCCGTCGTAGATCGAGGATTGGCCGATCGACGCAGTGACGGAGAGCGTGAAGCCGATCAAAGGGCCAGGGCAGCTAGTATAAGCTAATTAAGCTCTGACAGTCTGCTGAGTCTACATCCAGCGGTAATAATGCTCGCTTAACTAGTGCATGTTAGATATAGCAGCTGACAAAGTGACAAGCACAGATGGAGATTTGCATTGGCCAGCGCGTGGAGATGGGGAGAGAAAGAGACGCCCAGCTTCGCCTTCACTATACCTTCCGTACCCTCCGCTAGTGGTCCGAGCTGAGGGACCGTGGGAGATTTAGAAAAAATGAGTAAGGAGGGACTTCTCCCATTATTTTCCATCTCTAGCTCTTCCTTTCAAGTTTCTTTGGATACCAACAATTTGTAGAGGGGCTTCATACTTTGAGTAGCATAGTAATTTGTCCAATAAGGCAGAAAATATGCAAAATACAAATGGTGTGTTGTCCATTTTTCATCTCTTCTGGCCCCACATGTCAGCTCTAAATCCCCTCTAGTCACTAGAATTAGCCCCTCCCTCTCACTCATTTCCCACTCTCCTCTATCCTTCTCTCTAGAACAAAGAACAACGAAGGGAGCAAGAAACCAAATAAGAGAAAGGAGAAGAGATTAGAGGTGAAGATAACTATCACCTTTAGCACCAAGTAAACATTCTCCATAAGTTGTCCCTTGCATCTCACCGCACAACTCGATCTTAATGCATATGCAAAGTTTGATCTCACCTGGTGGCACTAGATAACCATAATAGCAATGATTTTCCCTCTTTATATTGTGGCTATATATCCTATTAATCTGGCCATCTTATTCTTTACTAATCACCATATGGCTAGTGAAAACAAAGTTCTATATATGCATCTTCAACTTACTTTCATCATTTTCTTTCCATCACCCATCATCTCTTCTCTTGTTGAGTCTTTCATACTCATGGTCCTTGCCATCTCTTCTTCCATGGCTCCATGTAGCCAAATCCTAGCGTGTGGACTAAACATCACCTTTCATCTCACAAATGAAATCATTGGTCCACATGTGTTTTCATTCAATTACCAAAACTCAAATGAGTCTTTCAGGGGAACTAATATTTTTTTGGTCTAGAAATGGTCGCACAAATGGTCACTACTCATCCTCCTCTCCCTATAAGGCCTTCTTGAGCAATCAATCATCTTGAGAGAAAAGATCTTTTAGAAGATCAAGGCACCTAGCAAATACTATTTCTTCATCTAGTTGGATTTGATTGGTCATAGTTGGACATCTAACAGAGTTTGTCAACATGATATGCGTCAAGATGGCATATGCATCCTTTGTGGGCAAGAACTTGAAATGATTGGCCATTTGCTAGTTGGCTATGTTTATATATCAAGGAAAATTGATTCCAGGTGCTTTGAAGAGTGGGGCTGTAACCTCTAATGTAGGCACCCACACACCTGCTAGACCCGAAATCCGTAGGGCCCCGACCTCTAATGCAACCATCCTAATTCTCATCCCTAGTCATAAGATATATACTGCAACACAAGAGCCACACCATAGTTTAAACTATGGTAACTAAATTCATATTCAAAATAAGTAGCTGCTAAGTTTATCACAATCAGATATAAGGTTTAAAAAGAAAAGTATATAGCTCTTGACACATTTTATATCTGCTTCAGTCATACTTTATTGGAGTTATCTAACGTGAAGGAGGAACAAATAGAGATAGGATCCTAGCCTTGTTCCGTTTGAAGTTTCTATGAAAGGTTCCAAAATAAAGAATGCTATCTACAGAAAGGTAGGGAGGCATACCTATCGGAGAAAGGGCGAACGAAGAACGAAGAAGCACCGATACACAGTATCAATTATCTCAATTGTGTTAGAATAGCTAGTGGAAATGGAGAATCTCTTGGTTCAAAAAAAATTGTGTTAGAAAATGACAAAACCATAGAAATCAAAATAAATAATTTTTATTAGTTGTATGTACTCACTATGTTCCAAATTATAAGACGTTTTGTCTTTTCTACACTACTACAAAAACTTTACTGGAGGCGGGCGTTTTTCGTTTTTCATGGTGGGCAAAGTATAACGGCCTAGCCACGGTAAATATACTACCACCACGGGCGGTAGCGTAACGCGACCGCCTCGGTTAATCGTTGGAAAAAACAAAAAAACCAAAGCCTTGGTTACCGGCGAAACCCAAAATCCAAAGCCCACCGGCGAGCCCATTGATTGAGCCCACCGGCGAGCCCAATCCCAAACCGAAACCCTAGCGCCGCCATCGTCGTCCCTGGATCCAGCTGCAGCCGCCTCTGCAGCCTGCCGAAGATGAGGCCGGAAAGGAGGAGGCGCCGAGCAGCCGCGCATCCGCGTGCGCCGCCACCACCGCTCCGGCGTCCGTGCGGCTCTAGATCTGGGAAAGGGGAGAGGGCACAGTGAGGGAGACGAAGAGAGAAGAGCGAGGGAGACGAAGAGAGACCTATACCTGCATTGGCAGCGCCACCGTCACGGCATTCACCGGATCCGGCCGAGATCCGTCGGATCCAGCCGCCCTCCTATAGGATCCGGCAGCCCTCCACCTAGAACCGCCCGCCGCCGTCGTCAGGGAGGGATGGGGAGGCCGCCTCCCACCAGATCCGGCCAGGGAGGAAGAAGGGGGCCAGATCCGCACGAGGGAGAGAGAGGAGACCAGGGCGCGCCGCCGGTGGATGTCGCGCCGCCGCGTGAGGAAGGGAGCCAGGTCCCGCGCGCAGAAGCCGACGCGCGCCCCATGTCCCCAGCGCCGCCGGTGGATGTCGCGTCGGGAGAGGAGTGGAGAGGTGGTGACGACGGAGTGGAGAGGAGACTGCCTCGGTCTCGCGCGGAGTGGGGAGTGGGGAGGTCGCCTCGCCTCGGACTCAGTCGCGCGGAACGGAGAGGAGGTCGGGCCGACCGGTGGAGGAAGAGAGAGACAGAGGAGTGGGGTAGAAAACCCTAACTCCTCGTATATATAGCTCAAGGTTAAAATCGGGCCTTGCTGGGGATTTTGGGCTTGGGCCTTTTCCGAGGCGGGCCATATAGGATACCCGCCACGGTAAATCGATTTACCGTGGCGGGCAAAAGTGCCCGCCTCAGAAAATAAAAAACGCCCGCCTCCGTAAATCGACAGGCATTAACCGTGGCGGGCAAAAAAATGCCCGCCACGGAGGCCACCCGGGCGACGTCGCGCAAATTCGATCATGTAGTAGTGCTATATTCAATAACTTCTGCTTTGTACGTAGGTATATACTATGTCTAGATGACGATGCATAATAAAAACATTGTATTCTATAAAAGACAAGTCTTATAATTTGGAACGGGAGAAGTATTAAACAATAACTTCCTTCTAAGGTGCCTCTTGAAATTCTAACCCGATGACATACCTGGTTGTTGATGCATGGACTAGTATGTTTAGTCAGTTAATATTAATAATCATGGAAACAAATCATCATGCCAGACGTAGTTACGTGATCGAAGGAATGCCTGCGTCTGTGTACGTCCCGTACCAATACTGTACCATATATGATGTATCTGCTGGCACGTTCGCTGTGGCCGGCCGTTCCAACGGAAACTGGCGGTAGCTCACGGACGCTGACCTGGTGTGTGCTGTGCGACAGTTTCCGCATGTGTGAGGTCAGGCGCGGAGCGTTTCGTCTCATCGCATCAGCGGCTCCGTGGACGACGACGACGACGAGCCGGCGTCGGTTGCACGGCGTGCATGCATCCACTTCATACGTACGTATCGGGAATCGGGATACATATGCATGAGGTCGGGGCAAACGACCGAGAGGCATGCATGTAATAAAGCTGTATACTTGTTGCATTCTACATGACGTGCACGTAATATATAGTATGTCCATATATATGTACGTACGTATGATGTATATATGTGTGAGTGCGATCGACATGAACATGATGATGGCACGATGCTGCATACAACCATACAGGATAGCTCCATGCCACAAATGTATTCCTCGTGGAATTAGAGCACCCGCAGTGGCAGACCTCGTCACCTCGATGCCTGAAATTTTTTATTCCCATGTCATAAAAACTGGCATCGTTTTTGTATGCTGCAGTTTTCAAGCTTGGTACAGAACTCTCCATGCCTGACGTACATGCAAGCACAACGAGATGAAACATTTTTTAACAACCAAGCACCGATGATTGAAGAAGCATGGATGCCAGCATTTTTTATCCAAGCACCACACACTGCAGCATGAAAAACGATGCTTGGACCTTCTCTCATTTCGGAGCATCGACTTTTCTCACGCTGCGGGTGCTCTTAGTTAGGGGAGAAAGGACCAATAAAATGGGTAGAAATCTAAAAATAATTTTTTTGTAACAGAGGAAAACGTAGTTGGTCAAAATTAGGAAAACTTTATTGAAAATGATTTTAAAAATAATTTATTTGGTAACAGAGGAAGAACTATATATATGTGCGCTACTCCACGTATACTCACACACCCTCCTCTCCCTACTATATATTCCATGTACATGTGTGAACAATATATGTGTGCCGGCAGGCGGCAGGTCATCAGGCCGGGGGAGACCGATTGTGTATTCTCCCTCTATACTACTGCTAGCTGCTACGCAGGTACGTACGTGTCGTGAACCGCGATCCACGTGGTCAGCAGGCAGGGCATGCTGTGTGACACGTACGATACGAGTACTCTGCATGCATGACGGGTTGGTCAAGCAGGCTGCTGCAAGAAACCCCCCTCCATCCCCGTCGTCGTCGTCGTCGTCCCTGATCACGATCGTACGCCGTGTGGAATGGAACTAGTAGCTTGGAAGATCCGATTCCGATCGAGCAAGCGCACCCGGTCGCCGGCAGCTCCCTAACCTACCGTACCGTGTACCCATGCAGCTCGCTTTGCAGTCATGCTTGCTTGCATGGTCTACGTACTACTACGCGACACAAAAGATGCACTACACCCGTACGCCGCTGGAGCTGCTGCTCATCGACCTGACCTCTTGCATGCATTATTGGTCATCTCATCTATCAACAAGACGACAAGTCAATCGCCCGATCATTGCGTCCATCGCTTGCGTGCGCGTCTCAAGTGTCAGCCAGTAATCACTTAGCCTATATCTTGTGCCTTTAATTATATATAATATATATATTCCATATGTCCCAATTAACTGTCATAGTTGTTTCCATACTAAAAATTTAACTCGATTCATAAAAAATATGTGCAACATTTTTATCTCTGAATAAGGGTGGTTAGAGCTTGAGTCCCGAGGGACTCAGTCTCAAGGGACTCAGTCTCGTGGCTTTATTAGCCACATCGATGAGGAGGGGAAAAAACTCCCTCGTCTGTTCCATATCCAAAGCACAGATCTGTGACCATCTCATCTTACGGAGCTACGGTGCCGTTGTGTAAGGGTGGGGTAGGAGTTTGATGGTTTTTTTTATCTGCGTGAGAAGATCTTCTTCTTAAGACGGAATATCGGGTGCTATCTAGCCACCGCGGATCGAGTTTTTTTTAAAAAAACTAGATTCAAATATCTATCCACTAATATTAATTATGCACTATTAGTATTAATATATTATATATATGTTTAGTCATAGTTATTTCTCGTAAAGTGAAAACGACGTATATTTACAAAACAAGAGGGAGTAGCTCGTTCGCATGTTTGTCCTCAAGAGTCGGTCCACACTGCTGCTTTTGACCGTCCACGCGTGCAACGGTAGTACTATTTATTATATAATGTATGTGGAGCACTGACATGGTCATCACACATCACTAAGACAGGTTTTTGTTTGTTAGTGATATTTGGTAGTCAAGGTATTTAAATACCATATAGCGGGTTTGTGCCGGGTTGGTGCAAGTTAACGGATCACGGATAGCTATGGCAGCCTACTAACTCAAATAGTAGCCGCTAAGTTTCAACTTGCTAAATCCAGTCTGCTATGATAGCAGTAATGGTAGGAGACCGCTACCGCTATTGTGGCCGCTACAACCGCTATATATTTAGTACCTTGTAGGTAGTGTAGAAAATTAACAGCAGAATTAGCATATCCTGAAGTTCTGAAAATATTTTTGGAGATGAGTACTAGTAATCTAGCTCGACATACAAAACTTTAAATGTTCATTCAAAATATGTAAAAAAGGAAACTAATGAGGGAACACTCTTTATGTGTGTGGTGTGTGTGGAGGTTGGAGGAAGTACTATTATACCTCTATATATATCGGTACGCTAACACTGTCTTTTATTTGATGGATATAGTAATACTCAAAACACATATATTACCTTAAAACTAGAGTTTTCAAAACAAGTTCTAGCAATGTTAACAGTATGTTGTTTCAATTTTATATAGGTGAAAAAATCAACTAGGACAAACCTTAGATGGACCTGGCAATATTTCCGTTCCAGGCCCTCCCTTGGTTTCTTTTTTATACATCTAAGAGATTAGCTAAATTTAGTGATTTACCTATTCTCTAAATAAAAACCTTTCAAAATAATTGAACTACTCCAACAGCCTCGGTAAAAAATTGATATTCAACCTCTAAGATGGGCTCACTCCACATCATTGCACATCTTAGAGGTTGAATATCAATTTGTTCTCTTACAACAAAACATCTTCAGCCGACTTATCAGCCAGCTTTAATACCAGCCGAACAGGCCCGTCACGAGCCCTCTTCCCTGTCAACCGACTCTGACAAGATCGACGAGTCTCGTCGGAGTGCGGTTACTAGGAGTTCCCGGGCCCACATGGATCTCCTACGAAGAGGCCAAATGGTGAGCGAGGATGCTTATCCAACTCTACCGAGCGATTTGACTAGTCTGTTGAAGACGTTTTTTTTTGTCTCCAAAACAATTTAGATCTTCTATTGGAGTTACACGCGCTTAAAATATAGAAGTATATTGTTTCATGATCAGTATGTATTTATATATTATATTAACCTTGCATATAATTTGAGTAATGGTAATATTCATCAAAACCTACAAAGTTTGACTTTTCTTCAATCCTAATAGTACACCCCATAAAGTACCTCCCCAAATACTACTAGTATATACTGTATGTTAACTATTGGTACATTAAGTTGGAAGGGTACTACTATAGTATATAGTTAACGCTTGTTAAATACGGTAAGAGTACCTGGTACGCTATCTAGTCTTAAACTGCCATCGGTTTCCCAACAAAAAGGCCAATTGTAAGACACCTGATCTTGACCTCCAACAATGAGACCGTCAGACCGACGACTTGTCTGCCCTGCCATGCCGATGTCACCTGCAGCAGCTGTTTCCTGTTCTTGATTGACATTTATTCCAATCCCAATTAGTAAATTAAATCAGGTAGGTAGGTAGGTAGGTTGGTCCCTGAGTCCAACTCCAACCACGCATGCATCAACGCGTGTACTAATTCCTGCCATTACCCCCATTCATTAGTAACCTAATTGCCCCTTCATTAACCCCCACACGAAACCGTACTACGACCTTGTCCCCTCCAATCCAATCCTCCATCAGGTTAAGGTTGGTGTGGAATGGAATGCCCGAATGGTGGACTGGTACGGTGGTGGCCGCCCTTCTCCTTCATGCCACCTATATAAACGCACGCACCAGCAGCCTGTGCACTCATCGGCCGCCACGCTGCTTTGCCTTGCCTCCTCCTCCTCCTCTCTCTCTCGTCGAGCCGTCTAGCTAGGTCCATATCTCGCCACTTCCATCGATCGATCGCCATCATATCGCCATGTCTAGCCTCACCACGGCCGGCAGCAGCATGGAGGAGCAGTACTACTCCGTGCCCGTGTCCGCGGAGGAGGTCGGCACGCACCTGTCCCTGGGGATCGGCGGCGGCAGCGGAGGAGGAGGAGCTAAGAGCCTGTGGCTAGCACCGCCGCCGCGGACGGTGCAGCTGTTCGGCGAGGTGCTGTCGGTGCAGGACGATGATCTTCGTGACAGTGACGAAGCGCAAGCACTTCAGCACCACCGGGGCCGGCCGACTGGGGCGGCGGCGACGGCGAGCAGGAAGAAGAAGAGAGACGCAGCCGCCGGCGGTGGCACCGCCACAGCCGCTGCTGCTGATAGGCATCAGAGTAAGAAGTCCAAGACGACGTGCCGCGACGACGGCGACGGCGGCGGCGGCGGCGGGAGGAAGAAGCTCCGGCTCACCGCCGCGCAGGCCACCATGCTCGAGGACAGCTTCCGCGCCCACAACATCCTCTCTCGCGTATGTCGTATGCATGCATAATTCTTCATTCATCTCTTCCATTCCTCAATTCAGTTCATCGACTAATCAAATGCAAATTCGTTGATGAATCGAATCGGATCGAGCAGGGAGAGAAGCAGGAGCTGGCGCGGCGTGTGGGGCTGAGCGCGCGGCAGGTGGACGTGTGGTTCCAGAACCGGCGGGCGCGGACCAAGCTCAAGCAGACAGAGGTCGACTGCGACCTGCTGCGACGCTGGTGCGACCGCCTCACCGACGACAACGCCCGCCTCAGGCGGGACCTCGCCGACCTCCGCCGGGCGGCGGCTTCGTCCACGAGCCTGGGCGCTGCCATCTGCGCCTCGTGCGGCGCCGACAAGCAGCAGCTCGACTGCGGCAACATGCTGGCGTAGTAGTAACGTTCAGTTGACTCACCATGTCACCTGACCTCACGACCATTATTCGCCCATGGAATCCAGAGGCCAAATTTCCATTTTTCTTCTTCTTTACTTACGCCCCTTTAATAGATTTTTCTGTGTACATATAAATGGGGCAGCTAGGTACTAGTTGTTACACCCGATTTTAAGGATAAAATGGCATACAAAATCTTATATGCGCCCAGAGATCATTCACACATAAGCCGATAAATTATAAATAGTATCATCACAAGTGTTTATTACATCATGAATAATAAGACATAATTTTCACATAAATATAGTGGAAGTATAAAGAAAAATTCTCTCGCGGAAGCTCCATATCACAGTGACGTCAACTGGTTGACCACAAGTCTAGTAATCCTCAGGGAAGTCGTCATTACCATAGCCATCTGTTACCCATCCGAGATTTTTATCCAAATAATAAAAATAAACAAGCGTAAGTACGTGTCTTACTCAACAAGTGTAACATGGAGTTCATGAGGCTCAAAAGGCTTGACACAGGTTTGACAGCATTCAATTTTTAATTGTCACAATTTTAGCATAAGTATAGCAACAAGTTGGTTCAATTCCAAAGTAAAACACATGATCAATGTAAACATGAATAATGAATAGCATAAACGGATAATTCTTAGTGATCATCTATTCCATAAGGGTTCCAAGGCCGCTCATGACCATGAGCACGTCTGATATACCAGTTTTACACTCTGCAGAGGTTATACACTTTCACTGTGAGTCGTGATACCCATATGCCCGGGTTAATTACTCCCAAAACACTTCCAAGGTAAGCAGGCATGAGTCACTATGAAGCTTTTTAAAGGTTCGTCTAACAAGTGAGGGCCGTTAGATTCACTCAGTAAACAGATATAGGAACCTCCTGTCGAATGGCACAATTCCATCACGGCTATACACATAAAAGTAGAGGCTGTCCTATACCCGATTCGTCAAGCCATTCTTACGCCAATAAAGGTAACCTCTAACAAGCTAGAAAAGGTTCTCATACTGAGCTAAAGCCAGAGCCATATAGCCCTCACAGCTGTACTGTAAGTCCCGAATGATCGTTTACAGATAAGTCCTTAGGGAGAGAAATCTGAAGCATTTAGAAAATAGCTAAATACTTTAGCCCCCTGTTTCCAAGTTGCTAAAAAGTCATGTTTTAATGTTTATTGCATATACCATTAGTCAAGTTACAAGATCATGGTTTAATTGAGCACTAGCAAAGCTACCCAATGCATATCCCATAGGAGACAAGGTATAAGTTCAATTCTAGGGAATCCCTATCAAGGTGACACATGCAACATGAATTTAGTATATTAAAGTTGATAGGAAACAAGGATGATCCCATGATATACTTGTCTTGAACAAAATGCTCCTACTGATCTCGCTCGTCAAAATAATACTCTTGGTCTCCCACGAATTGCTCACCGGCCATACTCGATAATCACAGCAACATACAAGCATCCAGAAGCAATCATGCATAGCAAACAAAAGCTATAGATTAGAACAGTACACCAACAACATAAAATCATGATGAAAAGTTTGTAAAATGAATCTGCGTTTCACTACGAACACACAGATGCGAAGATCACAAAAATCGGAGCTAAAACGAAGAAGTTATGAATTAAACAAGATTTCCTTTAGTAAAATAATAGATTAAATCTAACCTCAAATTTTAAAAGTTGAAAACATACTTAACAGTAGGTTGAATATGTAGATTATGCAATTATGAACCTAACGCAAGTTGAACGGATCAAATCGGAGTTAAAACGAAGATTTTATAGCCTAGAACAAGATTAGTGGCAAAACTGTAAATAGATGAAAACGTATTTTGAATCTAATCCCAAAGAAACTACGCTTTCTAAAGAAGAAAACACATTCAGGATTTGCACGTTGGGCTGCGGGTTCTATAATCAGAAACCCGAGGGGCTCTTTAGAAAAAATACAAGGACGGCGGGTTAAGATCCAATTAATTGTAAGGGCCTTTTTGCAAATTTCGCAGCCAAGGGATATCTTCTAATCTCAGCCATGGATTTCAGATTGGACGGCTCAAAACAGATCTGGAAGGGATGGGAGACGCCGACGAGGTCGGCGGCGAGCTCCACGGTGGCGCCATGGCCGGAGACGGGCGGTGCTCGTCGAATTCATAGCCTGTTCGTTTGGTTGTGGCTTGTCGTAAACGATCGTAAATTTCCAGCCAGAACAGTATTTTTCTCTCACACAAACCAGCCAGCAGTACTTCTTCACGAACCAGCAACGATACGATTCAGCCAACCGAACAGGCTGTCGGTCTACAGACCATGATACAGCAAACCAAGGGCACTGGGAGAGAGAGGAGATGACGGCGAGCTCGGCTAGGTAGCTAACCTCGGCGTGAAGCGAACGAGAGCAGCGTGGTGCTCGACGAGGCGGCGGAGATGGCGGCGGTGCTAGGGTTAGCGAGGCTCGGCACGACGCAAGGGCAGCTACGGCTCCGAAGCTCGAGATAGGCGCGGCACGATGTGGGCATCCGATTTTTATAGCCGGAAGCAACTTGGAGCACAAGACAAGGAGGGGCGTGGGCGGCGCGGATTCCCAGCGACGGCAGTGTCCGACCCGGTCACGCGCGAGGAGGAAGACGGCGCTGCTGACATGTGGGGCTAGGCCGTCAGCGAGAGGAGAGTGGCGAGAACGCGGGCGCGGCGCGGCGCTGGCTGCGGGCCGAGCGAAGCTGGGCCGGCGCTTGCTGGGCCACGGGGAGAGGAGAGCAGGCCGCGCGAGCGAAGCGGCGCGTGAACGGAGCTGGGCTAGCGAGACAGGGCCAACAGGCCAAATAGAGAGGAGGGAAAGAAAAGCCTTTTCCTTTTCCTTTTTCTAATTTTTCAAACTAATTTTGAAATGCAAATTCAAATCAATTTGAAGTTTGATTTCAAATCACACAATTCAAAAATAATATGCAGCAGCACGTATGCACATACATGTATGTAGACCTATATTTAATTTTAATTTTAACAACATTATTATTTTTCTAAATTTAAATGCTCACAAAATGCATAATTAAATTATTTTCTCCTATTTTAAAATCATGTAAATTTTAGGGTGCTACACTAGTGACGGCCATGCTAAGTCCAGTTGGTTATTAGATACATGCATAAGGTAATTACTAGTTTACTACTGCAACACGAGCTTATTAACTCGTTCGAAGATACCATATACTTTTTGGAGAGGATTCAGCTGACCAATATATGTTTGCTAATGGGCATCGGTCATATATATACATGATGAGACCATCATTGATATTCTTTAAATTTGTGTCTGTGTTCACTCACTTTTAATTTGGTTTGGGTTTGATTCTTCATTTCATTCATTATTATTTCTTTCCAGGTGTTCTCTTCTTCATTTGTTTTGAATTGGATTGGACTTGATTTTCTCGATGTACACGTGCCTGATTATGCTTATTGATTTTCATTTTTTAATATAAAAATATCCGTGCTTAGTGATCCTTTGAGGGATCGTGTAAAATTTGTGATGTGGAGAAGTGAGCATGAATTCTTTCTAACAATTACGAGCTGCTAATTAATCAGGTACAATAATCATGATGACAGTAAAGAATACTCCTGCGTTATGGCATACTATGTTAGTATGTTACTGAAAGAACATATTACTGCTAGACTGCTAAAATGGGCAAGATAGCTGTTCCATGGTGACATTGGTAGACAGATCATTCATGGGGGGCTGGACATGAGTATTTTGGGGCAACCAAACACCTCCCATGGCTCGTGTCTTCAAATTAACCAGTGTTAATGGAAGAATGAAGAGCAAGCTAATCAGGAATCCTTGGCCACAGGCCCACATCACATTATGCTACCTAGCACATATCTGTTTCTTGATCGTTTGAGCTACAAACAAGTGCTCGCTCTATTCCAAATTATAAGACGTTTTAGCTTTTCTAGATACATAGTTTTTGCTACTTTAGATGCACACTAAATTTGAAACATATTGAGAAGAGTAAACTACCGTTAGCCTCTAAGGATTTTAATGTTCCTTGTTCTAATAGTTCAAACAAGGACCACGTTTTTTCTCTATATGATTCAGATGGTGAACTTGACATTCTCACGTTAAATCATTTCTGTGGTGAGGTAACTGAGACTGTGAGCGATGGGGATGCAAGTGATCTATGTGATCTACAGGCAATAATTCCGAGAAAGAAAAGGTCAAGTTCACAAAAGAAAAAGAAATGTACTAAAAAAATTAAGTTACTCAATGAAAGAGATCTTTTGGAATTGCAATGGGTTAGGAGACCTGAATAAGTTTAAGTTCTTGTCAGATGTAGTGCGTGAAAAAAGTTTAGATTTTATTGATCTATCAGAAACTGGGAGGAGGGATTGTTCCATGATTTTCCTTAAAAATCTTTGCGAGGATAAAAATTATTTGTGGCACTATAAACTCCTCGAGGCTGATCTGGAGGCATGCTTTTAGGTATCAATCCACACAGGCGTTTGATGCACCAGAGATTGAAGGAGGAGATTTCTTTGTTAAATTCAAACTAAGAAACAAAAATGATGATTTTAAGTGGATTCTGTTTTTAGTTTATGGGGCTGCACAAAACCATCTTAAAGAAACATTCCTTATAGAGTTTGATGAGGACATCGATCACTCCTTCAAATACAAGTTAAGTATTTTTTTAGAACCAAATACAAGCCAAGGAAATGAAGAGGACCAACATGGGCGTCCAACTCATCTACACCATGGCGGAGGCCCAGTCCAATTCAAGTTGGTCCATTTTGGATTCCAGGAGCAGTCCCACGTAAACTCAACGCCCAAGACGCATATAGACTTCGTTTTCGACGATCCACATATGCACGGAAAGGTAATTTCATAAGCTTACCAATGGCTTTGGTTTCACGTCAAAATTCATCTGGAGTCAATAAGAATCGTCGAAACAAGTCAGCATCTAGAATTTGTCATAGTGCTGCGACACTGTCTTTTGGTCCGTTGGGGCCGTGTACCGTCTTAGAGCCCATTAGGGGGTGCATCCATAGGTGATCAGCTCGGACTTTATAATTAGCCGCCATCACTCTCATTAGGGTTTGGATTTTGTTGTGTTCTTGTTTTCCTCGTGAAACAGACATTGTACGTTGCACTTGTATCGCCAAGATCGACTGCTGTGAACCACTGTTCTTGATCTTGTTCGCCTCTGTCGACTAGTCCTTTTGAATCAAGACTTGAACCTCATATCATATACTTCATTTATATTTGCAATTTCAGATTACGTTCATCTTGTTCTTGCTTGTGTTCTCGATTCGCTTGCAGGAAAATCTTCTTGGTGAGGTCAATCGCGTTGTGTGCGGTTGATAACCAACGGAGCAGTGGTGTAACAGTTGTGGGGATCCGAATCAAACTTGGTTCGAAGCCTAGATCATGAATGTCGAGTTCTTCACCAATCGAAGTTATCATACTTATTGGAAAGATCGGGCCGCTTCTACATCAGAGCTGGTCCATTTATTTATGTACTAAACAAACCTTACCTATCTTAATAGGTGGTGACTTTAATATAATTAGAAGACTACAAGATCTAATAATGCTAATTACAATGATAGATGGTGTTTTCTATTCAACACAATTATTGTTGCGTTCAACTTATGAGAATTAGAACATTCGGTAGGCAGTTCACCTTGGGCTAATAACCTGGAGATTCCGACGACTTTTGAGAAGTTGGACAAAGTTCGTTCTTGCACTGAATGCCAGGTTCATTTCCCACACACTATTGTACAAGTTTTATCACATGATATCTCTAACCATACGCCTTTGTTTCTTAACACGGGAGAGGTTCCTATAATAGTCAACATTTATTTAAGTTTGAGTTAGGTTGGCTGTTGCGAGAAGGATTTCTTGATCTGGTTCAAGATATATGGCATAGCGTGGATGAGGGCAATACACCCTTAGAGAAATCGCAAGCAAAAATTAGACGTTTATGTCAATATTGAAGGGGATGGGCCAAAAATGTTAGCGGTGCTTACAAAAAGGGGAAGAAAACATTGCTAACCAAATTAGATGAGTTAGACAAAAAAGAAGAAGAAACTTTGTTGGGTCAAGATGAACTCAATCTTCAGAATGTCTTACATGATAGACTATCAGAGTCATTGAGGGAAGAAGAACTAAAATGGTACCACTGAGCAAAAATAAGAGAGATACTTGAAGGTGATGCAAAAACAAAATACTTCCGGTTAGTAGCAAATGGTAAACACAGAAAAACTAGAATTTATCATTTGGAGCAAGAGGAGGGTCTCATACATGGTCACACACTGCATACATCACTAGATATTGTAAAAAGTTGTTTGGTTCTACTGACTGCAATAATATATCTTTGAATGAGTTATACCGTGATGATATCCCTCAAGTTACAACCGAGGAAAATGCAATGTTAGTTGCTCCCTTTTCAGAGGATGAGGTTAGAGCGGCAATTAACCAGATGAACTATAGCACAACCCCTATCCCTAATGGTTTCCCACCAGAGTTTCATCAGGTTTTCTGGCATGAAATAAAGGATGACCAAATGGCTCTCTTTAGGGAATTCCACAAAGGGGAACTTCCTCTTCACATCCTCAACTTTGGAACAATTATTCTATTACAAAAGCGCATCGAAGCAAAACAAATACAACAATACAGGCCCATCTTGTTGACACCAAAATTTGGTTCGGGATGAAAGGACCCTGAGGTCGGAATTTATCAAGGAAAGCCAAAATATTCAGCAAGATCGGCTAGCTGAATTGCCATCAAAATCGACTGGATAAGGTGATGTCGTCATCTTAAAGGAATAGGCCCTATCGGCGGGGGCAGCAAGACATGAAGCAAGAAGACGCGTCAGACTTCATAGAAGGGGAAGATTGAGGTCCAAGTTATCGTAATTTAGAAAGTTTTGTTCTCTTTACCAAGTTTTGTAACCGGTCTTTTTCGACCAGGACTCATAGTCGAGCCTCGGGTATAAATATTGAGCCCCGACTATTGTAATAGACATCCACACATCAATCAAAACAAGTACCTTTACTTTTTTAGCCCCGTGTCACCCTTAGGGGTAGGAGTAGAGTAGATTCCGACGAGTTCCTTCAGCAAGCGGGCTGCATCGGTCCGGCCGACCTCTGGTTTGTTGTGAGTACCGTCACGACTTATACTTTGTTTGTAAGGCTGCATCGGTTAGGTCTGACCTCTTACAAGCTTTGTATAAGTTAGTTATCATCAGTTATTGTAAGGTTGCATCGGTCCGGCTCGTATCTCTTACCATTACTGATATAAGTTACCCTTTGATTCTTATCAAAATTTGTAAGGTTGCATCGATCCGGCTTGATCTCATACAAATTTTGATACGGATTAGTTATCGATATTATGTTAAATAGTTTACTATTCAACATAATATCACCAATTGCTCAATCTAGATTAAAGATTCCTTGGTCCTCATCTACAATCTATCGTTTGTCCACTGTTTGTACGCTAAAATTCAGCTGTTGACGTTAGATCCCGTTTATCGACCGTTTTATCTTGATCTTGATCGATCATAGTGGGTGTTTGAAGCCTCGTTTCCATTAAGGAATATGTTTGTTAGTCATCAATCACCGGTTTGCTGTCTTCGCCATCAACTTGTTGGTAGCGCACTAGATCGGGTAGTGCTGGTTAATGGATCTACTTGTTAAGGGAGATATAATGTCATCCATCTGCTATGTTTCTATCGGCTATTTTAGTTGATAGCTTGAGCTTTCACGTGTATGGCATGTGTCCACAATTCCATCAAAACATAAGTAGATTTATAGATCGCTAGGCTTGCAGTTTGCCGTTCTACTATGAATGCTACATCGATTCAGTCGACCTATTGATAGTGCCATAAATTAGGTTTGGTCGGTTTGTAGATTTACTTATGCTTCGGTGGTTGAATGTTCGCATACAATACGACAAAAAACTACTTAGATCGGCCTCTCGGCCGGTTGCTTATGCTTTCAAGCCCATAACACGTGCTCATGATCTTGTCTAAATATGGATCGATCTATGTGTTTTAATAGTCTATTTTGTTATCATTATTATGGATGTCTTCGATCCACTCGACCCCCTCTGTTAATGATGATAGGTTTGATTTGATGAGCTTGTAGATCCATTTATACTAGATAAGTGATTGATCACGTGATATGTATCTGTTTACCTTGGAATCGGCTATTTTGCCGATGGCCCACGCATTGCAAGTATATCGGCTTTTATTGTTGTACTTGTTCTTGTCTTGATCTTTAAGCCAATACAGGATATAGTCAATGCAAATGCTTTCACTCATATCAACTCTCTACCAGGTTCTTACATTTTTTATGATCATTGGCATTAGATTTATATCATTAATATCTGATAATTGCCAATAGTATTGGTTTTCAATATCTTATATCATGAACATGTTGGATATCGACTATTTAGTCGATAGCCTTATCAAATTGGCTATCTAGCCGCACATTTGGAATTGTCTGGAGCAACACCGACATGTTTCACCTTAAATTACTAATTACATTTCTCTTGTTGTCAATTATAGGGTCAAATTGACTGGCATGCCCTAGGTCACGACCATCCGGTCCGGTGTCCTCCTAAGTCCGGGGAGAGCTCGGCTTGCTACATGTGCCGGCGGCAAGTCGCTTTTTGCCGTCGACACATCTATATGCTAAATGTTAGTTTCAAAATATTCGCAAAAGTTGCTACTAAAAGAATTTTTAAAGAATTATCAAACCATCTCAAACTGCTTTTCTTCCGGGGGCGAAATATCATAGAGGGTGTAGTGATTTTACATGAAGCTACCCATGAGTTACACCAAAGAAATAAAATGATATTATTTTTAAGATCGATTTTGAGAAAGATTATGATAAGACAAATTAGGATTTTTTTTACCACAAACCTTGATAATAAAGGGATTTAGAAAAGCCAAGACATCTTATAATTTGAAAAGAAGAAGGTACTTGTGTAAGAGAACATAGAAGTTATATGTCAGGTTATTAGAATCTATAAAGATCTATAGCCTACAACCACCCATTTACTGTTTCACTGATGCAAATAGTACACGCTACTTACTATTCACAAACAGTAGATGCCATTTACTGTTGCGCCTATTCAGCTGACCGTACATTGTTTACATATCCTATTCTGAGTAGTACATCTACAGTACCATCGATATATACAATCATGTAGAAAATCTTGTGCAGTGTAGACTGCACAAGAAAAAATATTAAAGAGACATTTGACTATACTGTAAAGAAAAATTCTACCAATAAACTTTATCGTCCAGGCAAGATTAGGCTGACTGACCGTAGCCTATGGGGTTCAGGACGGAGGCCGTTTGTATCTTCTGAATGTGAGGAGGTGCATAAACCCTCTGCACAGTGGGCGCATGTGGCCTCTGGAGGTGAAGAGGTGCTGCAAGCCGCTAGGGCATGGGTGGTTCTCAGAAAAGACTTTGCCTGCAGCTGAACTTACTCTTGATGTCTCTAGTGTTGTAAACCCAGTATTTTAAATAGCGGGCTATGATATTTAGTGGTGATCTTCTCCAAATAAAAGCTATAAGAGGCTATAACGGAAGCTATTTATTTAGCGGTTTTGTAGAAAGCATGAACATTCTTAATGAATATGCATTGAAAACTTTTAACTGGACAACTTTTTTATGAACACAAATACTCAAATACATGTAGAATATCTAGGAGAATATGTTTCCAAGTCCATTATGTTGGAACTAGAGGTTCCAAACAGTAGAGAGTGGGAGGAGAGAGCTCAAAGGTCAAGAGGGGGCACACTAAGGTTTTAAACAAGTGAAAATTAGTGGGGGTGAGGTTCTTTGCCCTCATTCCCTTAGACACTTTATGTAGACAATGGATTTTTACAATTGGCACTTGGTGGGGTTGGATTTCACATGACACTACTCTAGATACTAGTTGGGTCTCTTCTAGAGGGAGACTTGGCCCATATACCTCATGGGCTCCCCCAACATCGCCCTTGGTAAACACTTCAGTAGGAGGAGTGTCGCCAACACTTCGGTGACTACAACAACTTACCTACGCCAACACTTTGATGCGAGGGTCCTAACCATCATCTTCAGCAACCGCAATGACTAACCATCGATGCCAATAGCGGAAGGGGCTTCTCTAACATCTCTAGCGTCAGTAAGACAACATATCTTCGTTGATATCTTTGGCAGGTACAACAACTTGCCTCCACTACAACTTTGCATGAGGGGCTTCATTGACATCTTCGGCATCTACACCAACATTGCCTTCGTTAATACATTCAGCACAAGGTCCTTCGCCAACATCTTCGGCGTCCACAATGACTCCCCTCTGCCAACACTTTGGCATGCATGAGGGGCTTCACCAACATCTTTTGCAACTATGACTACTCATCTTTGCCAACACTTCGGCAGGAGGGGCTTTGCTATCATCTTTGGCCACTACAACAGCTTGAGGACCTTTGTTTACATCTTTAGCACCAATGCCTATGATGACTTGCCTTCAATGCTGAGCTTAAGGGGCTACTCAACTCCTTCGGCACCGAGGTCTACTTCATCTTCCTCGACCACTTCGACTTGAAGGGTTGAAAGGTCCTTGTTTGGTTTTGGTAATTGAGTGACAACCTAGGTGGACTAATATGTGTTTGTGTGAGATACATAGATAATTAGTCCACAGGTACACTAGGGTGAGCAACACACGCCATGAAGGTGAAAATGACCTGGACATGTTGCAAAGCTCACACATATGATGAAGGAGCTCATTAGAGACATGACATGGACTCATGTGACTAGCTAGGTAGAGAAGATCAAGATGAGGCTTGGCTTGATGGACTAGTTACAAGCGTGAAGGACAAGTCGGAGGCTTTGAAATGCCAAACCGTGTGGCAGGGAAGCTTGAGCATAGACTTCGCGCCGATGGACAAAGGCAACGGTGAAGAGCAAGTGAGGTAAAGATCGATGAACCAATAAGGTAATGTGATGATATGAAGTGGATCATATAATTTGTTGATCGAGATTGGTGCTTGTGTAGCATCAATATTGGAGGAGATGGAATGGAATGCGCAAGGCAAATGTATAACCTATAGGACATTTCATTTCACCGGTCAAAGGTTGGGTAGAGAAGTGCATGATAGGGTTTAGGATAGATGGCCATACTATCAAGAGGGGCAAACTTATTTGCACATCAGTCATTGAGTGCCACTCAAGTGATCTAACTTTGCGTGCGTTGCTAGAATCGAGTGGCATGGTGAAAAGAGTGCTAACCATTGAAAATATTTTGGAAAAAGCTAACACACGTGTACATATGTTGGGACACAATGGTGTTAGCACATGGAAGTAAGGGTGTTGAAGTTGCCTTGAAAAAGATGAAAAACGAGCTCAGGACCCTAGTGCGCAATGGTCCTGAGGCTGATTCCAGAGCACAGGACTCTGGCTTAGGACTCAGTCTAGAGCTCAGGACTCGATCTAGAGCTAGGCTCAGGACTATGCCCTCTGGGTCCGGAGGTGCATTTTTGCACTGTATTGGAGGGCTCAGGACTCTAGGTGATGGTTTGGTCCGGAGCTCAAGACTTAGTCCGGAGCATTTTGGTGCCCTCGGAAGATCTCTGGAGTGCTCTGGACCATGACGAGCATTGGTTCGGACCCTCGGTCTGGAGCTCAATCCATAGGTGGATGAGCGCGCGTGAAGTAGCCGTTGGAAGCCAACGGTCGGCTTCATAGTGGGCGACGCATGGCGAAATCCAGGGCACCAGACCTAGAGGTGATGGTCCAGAGCCGGTTCGTCTGAGTTTTGAGCAACGGCTCTATTTGGCCTTGTGGCTATAAATAGAGGTGGTGCTCGGCCATGGCTAAGGTTGAGCACCTTGGGGGACTTAATCTCCATGCTTGAGTGTGCTTGGGAGCCCTCTAACTCACTTGTGCTTGCAAGAGTATGAATCGATTGTGAGTGAGTGATTCTAGTGTGTTGCATTGCGAGATTGCATCGAGTGACGCTAGGTGTTCGAGTTGCAAGCCAGTGGTTCTTGTTACTCTTGGAGGTTGCCACCTCCTAGATGGCTTGGCGGCTTGGTCTCCGTCAAAGCATGCAAGAAGCTTGTGCGTTGCTCTGGAGAAGTGATTGTGAGGGGTGTTATGCTCGCCCCATGGGAGCCACGAAGAGCAACTCTAGTAGAGCGAGACGCGAAGGGCGACAAGTGGTCTGGCCGTGTCAAAGTGCTAGAGCTTGTGGTATGCACTCCACATGGGAGAGTGTGACTTACGGGTTACCACTAGCAAGAGGATTGGTGGCAACCTTGGAGCTTGTCACAACAAGGATTAAGTGGTTGGCAAACGACCGAACCTCAAGATAAAATCATTGTGTCATCATCTTCCCGTGGGTCTGCAAAATCTCCATACACAAGCTTATATTTACTTTTTCATATATCATGCTTGTGTAGTTGCTCGTGTAACTAGTTAGCTTGAGTAGCTTTTGCGAGTTGCCTTACTTGCTTGTGTAGCATAGAAGTAGCTCCCTTGCGTAACTAGTTGGCTTGAGTAGCCTTGCTAGTTACATTACTTAGTTTGTGTAGCTAAGTAATTTGAGCTCTCTAATTTGGCTCGAGTAGCCTTCTTATTGAGTATTGCTAGTGAGCCTAGGCTTTGTGCTTTTGCATACTAGCATGTGTAGGAGCTCTACGATTGCTTGAGTACTAGTTGCATAGGTTTGTGTGACCTTGCTAACTAAAATTGTTTAGGTGAGCTCTACCTACTTCGGTACCTTAGTTGCTTAATTAGAATCTTTGTAAGGTGCTTGTGAATTTAGATAGAGGGGTGTAGTCTTGGCCAGACCGATAGTTTTAATTTATTTTGGTTAGCCGGCGTGATTAATTTTAGAAAAGACTATTCACACACCCTCTAATATGCCATCTTGACCCTACAATGGCTCACCAACAACTTTGGTCTGAACAACTACTTCCGCTACTACGACTATGACAATTACTACAAGCACAACTGAAGATTCGGTCACAAGCGCCAGCCAAGAGGAGCTAGGGGGCATACTAGAGGACATGACACTCTAGAGGGTAAAGTCTTATGCCCGTACTCATGAGGGAAGATTTGGAGGCTTCATGGCCACCTTCAGCTATGACTACTTGGACAACATTGACTATAATGACTACACCCATTTGTGAAGAAAAGTTGTGTCTCCAAGTGAAGCCTCAAATGAGATGGTCCCGGAGGCAAAGATTTGCACATCGATAAGGTCTCGAAGACGAAGATCTACGCAATGACAAGGTCCTTGAGGCAAAGATCTACATGCCGAGAAGCTCCCGGAGATGAAGATCTATGCAAGAAGAAGGTCCTAGAGCAAATACCTACACGTTGAGCTAACAATCTATGTCATAAAAGTGACTAAGGAAGCCAAAGCTCGAATATGAAGATGGCGAGGAGATCGACATTGACGCACTTGCTGGAGTCAATAGCTTCCTAAGTTAGCACTTGTAAAGAGTAGACTCGAGGCATGGTCTTTTCTCATGTGTTTTTTCCAACATGGTTTTTGAATGGAGTTTTTTATTGAGGTGTACACGCATTGATTGCGAAGGGCAATGCTCGCAACCAGGGTCCGAGTTCTATTTGCACCTCTTCTAGTATGAGCACCTATTAGCTCATGTTGTACTGGTCATAACCTAATAGTTGAGGGACTACTATTGGGGAAGCCCATGAGGTATATGGGCCAAATCTCCTCCTAGAAGATGCCCAACTAGTAGCGAGAGTAGTGTCATGTGAAAGCCAACCCCACCAAGGGTGCACTAATCAATAGAAATTGCCTATATAAGTGCCCAAGGGTATGAGGGCAAGGGACCTCACCTCTCACTAATTTCCACTTGTTCCAAACCCTAGTGTGTCTCTTCTCCACCACCAAGCTCTCTTCTCCCTTTCTCTCTCCTATCTAGAACTATCAATTCCAACACATTACTTGGCGTTTGTCATATCGACCAACATACTATTGTGATCAACACTCAATATTCAATAGTTTAATAATCATTACATGATCTATTACATCATTTATTAAGTACAAAACTTAAAAGAGATAGATATAGATTATAGTAAATTGGTAATAGCATAACGGTATACCCTCTGAAAAGCTATAGCAAAGATATAGTAGAGTTATAGCATGCTATTTAAAAGCATGTGTAAACCTCCTCTTGATTGCAGGAAACCGGTTTATAAAGTCTCAAAACATATCATGTCGCCTGCGCTTGTTTTGACTATTTTAATTTAGATATCTGCTCAAGCTCAACTGCTTCAGGCAAGTCCTCTAGTACACTAGCGAGGAAGGTGTCATCTTCAGTCTTAGACTTTGTATGCTTCTTAACCAATGGCACTTCAATCAGTATCTTTGGTGTCAACTTGTGTTTGAATTCCCCCTCATTATAGGCATGTATCAACAATATGTGAATTTGTCTTGTGATATTTATGAGTGAATTGATATCGTGATCATCTTTATTACCGATTGGCTCAGGGTGGATGTGTTCAATCAACTCTTTTGAGTAAAAGCCATAGCATTTGGGCCAAAAGGAGTTTGTCTCATATAGTTTGTTATCGAGTTGGCATTCAGAGAAATTTTGATGGGACCAATAAGAAGACTGTATTGAATACACCATAGAGATGTGTAGCTTCTGAAAAGTGCACAACATATATTCTGATAGAGCTCTTGATGAACCCACTCTTGTTAAACCAACCTCACCATCTAGAGCCAGCACAAACTATAGCACTGTAACATCTTCTCCCACCATATATTTTTTCACCTTCATGTTTAGTCCCAAAGGCTCCACACGCGGTACCCCATAATATAAAGGTCTTTCCCTTTGTGAGACACAAGGTAAGAGAGTGATTTTTATACTCCTATGTAAGAAAAAATAAGGTAAGAGAATGATTTTTATACTCCTATGTAAGAAAAATGTGCAATTCTCTAGTGTTGTGAAAACCTCAACGTTAGATCTAAACATTGTTGACACGTCACCACATTTTCCCATTGTTTTTGCACCACCTATGGATGCATCCAATACCTCTTCAGAATCTTGCTAGGATTTCCTTATCAAAACCATCCAAGCACACTGATGTTATGTTTAAAGAGCTGCTCGCTTCGGTGAAAATGTCATAGTTGACTGTTGCCCCTAAGATTTGTTAATTGCAGCAACAGTCCCAACCGGATGGCCTTAGAAGTAAACTATTGGCTTTTTAATGAGTTCCCAAGTAGCATCTGCAATTGCCATGAAAAAGAGAGTGGGGTAGTGTAACGGGTTCGTAACCACGACGAGCATCGTGGTTGTTCGTCAGAATTCGATGTGTGGGTCTTCGGTGGCTCAGACACTCAAAAACACAAGAGGCACACGGCGATCTATCCTGGTTCGGGCTTTCAAGCCCTATGTACAGCAGTGTAGTGTTCTTCATGTTAAGGAGTGCCCAATCAGGGATTACAATGGTAGAAATCAAGAGATTTTGGTAGGAGATCGTTCGATGCTATCCTAGTGCTCGTCGATGTTCTTCCTCAGTGAGTAAGAAACCATCCTTCTCTAGCTGAGGTTCTCTAGTAGTCTCTTTAAGAATCATCCCCCTGTCTATAGGTGTCCTCTCTCCCCTTATACTCTGAGGAGGGCTAGTGTACAAGTCAGTTGGGTTCTAGTCATTGGCTTATGCACAGGGTGTATGAGCCCTCTTGCATGAGGTGGATGGACCTCCCCTTGTCATGTAGGGAGGAGTCGATAGAGTTGCAACCGCCTCCTGATGTTGTTACCATTATTCTAGCTCTTCACCGTCAGGAGCTATCTGCTATAGTGTAGCCTCCCCCGGGTGAACCTTCTCGAGACTTCCTTAGCTAGCAAGAAGCGCCCACCTAGAAGGTTTGACGAGTAGGCCCTGGAGCCCTTCACCCCTGGAGCTGGTGAAGTCCCTTGTCCTATTGTGTCACGCCAGTTGTGTGACCCTGTCGAAGGAGTGGCTGACAGGGCCCTCGCGCCCATTGAACGAGAAGACGGTGTGGCATCTCCATACCTACCACCCCTCGGATGCCTAGTAGGTTGCCCGTGGCTCGAGACATCGGTTCGTCATCCGAGCACTAGCATGGGTATGCTCTAGGCTGGAGTCAGGCTCAGGCTATCGTCGCTCGACGGTCTAGGGCCCTGGCGAGCCCCCAAGCACCAAGTAGTGGCCACAGGCATGCTCGGGCTCTTCCTGACTCCTCCCAAAGGGTGCGCGTGAGCGTACCCGGTGGGAATAGCCTCTGAGCCCCTGAGTGATCTGTGAGATCGGTTAGGGGGTCTGTTGGTCGGCTTCCCCTTCTCCCGGGGACTTAGGATACCCCTATATTAGACTCTTGTTAGGTAGCCATATAGACCCTGCATAGATTTTAGCCAATAGTTCAATAAACAAGGTACATGATAAACATGTACAAACGTTCAAGACAAGCATTTAGATAACTTGTTGTTCCCAAGACCAAGAGCACCAAAATGGTTAGTAAATTTTCTAGGTTTTCCGCAACATAAATATGTAGTCTACAAGCAGCACAACCACTGAGAATTAACAAAAAAACTACTTGTAAGCTATCTTCAACAACTAAAGAAACTAACACTTGCATAGTGAAACTTAAGAAGTTTGACAAAATGTTGGCTAACAGCAAAGCAAACTACGTTGTTTTTTAGAAATCACAACTACATACTTCCTATACATTTCCAAAATCAATACACTACCTTGTAGCATTATTATCCTCTGACAAAGCACCTGGACCTGATGGGTTTAATACTGATTTTGTCAAAAAGTGCTGGCCAATCATCTGTCATGATTTTTATAATCTCTGCAGTGCATTCTTTGATGATAATATCTGTTTGCAAAGTATTAATGGCTCTCATATCATATTGGCTCCAAAACATGATAATGTAGTCGGGGTTTCAGATTATAGACCCATATTTTTGCTAAATACTTCTCTGAAGATTTTGACAAAGCTTTTAGCCAACAGATTGCAGATGGTTCTACCTTCTCTCATTCATCAAAATTGGTATGGTTTTATTAAAGCAAGAGCTATTCAGGATTGTTTAACATGGTCATTGGAATATGCTCACCTTTGTCATCAGTCTAGAAAAGAAATTATCATCCTCAAATTGGATTTTGAGAAGGCTTTTGATAAGGTTGAACATCAATTGATGATTGAAATTATGTAAAATAAAGGTTTTCCCCCAAAATGGATTTAATGGATGAATATGATTTTCAGTTCTGGAACTTCTTTTGTCCTTTTGAATAGTGTGCCTAGAAAAGTTTTTCATTGTAAAAGAGGAGAGTAAGGCAAGGGGATCCCCTCTCCCCTTTGCTCCTTGTTTTGGCAGCTGATTTTCTGCAAACTCTTCTTAATACAGCCAAGAATCAAGGTCTTCTTACTCTCCCAGTGAATTTAGTCCACAATCAAGATTTCCCAATTTTGTAGTATGTAGATGACACACTTATTTTCATGAAAGGGGATGCAAGACAACTCTTTTTTCTCAAAGCTTTGTTGAATTCTTTTGCTGATAGCATAGGGCTAAAAGTTAATTATAATAAGTCTTTTATGGTCCTAATAAATGTTGATGAGGAAAGATTCCATATCTTGGCTAATACTTTTGGCTACACTAAAGATTCTCTTCCTTTTACCTATCTTGGGCTGCCCTTGAGTTTAACTAAACCTACTATGGCTGACTTCTGGCCTCTTGTTTCAAGATGTGAGAGACGTCTGAGTAGCATTTTTTCTTTTCTGAGTTAGGCAGGAAGGTTGGAATTAACTAATGCAGTGTTTACAGCTTTGCCTACCTTCACAATGTGTACTTTTTTGTTGCCAAAAATGGTAGTAAAGCAAATTGATAAATTTAGGAAACATTGTTTATGGAGAGGATGTGATATCAATAATAAAACTCCACCAAAGGCTGCTAGTCTGCATTCTAAAGGACAGTGGTGGTCCGGGGGTTCTGAATCTTTCAACTCAAAATGAGAGTTTGCTCCTCAAGCATGTTCACAATTTTTTTAGAAGATTGGATATCCCTTGGGTTCATTTGATTTGGGAGAAATATTATTCAACTGGCAGGCTTCTAGGGTCCTCTAGACACGGCTCTTTCTGATGGAGAGATATCATAAAGCTATTAAGCTCATACAAAGGAATGTCAAGAGTTTTCATAAGGAATGGGTCTTCCTGCTTTTTGTGGCAGGACCTCTGGTCTGATTAGGTATTTGAACAGGCTTTTTCCAAAATTATTCTCGTATGCCAAAAATTCTCAAATTTTTGTCGGGCAAGCGTGCTAGAGTCAGGAGCATTATGATCTATTTCATTTGCCACTATCAAAGGAAGCCTATGAGAAATTCAGTGAGTTCTCTGAGATACTTGCAAATCTGAATCTACAAGAAGAACCAGATCTCTAGTCTTACATATGGAATTCCAATATTTTTTCTTCTCAGAAGGCATATGCTCATCTCATTGGCAGAAGGCAGGTTCATCCAGCATTTTCATGGTTATGGAAGAGTTGTAGTCCAAATAAGAGGAAGGTCTTCTTTTGGTTGTTAATGAAAGATAGGCTCAGCACTAGAAATTTGCTGAGAAGGAAAAATATGCATCTGGACGACTATAATTGTGATGTTTGCAGTCTTATATGAGAAGAAACTCTGTTGCATCTCTTTCTGTCAATTTGTAGTGGAGTGTTGGAGGACTTTGGGCCTTATCATTCATAATTCTGCTGATCCTTTTGACACAATCACCTCTTTCAGAGTTCAGCTTGGTGTTCCTTTCTCCATGGAGATAATTATTTCAATGAGTTGGGCTATCTGGTCAGTTAGGAATGATGCAATTTTCAGGAATGTGTAGCCACAAATCAATAATGCCAAGCGTCATTTCAGGAATGATTTTGCTCAGGTTATTCTTAGAGCAAAGAAAACTTATGTACCCTCAATTAGTCAATGGCTAGAAGCTGTTGGCCCCTCGATCTCCGGTACGGAGATATCCGACCACTCGCTCAGTGTTGTCGAGCACACACTAGCGATGCCGACCACGAACTATCGTTACCAACCACACACACTATGGCTAGAGGTAGAAGAAGGGAGGGAGAATAGAGCCCACACACAGCAGAGACACCAGCATTGGTCGGAGCTCTGTATAGGAGATGGCAAATCTGAACTCTCTCTACTGAGTTGCAGTGGCAAACTATATATACAACTCTATCTATCTAGTCCTAGTACAGCTGCTATGCTACTACAGTTACTAGATGTGACAGCAGGTCTTACTTTGGTGCATGTTCCTGCTGTGGCTACAGTGCGATAGGTGAGCCATTCGGCGCCTACCCCTACAGCTGCTACAGTGCAGCAGCAGGGAGCCCTTTTCGGCGCCGCCTTCCCCTGCTGCGCATTCACACAAGGGATGAAGAAGATTATCTAACAATTCTTCTCCTAATCCTTCTGCTACCCTTGAACCCCCTCCATGCTAATCATCTTTTTTAGCTCTGAGTCAAAGATGGCCGAGCGGCTTGGTGAGGATGTTCATGAGTTACTGATCAGTGTCGACGAACTTGATGACGATCTGCCCTCCATCGACACAGTCCCTAAGGAAGTGGAACTTCACGTCAATGTGTTTGCTCCGATCATGGAGAACCAGATCCTTTGCGAGGGCGATGGCGGGCTAGTTATCCACCATCAGTGCTGGTGGGTGAGCTTCCACACCGGTCAGCTCGCCCAGCAGCCGACGCAGTCACACAACTTGGCACGCCACTGTGGCCACCGCTACGTACTCTGTCTCGCACGTAGATAGCGCCACCACCTTTTGTTTCAGCGACAGCCATGAAATTGGAGCCGACCCAAGGAAGACGAGCACGCCAGAGGTGCTCCGCCGTCCGTCGATATCCCCCGCCATGTCTGCATCACTGAACATAGTGAGCTGCAGCCTACTCCCGCTGGTCTTGGGGAAGATGATTCCCTGATCCACCGTCTCCTTGACATAGCGCAGTAGCCGCTTCACCGCAGCCCAGTGATCCTCTCTGGGATCCTCCATGAAGCGACTGATGTAGCCCATGGCGAACGCAATGTCCGTCCTCATGTGGACTAGATAGCGTAGACCACCGACGATGCTTCGATAGAGTGTTGCATCTACTTTCGCCGTAGTACTGGCCTTTGTCAGCTTCAGCCGCTCCTCAATCAGAGTCACGCATGGCTTGCACTCAGCCATGCCCTCCGCTCAACAGCTTCAAAGCGTACGCGCTCTAACCAAGCGTGAGTGCCTCCTTCCCCTGTCTCACCTTTATGCCGAGGTAGTAGGAGAGTGCGCCGAGATTGCTCATTCAAAAATGAGCCGCCATCTCGCACTTGAAGCTATCGATGTCCTCTACACATGCGCTAGTGACGATCAAGTCGTCCACATACACGCCGACAACGAGCTCCTCATTCCCCTGTCGCCGTGTGTAGAGCGCGTGCTCGGTTGCCCATCTTGTGAATCCAAGCTCGCCCAGTGTGGTGTCAAGCTTGGCGTTCCACGCTCGTGGGGCCTACCGCATCCCATAGAGCGCCTTGCGTAGTCGGAGCACCCTATGCTCCGCTCCCTTGACGGCGAAACCTGGAGGTTGCCTGACGAAGACCGTCTCCGCTAGCTCGCCATTGAGGAAGGCTGATTTTACATCCAGGTGATGGACGCGCTAGTCCTTTGCTGCTGCCAAGGCTAGTAGCAAACGGACAAACTCCATGCGCGCTACTAGCGCAAAGACTTCCTTGAATTCGATGCCCTCATGCTGAACAAAGCCTCGAGCGACGAGGCGCGCCTTGTGCTTGACAATGGCGTCGTGCTTGTCTCGCTTGACCTTGTACACCCACTTCAAGCCAATCGGACAACATCCTAGAGGTGGATCGATGAGCTCCCAAGTCTCGTTTTCCTCGATCGCCTTCATCTCCTCCAGCATCGCCCGTCGCTAGTTTCCATCACGCTCGGCCACCGCGAACGTGGATGGTTCCTCTGTACTGACGAGAAGCAGCTCTTGGTCATTGAGCAGCCTACCCGCTAGGCCTGAGGGCCCTGTGCCGCCGATGATGTCATCTAGCCTACGGAACCGCACCTCCTCACCTTCATGGAAGGCATCCATGAACTTAGTAATGTCACTTGGAGGTGAGGCGAACTCGATCGGAGTCGATGGAGTTCCTTGTTCCGCCAGAGTGCTCGGCATAGTACCTGGAGTGCTCGGCACCCCGGTTGCAGTGCTCGGCACTATTCCTAGACCGCTCGTCACCACTCCTGGAGTGGTCTGCACCCCTCCCGGAGTGCTCGGCATCCGTCTTGCAGTGGTCGGCACCACTGCAAGACCCCTTGGCTCTGCTACGGGAGTGTTCGGCACCTGTCCTGGAGTGGTCACGACCACTACAGGACCTCTCGGCTCCACTCCTAGAGTGCTCGGCACCCCTCCCAGAGTGCTCGACACCTCTTCCCCAGCGTCTCCACCACAGTGGATGACCAAGTGCTCGACGATGAAGGTGCTGGTGAAGCCGCCAACTTCCCTCGTGCTCAGACTATTCCAGTCCTAGGTTGCCTTCTCGTCGAACACGACGTCGTGCGAGACAAGAACCTTGTCTCCGTGTGGGTCATTGAGCCGGTACGCCTTGGTACCCTTCGCGTAGCCTAGGAACACCATCGGTGTGCTCCTATCCTCCAGCTTGGTCAGGACCGGCTTCGTCTTCCTAACGTGGCCGATGCAGCCGAATGTCTGGAGGAAGGACACGCTCAGCTTGCGTCCACGCCAAGTCTCAAATGGCGTCTTGCCCTTCAGGGCCTTGGTGGGAGCGCGGTTGAGGATGAACACCGTCGTGGTCACCGCCTCACCCCAGAACCTTGCCGGCATGCCTTTGGCCTTCATCATAGATCAAGCCATGCCGACCATCGTCTGGTTCCATCGCTCCACCACGCCATTCTGCTATGGTGAGTACGACGTGGTGTGGTGTCGTACCACGCCCTGATCCGTGCAGTACGCAGCAAACTCCACCGAAGTGAATTCACCGTCGCGATCAGTCCTCAGCACGCAGAGCTTCTTGCCGCTCTCGGCCTCCGCGTGCATCTTAAACTTCTTGACCATCTCCACCGCTTCATCCTTGCTCGTTAGGAGTTGCAGCCACATGTAGCAACTGCAATCATCCACGAGCAGAAGGAAGTACCGTCGACCACCGTTTGTGGCTGGCATGATTGGTCCGCAGCGGTCACCGTGGACGAGCTCGAGAGCATCCATCGTGCGATACTTGGCCGCCTTTGGGAACGACAGCCTCCTCTGCTTGCCGGCCAGGTAGCTATCACATAGCTTGCCTCTGTGCTCGATGTGGGGTAGCCCTCGGACCATCTTCTCTAGCCAACCAAGCGCGTCAAAGCTGAGATGTCCGAACCGGGCATGCCACAGCCATGGTTCCTCAGTGAGCCTTGCCACCAGGCACACCGATTGCTCTACCTTCAGGTCGAGCAGGTACAACTGGTTCTGGGACCTCTTCACCTTGGCAAGAAGTCATTGTTCTTGGACCCTGATCCTGAGGACTCCGTCCTTGATCAGTACCTCGCTACCGCGCTCATCCAGTAGGCCAATGCTGATGATGCTTGAATGCAACTGCAGAATGTAATATACATCCGTTAGCGTGCGGTGCTCGCCATTCTAGCACCTGAAGATGTTGGTGTCGCGCCCTTGGATTGCCACCCTTGAGCCGTCACCAAACTTCACCGTACCGGTAACATCATCGTCGAGCTCGGAGAAGGCAGCCTTAGAGCCCGTCATGTGGTTGCTGGCACCAGAGTCCAGATACCATCGCTGCTCCTGCTTGCCGCCCACACGTCCGAGGTGAACTTGGGCGCGCGGTTCATCGAGGTTGACAGCTTTCAGGGCCTTCTCAGGTCCTTCCACCGTCGTCACCTCTCCCTTCTCCTCGGCCTCAATGTCGTGCAGTGCACAGAACATCGCCATCAGGATAGTGGCCTCATCATCATCATCTGCTTGCGCCAGATGAGCCTCAGTTTTCTTCTCCTGCTTGCGATTTGGGCACTCCCGTGCCTAATGGCCCGTCTTCCCACAGTGACGTCAGGCGTTGGGGTCGACCTGCTTCTTCTTCTCCGAAGAAGCCTTGCCGCGGCGCTTGCCATCGCCACCGCGACTATAGGAGTCTACCCCGGAGTTCCTCCAAGCAGCCCACTCCTCCTCTGTCAGCAGTAGTTCCACTGTCCTTCGTTGTTGTTGCCTGCTCTAGGCGCTCGTCCACCGCCCGCAGACGGCCTATCACATCCTCAATGGTGAGGGTGGACAAATCCAGCATCGTCTCTATGAAGAGAGCGATCTAGATGTACTTTGCCGTCACGGAGTGGAGGTACTTGAAAATCGCCTCCTCTTCGTCGATGGTGACGCCGTGGCTCTTCAGCTTGTTGATGAGCGTCTGCAGGCGGAGGGAGAAGTCCTTCACCGATTCACCATCCTTAAACTTGAGGTTGGCATACTCCTACTTTAGAAGCTGGGTCGTCGCCCTCTTTGCGCGGTCGGAACCGACGCGCATCGCCGCAATAGCCTCCCACGCATCCTTAGCAGAGCTTTTCGCCCCCAACGGCTCCCTGTACTCCGTCGGTACAGCAGCGAGGATAGCCTCCAACGTTGACATGCCATCTTCTTCATTTTCGGTGCCCTTGTCAATAGCATTCCAGAGACGTCGGGCTCTGAGCTTGACCTTCATGATCATCGACCACTCTCCATAGTTGGTGTGAGTCAGCGTCGGCCAACTGGTGCCGCTGACCTCCCGCACCGTGCGAACAACGACCTCCTATCGTGGTTGGGCAGCCATAGCAGTGCCACTGCTGTCGCCCATCTTCGAACCGTCTATCATCGCCAGCGGTTAGTCCAGCGACGACGCTTGTACGGCTTTGATACCACCTGTTGGTCCCTCGATCTCCGGTACGGAGATATCCGACCACTCGCTCAGTGTTGCCGAGCACACACTAGCGATGCCGACCACACACTATGGCTAGAGGTAGAACAAGGGAGGGAGAACAGAGCACACACACAACAGAGACACCAGCGTTAGTCGAAGCTCTTTATAGGAGATGGCAAATTTGAACTCTCTCTACTAAGTTGCAGTGGCAAACTATATATACAACTATATCCATCTAGTTCTAGTACAGTTGTCATGCTGCTACAGTTACTAGATGTGACAGCAGGGCTGACTTTGGTGCCTGTCCCTGCTATGGCTACAATGTGGTAGGTGAGTCGTTCGGCGCCTACCCCTGCAGCTGCTACAGTGCACACAGTAGAGAGTCCTTTTCGATTCCGCCTTCCCTGCTGCGCATTCACACAAGGGACGAAGAAGATTATCTAACATAAGCATATGTGTAATAGCTTTAATCTTCTTTGTAAATTTCTATGTATCATAATCTTTGTTGTAAACACTTGTTCTATTATAATAAAAGCGCAGTAGGGGCATGCACCCTCCTATTTTCCTAAAAAAAAATTTGTAGCATTATTAATGTTCACAATCCTCTTAGGTTCCAAGTATTTGGTCGGGGCCTTGTTTAGTTGACGATTTTTTTTGGAAAATAGTACTGTAGCACTTTCGTTGTTATTTGGCAATTAATGTCCAATCATAGTCTAATTAGGCTTAAAAGATTCGTCTCGTGAATTTCGTCTAAACTGTATAATTAGTTTTATTTTTTATTTATATTTAATGCTTCATGCATGCGTCCAAAGATTCGATGTAACGGGGAATCTTGAAAAATTTTGCAAAATTTTAGAAACTAAACAGGCACCGGGATTTTAAGAGCTAGACCAACATCCTATAAATGGTCCGTCGAGTTAGATTGATTTTGGATTTTCCTAAGGAAGGTTTTGGGGTTATGATACGTGGTAGGTTTGATGCTGAGGAGAAAATGGCTCACTATGTGCTCACGCCAATAAAGATGTAGTCAAGTAATAATCTCAAGTGAAATGTGCCGAGATCTACTTGACAGTAAGACAAGGATTGAGAGAGGAAGTGTCATGCAACAAGTTAGAGTTGAGCTCACGAGGAGCGAGCCAGTTGAGCATCCTAACCCAAGAGGCAGGCAATTTTTCACTTCAAGAGGCGAACTTGGTACCAGGCCTTCCGTATACATGGATTGTCTTACGTCCTACCCTACCTAATGTAAAGTGTGTTTGTGAAGTTGGCTCTTGGACAAGTGCAGGGCGCCACATCGTTCTCTCCTTTTGTTCCTGCAGCTGTAACCTGGCCATCTGGGTGTTATGAATCGTCCGGAACAAAATGATGATGGAAAAGAACTTATAGCGTGTTTGGATTAGAGGTTCAGCCGGTCTGGGTCCATTCCATTCCAGACGTTGTCGTTCGCCGTTTTTGTGCCGGACGAGTAGGTTCCTGCTCTTGACTTGCGAAATTAGTTACGGAGCATCGGCTGGTGACCGACGTGACCATTCCGCGTGGCAATTCAAACGAACTTGGAGGCTCGGTTTTAGGTTCGGATGCTTCTAGGATCATCCGATGACCCAATCCAAACACACTGTTAACGAACAAGCCAACTGAAGTTATGTCTTTTGCATTTCTTTTATGCAGAAATGAATCCCATTGCTTAAAACCTGAAAGGGGAGGATCGGACAGGACACAGGATGAACAGAACGGGGTCAAAATGCTAACTGGATTTAAAAAGCGAACTTCGTTCTATACAATGATGATGCATGCCACATGATTCAGAGGAGACAAAAGGAAACTGTCTTTTCCCAATCTTGAGGCCTTGTTTGGAACGCAAGAATTTCATAGGAGAAACGTGCAATTTCCTTAGAAATCCCACGAAATTCCGGCGTTCCAAACCGTGGCTTACAAATTCGTCGGTTCAGAGGAACTAATCTCTGACGAACGCCGATACCAGGGACCATGGAACAAGAACTAGTTACTACGTCGGACATCAGTAAAAATAGTAACTGATTATATACTACATTACTACTACAGTCCTACTCCTCCCTAGATCAATGGCCATGAAGTTCTCCTCTGCTCCATTTCTTCTCGCGCCGCCAACCAATCCGCGCCATGGAATGACGCAGGGCGCATACAGAGCAAGAGCGACCGAGATCCCCATGTCCTTGGCTGCAAAATGCAAAAGCACGGACGATCTTGTCATCGGTTGTGCAAGGGGTTGGAGCCGGTCGGCACGACCCGCTTGTCGTCGTCGTCGCCGCCGCCGCCGGGCAGCCTCGCGCAGGCCGGGCCAGCACTCTTCCCCTGCTTCTTGCACCGCGCGATGGTGGTGTCGAAGGCGGCGACACGCGCGCGGCTGCGAATGCTCGCCCCCGAGCGGCGGTCCGCGGGCATTGACGCGCTGGCGCCGCCGCCGTGGACGGCGGCCAGGAGCACGACGAGCGCGATGAGGCACGCGGCGGCGAGGGGCGGCCACCGTCGCCTCCTCATGGCGGCCTGGCGGGCGCGAGCCGAGCAGAGTGGAGGTGAACGTGTACGTGTAGGCTATGTGGGCGGAGGCGAGGGAGAGACTAGCGCAGCGTTGTCACGGTGCTGCAGACTGCATTGCAGAGTAGCGGCTGCTGCTGCTGAGTGCTGCCAGGTGTGGCGTCGAAGCAGGAGAACTGGAGAAGCGTGAGTGAAGTGAGGAGCTGAAGATACCGGGACTGGGAGTGAGAGTTCAGCTGTGTGCAATGCTCAGCCTGCAGCTTGCAGCTAGTTTATATATATAATAATATCTATGCTGCTTTAACTTGCTGGTTCCTTATGCAAAAACAATAACTTTCTGATTTTTCTCTGTGAATTGTCATGGTGAAGCTGCATATAGTTCTAGAATTCAGAATTAATGCATCCCTTATAAAAGTTAAGGGCTTGTTTGGAACACAGGAATAAAAAACACGGGAATAGGAAAAAACACAGGAATTGGATGAGTGTGTAGTGGTAAAATAGAGGAAAGGAAAAACGCGGGAAATAACTAGAAGGGGTGTTTGGAACGTAGGAATCCATAACACAGGAAAAACGCAGGAATCCATAATACAGCGTGAGTGCAAGCACCGTAGGAAATTTTCCCTTAAGTTCGACTGGATGTTTTTTTCCCTGCGTTTTGAACAGCATAGGAATCCTTTCCTTTGGAAAGGGATGTATCTTTCCTTCAATCCAAACAGCCATCTTCAAAAACTTTCCATAGGAATACAATCCTTTGAAATTCCTTCAATCCAAACAGTCCCTAAAAGGTTCACTGAAACAGTATCTGGTTGAGAGTGTGATGAGTCTGATGGCCATGTAAAAGAACACCAAGAAAGCTCACAACATTGTTAGAATACACAGGGAGGTTCATTTCAAAATCCTGCATAATTCAGCCCTTGTTTAGTTCCACTTCAATTTTCAAAAAGTTGCTACAGTACCTGTCACATCGAATGTTTGCGGCCCGTGCATGGAGCATTAAATGTAGACGAAAAGAAAAACTAATTGCACAGTTTGGTGGGAAATTACGAGACGAACGTTTTGAGCCTAATTAGTCCATGTTTGAACACTATTTGCCAAATAAAAACGAAGATGCTACAGTAACCCAAAATTCAAATTTCGCGAACTAAACAAGGGCATTTCAAAATCATGTAGAATTCATTTATGGCGCGCCGCATTTTTCGGAATACTGAACTCTGTATCTGGTGTGTGGTGTCCGAGGCATTGATAAAAAGGAAGCAGCAGAGGACAGGGGAGGGTCAAAGGAGGAGTATCTGCTAGTCCTAGGACACACACTGATGAAAAAAAAAAAGGCTGCAGTAGAGCCCCCCCATTCCTCTGCCACCAAACCACATTGATGAGCCATGAATCCCTCTGTTGCTGCAGAGAACATTGAGAGGACTAGGAAGGAGGAGGAGGAGGAGGAGGAGGAGGAGAGCAGAGGCCTTGATGAAGAAAGGCTGTAGTGCACCATTTGGGCCATGTGTTTGAGATTGAGATGGCAAGGGCATTTCAGTTCACTGGTGTTCTCTGCATGCCATTCCTTCCTTTGCTCATCAGTCATCATGTAGGAGTAGGTGATAGGATAGCCATCCATGCTCCATGCTTGTGCCCATGCTCATACCCTGCACAACTATGATTGTAGTAATTTTGTGTTTGGTCACAGTCTGGTACTGATACATTAATCATAATAAGGCTCTTGTTAGAATACAATATGCTCATCATCAGTCGTTTTTTCCTTTAATAACAGGAAGAAAATAGGTGGTGCTCTACATTACCAATAGCAATGGGTTGTTTCTTAGAAGACCCCTACTGGCTAAAGGGGACAGGGCTATGGGCTCTCTCTCGGTTCCGTCACGTTGTGACCACTGTTGCTGCTATCACCGGCTTGTCAATTGGCACGTCTTACCTGCTTAGTTATGCTTCCCTTCGCTACTAGAGGCGAGCTATTCTACTAGAGCATGCATGCTTGCTTTGCTTGCTTGGGCTGTGCATGTCCGGTCCAGGCCGTACTAGCCGCAGAGAGCTATAACCGTCACCCTGGCGGCCACGCCAATGTGCCATTCCACATGACAACAACAGATTGACAGAGATTTGCTGCTCAATGATCCTCTCAATCCGAAAGTTCTGAACTGGATTGTGTAGTTGACCCACTTTGGGCTTTGGCACATCTGTTTGGAGAGCATTAGGATTACTGTATAGTGAGAGTTAACATTACCATCATACGTCTCCAGATTAGCTGCCCTTAGAAAGTAATAAGAGAAATTCAGTTGTTTCAGACTCAACTCCTTGAAAATTCAGTTGATCCGGGCGCTTCCGCTGGAATGGAGGGTTGGGTGCTATCTGTTTTCGTTTGTTTCCTGTTTTCGCTTGATACTTTCTGGACAGGTTTGTCGCACCTGAATGCTGTGTTGAACTGGTGTGTCTTTAGTCTTTACTAATAATCACTCTGTTCGCTTGATTATATCAGCCATACTTATCATAATATAATGTTTTTCTCTCACAACAAAACACTTAACTTATAAGCCACAGAAGCACGATAAATCCTATAAGACACCGGTATAACACCCCCGCCCAAAAAAAAATCAGTTGATCTGAATTGAATGGAACACCAAAATTAAACATACTAGCATACTAGGTACAAGGACGCCTGTGGCAGTTTGGCATCCAATGATGGGCAAGGAAACTGACGGCCTCGCATGCGTCGTCCTGCCCTTCTGAATTCGTCTCTCTCATCATCATCTGTTCATGCATCAGTTCGTTGCGTAGCCCTTGTCCGGTTGCGATGAACTCCGGAGGGTGACGGGTCGGTCAGTGTGGCCAAGACGCAAAGCCTGGGGGAACTGTCTCCAAGTACTACTACTACATCGATTGATTCACTGCTGCGTGCTGTTTGAGAATTGAGAGAGATGGCATGTACTGTAGTGCTCCTATCTGTATAGGATCACTAGTCTACACATGCTCTGAAATCTTTTGATTGAACGCTTCCCCAGCGTACCACGGTCCTCTATGCAAACCGAGTACTGTTATTCTACCAAATCTCGTTTCCTTTAAATATACACGTTTCCTATAATCCAGATGCCTGAAATCAAGGACCAAGAGAGATAAGAGAGGAAGAGAAAGAACATGTATAGTGCTGGTTTCCTGGATGGTTCGATTAAGATCTAATGGATACTGTTCATTGCCTGAAAAAAACTTAAATTTCAGACACCTGAGAAATAGCAGCCCCCTTAAATATAGGAAGTACTATACTGCACGTATAACCAGTACTGTACTAGGCAGCACAGCACCTACGTATGTATACCACTGTTTACTTAAACTACTTTTCAACCATATTTTTCTCTCGCAACAAATCAGCATAAACATCAACCGGATCCAAATTTCAGCAAAACACAACAACTGCAGCCACAGAATTCAGAATTTCAGATGCATATATACCATCAGCGTCCAACAAGGAGTGATCAGCGGAACAGAATTCCAAGGTGCTGCATGCCATTGGGTGTTCCATGCCCATGTTGCCTCGCTCATCAGTGCTCTAGTTTGTTTGACACCGCAGGGGGTTACACTGATTCATGATTTAATGAATGAACCCAGGGTCCGGTAGTCCATGCAGTACACTGCATGTAGTATATATGTAGTACTATGATGGTACAGTACTAGCAGCATGCATACACTGCGTCAGCATGACATGCACAGTACCCATCAGACGATGGAGCACATCAGAGGTCATCGATCACAACATGTCAGTCCTGCTTGCAGCATCAGCGTGTCTCCGTCAGGCCGGCCGTAGGGTGTTTGGACTGCAAACCTACACAGACAAGCGTTCCAAAGTTCCAAGAGAAAGGGAGCCATTGACCACAAATAGTGGCCTGACAGTGCGAACACCAAAGTCCCCTGTTTTGGGAGGCAACCATCATCTCATCTATTACAGTCTAACCAAGTAGTAGGAGTAGTGCACAGCTCTGAGCTCTGTTATATCGGCTTCCAGTCGAAGCTGGGCACAGCTGAGTTTACATGAACCTGGCCTCCCCAGGTCATGCGCGTAGGCGGCGCCTTCCTGTTCATCAGTCCACAACCCAATAGCACACAGTGATGAGGAACAGGCCTACCATGCCGTCCATGGGCAACGCTACCAGCAAGCAGAAAGGTAAAGAAGAAAGGGCCAAAAGGCCGGACTGAAATAAGATCCCACAAATTCACATTAGTATATACAGAATGAAAGAACAATGTAATTTGTATAATTCCGGCTACCATAATTATCTAGGAGTAGTCGGTAACAGAAACACCATGCCCAGAAAATAGTTTGTAGCGGTGACATTCTTAATACCTTGACAGGTTCAGATAAGACTTCCTCTACAGTCTACTATTGTACGGCCCTATTTGCGAAACTTGGTTTATGTCGCTGCTTATGCTAAAATGTTATGAGAGGAAAATATTGTTCGTTCGTAGTAGCTACTGCTGAAGTAGTGCTGCTGAACACGACGGTAAAAATGCCCTCCACCGTAATGAAAGACTGAAGAACATTCATGATGTTCCGAAACCATATACTGACTGTTTTAACTATAACTCAACTTCTGAATTTCTGAATAAACAATCATGCAATCAGCTGAATCAGGCACTAGATCAAATGAATACAATAGAAATACCATATTGCGCTATACTCCCTCCGTCCCACAACAGAAGTCGTTATGTGATGCGTGCAGGTCAAACTTTCTCAACTTTAACTAAATTTATAGAAAATATGTGCAATATTTATATCTCCTAATAAGTTTATTATGAAAGTATATTCAACGATCTATCTAATGATAATAGTTATGTATTATAAATATTAATATTCTTTTATATATAATTGATCAAAGCTAAAAAAAACTGACTTATCGGGAAGTGAGAATGACTTCTATTTTGAGGCAGAGAAAATACACTTGTAAAAAAAGAAAAGAAGAGGACCTCAAAGTCAGTTTGATGTACAAAATGTTACTCTCATATAGCCATAGAAAGCTCCTCTAACAATCCACTCAATGTTACAGCTACGGGAAGTGGTGACCAATTCTATGTCTAACATGAGAAGATAGCCAGTAACAATATACTTACTTTGTTGGGTTTTTTTTTCAGTAGCTTTAAAGCAAGAAAAGATCGGATCTGTGAAAGGATGTACCCGCTGCAACCGAGTAGCCATGTTCGGTTGGCTGGTTCGTTTCGTTGCCGGTTCGTAAAGAAGTACTGCTAGCTGGTTCGTGTGAAAGAAAAATACTGTTTCGACTGGAAATTTACAATCATTTACGACAAGCCACAGCCAAACGAACATGCTGCAATTCTAGCGAAGAATAAAACCGATGAATTATATAATTATAAGAAGAATTTCTGCAGAATGCAACATCGGTCTCCCCCATTTTCCTCCTCACAAAATATTACTCCTCTGTGTAGATGGAGAACTCCATGACGTTATACATGGTGTGCCACGAATTAACCGGAGTTAATTAGTAGTAAATAGGGATTAATTAGCGCCGTAACATGCATGTATGCGGCGACGGGCTGGCCAGGATTATATAGTAGTAATTAATTAAGGCGAAGACACGAAGCCTGGAGGATCGATGCGGTCGTCGCCGTCGCTGTGGCTTTATGGTTTTAGGCCGACTTGCGGTACTGGTGCTGCGGCTTGCCGGCGGCGACGGCGGCGTCCTTCTTGGTGTCCATGACGGTCTCGAAGGCGCCGACGAGCGCCTTGACCCTGCTGCACTGCCGCTTCTCAAGCAGCTTGGTGCGCGCCTCCTCGATGACGTCGTTGCTCCGCGCCACCTCCCGGCGCCGCGGCTGCTCCGACTCCGGCCGCGCCTCCATCGCCGTCTTCACCCGGCTGCCCTGGAACCTCCGCATCGCCTCCTTCTTCTCGTCCTGCTCCGCCTCGTGCTTCTTGATCGCCTCCTTCACCACCGTCACGAACTTGTCCGCCACCACGTCGTCCTCCACTGCGGCTGCGGCGACGATGGTCTCGGGCACCGGCGTCGCTCCTTTCTTGGGCGACTCAACCCCCTCATCCGTGGAGGCGGTCTCCTTCTCTTCAGCAACGACCGGCGCCGGCGGCGCGTCCTCGCGTATGATCTTCTCGGGGACGATCTCATGGTGGTAGTCGTCGTGGCGCTGCTGCTGCTGCGGTCCATCCTGCACGCCGCCGCGGGCACCGTTGGCGCTGGCGACCTCGGCACCTGCAGGCGGCAGCGCCGCGGCGTCCGAGACCTTGTTGCTGGCGGCGAGCACCGAGGCTCGTTCGTCGGCGAGGTCCTTGACCGTCCTGACGCGGCCGCGCGACCTGCTGCGTCGGAACGCGCGGGCAGCGCGCTGCATGAGGCGCCTGGGCGACCACAGCGACGCGTAGTACGCGGCGGCGGCCGCCGCCGGCGTCGGCTTGGGCTTGTTGCCGCCCTGCTGCTGCTGCTGCTTGGTGGGTGTGTCGGTGGGCGGGGACAGCATGCGGCCGAACGACGAGCACGACGACAGCCCGGGCGTGTTGGGCACGGACACCGGGTGGTGCGCCGGGTTGGAGCTGAACGGCGACGGCGGGTCCGCGAGCTTGCTCGCGCTCCGCGGCAGGGACCGCGACGGCGCCATGGCCTGCTTTGGGGTCTGCAAACAAATTGTATAATAATGGTATAAGAGATCCGTGCTGTCGTTGGAGATTCATTATATACGGCTGTAATAACCAAAGTGATATGTGACAGCACGGTCGATGTGTCCAGCACCCAAACCAAATCAAAACTGCATCTCATAACTTTTGACTTAATCTCCAAGATACTATTTTCCTTCGTGATATCGATATCGATCTCGATCTCGATCAATATCTATATACATTTATATCTATATGTATATTTATATCTATATCTATATGCTTATATTGTATATACCTAATTTATATTATACATAATAACAATATTAAAGATAAAGGAGAATTCTTCTATGCATCTTTTTAATTCTGATGACGATGGTGCCCTCGTGGCCCTTATGAATCAAATTTATAATAACATAAACAAACATATATATATATATATAGACAAAAATTAATAAAAATATTTTTTTAACATCCTTACGAATCATGATGAATGGCGAATGCAATGCAACAACTACATATACCTCCAGCTTGACCTTCGTGTTGACCTTCATGTTGGAGAGGTGAAGAAGATGACGATCAGAGGGCTGGATCTGCAATGTTGCAGGGCACTAGGCGGAAGGGACGGCGCAGAGGGCCATCTGAAGCCCTCGCAGACGGCCTCGCGGTGCAGGACGGTGGACGGAGGCGGCCAGCCCAGGCCAGGCGTGCAGGGAGGCGAGGACGAGTCCTGGAACTCCCAACGGCCCGGTTTAAGAGAGGCCCGGTGCCCCACGTAAAATAGGTATTGTATTTTGGGTGATATCGTTGCACATAGTCTTAGCAGCGATTGTTTCGGTTACCCGCTGGCTAGGCTATCTTTGACCATGATCATGCACGGTTGATTTCTTCTATTTTTTTACATAAAAAAACAAAAAAGAAAATGTAAAAGATACTGGGGTATCTGAGATAAAAAATAATAATAAAAGGTGAGAGGGATCAAATCGAATCTCAACGATTACATTCGTTATTTTTTTCGTTTAGTTAATTTGTAGTTTATTTATTTTAATAATTAATTTATAATATCGCAGTTCCTTGCGTGTAGTCGTGTAGGAGAACGAGGAGATGCGTTCACATCAAACGGAAGGTGATAAAGGTTGGCGCCATGGCGCTCCACCGCCCCATCGCCTCAGTCAAGTACTCGAGTCGAGTCACCAGCGGTCGGCACCCCATTCTTCCAAAGCCGCCACTTTTGCGCTCGCGAGCTGCTTCGTTAATAACGCCGCGTGAGCTGGGCGGGTGGGGGAGTTTGTCAGCTGGGTGGAGCGCGCGCGAGGGGTTGAGCGTCCGGCTCCGGCGATGGCGGCGGCGGGGGAGAAGGCGAGGGTGGTGGTGGTTGGCGGCGGCCCCGCCGGCTCCCTGTTCGCCAAGACCATGCAGGGCCACGCCGACGTCGTCCTCGTCGACCCGTAAGCACCTCTTCCTTTCCTCGCCCGCTCCGCTCCTGCGCCGGCCACCCGTTCGAAGAAATGCCCAGCCGACCGGCTGCTTACTTGCTTGCTTTCTTGGACTGGCTGCCGTGCCTGTGCGTGCTTCCAAGGCCCAGGTGTGTCATTCGGGGGGCCCGTGATTCGGTAGCCCGGTCCCCTGCCGATACCGAATCCTTGCGGCCCTAGAGATCTGGCCGGATCTACTGAATCCGGGGGATAGAAATGGGGATGATCTTGAACTTCAACTTCTAAATTATAACCAGAAAACCTGGGTGCGGTGTTGCCGCGCCGTCTTTGATAACCCATGAGATTTTATGGGCCTATGGTTAAACAATAGAGTACTGAACCTCAATAGGAAGCTCTAGGTGTTGGACATCTTCTCGTCTAATGTGATAGGAATATATTCCACGACAAAGATAAATCAGCGATAATAGTTATTCACAAAAATGAAGGAGCAATACAAGTTTGATGAAGACGTGAATCCATGAGCTTTAGTATGATTTATTGTACTTGTAGAGTCGTAGTAATTAAAATGCAATTGATCTGAAATTGAGTATGATTTATTGTCACGACTTATAGTGAAGAATAAATTGACGGCACAGCTGAGGTGACAACACAAACTAAATAGATTTAGTGTTCAGCTGAATTGAGAGCCTACAACTTCCTATCTATATTTGAGTATTTACATCTATAAAACTCTTGATCCAAATCAGTACATATCTAGGAACCGATGCCAATTGCCAAGCCACAAGTGAAAAAGAACATAGAGCCTACCCAACTCTTGAATATATATTTTGTAATGACACATGTGGTCCACTGAAAAGAAAATGAATCTATAACAGATTATAAGTGTCCAGCTGAACTGAGAGCCTACAGCTTCCTTATAGAGTGCACGGTCATAGTTCATAAAAATGTGATGAGCTTTGTTCTTGTTTCTCGTCTATTTGTGCATAATAAAATATAAACGATAAGTTGCAGCAATGAATTACCCGTGCAACTTCTTGAATTTAGCAAATGCCAACATGGTTTACATTTTGGGAACTTAGCAAACAAGGTATAAGGAAATGGTATCAGAGGAAGCTTATATTGATCTGAGTATATTCAAAGTGGCTATTGGAAATCATTAGTGTAATATTCTTTAGCACCCACTGTTGTGCTCAGTAATTCTGTTGCTCCTGCATGACACAGAAGCATAAAAGATTAATAAAGCAAGCAACAATTCTGTCAAATAATTACCATGGATTTCCTGCATTACACACTGACCTTGCATTTCTAGGAGCAGTGCTTCAAACCTTCACAAAAGGCATCAACTACCGAGCTTGTCCCAAACGCGATATATTTGAAATGGGAGGTATTTGTAATCACATGTTGATCTTGAGTGATGAAAACTGAACAAAGGGAAAAACGTTTGTCATCTGAATTCGTAGAAGAGCAGCCTGATGAACACCAAGAGAAGGCATCCTGTGCGCTGAGAAGTGTTCGCTTTGAGGAAGTGGACATGGATTTTGAACTAAGATTATTTGATTCACATTACAATTAATTTAAATATCATAAAGTATCTTGGGTCTACTACATAACTTGATCAAATTAAATGTCACTGTAACTAACTATAATTAGCTGCTGACATGCATGTTTGTTTGGTTTGTTACTTAGTTTGTTTAGTCAGCAGATCATTCCACAGAGACAAACCATTGAGTACATGGTGTGTATCCATCGCATGCACGTGCAGCGTAAGAGATAAGAAACCAAGAAATTGCCATTAAATCAACCTAAGTATAAAACAGGCTCATGAACAAATCATTAGATGGATTCTCACCTGATCTCAGCAACAACAAAATTATGAACAGTGCACAAGTGTAGGGTGTTTGTGAATATTCTGTATTGCTAGCTGCTGCTAGCTAACGTTTGTTCTCAAGAGCTCTGTATTCAATGGAAAATAAGTAGTACCTGGAAATTTTGTTTTGTACATGCTACAAAGCTACACCTACATAGATTTAAGTCCTCTGTTAGCAATAGTCTTTCTTCTTGGATGAATAGTTTGTCCTGTTCTAAAGTTCTTCATGCTTTTCTTGATGCTTCTATTGTATTTTTCTTTCTTTTGCTGTATTTTACTTTTCTATATATAAAAAAATAGCTTGGACCATGTTTACAGTTTTTAGGTAAAAAATAGGTGCTTAGGAGAGTGAGCCATCGTTTAAGATTAGTTCTATATTTGGCTGCTAATCAGCACAACCGCTCTAGTGGGAAGGCAGTTGGATTTGGATCACCGGATCACAAGTTCGACACAGTAGCCCAATCATATGAAAAAACTTCCTAATCTTTGCATTGCATATCTGACATGTGCTGATGAAAATGGTCATGAATTTGGAGAAAGGACAGAGTTAATAAAGAAACTGAGCAGTAAACTTCAGAACAAAAGAAGAACTGTGCAGTGGTTGGAAATGCCTACCAGTGTACTGTTCATATTTCATTTTTTTCCCAATAGGATCATTGCAGGACTTTCTATAACTAAAATCTACTTGTATAAGTGTAATATTACTTTCTAGATGTCAAATTAGGATCTACTAAAGCAAAAACCATATTTTAGCAAATTGAGAAGATCCTGGTCACTATACTTCGGCTGTTTCATCACAAAGCTTGCAATTAAGTTGTTTCATTATCTAAAAATGTGGAATTTTATATGGATATTGTCCTGTGCAGTCAAGTAGGACTTAGAAAGGGAAAAAAACATTTACCTTCGTATATGAACATGTCCTTACTGACTGCTCAGGCACGCAGGAGGTGGTCGAAGTAGTAGTGAATGGGTGTCAGAAGCTAGGGCTCGTCAGCCGGCGCTGCACCTCCGTCTTTACGCAATGTGGATCTTCACATGGGCCAGTGTCCACCTTTTCTCCATGGAAAGTGCCTTGAGCATTTCTGTCGTCTAGAGTCTGGAGTAAGCTCAGGCTGAGTGCGACATTCTGTCAAACGGTAGGCACGCGAGGCATGTGAAGCACTGAAGCCCGTGTGTGGACAGGGCGCTGCCACGCTGCCTGTCCGCGTGGCCTTCACTACACTACGCTGCGGCCTGTTCGTAGCCCCGCGTACCTGCATCGCCGGCCATCCGCGCGGCCCGTGCTCCATCCCGCTGCAACACTCGCTCCGCCATAATGCAGCCTGTTCGTGTCCGCGGCTCCCGGCGCCGCCGTCCTCCTCGGACCTCGGGCGGCGTGTGGCAGAGCAGAACGACCCGGCGACGTGGCAAGCCCAGCGTCGTCGAGCCTCGGGCGGGAGAAGGGACGACGGAGGCGGTGGCCGCATGGCGGCGCATAAGTATGAGCGGCACAGTAGTCCAAGGCGGAGGGGGCGAGTCGAGTGGGTTCTGGAGCATTCGTGACGTCCCGATTGCATGGCTTAACGGGCAGGAGACACGCGAAGATCACGATCGAACGGTCGACATCGCTTGTTTGCCGGATCGGACGGTCAGCGGGCTAATGGGCAACGTGGCCTGATCCGCTGCCTGTCTTTTGGAAGCAGGATTCCTATATAGAGATTAGCTGCTAGCTGCTAAGAAGCACTCCGGAATTTCTGAAAATTATCTATCTATTCTGTGCTGGTGATAGCTTAGCTTAATAACCTGATGCTGAATGTAAAGTAACATCACCTGGTTCACACTAAATCATAATTGGAACATTCCTTCATACATGCTGCCCCCTTTCTAATGACAGGAAAGAGTACCTGGAGATCCCCTGGGCTGAGCTGCGCAACATGGTCGAACCATCTTTTGCTGAGAGGTCATTGATCTATCACAAAGATTACCTCAACGACGCAACCATCGTGACATCTTCTGCGGTCAATATCACTGAAGACACTGTCCTGACTGCTGATGGTCAGTCTCTTCCATATGATTATCTCGTCATAGCGACTGGCCATGCTTTGACTTCTCCTGCCAGCAGAGCTGAGAGGCTAAAAGAATTCCAGAGAGGTAACTGCAGTAAAACCACATACTGAAAACAGTCATGCTTTTGTGGCCTTCCCTGTCACTTATGCTTTGCTTTGTATATGCTTGTTACAGATAATGGGAAGATAGAGTCATCAGAATCTATGCTGATAATTGGGGGTGGTCCAACTGGTGTTGAACTAGCTGCAGAGATTGCGGTAGACTACCCAGGGAAGAAGGTGACCCTTATCCATAGAGGACCGCGTCTACTCGAATTCATTGGAGAAAAGGCTTCAAAGAAGTGCCTTGATTGGCTGACTTCAAAGAAAGTAGACGTGCTTCTCCAGCAATCGGTTGACTTGGGCTCATTATCAGACACGGAGAAGGTGTACAAGACATCAGGCGGAGAAACAGTAACAGCTGATTGCCACTTTGTGTGCATTGGAAAGCCACTGAGTTCGTCGTGGCTACATGATACCATCCTAAAGGAATCTTTGGATAGCAAGGGGAGAATAATGGTGGAAAATGATTTAAGAGTGAAAGGTTATAATAACATTTTCGCGATTGGTGACATCACGGATATTCCTGTAAGTTTTCCAACTTGTGATTCTCCTTCTGTTCAGGTTGGTTTTCACCTTGTCCCAACCACCATGACTTGGCCTAAACTGAAGTACTACCCAAATTTGTGCATACTGAACTCTTAATGAGTGCTTATCTATGTTGGCTGATTACTTTCAGTTTCCCCAGCACAACAAATTGAAAATTTGCTCATAGTAACTGTTAACTAACCTAAATGAGATTCTACCAAAACTTTGCAAAGCGTGAGTATTCTCCATTATTGCACATCTTAGTACACAGATATATAGGCTTGTGTAATTCATTTCATTTGCCCCCTTCACACCCACTGATGTAATACTAAACCATCATGTAACAATCATGACACATTGACAGTAACATGACTTTTGTTCAGCAGAGACCACTGATATTTGAAAATCTTCTCCTAGCTATTCCATTTACACCCATGCCCTTCCTGCATTTTGGCAGTTGGTGTTAGATAATAATCTAAATGATTAATCTGCAGTAACCTAATTCTTGGCAGTTGGATGATATGAAAGTTCTCACTACCGAACTATCAAAGGTGTTCCTTATCTTAATTATGATGCTCTGAATAAAGATTTGTCTGTCTAGTGGATACTGATTACTGATCATTACAATTCATGTTTCTTAATTTTTTATACTGTCCATGGAGCATCCTTGGTTCAAATAAAAAAAAGGCCCCCATAGAGCATCATCGATCTTTAATGTTAGTACTAGCAACGTTATCACAAAAATACTGAAGTCATTGGCACTAATGTCCATCAATGTTCAGGAAGTCAAACAAGGGTATAACGCCCACAAGCACGCCCTGCTTGTGGTGAAGAACCTGAAGTTACTGATCAAGGGTTTGCCCAACAGCAAACTGGCAACTTACAGCACCGGTTACCCGCTGGCACTCGTCTCTCTTGGAAGGAAGGAAGGGCTGCTTCAGCTTCCCTTGCTGACGCTCAGCGGGTGCTTGCCAGGCAAGATCAAATCCGGGGATCTTTTCATCGGCAAGACGAGGAAGCAGATGGGCCTGAATGGTTGACTCCGGTCCGTGGAAGTTTGAAAATGCTTGTGTCCTGGTTTCCAGACGATGGATTCCTTCAAACAAAGCTTGTATGTTGCTCATTTGACCATATGCCTCTGTATTTGTCTGATGGTGTGGATGCGTGGAAAGATGACGAGCAGAGTATGCTACGTGCATGTATACAGGGACCTTTTTTGGTCCGATAAAATGTTGTGTTTATTAAAAAGCCGCATTTTGTTTGCTGGCGACTAAACAATGAATCGTCTTTGCTTGTTGGCAATACAATGTCGCACTTTGCTTCCCATGCTTTGACTTCCACTGTTTTCCCTATGCTTGTTCACTTTTAATATCTGTATTAGTTGGTAGATGATGGGTTCGTGAATGCTACTTGGATCCTTATTTGGACACTGTGGGGCCGGCCTTTGAATGTAGAAGAAGATGAAGATTCATGTCCCTGTCAATAGCAGGTGTCCATTAAAAGGCGCTCCGGAGTCCGGATGGTCCAGAAAGCTAGGAGCCTTCCTATTGACAGTGGCATGCACAGCTGAGACATGGAAAAGAAATTTTTTGATAAATTCCCTTCATTTTTGTAGCATATCTGCATATGTCCTGTCTTTCATGAGCCATCATGTGAGCGAGACATGTCATTCTGGGCGTGCCCTATCCATTTGGTCTGGTCATATGGGCGTCCGGGGACTGGTAGCGCATTGCTGCCCAGTGCCCATCCTTTTCACTGTTTTCCCTATGCTTGTTCACTTTTAATATTTGTATTAGTTGGTAGATGATGGGTTCATGAATGCTACTTGGATCCTTATCGGCTGGAGGTACTGACGGCTTCAGCGTCGTAATCGCTTCGGGTGGCCCCAGTACCTGTTACTTATTTTCCTTGGAAGACAATTTCTTTTTACTTATTTCCAATTGTTTTTCTCAATTTAAAGTGTTGCCCCAATACTTGTGCGGTTTAGTTTTGACTTTTGAGAGGGCATGCAAAGCATTATCATTATTTCGGAGTACAGTGTTTGCATTGGAATTTTCACACCACCTTATACAACCAGGGAAGGCAGATGGTTGAACCTCCAATTTACACCCTTAATTGAGCCTGTTCGCTGGTTGATTTATGGGCTGATAAGCCCAGCTGGTGCTGGTTTATTGTGAGAGAAAAATACTGTTGGCTAGCTGATAAGCTCTGGCTGAAACCAACAAGCGAACAAGCTAATGGGTGGCACCTGGTGCTGCACTGTCTTTATTATGAAGATTGGTATATTCATTCAATATATACCATTCATCATTATTCTTAACTAAAATTGCCTTGTCTTTCGGAGCAGTGTTGTACTACTTACATTTCATGCCAATCTTGAGCTATGAGATGCAGCTGCCGCAGCGGTAATAAGCATCATGATGACTGAGTTGGGGCCATGACTATGGCACAAGAAAGCTATATTCACCCCAAATTGCCTCTGCGATGGTGTTCAGCAAGGGTGGAGAAGAATGGTCGTGGCAATAGTAACCTTCTGTGCTGAGAATGGTTGAACGGATCAGCATAAACATTGAATTGAAGTGCTATCAGGTAATTAACTGACGCAGGGAACCTGATTGAGATTCTAATTGGATATCATGATAAATTTCTATATACAATGATTTTCTGATTGAATTTGTTCAAATGACATTGCCATTCGTGTTACTGATTACAGTAACTTACTGAACTTTAATATTTTCTATCTATTTTTAACACCAAATCTTTTGCCCTGCTAACGGCAGCACATGTATTCCACTGCACTACACTTTACACCTTCAGAGATACCCTACTAGATATTCTTGAAAGATAGGCAAAATCAAATGAAACTGATTCACGTGTGGATGTGGGAAGCCGGAATTGTTTTATTCCTTAGTCTAAAAAAAATGAATGAAACTGATGATTCTTCTTTGCGTGGTGCCTTTTAGACTTTGTAGTTTACATTTAGCTCCAGAGATTCTTCCATGCCTATGCAGTGAATGATACAGGGAACTGCAAAGATAATTACTTGCTCAAAATACAAACAAAATATACTATTATTAAATAGCTCATTGAATAACTAAGAAAGAAGCCTAAAAGACAACAAATATAAATATAGCAACAGTAGTTATTTAAGAAAATCGTCTACAACAGTTTTATCTTCAAATATGCTCTTGTAAAATTAATGAATATAAAGATACTTCTATTCCTGAACTTTTAGCACTTGAACCTCTACTAATGTACTAGTAGGTTGATATAAATTCTCGAATCAGAACACTGAACACCCTGTTGATCATGTACTATGCAATTCAGTTTCTGTAGCTAATCTAAATAATTATCCTTATAATATTTCTAACTTTTCATTGTTTCTTTTGCAGCAAGGAAACCATTTAATATTAACACAGCTGCACTATCTTGTATAGCCTTCTACGCGATTGGCTTCACAATGCTGGCAAGCGCACACGGCCGCGCGGCGACGCCGCGCTTTGTTTTCTAGTTGGTCTTGATTCTGGGTGGCAGTTGTTAGCTAATCTACTGTCACCTTGTGAGAATATAGTAGAGTAAGGTGGCGCTGACTTAGCTGCCTGTTGTGTGTGAACACAGCAAGGGAAGGCGGCGCCGACTTTGCCCCCTGCTGTGATACAGTAGCCGCTGTAGGTGCAGGCGCCGCACGGCTCACCTGCAGCACTGTAGAAACAGGCAGTGGCCGGCGCAGAGTCAGTCCTATCAAGTTATCTAGTTACTGTGCCAGTATGGGCGCTGCACATGGACTAGATAGTTAGAGTTGTATAAATAGACATGTATGACAACTCAGTAAAGAGAGCTCAGATTTGCCATCACACAGACAGGGCTTCGGCCAAGGCTGTTGCCTTGTATTGTGCGTGCTTGCTCTGTTCTCCCTTCCTCTTCTAGCTCGATCCGTAGTGTGTGGGTACGGACAACGCCGGTACGTGGTCTGCACGGCTAGTGGGTGCTCGGCAACACTAGCGCGTGCTCGGCGAGACCGACAAGTGCTCCACTCGCCTGAGCCGGTGGTCGGCAAGAAGGCTGGAGTGGTTCACTGTCGTGAGCCGGTGATCCTGTGAGACCAACGGAGTGGTCTGGAGGCTATCTCGGTGGTCTGGATGCTATCAGATAGTGGTCGGAGACTGTGGTCTCTGATCTAGAGGCTATCTGTATTGGTCTGGAGATCATCTCGGTGGTCGGGAGGCTAACTATAGGCCATCAGGCAAAATTAAGTCTAAATACAACGAAGAAGGGCAAAGCTGGTTGGGCAGTTGGCAGTTGGGAACTATAATTTGCGCATTCGTGGCGCTCCACCGTCCCATCGCGTCGGTCAACGCCTCAGCGGTCGGCCGGCACCCGATTCCTGTAAAGCCGCCACTTTTGCCCTCGCGATCGCGAGCTTCGTTAATAACGCCGCGTGAGCTGGGCGGGAGGGGGAGCTTGTCAGCTGGGTGCGGCGCGCGCGAGGTGGAGAGCGTCCGGCTCCAGCGATGGCGGGGGCGGGGGCGGGGGAGAAGGCGAGGGTGGTGGTGGTTGGCGGCGGCCCCGCAGGCTCCCTGTTCGCCAAGACCATGCAGGGCCATGCCGACGTCGTCCTCCTCGACCCGTAAGCACCTCTTCCTTTCCTCGCCCGCTCCGCTCCTGCGCCGGCCACCCGTTCGCGGAAATCCCGAGCCGACCGGCTGCTTGCTTGCTTTTCTTGCTTTCTTGGACTGGCTGCCGTGCCTGTGCGTATACAAACAAACACAGTCGGGCAGGGGCCGCCGTGGACCATGGCCTACCGGCGGCGCCCAACCACTCTAGCAGCCGCGTAGGGGGCATGAGCAGCCGTGGGCAATGCGCCCGCCGGTTGATTTGGCTGATACGCTCGTCAATTTGGCCGGCAGCAAGCAGTCGACCCTAGGGTTTCAAGGCAAGGACGGACAGCGCAATAAAGCTAGCTTTAATCACTGGGATCAACTCCTACCGTAGACTAGCTTTCTCGTGCGTGTGGAGTGGATGGAGCCAGCAGCGCCCAGCGCCAGGCCATGCACGGCGCGCCACAGCTAGCCCACCACCACGCCACAACAAACCCGGGCCTTGGTGCCTGGGTCTGTGTTTCGTCTTGCTCTCGCTCGCCATCTGTGTCCTCTACATCTTCATGCACTCAGAAAAATCAGGTCGGGCGGCCGGGCCAGTTCGAACGTTGCAGGTGTCATGAGTCGCGGCCTCAGGTACGGGAGGCTGTGTTTACCTGGGCCACGCATAGAGCCTGATCGACTTGGGCCAAAAAAAAAACTAGAGGGCATACTCAGGATTTTTGGGCCACGCCTAGGGCCGTGGCCCTAGGCCCAAATCGCCCACGTGTGCGTGCTTCCACGGCCCAGGTGTGTGATTCAGTAGCCCGGTCCCCTGCCGGTACCGGATCCTTGCGGCCCTAGAGATCTGGCCGGATCTACTGAATCCGGGGGAAGTGGGGATGATCTTGAGTTTTCTTGTCTAGAGACGAATTTCAACTTCTGAATTATAATTAGCTGCTAGCTGCTAAGAAGCACTCTGGAATTTCTGAAAATTGTCTATCTATTCTTTGCTGGTGACAGCTTAGCTTAAATACCTGATGCTGAATGTAAAGTAACATCACCTGGTTCACACTAAATCATAATTGGAACGTTCCTTCATACATGCTGCCCCCTTTCTAATGACAGGAAAGAGTACCTGGAGATCCCCTACGCTGAGCTGCGCTCCATGGTCGAACCATCTTTTGCTGAGAGATCATTGATCTATCACAAAGATTTTCTGCGGTCAATATCACCGAACACGCTGTCCTGACTGCTGATGGCCAGTCTCTTCCATATGATTATCTCGTCATAGCGACTGGCCATGCTTTGACTTCTCCTGCCAGCAGAGTTGAGAGGATAAAGGAATTTCAGAGAGATAACTGCAGTCAAACCACATAATACAACAACAACAACAACAACAACAACAAAGCCTTTAAGTCCCAAATAAATTAAGGTAAGCTAGAGTTGAAACCTAGCAGAAGCAATCAAGGTTCAGACACGTAAATAGCTGTTTTCCAAGCACTCTTATCTAAGGCTAAGTCTTTGGATATATTTCATCCTTTTAAGTCTCTTTTTATTGCCTCTACCCAAGTCAATTTCGGTCTTCCTCTGCCTCTCTTCATGTTACTATCCTGGCTTAGGATTCTACTATGCACCGGTACTTCTAGAGGTCTCCGTTGGACATGTCCAAACCATCTCAACCAATGTTGGACAAGCTTTTCTTCAATTGGTGCTACCCCTAATCTATCACGTATATCATCGTTTCAAACTCGATCCCTTCTTGTATGACCGTAAATCCAACATAACATACGCATTTCCACGACACTTATCTGTTGAACATGTCGTCTTTTCGTAGGCCAACATTCTGCACCATAGAACATAGCAGGTCTAATCGCCGGCCTATAAAACTTGCCTTTTAGCTTCTGTGATACCCTTTTGTCACATAAGACACCAAATGCTTGGCGCCACTTCATCCACCCTATTTTGATTCTATGGCTAACATCTTCATCAATATCCCCGTCTCTTTGTAGTATTGATCCTAAATATCGAAAGGTATCCTTTCTAGGCACTACTTGACCTTCCAAACTAATATCTTTCTCATCCCGAGTAGTAGTGCCGAAGTCACATCTCATATACTCAGTTTTAGTTCTACTGAGTCTAAAACCTTTGGACTCCAAAGTCTCTCGCCATAACTCCAGTTTCTGATTCACTCATGTCCGGCTTTCATCAACTAGCACTACATCGTCCGCGAAAAGCATACACCAAGGGATGTCCCCTTGTATGTCCCTTGTGACCCCATCCATTACTAAGGCAAACAGATAAGGGTTCAAAGCTGGCCCTTGATGTAGTCCTATCCTAATCGGGAAGTCATCCGTGTCTCCATCACTTGTTCAAACACTAGTCACAACATCGTTGTACATGTCCTTAATGAGCCCGACGTACTTCGTTGGGACTTTATGTTTGTCCAAAGCCCACCACATAACATTCATTGCTATTTTATCATAAGACTTCTCCAAGTCAAACCACATAATGAAAAAAAAATAGTTACGCTTTTGTGACCTTCGCTGTCATGCTTATAATTTGTTTTGTTTATGCTTGTTACAGATAATGAGAAGATAGAGTCATCAGAATCTGTGCTGATAATTGGGGGTGGTCCAACTGGTGTTGAACTAGCTGCGGAGATTGTGGTAGACTACCTGGGGAAGAAGGTGACCCTTATCCATAGAGGACCGCGTCTACTCGAATTCATGGGAGAAAAGGCTTCAAAGAAGTGCCTTGATTGGCTGACTTCAAAGAAAGTAGACGTGCTTCTTCAGCAATCGGTTGACTTGGGCTCATTATCAGACACAGAGAAGGTGTACAGGACATCAGGCGGAGAAACAGTAATAGTTGATTGCCACTTTGTGTGTATTGGAAAACCGCTGAGTTTGTCGTGGATACATGATACCATCCTAAAGGAATCTTTGGATAGCAAGGGGAGAGTAATGGTGGAAAAGGATTTAAGAGTGAAAGGTTATAATAACATTTTCACGATTGGTGACATCACAGATATTCCTGTAAGTTTTCACTACCAACTTGTGATTTTCCTTTTGTTTTTTACTCTGTTAGTTTTTTCAGGTTGGTTTTCTCCTTGTCCCAACCATAGTGACTTAAATTTGTAGAGAATAGCAACCACTTGATCTAAACTGAAGTACTGCCCAAATTTGTGCAGACTGAACTGTTAATGAGTGCATGTCTATGTAGGCTGATTACTCTCAGTTTTCCTAGCAGAACAAATTGAAAATTCGCAATAATAACTATTGGCTCACGTAAATGAGATTCTACCAAAACCTTGCAAAGAATCAGTATTCTCTATTAATGCATGTCTTTGTTTACAGATATATAGGCTTCCGTTGTTTTGCAGATGACACGCTTCATTTATGGTTACTCCTAAAACCTTCTGCCATTTTGGCATTGTCCCATTAACACCCACTGATGTACTGAACCATCATGACACATTGACACTGATGTAATGCGGAACCATTGATGACAATCATTGACACTCCGTCATCTTGGCAGTTAAATACTTTAAGGGGTGATTGGTTTACAGCTCGGCCATCTGGAGACCACTGATATGTTTGGTGCGCCCTCGCATGCGTTTTACCTGCTCTCCTAGTTGCACCCATGCCCTTCCTGCACGTCTCAATTTCACCTTCCCTCGCGAGCCGGGATCTTGGCAGTTACATAATAATTTGATGCTAAATGATTAATCTGCAACAACAAAGTAACCACAACAAAGTGCATAGTCTTAATTCTTCCATCCCGCTCGCAGTTGTAACCTAATTCTTGGCAGTTGGATGATATGACAGTTCTCACTACCGAACTATAAAGGTGTTCCTTATCCTTAATTATGATGCTCTGGATAAAGATTTGTCTGTCTAGTGTATACTGATTACTGATCATCACAATTCATGTTTCTTAAATTTTTATACTGTCCATAGAGCATCCTTGGTTGAAATAGAAGGGATCCCCATAGATCATCATCGATCTTTAATGTTGGAACTAGCGATGTTATCGCAAAAACACAGAAGTTGTTGGCACTAATATCCATCAATTTTCAGGAAATCAAACATGGGTACAACGCCCACAAGCACGCCCTGCTAGTGGCGAAGAACCTGAAGTTACTGATCAAGGGTTTGCCCAACAGCAAACTGGCAACTTACAGCATCGGTTACCTGCTGGCACTCGTCTCTCTTGGAAGGAAGGAAGGGCTGACTCAAATTCCCTTGCTGACGCTCAGCGGGTGCTTGCCAGGCAAGATCAAATCCGGGGATCTTTTCATCGGCAAGACGAGGAAGGAGATGGGCCTGAATGGTTGGCTCCAGTCCGTGGAAGTTTGAAAATGCTTGTGTCCTGGTTTCCAGACGATGGATTCCTTCAAACAAAGCTTGTATGTTGCTCATATGACCATATGCCTCTGTATATGTCTGATGGTGTGGATGCTTGGAATGGTGACGAGCAGAGTGTATGCTACGTACATGTATACAGGGACCATTTTTTGTCCGATAAAATGTTGTGTTTATTAAAAAGCCGTATTTTGTTTGCTGGCAACTAAACAACGAGTCATCTTTGCTTGTTGGCAATACAATGTCTGTAATGGCAATTTGATGCCTGTGGGGCCGGCCTTTGAATGTAGAAGAAGATGAAGACATGTCCCGATCAATAGCAGGTGTCTATTAAAAGACTTGCTCCTGGATGCTCCAGAACAGGATGTAATATAACGGTGCTTTCTTCAGGAAAAGAAAAGGAGAAAGTTGGAGCCTTCCTGTCTGACAGTGGCATGCACTGCTGAGACATGAAGAAGAAAAATTTTGATAAATTCTCTTTTATTTTTGCAGCATATGTCATGTCTTTCGTGAGCCATCACGTGAGCGGGACATGACATTCTGGGCGTGCCCTATCCATTTGGCCTGGTCCTATGTGCGTCTAGGGACTCGTAGTGCATTGCTGCTAAGTGCCCCATCCATTGCACTTTGCTTCCCATGCTTTGACTTCCACTGTTTTTCCCTATGCTTGTTCACTTTTACTATCTGCATTGTTGGTAGATGATGGGTTCATAAATGCTACTTGGATCCTTATCGGACTTGACTTTGGGGCCAGCCTTTAAATGTAGAAGAAGATAAAGATAAGATTCATGTCCCTGTCAATAGCATGTGTCCATTAAAAGGTGCTCCGGAGTTCGGATGGTCCAGAACAGGATGTAACACAATGGTGCTTTCTTCTGAAAAAGAAAAAGAGAAAGCTAGGGGCCTTCCTGTCTAACAGTGGCATGCACTGCTGAGACGTGGAGAATTTTTTTGGTAAATTCTCTTTTATTTTTGCAGCATATGTCCTGTCTTTCATGAGCCATCAGGTGAACAGGACATGTCATTTTGGGCGTGCCCTATCCATTTGGTCTGGCCCTATGGGCGTCTGGGGAGTGGTAGCACATTGCTACCCAGCGCCCCATCCATTGCACTTTGCTTCCCATGCTTTGACTTCCACTGTTTTTCCCTATGCTTGTTCACTTTTAATATCTGTATTAGTTGGTAGATGATGGGTTCATGAATGCTATTTGGATCCTTTTCAGACTAGACTGTGGGGCCGGCCTTTGAATGTAGAAGAAGATGAAGATTCATGTCCCAGTCAATAGCAAGTGTCCATTAAAAGGCGCTCCGGAGTCCGGATGGTCCTGAACAGGATGTAACAGAAAGGTGCTTTCTTCGGAAAAGAAAGGAGAAAGCTGGGAGCCTTCCTACTTGACAGTGGCATGCAGTGCTGAGACTTGGAGAAGAATTTTTTGATAATTCCCTTTTATTTTTGTCGTATATGTCCTGTCTTTCATGAGCCATGAGGTATGTCATTCTGGGCGTACCCTGTCCATTTGGTCTGGTCTTGTGGGCGTCTGGGGACTGTAGCACATTGCTGCCCAGTGCCCCATCCATTGCACTTTGCTTCACATGCTTTGACTTCCACTGTTTTCTCTATGCTTGTCCACTTTTAATGTATGTATTAGTTGATAGATGATGGATTCATGAATGCTACTTGATCCTTATCGGACTTGACCTGTGCATTGCTTGCCTAATCTGCCATTTCCATAGAAGCATTGTTGCCGCTTTCAGGTTAAGTGTTACGGTGATGCACACAGCACTAATGAGAGGGACTAGTTGAGTTACATATGATATAGGCCCTGGGGCCTTTCTGCCTAACAGTGGCATGCACTGCTGAGACGTGGAGAAGAAATTTTTTGGTAAATTCTCTTTTATTTTTGCAGCATATGTCCTGTCTTTCATAAGCCATCAGGTGAGCGGACATGTCATTCTGGGTGTGCCCTATCCATTTGTATGCATGTATCCCTCTTTTCAGAGGTTGCATCATTGCAAACATCATGTTCACTCCCATTGCAAAAATCATGGTTCCAGAGCTACAACCATCATGTTCACTCACACACTCGTTACTACCCTTTTAAGACTTGACCTGAACGTTTATCTGCCTAGGATAGAATGAGAGCTGCACAAGACAAGATGGGGCAGTCCCAATGCTAAAAACTACATATAGTTTCTATCACTCTTAATTTCTATAGACACTGGATATAGAAATCATGGTCTCAGTGGATAGGTTTTATGGAACAATTTTTTAACTAATCACATCCATTCTCTACCAATCACATCCCTTCCTGTCTTGGTTCTCGTGTAGACATGGTTTCTAACTTAGACCCGGTTTCTATGATTTGTGCTTTCTCTCTTCAATAACTATTTTACCACATCAGCAAACGCTTAAGTGATAATATAATTAATGTCTATAGAAACTACGATGATTCATGCGTTGGGAGTGCCATTTCCATAGAAGCATTGTTGCTGCTTTCAGGTTACAGGAAAAAAAACCACTCTGCCTTCGAGCTTGTTTTTTACATATAATATACTGATTTAGGTCCCTCGTTTAGATTGTAAGTTTTTTCAAACTCTTCTCTCCATCATAGCAAATCTTTGGTTCACATGCACAAGTATTAAATGTAGATAAAAAATAACTACCCTTACACAGACTTGATTGTAAATTTATCTGATTTAATCTTTTGAGCCTAATTAGGCTGCATTGGACAATAATTATCAATGCTACAAACGAAAATAGTTTATGCCTTATAGATTTAATTCCTATTTCAATCTCAATCTAAAATGCTTTTTACTAATTCCTTGGCTGCACCTGTGATTTCAATTTCCAACTCAATCCTAATGAATGTTGCCTAATTTTGAGGGCAGGTGCACGCCCATAGCTAGTTGCCTAGTTGTGACTTGCCTCTGCGGCTCTGCCCACTTGTGGAAGGGGCCCCACCCCACAGGTGGACAGGACGCGTTGCCGTCTGATCTGTCAGGTCTGGACAGCTGGGCTCTGGATGACTGGATCAACGGCCACGCTGCATTTCAGCTTCTGTAAAGAAAATCCTATCCATCCTAATCGCGCCCCCATTGGGGCTGTTCGTTGCCTGGCTGTGGTGGCTGGCCTGGCGGCTCAGCCCACTCATGAATCACCACCCCACGTGAACATGAATTTCAGCATTTGTCAGGTTTGGACAGCTGGGCTCTGGATGACTGGATCAATCCACGCTGCATTTGTTTTGATTTATTTTTCGATCAAAATACAACCAGACCCATTCGTGTTACCATCTCCGCCCCCATTACCACGTGGCATCAGTTCGATGTCACCGTGCTAACCACTCCTGCGACCCTAGCTACTTCTCGTGCACATGTGGTCTCCCCGGTCCGTCCGTGCTCCAAAACAAACATTCGGCGGCGATTTGTGTGGGTTTATTTCGCTTGTCCTCTTGGCAGAGACACCTAATGCATTACTCTATAGGCGTACAATAATATACTAGAAAAACAAACAAACAAACTAGTTTTCAGGATTGGAGCACAACGGTGAATGAAGGAATGAAAGCAAAGAGGTGTGCCCAAACTCGAAAGCAGCTGCGACAGGGTGCCCCGAACGTGGGGTCTCAGGTGATGTGTTCGTGCTCTTTTGGTGGTTAGTTGCAGCCTACCCATTTGATGCTGTCGCCACTCACTGCAGTCGCCAGTTGCCCTCGCACAGATTTCTCACCAATTCTCTTTTCACGAACGAGGCCGCAGGTGTGATGACACGCGGGGCTAATGCCGGGTTAGTGCTACTTGAGTGGATGAATTGGTTAGCAATTTAATAACAATATATATAATCTGATAAAGAGGTCACTACGCATCCTGCATCCATGACCTAACCCGACAACAACGCGTGCATGCGAGTGTGCAGCTATTCTTTTTCCTGAATCGAGCACGGCCACCTTTGTATCCACCTCTACTAGTGTTTCGCACTGTTTTTTTTTTCTCCGAGATGGACGAAGATGGATAGCGTGTTGTGCTAGTATATACATGTATGGATACGTGATTTCGGTCACAACCGGTGAGTACCCCTCCGTTCCAAATTAAAAGACGTTATGACTATTTCATTATAGTTTTTAATTACTATATGCACTTAGCACAATGTCCAGATGTAGTATAGTAAAAGTAATGTATCTAAAAAATGAAAACATCTTATAATTAAGAATAGAGAGAGTAGTAAATTGATTAGGTTCAACAAACAATGCCGGAGGCCTGTAGTAACGGTGTCAATCTCAATAAAAATTGCTCATGGAAGTAAGTTGTGTTTATATATGCGTGTAATAGATCTATGAGTATTTGTGTGTGTGAGTTTTTTTTGGAAGAAAAAAGAAATCACCTATATGTAGCGTGCAAGTATCAAGAAAACTTGACCTTTAATTAGTTTCCAAGAAAAGAACAATAAAATAAACTACCTGTACAACCTGTGATTGTGAACTAAGATAGTACAGTACTTTGCACGATGAAGCAAAATATTCGCTGCACATAGAAGAATAATGCCGTTACAAGCCAACATGCATAGTCGCCCACGAAAACGTCTAGCAATTTCCCCTATACCACGACCTAGGGAGCGTTTGGTACACGGAAACTTTGTGAATTGGATAAGGCTAGCGTCCGGATGTCTGGCCTTAGGTCCGTGTCCAGACACACTTGCCGCACCCCGTCCCATCCTCCGTGCGTTCGCCGCGCCCGCGTAATACAAGAGCCCGTCCACCGCGCCCGCATCACCACGCCGTGATGGTCCCCACACGACGGTGATGGCGTAGGTGAGCAGTCGTTGATAAGGAGCGCAATGATGATGACCCACTCTAGGGCCACGCGTACGCCAGCGCGGATGCCTGGGCGTCCTCCGATAGAGCACTACCGCCAGCTTACAGTCGACGCCGCCATGGCTCCCGCGCTAGCTCTGTCTTCCTCACTTGACCACCCTGCATCGAGATCTACTTTTGCAACACTCAAATGAAACAATTACAACATATACGACTGAACAGATGAAACATTTGAAACATACACCTGTAACATAGCCATTGTAACATATGCAACATACGTCTGAAATAAATAAAACATTTTGAACGAACTCTTGCAACATACCTCAGAAACACTAGCAACATATGCAACATCTCGATCTACTTTTGCAATATCCATGTGAAACAATTGCATTTGCAATATCCATGTGAAATAATTGCAACATACCTCTAAAACATCTGGAACATTTGAAACACTTGAAATATATATTTGCAACATAGGGGGGAAGGTCGAGGCCGGTCATCGTGGTGGGATCCGGTGGCACGCGAGCACCACCATCACACTCACACAAGCGACAGCGGCGCACGCGAGAAAGCACAACCACCACCAAGATCAGCCCCTTGGCTCACCACCAAGACTGCCCCTTGGCGGCCACAAGCGCGATGTGGCGAGGCGAGCGGTGCAAGGAGGAGCCGATGCGGCGGGCGAGAGAGAGAGAGCGAGCCACGAGAGTGAGGAGTGAGGTGCGTGGTGAGAAAGTAGCGAGGCGGACTAAGGCATGCGACGTCTGGATGGGGCGGACACCCATGGCCAAGCATTATGGTTTTGAATTTTGTGGCCTTAAAACTAAGAATTAGTGTCAAACAGCTAAACCTAGAGGCCATAACCATCTCCACTAGGGATCAATTCTCATTTTTTGCACCGTGTCATCGAATCGAATCTGGCACAAGTCTAGTTTCACATATGAATCACATCTATTTCTTTGCCTCTCCTTTTCTTTGCCTCTCCTTGTGTGCTAGCAATTGTATTTTTTTCAAGAGAGAATTACACTGGCAGTCCCTAAACTATCCCCGTGGTCTCATCTAGTTCCCCTGACTCTGAAAGTGCACGCCAGGATCCCTGAACTTTCAAAGTTATCTCATCCCGGTCCAAATCTTGCACGCGACGCCACTCCATCCTACGTGGCATGCCACGGTGGCAGCGGCCGCACAGCCCACACCTCATCTTTTGCAAAGAAGTCCCTAGGATCCTCCTAATCCTCATTTCCTTGTCCTTCTCTTCTCCCCGCTTCGTTCTTGTCCTAGACCGCGGGCAGATGCAACAACTATCTTAAGTAACCTTAGAACTTTGATCAATATAGGACATGATCTAGCAGGGCTATTGAGATGCATTATTTGTGTGTGTTTGGTAGGTGTAGGTGTCCTTCTGTTGCTGGTGTTTGTTCACATGAACAAGTGAAATGCAAATGTAGATGCAACTGCTGGTGTCTGTAAATTGAAGTCCCTAAACTAAAATGATGTGTTTGCAGTAATTTCAATGTTCTTATCCTTTTTAGCATTGGTAGACATGCATATTCATTCTAGACTGAACGTGGTGAATACATGAATACCAAATTAATGCAAAACTGAGGCAATACATGTAAGATGGAAACTTGAAACTGCTGAAATGCCACATTCATGTTGATGCATAGTTGTACATCACTTGCAGGCAATTCTTGGCTTGTAGCCTAATACCATTACATTAGACCCAGTGAAAGGTCCTAATGGCTAGAGAGGGTTAATAGCCTATTAAAAATTTCTACAACAACACTTAACAAACCGGTTAGATAAATATGAGGTGAAACGAATGTTGTGCTGGCCTACAAAAAATTCAAGTCACCTACCATAATTCTAATGACTATGATCTCTAAGCACACAAAGGCTATGTCACTACACTAAGTTAGAGTGCTCTCAAAGACTAACTAAAGAGCCACACTAACTGCTAGACTCGACACAAGCTTGCTCTTAAAATTAATTACACTAAAGAACGAAGCAACACTAGAAATGTAAGTACAAGAGAGTGTAAGGTCGAGATGGTGACTAGAGGGGGTGAATAGTCGTTACTAAATTTAATCGCGTCGGCTAACCGAAACAAATACAGAATTAAAACAATTCGGTCTAGCCAAGACTATACCCCTTTATCAAAGTTCACAAGCACCTTATAAAGATCCTAGTTAGGCAACAAAGGTGTCTGGCTAGCTAGAGCTCACCTATCCAATTATAGGAGCAAGGTCACACAAACCTATGCCACTAGTATTTCAAGCAACGAGGGAGCTCCTACATATGCTAGTAAGCAAAATCACAAAGCCAACTAAGCTCACCAGCAATGCTCAATAACAAGGCAACCAATGCCAAATTAGAGAGCGCAAATACTTAGCTACACAAACTAAGCAATATGACTAACAAGGTTACACAAACCAAATTAGCCATGTAAGGAAGCTACTTCTATGCTACACAAGCAAGAAGAAAACTAGTGAGCTACAGAAGCTAACTAATTACAAGAGCAACTACACAAGCACAATGTATATGAAAATAATTACAAGCTTGTGAAAGGGGATTACAAACCAACGGAAAGAACAATGTTGACACAGTGATTTTCTCCCGAGGTTCACGTGCTTGCCAACACGCTACGTTCCCGTTGTGTCAACCGCTCACTTGGTGGTTCGGCGGCTAATTGGCATCACCCGCCAAGCCCGCACGTCGGGCACCACAAGAACCTACCCCGAAAGTGAGGGTAGCTCAATGACACGCTCAACTAGAGTTGCTCTTCGTGGCTCCCGCGGGGCGAGCACAATACCCCTCACAAAGTTCTTCTTTAGAGCATCGCACAAGCTTCTTGCGGGCTTCGACGAAGACCACCACCAAGCCGTCTAGGAGGTGGCAACCTCCAAGAGTAACAAGCACCACTGGCTTGCAAGACGACCACCTAGTGCCACTCGATGCAACCTCACGATGCAATCACACTAGAATTGCTCACTCACACAATCGGATGATCACTGTCAAGCATATGTGAGATGGAGGGCTCCTAAGCACTCTCAAGCATGGATACAAAGTCCCCAAGGTGCTCAGCACCAGCCATGGCTGAGACCACCTTCTATTTATAGCCCCCACAAAAATAGAGCCATTGTACCCCTTTACTGAGCACAGCTCGAGGTGACCGGATGCTTCGGTTAGATCGACTGGACGCACCCTGTCAGCGTCCGTTCAACCTCAGTCGCTTGATCTCAACGGTCAAGTGATGATCGGACACAACACAGTGCCAAGACTGGACGCAGGACCCCAGCGTTCGGTCACTTCCAGTAAGGTTCTAGTCACGACCAGACGTGTCCAGTCATGCCCGACCAAACTCTCCTCACGTCCGATCACTCTCTCTCTTCTTTGTGTGTCGCCACATCAGCATGACAGGACGCTGAACGGTGTTCAGCCAGAGTCCGGTCGCCTGCGTCCGATCACAGGCCGAGAGTATCATCTTCTTTTATAATTGACCGGACGCTGCTCCCCAGAGTTCGATCACCACGTGACCAGCGTCCGGTGCACTCTGTGAAACCCTGTCTTTTCTGTACAGGGCGCCGGTGGCACCGTCGGACTGTCCGCACTCTACGGGCGGACACTTCGCCAATGAAGTTTCAAACCCTTGCTCCCAAGTGCTAAACACAATGTGTATCACCTTTGTGCATGTGTGTTAGCATATTTTCACAAACATTTTCAAGGGTTTGCCACTCAACTTGCCACGCCACTCGATCTTAGCGACGATGTAAAGTTAGATCACTCGAATGGCACTAGATGACCGATATATAAACAAGTTTGCCCCTCTTGATAGTAAGGCCATATATCCTAAACCCGATCATAAACTTCTCTACTCACCTATGACCGGTGAAATGAAATGCTCTAGGTTATACATTTGCCTTACACATTCCATTCCATCTCCTCCAATGTCGATGCAACACATGCACCAACATGATCAACAATGATATGATCCACTTCATATCATCACGTGATCATATTGGTTTATCGATCTTGACATCACTTGTTTTCACTGTTGCCTTTGTCCATTGGCGCCAAGTCTTGCTCAAGCTTCACTGCCACGCGGTCCATCACTCAAAAGCCTCCAACTTGCCCTTCACGCTTGCAACCGGTCCATCAAGCCAAGTCATGTCTTGATCTTTTCCACCTTGATCACATGACTCCATGTCATGTCTTATGTGCAATAAGCTCCTTCATCATCATATGTGTGAGCTTTGCAAAATCTTTGAGCCATCATCACCGTCATGGCATATGTTGCTCACACACACGTACCTGTGGACTAATCACCTGTGTATCTCACTTAAACACATTAGTCCACCTAAGGTTGTCACTCAATTACCAAAATCAAACAAGGACCTTTCAGAGAGGGGATGTGATGATTATACCGCCGTGTTGAGGATAGAGCCAATCACAATATGATGGAGCCAATCAATCACAATCAATCAAGAAATCCTCAGAAGAAGATAACACAAGATTTTTTACTGAGGTTCACTTGCTTGCCGACAAGCTAGTCCTCATTGTGGCGATTCACTCACTTGGAGGTTCACATGCTAATTGGCATCACACGCCAAACCCTCAATAGGGTGCCGCACAACCAACATAAGATGAGGATCACATAAGCCACAAGCATCATGATCTTCACCATTGCTCCATACTTGGAATAGTGCTATCTATCTCATGATCACTTTGATAAACTAGGTTAGCACTTTGGGTTTTATCAATTCACCAAAACCAAACTAGAGCTTTCAATCTCTCCCTTTTTGGTAACTGATGACAACCCTTTCACAAAGATATGAATTGAAATTCAATTGAATTCATGTTGCTTGCCCAAGCATATTTACCATGTGTAAAAGGATATGGACAAGTTTCATGAACCCCAAATGGTAGCATTAGCTCCTCCTATATATGTGCTAAGAGTTTGGATAGAAACTTGTATATATGCATGGATTTGAGTTGTGAGAGAGCAATGTCTACTAAATGATGCTAAAGTATAAGAGATGGACTTTTGAAGCATGATACCAATCGGAGTACACCAAATATACCATCCTTAGCACCATTAGTAACTAGACATATACAAAAACTAGAATACCCCGTGAGATCAACATTAGAAGTAAGGGTCTAGTTTTCTCAAAATAAACACAAGTCTAGTTACTCAACCTAAGCATACTAGTTTTCATTTCATCATTCAAACATACAACTAGCATACAGTACACAAGCATGGAATTTAATTTAAAACTTGTGCCATGCAAGAAAACATATGAAATGCACATCCAAATGCACCAATCAAGTTTATGAGCTTGCTCCCCCTACTTGTGTGCTCAAAATTTTTATTGATCCCCTTAATTTCTCATATCTTTCCCCCTATGTCAAAGTTCTCCCTCTTTGTCATTTAACCTTGTCTTTGTGCAATTTCTCCCCCTTTATCATCAATTACCACAAATGTTCAATTTTAGATAGGTTAAGATTATTAATGTCAACCAATGGGGTGAGGATTATTTTCCTAAATTTGGTCCAATCTAGAACACTTGCCAATGATATTTAACTCGGTTTGATCCAAGGACAAGCTTATTCACAACTCAATTCAAGGGTTATCTTGTACCATGTTGAGTTAAACACTTGTAGCTCATTTTCTAGATTAAACACTTGGTTCACAAGCCCACAAACATGTCATATGCTACCACTAGATCAAGTCAAGCATAAAGGCAATAGTGGTACCATGCAAGCATCAAATTCATTTGATTTTCATGAATAAGCCTAAAAGACATGAGAAATGACTAGATGCACTAAACATGTCCTTACCAAGGATGTATGCCATTCCAATCAACTTTTACCTTGTATTGCTCGAAGGAGAGGCATGTCATATAAGTGGGGGGAGGGGTGCATCAACACATATTTGAGAAATCCAATATGTTCAATTCATTCCTTAGCTTGTAAAACCTTTTCTCATCTAGTGGCTTGGTGAATATGTCGGCAAGTTGATCTTCGGTGCCCACACTCTCAATGCAAATGTCTCCTTTTTGTTGATGATCTCTAATGAAATGGTGGCGGACATCAATATGCTTTGTTCTTGCATGTTGAACCGGATTGTTGGTTAACTTGATTGCACTCTCATTGTCACATAGTAATGGGACTTTCTTGAACTTAATTCCAAAGTCATTCAAGGTGGCCTTCATCCAAAGAATTTGTGCGCAACAACTACCGGCGGATATGTATTCGGCTTCGACGGTTGATAATACAATACTATTTTGCTTCTTTGATGACCATAAAACAAGTGATCTTCCCAACAATTGACATATGCCCGATGTGCTCTTCCTTTCAACCTTGTATCCCGCATAATCCGAGTCGGAGTAACTAACTAGATCAAACTTTGCTCCTTTGGGATACCACAAACCAACATTTTATGTATGCTTCAAGTACCTCAATATTCTCTTTGTAGCCTTCAAATGACTTTCTCTAGGTGAGGCTTGAAATCTTGCACATATGCACACACTAAACATGACATCAGGTATTAATGCGGTCACATAGAGTAGGCTTCCAATCATAGATCGATACAACTTTTGAGCCACCATGTTTTTACTTGCATCGCTATCCAAATTGCCATTTGTTCCCATTGGTGTACTAATGTCTTTTGCTTCATTCATGCCAAACTTCTTGAGCATATCTTTGATGTACTTGCCTTGACTCACAAATGTATCATTATTCAATTGTTTGATTTGAAGACCAAGGAAGTAACTCAACTCTCCAATCATGGACATCTCAAACTCATTAGCCATCATCTTCCCAAACTCTTTACAAAAGTCTTGATTGGTTGATCCAAATATTATATCATCAACATAGATTTGCAATACAAACAAGTCTTTGCCAATCTTCTTGGTAAAAAGAGTGGTGTCAACCTTGCCCATCATGAACTCTTTAGAGAGTAAAAAATCCCTCAATCTCTCATACCATGCTCTAGGTGCTTGCTTCAAGCCATACAATGCCTTCTTCAACTTGTACACATGGTTGGGTTTCTTGTCATCTTCAAAACCGGAAGGTTGCTCAACATATACTTATTCATTGATGTAGCCATTTAGAAATGCACTCTTGACATCCATTTGATAGAGCTTGATGTTGTGGGCACAAGCATAGGCTAGCAAGATTCTAATTGCTTTCCAATCTAGCAACCGGGGCATATGTTTCTCCAAAGTCAAGACCTTCAACTTGAGTGTATCCTTGTACTACCAATCTTGTTTTGTTTCTTACTACTATACCATCTTGATCTTGCTTGTTTCTATAGACCCATTTGGTTCCAATCACATTGTGGTTCTTTGGTCTTTCCACTAACTCCACATATTTGATTTCTTGTAAAGTTGTTCAATTTTTCATACATAGCATTCACCCAATCAACATCCTTTAATGCTTCATCTATCTTCTTAGGTTCATTGGATGACACAAATGAGAAATGCTCATAAAATAAAACCAATCTTGATCTAGTTTGCACACCTCTAGAAATATCTCCAATTATAATGTCCAATGGATGATCCCTTGCAACATGAGTTGGTTGGAATATTGGACCATTGTTGCTTGCACTTGCTTGATCATTGGGTTGAGATGATGTTCTAGCCACTTGATCTTGCATATTGTCATGAGAGCCACTTGTACTAGCTTGATTAGTGTCAACTTACACATTTGAGTTAGAGAGCACTTGCACTTGATCATCTTCATCATCAATCACTTGCCTAGGCCTCAATTCACCAACATCCATGTTCTTCATGACATTTTAAAGTTGAATGCCTCTAACATCTTCCAAGTTCTCATTCTCATCTTGTGAACCCTTGGTTTCATCAAATTCAACATCATGTACTTCCTCAAGAGTACCACTTACCAAATTACAAACTCTATATACTTTGCTTGTAGTGGAGTAACCAAGAAGGAATCTTTCATCACACTTATTTTCAAGCTTGCCCAATCTAGTGCCTTTCCTCAAGATATAGCATTTGCAGCCAAAGACCAAAAAATATGCAATATTGAGCTTTCTACCATTCAAGAGCTTATATGGTGTCTTCTCTTTCAAGGGGTGACAATACAAGCAGTTGCTACAATAGCAAGCCGTGTTGATAGCTTCGGCCCAAAAAGATTGACTCACATTGTACTCACTAAACATTGATCTTGCCATGTCAATCAAGATTCTATTCTTCCTTTCAACAAGGCCATTTGATTGTGGAGTATACTTGATTGAGAATTGATGTCTAATTCCAAACTCATCACATAACTCATCAATTCTAGTATTCTTGAACTCACTATCATTGTCACTTCTAACTCTCTTGATGGCTGTTTCAAACTCATTGTGAATGCCCTTGATAAATGATTTGAATGTTGCAAACACATCACTCTTGTCCACTAGAAAGAATACCCAAGTGTATCTTGTATAGTCGTCCACTATCACAAAGCCATATTTGTTTCCACCGATGCTAGTGTCATTGGATATTGCAATCTTACCAAGCCCTTTGACCTTGCCTTTGCCATTGTCACCAAATGTGATACTATCATACCCATCATTGCTATTGGTATTGATTGAGTTGAACATTCTTGCATCATCGGTCATGTATTGAGTGCACCCACTATCAAGAACCCAATGCCTTCCCCTGACTTTGTAATTGACCTACAAAAGAAGATCAATTCTTTTTAGGTACCCAAACTTTCTTGGGTCCTTGAAGGCTAGTGTAACATCCTGGGTTTTTGTGCAACAAAAAATGTGAGCTTTTTAAAATTTTTCTTGCAATGTGTGAAGCACGTAGTCTTCAGGTCAAACCAAGGTCAAACCCGCTAACAATCGTTGCATTCATTTAGAATTGTTTGTAGGGGAGCGTGTGTGCTCTTGAGTCGGTTTTGTGTTTGAGTTTGTTCGGGTTTGGAGTGCACAACTCCGTAGCAAGATCCTCTTAATCCCTCTCGAATCCCTTTCAAATTCATTTCCAATCTCCTTCGAATCCCCTTCGAATTCATAAATTCATCAAAGGGAAAAATCCCTTTTCCTACACAACTAGCCCAACTGACCCATCCCTCCTCCTCTCTTCCTCCTTTTTTGCCAGCCCAATTGGCCTCCAAGCCCAACTCGTGCCCCTCCTTCTTTCCTCCCCGCTAGCCCATCTTCCCTCCCTTCTCCTCCTCTCGGCCTAGCTACCAAGTAGCCTCACTTGCCCATCCAGTGCCACCTCCTTTCCCTCCTTCGGCAGCAGGCCTATAGCCTACCAGGCCTAGCTCGCCTCTCCCACCATCCTCCCTACCAGGGCCCTCACCTTGCCCCTCCTGTGGCCTAGCCGAGCGCCCCCTCTTCCCTTCCTTCCCGTGATAGCCCACGCGCGTGCCAACCCTCGCAGGCCCAAGCCGCCGTGCCTGCCTAGAAGCCCTAGGATCCCCTGACGCTCCTAGGCGCCGCCGCCACTCTTCACGCGCCCCTAGCCCCTATGCTCGCGCTCATAGAACCCCGTGCCCTATGCACACCTTGTGATGTTCGCCGCGTGGACAAAGGGTATGGACGCCAAGGCATCCGTCGTCCACCCTTGAACCCTAACTGGGTGCGCGGCTATAAGAGCCGCAGTAGCCGCCGCCCCCTTCTCCATTTCCCCTAGCGTCGCCGCACTCTCTTCCTCCTTGCCCAATCTCTCCGTGCCACAGTGGCCGAGCGCCACCGCACCGCCTCGCTGACTAGCCCTCACTGATCGGCCCTCCTTGCCCGCACCATGCCACCAAGCCCACCGCGAGCTCCACCGCCACCTCCCTACTCTGCCTGTGGACACCGCTGCCTGGCCCTCCTCTGCTCCACCTCGTGGATTCACTCGACGTCCCTGGCCACCTCCATGTCTGCACCACCACCACCTCGACAATCCTACTCACCACCTCCTCCTTCCACCTTGTTATGCCATCGTCTCCTCTGAACGGCAGCACCACCACCAGTGCCCTTCCCCAACCTTGACCTGGCTGAGCACCATGATGATGACCACCTCTACTTCACTGCCTTCACCAAGCAGTGTCACCGCGAGCTCCTACTCTACCTCGCTAAGCGCCCCACGGTCCGCGAGCACCTCGCCAAGCTGGACGCCACCGCGCCATCCATGTCGTCGCTCGGAGCACCTCTAGCCCAAGCTGCTCCTTCCATCATCGTGATGCCCCGATGACCCCAGCCTACATCCATGGCCTGCCCCGCCTCTGCTTCATTTGTGCCGAACAGCACCACCACCTCACCGACGAGCTTCTCTCCTGCTATCAGTGAGCAACCAGCAGCCAAGCTCCTCCCTTTCTACCTTCTCATCGCGTTCTCACCTGAGCCCGGCCTTTTGTTCATTGGTTCCACACTGCCACAGTGGAGCTACACCATCTGCTGGGAGCTAGAGCCACTAACTGATGCCGGAGCCACACCAACCTCCTCGTCGGAGCGCATAGCAACAGCCGTCGCACCGCCACCTTGACAAAGTTGCTCCTCTACCACCAGGGAGCTATAGCCCTACCACACCATTGCTCGGGGGCTGGACAACGACGTTGTCTCATTAGCCACCTCCATCGCCCCTGGAGCCTTGTTCAGCAGCGGCACCTCACCTTCAACGAGCCACTAACACCGAAAAGCTCCGCCTTTTCCTTCTCGCCGATGATCTCGCCGGCATCCTTGTCTGAAACCGGCCATCGTGCTGTGTTCTTCACTTTGCAGGGAGGTCATGCCTTGCTTTTTCCTCGGTATGGCTGCCCCATACCGCGCCACCAGAGCTGTGATGCATCTCGAATGCCTACTGCTATGTCCAGCCAGCAGCAGCCGCGCCTCGACTACCTGCAGCCATGTTTGGCCAACCGCAGCTAGCCTACAGCAAGCAGTAGCCAGCCACAGCCAACCAACAACTGGCCACAGATGGCCATAGCTAGCTGCAGCAAGCCTCAGCCAGCCAACGCTTGTTGTAGCTGCACATAGCTTGCCTGGGCGCTCCACGGCAAGCCTCGTCTTCCCCGCCATCATCAAGGTCAACCCTTTTGAACTCCGTCGATGCCATCCTCGATGTCCACACAGCTCCCATTTTACCTTTCATTTCATACTTGTCATCTATCCTTGTTCATATACATGATCTATATATTTATGCCTATGCCGTGCCTTCGTGCCGGTCTATCTCTTATGCTATGGTGTCTATCTCTTGTGCTATGGAAATGTGCTACTCCTTCGGCCATCGTTTGTGTGTTGGTTCATTGTGTGTTTGTGTTGTCTGTCAGTGAACCGAGCCTTCAAGTCGGTCGAGGGATCATACCTCATTTGAACATTTCAGTCGTGGGTTCGTCCCACCATGGCCGTGATGCCGAGCGTAACTTAACCCATCATTTTTAGTTGACTTCGTAGTGCTATTTCGTTGCCCCCTCCTATGGCTCTAGGATGTGGCCACCATGGGCTCGATATCGGTGCACATCCTACCCGCACATGATGAGCCCATCTTGACCTAGTCTATTGAAGATGAACTAGGGGATGACCATCGTGGAACTTATAGAAGCCAACCCGTGTGGGTAAAGCTCATGACAGCGAGTTGCCTCGCTATGATCATCGGGCTCTACCTCTTTTGCTCTTTTGCTCTTTTGCTATTTTGTTCTTCCTAACCATCTCATATGCTTGTGCCACTTAGACCGTTGCATTTCTATGGTTCTCGTGGTGACAACTACACCGCTATGAACCTAGGGAATTGCAAGTGCCAATCTAGTTGCACATAGGTCTTGGTGCCCTACAAGATGGTGAGGATCGAGAGACCGTGGGATTTGCCTCCTTTCTTTCAACCCTCGCCCGGTCCCATGGCGTGTTGGTCGAGAGAATACGGGGACTGTTCTTCTATCTTCTCTTGTTCTCTCTTTTTCAATCCTCATCGATCTAGTAAGACGTGGATCGAGCTCTCATGTTCCAACTTCTTTGATTCCTATCAATTGCCATGACATGTGGATCAAAGTGCCATGGAATCAAAGTCCCTTTTTCGCTTGTTTGTTTCCCTTAGTGTTCTTTTGTTGCGTTCTTGATTCCATTCCTTTGATTCCCGTCGATTGCTATGGTGAGCGGATCAAGGGAAGGTGAATCCGTATTTCCCCCCTTTTGGCTCTTTCATGCTCGAGCCCCTTGTATGCTTGTACCTATTGTAGACCATAGCACTCTCTAGGTTCTCACGGTGACAACCGCACCGCTAAGACCCTAGGGGTGTCTTCATGCCATTTAGTGCACGTAGATCGAGGTACCCTATGATTGGATTTGGGTGTTGGTGTTCTTTTGAGTGTCGCTCCTTTCTGATGCCTCATCCTTTAGCATGGTGTGAGGATTGGAAGAAGTAGACCACTGTTCCTCTCCTTCTCTTTTTGTTCCACCCTCTCTTTGGTTCTCGTCAATTACAATGGTGTACGGATTGAGAGAGATCAGAACTGCTCCCTTTCCCCCTTAGCCGCTCTTTTCGATTCCCATCAATCTCCATGACGCCCGGATTGGAAGACCACGAGCCATGGTGTTTGCTTAAGATGAGCTAGGGTCTATGCCATTTTTATTGAAGCTGTACAGGTCGACACGATCGACCTAGGAAGTACTGGCTAGGCTATGACTTAAGCTTGTGCTTAGCGAGCAATCACTCGTGTTTCTTTTGACCTAGGGATCGGACATCCGCCGAGAGGGCTAAATCATTTTTCCCTTGGTGTTCTTCCGGTGTAGTTGTTCTTCCGTGTCTTGTTGCCTTTTTAGAGTATTGATTGCTTTTTGTCTTGCTTGTCGCTCTACCGAGGTAGTTGCATCGAGGTTAGCGTTGATTGGATCAGAACCCATTGGAGGAATGACGTGCGAAAGGCAGTATGACCTTGGTGGAGAACGACTATGGTTACACTGAGGATCTTGGAGATAATCAATCAACAGGTGCCACGTCCCACCCAACCTCATAGAATCCTATTAGATATGCAATGATGTAGCTGCTAGTGCTTTACTTCCATGCAAATGAACTATGATAGGTTGCATGGTAGAATTGCTTGAAGCCAATACCTTGACGCAACCTTTACCCCTGCACACTCGCTGTTAGGCTAGACGCTCGCTTACTACTTACTGCTTACTTCTACTATGCATTCTATCTGTGATATGATGCTTGGTGGAGGATTGTTTGTGAGTGGCTAAGGCACATGGTGCCGCTAAAACTGGTGATAACTTAGGGAGATCCTGGCGTGTCTCTTGGGTGTGTGATGAGGGTTGAGTCGACTGGATAGGATTCTACGACAAGTCTTTGGATGAGTCTTGCTAGGGGGATGCAACCTGGGCATTCCCTATGAGAGGTACCTGTGGCGGGTACATGTGTGAGGAGTATATTCCGAGGAGGCGACTCTTTGGGGTGGAGGTGCCGTCAAGGCACAGGGTGTTGGTTATCCCCTTTGAGAAGATGTCTTATCTAGTCCCCCTAAGGACTGGTATGTCAAGAGAACCAGATCATAGAACCCTACGTGCACACCACTCATTCCTGAATGGGCGGGGGACGGATGCTGACCAGCTAGGACGGTGCCACTACTACAAGGTTGTTAGCAGATAGTATAGGGAGGTACGGGCATGGGACCCACACCCACCTAAGATAACGTAGTGACCTTTAGGGCTCAGTACTACATCTCACAGTCTCAGCGTGCCGGTGGACTCCAGGGTAGCCTAGGGCTGAGTGGTAGGGTGGCATCGCACCGGTTGGAAGGTAGCCCGGTATCAGCCTAGGTGGGGCACCGCTGATGATGGTGATCTTGTGGTTCTAGATCTACAAGCTCTACAGAGTTGATCGATCTATACGTATAGCTGCGTCCTCGGATATGGACATTCCTATGATCTACACTTCCCTTGATTAATGAGAGGAGTCCTTTCTTCTTCTTCCCCTAGGTTTAGTGTTGGTTTTTGGCTTTGGCCATTGAGGCAAGGCACAAGTGGGAGTTGTCCTTGTCGCCTAGAGAGTGAGAGTGTGGTGAGATGTGTGTGATGGGATGGGTGAACGTGTGTGAATGAGATAGGTTAAAACTTGATGAGCTATTATAAAATATTGATGAACTTGCATTGGAAAACTATAGCCATAAATAGGCCTTTTGCTCTACCCTTGCATTCCACTCACCACAAAGCAAACCTAAGAATAGGGTGGGAGTTAGTGGCTAGTACAAATCATACTGTAAGATTTTTGGTAGGTTTTGGATGTAATCTATGATGATAGTGGAGATTAGAAGGATTAGACGGTCTCGTTCCTATGCTCAAGTTTGGTTGAGGAGATGAAGTCTACGCCCGCTGACTTTCTATGCTGACTCTGATGATTGCCCGTGAAGGAGGAGCCTTCATCCATTGATGCACTACATCTACTCTGATATGTGTGCATTTTCGCTAGTATGCGTTGTAGTTAGGTGTGATATCAAGTGTTGTAATACCTTGTAAACTTGTAATTTTTTGATGTATGAACTGTGATATCAACTGAATAATGATAATGTGATAGTTTGGTCTTCTTGGACTCTCAAATTATGATGTAATCTATGGATTTTCCTTCGAGGAAAACATGGATCGTTTCAGTTAGTGACCAAGCTCTTTGGCACCCAAATGGCTTTCTTTGAGCTTGTCCATGGTGCACCAATGAACTTAGCCTTCACACCATTTGCACCCTTAGTAAGCACATAGAAAGAATCAAGCTTAATAGAGGATACATTGGCTTGAGGCTTCTTTTTCATGCACATTTGCTCTACATGACCAACTTGCTTGCAATTAGTACAAAACCGACCATTGTTCTTCACAAAACTTGTCTTGTGAGGAGCAAAGGCCGTCTTGTCTTTCTTGGGGGTATAGCCCAATCCCTCTTTGTAGAGAGAATGAGCTTTTTCAAGTTTATTGTGAGCCTTGCCAAGCTTCTCATGGGCTTCCTTTAGCCTCTCATGAGATGCATTGAGCTCATCAAAGGCTTGCTTAAGGGCTTTTAGTTCCTTTCACAAGTCTTTGCATTCCCTTCTCTTAATGTCAAAATGTTCTTTAACATCTTCTAACAAGTCAATTAGTTCATCTTTAGTTGGTTCATCATCATGGTCACTTCCACTTTCATTATCATGTTTCTCATCACTTCTATCATCACAAGTTTGTACCTTAGTGGCCTTAGCCATGAAGCATGATGGAGTGTCAAAGAGAGAAGGCTTCTCATTGATAGCAATGTTTGCAAGAGCCTTCTTCTTGGTGGTCTTATCATCATCACTATCATCATCATCACTTGATGAAGCATCACTATCCTAAGTAACCACATATGAACCACCCTTCTTCTTCTTGAAGATCATCTTGTCCTTCTTTTCTTTCTTTTCCTTCTTGTTCTTCTTCTTGCTCTTCTTATTGTCATCATCATTATCGCTATTGTATGAGCATTGAGCAACAAGATGATCCTTGCTTCCACAATTGAAGCATCTTCGCGACTCTTTCTTTTCTTGGATGAAGACTTCTTCCTTCTAGCACGATAGCCCTTTTTAACCATGAACTTGCCAAATCTCTTGACAAAGAGAGCCATCTTCTCATCATCCATCTCATCAAATCTCAAGTCTTCATCTTCACTTGATGATTCTTGCTTTGCCTTGCCCTTAGATGATGTGGCCTTGAATGTCACACTCTTCTTCTTCTCATCCTTCTTCTCATCTTTCTTCTCCTTCTTTTCTTCTTTCTCATCATCATCTCTATATTTGTCATCGGTCATCACATCTCCCAACACTTGGTTTGGTGTCATGGTGTCTAAATCACTCCTCACTAGAATAGTAACCAATGTGCCAAATCTCAAGGGTAAGCATCTCAAGAACTTGTGGGAGAAGTCATTGTCCTTCACTTCTTCTCCAAGTGCTTTGAGATTATTGACAAGTACTTAAAGCATATGGAACATCTCCAACATACTCTCATCATCCTTCATCTTGAAACTTACAAACTTCTCCTCGAGGATATATGCCTTGGAACCCTTCACGGCTCGAGTGCCCTCAAATGATTCCTCCAACTTCTTCCGTGGCTCATGAGCCATCTCAATGTTCTTGATTTGCTCAAATGTTCTTTGATCCAAAGCATCATGAATGGCACTAAGAGCAATGTCATTGTTCTGGAATAGCACTTTTTCGGCGACGACGAGAGCCTCTTAATTGGCAATCTCAATCTTGGTCTCTATTACCTTGCACACCTTTCTATTGATTGGCTTGATATATGTTGTCATCTTAGCCTTCCAATAAGGATAGTTGGAGCCATCAAATTGGGGTGGCTTCTTGGTGTTGTTGATTTGAGCTATTTTGACACCGAAGGTTGTTAATCCTCAAATCATAGTGACCACGGCTCTGATACCACTTGAAAGGTCCTAATGGCTAGAGAGGGATGAATAGCCTATTAAAAATTTCTACAACAACACTTAACAAATCGGTTAGACAAATATGAGGCGAAGCGAATGTTGCGCTAGCCTACAAAAAATACAAGCCATCTACCACAATTCTAGTGACTATGATCTCTAAGCACACAAAGGCTATGTCACTACACTAAGTTAGAGTGCTCTCAAAGACTAACTAAAGAGACACACTAACTGCTAGACTCGACACAAGATTGCTCTCAAAACTAATTACACTAAAGAACGAAGCAACACTAGAAATGTAAGTACAAGAGAGGGGATGTGATGATTATACCACCGTGTCGAGGATAGAGCTAATCAATCACAATCAATCAAGAAATCCTTGGAAGAAGATGACACAAGATTTTTTACCGAGGTTCACTTGCTTGCCAGCAAGCTAGTCCTCATTGTGGTGATTCACTCACTTGGACGTTCACGCGCTAATTGGCATCACACACCAAATCCTTAATAGGGTGCCGCACAACCAACATAAGATGAGGATCACACAAGCCACGAGCAATCCACTAGAGTAACTTTTGGCTCTTTGTCAGGGAAAGGTCAAGAACCCCTCACAATCACCATGATCGGAGTCGGAGACAATCACCAACCTTCGCTCGACGATCCTCACTGCACCAAGCCATCTAGGTGGCGGCAATCACCAAGAGTAACAAGTGAATCCCACAGCGAAACATGAACACCAAGTGCCTCTAGATGCAATCACTCAAGCAACGCACTTGGATTCACTCCCAATCTCACAAAGATGATGAATCAATGATGGAGATGAGTGGGAGGGCTTTGGCTAAGCTCACAAGGTTACTATGTCAATGCCAATGGCTAAGAGAATGAGCTTGAGTCGGCCAAGGGGCTTACATAGTGGGGCAAACAAAATAGAGCCGTTACCCCCTTACTGCAAATGTCTGCGCGTTGACCGGACATGCTGTTCGAGGCGACCGGACGCACTCGAGCTAGCGTTCGGTCCCTGGATGGCTGCCACGTGGCCTCTCGGTTCAACCACAATCGCCCGATCTCAATGGTCAAGTGGCAACCGAACTTAGCAAACAATGACCAGACATGGCCGCCCAGCATTCGCTCACACACGCCTTTGTTCGACCACCACCGCGATCGAAGTCATCGTTGCGCCACCTGACTCGCCACCCACTCAGAGTCCGGTCGACTCCAAAGAGGGTCCAAAGAGACAAAACCATGACTAGACGCATCCGGTCCCATGTGACCTGACGCGTTTAGTGTCTGGTCCTCTTTGGTCAGCTTCACTGTGTTGCATCAACGTACGCCAGCACCGATCAGACTCACCCTCTACACGTCCGATCGTTCTCTTCCTCTAGCGTTCGGTCAAAGACCAAAGGAACTCCTCTATGCAATACGAACCGGACTCAGGGCTGAGTCCAGTCCTGGGTTCGGTCCAGTGTCCGATCCCTACGCAACTCCTCCTTCTCTTCTCCAAACTTCACCACCCTTGCTCAAATATGCTAACCACCAAGTGCATCACCTTGTACATGTGTGTTAGCATATTTTCACAAATATTTTCAAGCGTGTTAGCACTCACTAGAATCTAGATGCATATGCAATGAGTTAGAACATCTAGTGGCACTTTAATAACCACATTTTGATACGAGTTTGACCCCTCTTAATAGTACAGCTATCGATCCTAAATGTGATCACACTCGCTAAGTGTCTCGATCACCAAACCAAAAAGCTCCTATCAAGTTTTACCTTTGCCTTGAGCTTTTTGTTTTCTCTTCCTTCCTTTCCAAGTCCAAGCACTTGATCATCACCATGGCATCACCATCATCATGATCCTCACCATTGCTCCATACTTGGAATAGTGCTATCTATCTTATGATCACTTTGATAAACTATGTTAGCACTTCAAGTTTCATCAATTCACCAAAATCAAACTAGAGCTTTCACCCAGCCAACATAAACCCTAGTCATCAAGTTCATAGTTTGCTTGATGTTAAATGTACACAAAAGATAACCATTGGCTTGTAGCCTAATACCATTATAGAAGACCCAGCCAACATATACCTAAGTCATCAAGTTTATAGTTTCCTTGATGCTAACTTTACACAAAAGATAACCCTATGTCATTCACAAAAGATGGTTGCGGCTATATCATTCACAAAAGAATTGCTTGATGCCTGTAGGTCAAGTTGCACCATGCTCAGAGTCCATGTGGCCGCCACCACTAGCTTTCTTGGTCTTGGCATTGGCAGCACCCTTCTTACCCTTCACTTGACCATCCTTGATCTTCTGAACTGCTCTTCCTTTCCTAGCCATGACTTCCTTGCCTTTCTTTGTTGTTGTAGTCATTGGACCTAGCCTTGCAGCAGGTTGGTTGGAGTCAATGAAGGAAGAAGTAGGCAAAGGATGGAGCTGTAGGTTCATGCTGGATGCTTGAGATGGCTGTCATAGCACAATCAATTCAGTACTCATATAAATAGAGAAAATATATGAAGGTACACAAAAGAGAAAAAACTATGAAAGAAATTGGGAGAGCATAGTTTCTTGTGTAATTTCTTCAAGTCCAAGGTCTTCAACTTCATTCACTTGTGGTGTAGTGAGCTCAGGCTCCACCTCTACATCTACCTGATCTAAGACTTCAATGACATATGGTGCTGGTGGACTGTTATTGCTTGGTGTAGGCTTGATACCAGCTTTCTTCAGTTCATAGGTCCTAGCATTGTGCTCAGTGGAGTTGCACCAACTGCAATGCATGACCACTCCATGTCTTGATAGCTTAGGTCCATTTCTCCCTTGTACTTCATGAGGTGCCTTCTTCCTTGCCTTTGGGGGCCGACCAACCTTCTTCTCATAATTAGGACAACCAACTTCTAGTCCATTTACTTTCTCCCACTCAGATGTATCTCTACATGGCCAAATGTTACTTCCATATGCACTGGCAAATGATTCAACTGTGTAGCAATTGGCAATAATAGATTCAGGGGGATCCTTTCATGCCTTAAATAGGCAATTCCATGGGAGCAAGGAATTCCAGTAAGCTGCCATCTCCTGCACTCACATTCCTTGCTGCATATGTCGACAATGTATTGATGGCCCTGGACTGTACTTGGAAGACACCTTTCCCAGCAGGTAATGCATAGCAAATGTTTGCAAACTTAGCATTTTTGGCTACCATCTTCCTTATTTTGGGACAAATGGTTCCAACAAAGCTATCCATCTCTTTTTGCTTGTTGTAGTGTCTAGTCATCAATTGGCCTTTGATTGTCTACAACATGCTAAGTATTGGGAGTTCCTTGGCCTCTAATATGTATCTGTTGAAGACCTCATAGCTATTATTGAGCGGTACATCACACTTGGGGAATGTGCTAAAATAAGCCCTACACCATGTATTTGGTGCCATTTTGTCCAACCATTGAAATGCTTTCTCATCTAAATCCTTGAGTAAACTCATGTTTCTAGCAAACTAACTTTCACAACTAGATCTAGCACAAGCCCATAACTGATTTTTAAGGTTCTCACCTTTGAAATGCATCTGGAAGTTTTGGTACAAATGCCTGACACAATCTATGCTTAGCTTTTGGAAATTCCTTTTGCACAGCTGGTATAAGGCCCTGCATGCATGAAATAAGTTAACAAGTTGTTGTCAGCAACTAAAAACCATTTGTACATGTTAGCATAGTTAACAGGATTTATACCTTTTGCTTATCTGTCATAATAGTCCATGGGTAGGTGTTGACTATTTTGTGGTCTTGCTTTAGAGATTGTAAGAACCATGTCCATGTCTTCATTGATCCCACCTCAACAACTGACATTGATATAGGAAAAATGCAGTTATTTGGATCTATGCCTACTACAGTTAAAAGCTGCCCCCAAACTTTGTCTTAATGTGCACTACTATAGGAATCAATTTGCGTATTGTGGCCAAAATGGGCTCCGTGGTGGGCACCTCTTTTGCCCGCCATGGTTAACCGGTGGCCGGCCAGCGAGGCCGGCCACCGAGGCGCCCGTTGCGGGAAAAGGGTTTACTGTGGCGGGCCACCTTACTTGCCCGCTGTAGGAAATCGTTATTTACCGCGGCGGGCGGTATGAATCGCTCGCCGTGGTAAAGAGTTGATTTACCGAGGCGGGCGCTTTATCTTGCCCGCCGCGGTAAAGCCTGTACAAATACACAGCACCACCCCTTTATTTTCTCCACGGGTCTTCCTCTCTCAAACTCATGGGGGGGAGGCTTTGCCCTAAAATTTGAGGAAACTTTTGATTTGAGTTGAAGGGCTTGGATTTGAGGGAGGAGGACATCATAAGAGGTTCATAAAGGCTCTCCCTCTCTCCTTCCATCCTCTCTCTCTATTTCCATCACCTAGAGTTCTCTCTAGATCTAGATCTAGATCAATTTTAATGGAAAAAATGATGTCATGTATTTCTTTAACTTTAGATTCATCATAGATGCATGCTTCATCCTTCACATCGTCATTTCCTCTCTTTTTCATGATTTTGGACATAAAAATCATCAATTTCTCCTAATTCTTCTTTATTTAATGTTGATTGTGACGGATAATGTTCGTAGGTATGATGGATAGGTCGGAATGGATGTACCGGATCGATAGAGTGAATGATCCATGGTACCTCTTTGAATTAAGGAAGTTTATTGCTGCTGGTAAAGCTCACCGTGAGAGACTGAAGCGGATGACAACCATATGTCCATGTTCTCGTTGCAAGAACCTGAAAGCCCACCGAGACAGCGAGGTGCAAACTCATTTGATCATGTATGGTTTCGTCGAGGGCTACACAGTCTGGACATTTCACGGTGAAAGAGTTGGTGCGAGTGGCGGTGCATCAGGAGTGAGCTCTTCGACGCCGACGACGATAGCACCACCGGTGAATAAAGATCCTTTAGGAGCACCCGACTCCTCATCATCTTCAGCAGCAGCTGCGCCAGCTGACAGTGACAACAGTTGTCATAATTACATCACGGTGGATGATCTAATGCAAGACATGGCCGACGAAGCCAGCGACGGTGGGGATGGTCAGGATACTATGAGCCAACCCGAGGATGTGCAGCTTGTTGAAGATCTAGTCAAACACTTCGATGAAGATGACATTGTGTTGGGTTGCCCAAAGTGGTTGGAGAATTTCAGAGAGTTGAAGCAGGCGGCAGTTGATCCTCTCTATAAGGATGGCGGCGATTGTCCGAAGAAGTGCACGACGCTCTGTTTGAACCTCCATATGTTGATGTTGAAGGCTCGTCATGGTTGGTCTGACACTAGCTTCAATGAGTTGTTAAGCTACCTTGCCACCATGTACCCAACGGCTAACAATGTGCCCGCCAATACTTATTGGGCCAAGAAGCTGATCCGGCCAGTGGCGATGAAGCTTAGAAAGTTTGATGCATGCCCTAACCACTGCATCCTGTATCGGGGCAATGAGTATGAGAATTTGATGAGTTGTCCGCACTGCGGCTTTAGTCGGTACAAGAAAAATGCTGGTTGTCGCGTGGATGCAGAAGACGAGGGAGGCTTGCAGGGTGGTCGGAAGAAGAACAAGAAGGGGGCAAAGAAGTGCAGTGCGGCCAAATAGATCTCGGCTCAGCAGGATGATGAAGAAGAGGGTTACACGCACAGGAAAAGTCCAGCACTGTCAGTGTGGTACCTGCCCATGACCGATAGCCTGCGTGCAATATTCGGGAACCCAGACGATGCCAAGCTCATGTCCTGGCATGCATCAGCTGACCACCTGAAAGACGATGGCAAGCTACGGCACCCATCCGATGGCAAGCAGTGGAAGGATTTTGACGAGGCCTACCCGGAGTTTGGCAAGGAGCCCAGGCATGTTAGGTTCCTAAATCGGATGACTGCCCCGGCCATTACGAGCATGGGAAATTCATGATAACCAAGGCCTAGCTCGTCGACGAGGAAAGCTGGGAGACAAGGAGGTTTCATCTCTGGTACATGGAAGCGGCAAAAGCTGGCCTGCATGGTTTTCTAGTCAAGGTTGTGGCGGACTACTTCCACTTGCCCAGCAACGATGTAGAACTCCCCGTGGACTTCCATGACATGTACAGACTACTGTGGGAACAAGACCTTGACATCGCCCAAGTCACCTTGTTCTCTATGTAAGTGATGAATTGCGAGTTTCACATATCACCTGCCTTTGAATCGGTCAAGACTACTTATATATGCCACGATGGCTTGTCCTTACAGGTTGATGGCCTATATATCTAAGGAACTAAAACTTGATGTTATCTATCTATCTCCAATGCATATTGCTCAAAGAATCATCATTGGTTACCACCTAGATGACAATCATCCAACCATGAAAGACTTGACCAAGCGACAGAGAGAGGCGCACAGGAAGAAACTGATGGACAATGAGAAGTTAAACATTTCAAGGTACATACTAGGAGCAATGAAGAAGATTAGGGGAAATGGGTGTATCCTAGCTGCCTACCACTTTGGGTAAGTCGAAGACATGCCTATAGAGATAAGTGGGTAGCTAGCTAGTATTATTATTTCTCGTCGTAACCTGTATTTTGTTTCAATGGTGCAGCCAAGGCCTCGAGGGTCACTAGGTTGCATTTATCATCTACCCTTAGGATGGCAGGGCCTACGTATTTGATTCGTTGACAGTGCCAAACTTAAAAGGGTACAAGGCCTTTGAAGATTGCCTCAGAGTGTAAGTGACTGAACTGTCTTCTCATATGTGTTCTAATGCCCTGCCTAATACTAGTACATTTTATATAGCGCTTATAAGGAGTACGTGAAGGATCCTGAATGCTATGATCGAAGAACAAAGAATTTTAAGGCTAAGCATAAGAACCGCATCAAAATCAGACGCAACTTTCTGGTAAGTATTTGAAAGGTTTAATTGTGCTTTCCGTTCATATGTGTTCTAATGCATGTGTTGTAATGCTTGTGTATCGATCATGCAGTGTGCCAAACAACCGGTAGGATCACAAACCTGTGGCTTCTACGCCTGTGAGTTTCTAAGGGTGTGCAAGCAGTACAGCAGCAGTTGGAGGGTGCTCAAGAATGGATTGAACTGGTCGAGAGACGTGTAGATCACCCAACACTCCTTCAAGCAGACAAAGGCGGACATATGTAAGTTTGTCTTAGACAAATGTGTGCTTGAAGGGGGCACGTTCTTCAATGAGAACAGCCCGCTAGCGATTTTACCGGAGTACGAGAGGCTGAGGAAATGGCCCACGATGATGCGTCCGCAGGATTACACCTTAGCGCATGTATAACGACTTTAATATGTAAATGTAATGAATTAACGATGACAAGAACGACTAAGTGAATGTATATATATGTATATTATCTCATGTGTAATACCTGCATACTTTTTAAGTTTAATCTGTGAAATCTGGATGTGATTTGAATTTGAATTTATATGCCTGCTGTATTTTTTTAATTCAGGAAATAATTTACCGAGGTGGGCAAATAATAAAGCCCGCCACGGCTAATGAATATAACCGCGGCGGGCCACAAAAGGTGTCCGCCACGATAAAATAATTTACCGCGGCGGGCGGTGTAACGTGCCCGCCGTGGTAAAAGTATATTTACCGCAGCGGGCACGTTACACCGCTCGCCGCGGTAAATCGGTTAACCGCGGCGGGCAAAGCCGCCCGCCGCGGTTAAGCCACGATTTACCGTGGCCTCTAGGCTGCGGCGGACGGCTTTGCTCGTCGCGGGAAACCGAAAACGTCCGCCTCCAGTAAAGTTTGTGTAGTAGTGGTGGCAACCATCTAGACAGATTAGTGGCCTACAACCCAAGAGGAAACCTCTCTTACAAACATCTAGTGACATGTACAACCTGCTAAATGATCATCTAGATTCAAGTAAAAAGTGCTCCCAGGATCTGACCTCCTAAGTTCCTGTTCATAGTCCCATAGCTGGCTGTACTGCTTCAACTCATCACCATAAATGGCATTCAGTGCAATCCTTCTGGCCCTAGACAGTTTGCTTCTGCATGGAGTAATGTTCCAATCCTTTTGCACTAGTTTTGCAAAATTGCTAAGTGACATCTTGGTATCTGCTCTGAAGATCTCTATGTACTTGCTTGCTAGCCAAGTTGATGTGGATATCTTGATATTCCACTCCCTCTGACAATTGTGTTGCCCAACATAAGTTTTTACAAGGAAACACTTCACTCTATTGTCAAAAGATGCATACAAGTTCCATGGGCAACCCTTTGCACAGTGAGCCTTCACTCTTCTCTGGCCATTCCTTGGCATCTTTATATCAACCCTGTTTTAAGACTATACTCAGTAATTGCCTTCCTTAGAAGCTCAACTGATGCAAATGTCTGGACTAACATGAATGAAGGATTGCCCAAATCCTCTTCCCTAAAGGGCTTAAACCTCTTACTTTTTGGCTCTTCACCATCTGAATCTAGCAACTGAATCCCTTCATCATCTGTTGATAGCTCTTCATCATCAGATAGGTCTTCATGCTGGTACTTTTGTCCTTTTAGCCTGCTGCCTGTTGCTTTCTTCCACTTGAACAATCTCACGCCCCTACTAGCTCCTTCATCCAATACATCCACATCAACATTGTCAACAAATAGGTCATCATCACTATCAGCTACCTCATAATCACTATCAACAAAGTCTGCATCTTTTGCATCACTGCCCTCAGTGACATCTTCTACTTCCACATTAGTCTCACTCGTACTTTGCAAATTATTGTAGAAGACATGCAATTTCTCTCTTGATGTGTTAGCCACTCCTACCTTAGGTAGCTCTGCCTTAGAATTCATCACTGTAACACCCTAAAATTTGCATTCTTTTAAAATAGTTAAATTTGATTTATTTATGTAATTATGTGTGCATTCAAATATAGGAAAAATAATAATTTTTGTGCAATTAAAATCAATCTTAAGGATAGATACATGTTGATGCACTCATGCTGTAGCATTTTATTTATTGGGTTGACTGGTTTGATCCAAAACTCAAAATGATTCCAAAGACTATTTGAAAACGAAGTTGGAAAATTGTTTTGGAAAAAGAAAAGCCAATTCTTTGTCCCTCCTCTCTCTTCTCTCATTCGCCCTTGGCCCATCCATCCCCCACCGGCCGCCGCCCACCTTCCCTTCCTTCCCTTCTCCCTTTCTTCTTCTGGGCCGCCCAACTCAAAGAGCAACCACCACCGCCCCTCCTCCTTCTCTCCCCCATCGATGCCTGGGCTCGCATGTCGGCGCCGTCCTCTCCCTCTGTTCCCACTTCGCACGCGGACGCAACCGCCAACGCCGCACCCACGTCGCGTCATGGGAGCGCCCTCCCCGCGCCTCGGCCTCTATAAAAGAAGCTGAGCCCATCACCGCTCCCCCTGCTGCCTCCCCCGCTCCACTCTCGTATTCACCCGAGCACGCGGAAGTCGCAACCGTAGCGTCGTGGTCCGCCGTCCTCCCTTTGTCTCCGCCTCCAATTTTCATCGTGGTGAGTTTCACCGTGCTCTCCTCTCTCTCCCTGACCTTTTCCTATGGCAAATGGTGGCTAGTATGGCCATTTTCGAGTGCACCGGTGAGCTCTCGCCGCTGGCCATGGCCACCACCGTGTCCTCCGGGTGCGTTCTCGGCCTAGGCGTGATCGCCTTCACCTCCTCTCTCTCTCCCTGCGCCCTCGGTTCGTCGAACTATGGCCCGAAGGCCTTGTTTCCCACTCGCCGACGACCTCCTCACCGCAGGCCATGGTGCCCCACCCTGCCGGAGCACTGTTCCGGCCACCGGCTTTCCCCTCTTCCTCTTTCTCCTAATCTGAGCCGTCCATCCTTGATCCAATGGCCCAGGATGGCCGATACCCCTTCGTGTGGCAGAATTGCTTAAGAGCCCCTCGGCTTTATTCTTTTTACACCCGCAGTCCTCGGCCAGATGAAAATCCTGATTTTTCTAATTTATTTAAATTCAAAAATAGTTCATTCTATTTATAGAAATGCCACTGCATTGTTTTGCTTATAAAATCGTCGTTTTAGCTCCGAATCGACCCGTTCAAATTACGTTAGGTTCATAATTAAGTTCTCTACATGTTAATACCACTGTCAAACATGTTTGCAACATTTAAATTTTGAGGTTAGATTTAATTAAATAAATTGCTATAGGAAACCCCGTTTGATTAATAACTTTCGTGTTTTAGCTCTGTTTTTCGTGAACTTCGCGTCTATGTGATCGTAGAGAGACGTAGATTCTTTTTAAGAACCTTTTTATCTTGTTTTTATGACCTGATGTACTGTTCTAATCCCATAATTGTTTGCTTTGCATGAATTCCTTTGGAATGCTTGTATGTTGCTTTGTTGGTCGAGTTTAGGCGGTGAGGAGAACATTGGAGACCAAGAGTTCTTTGACGACCAGCAAGAGCAGCCCAAGTTTATTGAGCAAGGCAAGTATAGCATGGGATCTACCTTGATGTCCCATTCACCATTTATTAATTTCTCATTTGCATGTGTCTAATTTTGATACCTGTTAGGACATCCTAGTGATTGAGTATCCTGTTTCCTTGTCTCCTACGGGTTATATGCATATGGGTAGTTTGCTAAAGCTCAATGTAATTGTACATGATCTACATAATGACTAATGGTTCTATAGAACGAAAAGGTAAAATTTGCTTTTAAACAACTGAATTATAGGGCGAAGGAGCAAAGGACTTTTGATCATGATGCTCTTGGCCCTCCATAAGGACTTATATGTCGATAAAAGCTGGGACTGACAGTGCAACCGTGAGGGTCACATGGCTTTGACTTTAGCTCAGTAATAGGACCTTTTCTAGCTTGTTAGAGGTTACCTTTATGGCGCAAAAGAGGCTTGCCACGTTGGGTATAGGGCTACCTCTGTTCCTATGTGTATAGCCACGATGGAGATGTGCCATAGGAAAGGGGGGTCCCTACATCTGCCTGCCGAGGAAACCTAGCAGCCCTAACTTGTTAGAGAAACCTATGAAAGGGCTTCATAGTGTACCCCGTCCGCTCACCTTGGCAGTGTTATGGGAGTAATTAACCCGGGCATATGGGAATCACGACTCACGGTGAAAGTGCACAACCTCTGCAGAGTGTTACAAACTGTTATAACAGTCGTGCTCACGGTCACGAGCGGCCCGAAAAACTCACATAATAAATGGTTACTTATTGTTGTTCATTTATGATGTTCTACGAAGATAATATGATTCAATTGTTTCTGATATCTGATCATGTGGGTTTAATTGGAGTTTAAGCATAACTTGATAATAGTTGATGATAAAATCTTGACTTACTAAAAGTGCTAACCGCAGTAAACCAGAGTCACCCTTTTTGAGTTTTCATAACCCCATGTTATCTTGTTAAGTACGGGAAGTACTTACGCTTGTTTACTTTTAATATTGGATAAAAATCCCCGATGGGTAACAGATGTCAACGGATATGAGGAGTTTCCAGAGGACTTTAAGGTTTGTGGTCAACCAGTTGACCGTCCCTGTATTGGAGCTACCACGAGAGAGTTACCTTTTTATTTTTCACTGTGTTGTGTAAGACTATGTGATGGTATTAATCGTGATGTAAGATACACTATGATGATATATTTTGTAATTTATCAACTTATGTGTGTGACTGATCCCTGGACACACATGAGTTTTATGCATTCAATTTTATCCTTAAAATTGGGTGTGACAATCACTATATCATCCCAGTTAACACCATTCAAGAGGCCATCATGATCAACATAAATAACCAAGTTCTTGACCCTATCAATCACAAAAACCATGATATTGGTGTCACTGTCAGTAGAAACAACTCTAAGACCATCTACAACTTCTTTGCTAGGTAGCAACCAATGGACCTTCTATGAGGAAACACTTATCTCATAACCTAACTAACCTAGGTAGTCATCAATCCATAGAGGTGACTAGGTATCTACGTCGTAGTCGTCAAACCAATCTAACTTTTCGTTGATGTACATTCACTGTTGTCCACTCCCAACAAAAAAACCATCCTGATGCACCTCCAAACTAAATAAATTTGAACCATCTCCTACATTAAAGAACAAGAATTCATCTTTAGTGCAATCGACTGCAATCTTCACACATTATTGATGAAAAAATCAATAGAACATCACACTGATTTTGGGGAGCAACGCAGAACTCCAAACCCTAGCACAACCCAACTACTCAAGGCGCATGGTGAACAAATCAAAGACAAAACCCACTTCCTATGGCAGAACCGCCTAATCTAATGCCTCCTAGGAGTATTTGTCCTCCATTAGACACTAAGTACTCAAGAGAGAACACTAAACCACGCAGTTCCATCGAGTACATCCCAAGGGAGAACTCAAAAATCCATATTTTTCCATCAGGATCATAAATGAGAGAATACAACTTACAACATTCTTAAGTCATTTCTTACATCACTTTCTTATAGCAACAGAATATTACCTCAATTGATTATAACAACGGAATATAACAATGTTATCAGAGTTACCGAGGAAGCAAATATTAATTTAATGACATAGTGGAGCATTAATGTAGTGGACATTTATATACAAGATATGCTAGCAGATTTTACATCTTTTCTTATAAAAACCTTTAGCGAGGGTTATAAATAAACACTACGGTCGTAGCGTGATAGGAATCCTCTCTAAGCCCATCAGGAGGTTTTCACACACAAGAGTCAGCTCTAGGTATCCTTCGATCACCAACAACAGGGGGAATAAAACCCTGAGTACTCGATTGTACTCAGCGAGACTTACCCGACAGAAGGAAAACAAAAGACTCCAAGGATATGTAAGGCTTATTTGGTTTGTGAGTTATTGCATCTGCGGAAGCATTACTAATTATACGTCCTTATATTAAATTTTATTAGCAGTCATCATTAGTTCATTAACTAACCATTCTATGTAAGCAACTATGCTACTTTCAAGTAGGTGGTAAGCATTCATAATCATTTTACCATCTTTCATATTCCAGTTCGGTGCCGTCTCACAGAATGGGCGATTCACAAACCAATGTATTCCATCTAGGTACACCGAAACACATGTCCCGTTTGTACCCTAGGCACAAACAAGATCAACCCATTCCACTCCTGTCGAGGGGTCCAGGTCCCCATCCAAACTTGGACTCCAAGTCCCCACACTTGAGACCCGATCTCAGCATGGTGGTTAGACCTCCACCTTTCCCCGCTTCCAATCAGCCGGTCCGGAAAGAGTCGGAACCCACAACAAGAGCGTAACGAGCCTTTCCGCTCCCATAAGCAAGTATGTGCTCAGGATAATAAGTTTGTGACCTAACTAACATCCACAGCAACGGACGGTCCTCAATCGACACAGGCGGAACAAGTGCAATCCGAGCCTCGCTCGAATGCCTAACTAAGTCCAGATCTAAAGTACCATTCCGCCCGGTCACCAATTATCATTCATATATATTCCATGTGATAGTAATATAATAACAATAATAATATTTTTCCTATTTCTCGCGAGTGATAGGTAATCACTAGATTTCTACCGGATTATATAGCATAGCAATCTACACGATCCTGACATACTAGTAGGATTCATAGGATAAGAATATATATATATATATATATGGAAGTGGTTTTCATTCAACTCCTTAAAACTTAATGCACAAGCATAAAATAAAGTGTAGAATAATAGAGGTTATGCACCAGGACTTGCCTGGATAAGATATAACCAAAAGTTAGCAATCCATCATGGTGACACGATCATCGAGGCACCATCTTTTCCGCTACTTCGGTCGACTCTATGATCCATCGTTGTTCCTATTATGATGTACGTGGATGCAACGTAGAGACGTAAATAATCAACGGCAACTGCAACTCTAAAATATGATTACGCTCCGCAAGCTAATGAGCTAGCTTTAATGACTAACGTAATAGTCTACGTATCCACGTCATCAGGTATGGCTTCGTTTCTAGAAAAAATGTTCTAGTTTTAAAATCCCAAGGTGTTTCGGCATTTTATTGATTAAATATATATTTTTGAACTAGAGCTCATTTAGCTACCTTAGCAAACTAATTATTATGGAGTTACAAAAATTACAGTAAGTATCTAATAATGTTAGGAATTTACTATGAAAGTTTTAGAGCCAACACTATCACCAATTTATCACAAAAATTCCTACAAATTTATATCTTAACAATGTTAAGCATCTAAATTTAATTAGATAACTCCTAAAAATATTATAAAACTATGAAAACAAAATATACTAGTAGATAGATCATGATTTTAGGAACTGAACAAAATTGATTTCACAATTTTGGTTAACTACACAATTTTATACTGAATTTACAAGTTTACCTTAGAAACTAAATTAAAAATGCATTAGAAAAAGGAAAAGGGCCGGCAGCAACCCATTCTGGCCTGGCAGCCCAGCGGCCCAGCACGGGCGTGGCCACGCGTGAGTCGCGGTGGCCCTGCACGGCCCAAGGCTGGGGACGCCCGCACGCGACGACAGCTTTGCAGAAAAGTCCCCGAGCTTTTAGATAATAACATGACAACTATGCACACTATTCCTACCGACAACGATTTTTCAAACAAACCCTCTGATGTTTTTACCTTTACCACGGGGAGACCCCTGGAAACCCCGCGTGTGTCGGCGCGGCGACCGACAACATAAGGCGGCCACATTGGGCAAACTAGGCTCGCTACGACAGAATTAAGGGGCCAACCACCATCTAAAGTTAAACGTTCAAGGATGGGTGGCGGTTAGGGACTCGGAGGCGCACTATCACGGGCTACAGCGGCGAGCGGCTATCCACGGTGGTGGCGCGACTGTTCCGGCGAGCCAACGCCCTCACGGCAAGGTAGAGATGGCGGAGAAGCATCAGTAGCTCACCGTGGTATACGCCCTACTGACGATTGAGGCAAGGAAGAGCTGAGGTGGCCTAGCCACGTGCGCCCAGGCACGACGACGAAGCCTCGAGCCGAACACCAACGCGTCACCCTATCGCCAATGAGTTCCCTGGCCAAAATAGTGCGAGCACCGAATAGAGGGAGTCAAGGCGAGTTTAGGGTTACGACCAATTGAACTGTTGCCATTCCTACGGGCCTTACCCCCAAGCATCTGGTCATGGCGGCGCACATGACCGGTGGTGAGGAGAAACCGAAATTGACCGTTGATAGACCACGGCTAGGCTCGATGAGAATGCGACACCTAGCTAACTTGCTAAGCTACCCACCTGTGCGAGGAATTGGACTGGGAGGGCTTGAGTTGGTGATTATGAAGGGGAGAGTAGAGCGGCGCACTGCCACCGCCACATCGCATGGAGTGGCCCAGGCAGAGGTGACCCGGCCAAGATCCGACATGGCATGGAAGCACGAGGACACAACCTCACGAGCGAGGGCAAAGGTCGTGTGGTTAAGGCTCAGGTGGAGCCCTCAGGGGTGCCTGTGTGGCCATGTGCACGGGGCAGCGCGACCTCGCGATGTGGCAAGTCACGCCATGGCGTCGAAAATAGAGCTAGGGTAGGTGGGTTGAGTGGCGAAGGGTGAGCGTTGCAGTAACTGAAATGATAAGATGACAAGATGTAGCCCTGCATGTGCGCTTGGACAGCGCCATGGTCGGCAGCGTCCCACGCACGGCGGAGAGCGGCTGTGGCTACGCCTGGCCCGGCGGGCAGCCGACGCCACACGGCTGGCCAACGAGACAGCGGTCACGGCCATAGGGTACGCTAGCCAATGCACGGTGCAGCGTGTGGTAGCAGCGGCCAGCAGTAGTGCAGGTAGCCCACGACGCCGCGACACCGGACGCGGTGACTGCGTCCCCGAGCCCGAACGGTCGAACCACGTACTTTCACGATTTTTAAAGCGGGCCAAAAACTACTTAGCGTCTCGATTAAGACTCAACTAATTCCACTAACTTATAGCTGGTGCTAATAGCTAACTAGCGAAACAATGCTTACGACCAGAGGATGGCCCAAGAGAAAGATGGAGAGATGCCAAGATAAGATCGTCACGTTGAACGTCGGTTCACGAACCGAGCACCAATTCATGGTTCACAGCACATTATAAGGAGGTTTGGGCAATTTTTATGAGAGCAACGTGACATCCAACACAACTTCGACCTATGCCATGCTCAAGTGCTTACTTAGAAGCAACCAACAGTACAAAAATATGAAACTAGTATTTAAGTATTTTAGTTAGAACTTAAACATCAAAATAGCATTGTCTACCACCCTTCCATACTTAGAAAACTTAAAGGTTTTCAGTTGGGACTAAGTAGTCATTAACTCTTTTGTTATAATTTATAAAAGACCTAAACCCTATTAACTACTACTAACAAGTATTTCTTGCAATAGTCCATACCTTATACTAACACATAGGAACAAAATATTTAAGCATTAATTAATTATTTTGCTCAATATAATTCGCCAAAAATTATATTTTAAACAATAGTTCATGTGTTTGCCGACTTAACGAAAAAAGTCTATCTTAACATCAAATTTGATTTTTGAGCTCCCAAGAGCACTAGTTCACACTATTTTGTTTTGATTTTTCTCAACCATAAAAGTGAGTCACATAGGATTCGCTTATCATTTCACGCGCATTATAATTTTTTAAAAACCCGAAAACTTGTTTGGCTAATTCCTCTCGGACCTAAATCTCGGTGCTAAGCAAACTCATAACACTAGGGGTGTTACACTTCCCTACACTACATGGTGAACAAATCGAAGCCAAATCGAAGATAAATCAAAGACAACACTTACCATATGAAGGCGCCTCCTGTATCTTTGCTCTGCAGGCTGGGTGCCATGTCCTATGGTGGCTAACTCCAAGGACTAACGGTAGCGAAGCCGTCGAACCCCTGGTCCTCCGTGCAGGTACCTTCTTCTGACGTCACCTTTCACCGACGAATGGTGCCTATCACCTTCCGCGCTGCCCCTTCTTCCGCCTTGGTGAGAGCGAAACGGGGAGAAGAGAAGGACGAGGAAATGAGGATTGGGAGGATCCTAGGGACTTCTTTGCAAAAGATGAGGTGTGGGCCGTGCAGTCGCTGCCACCGTGGCATGCCATGTAGGATGGAGTGGCGTCTCGTGCAAGATTTGGACCGGGATGAGATAGCTTAGAAAGTTCAGGGAGCCAGACGTGCACTTTCAGAGCCAGGGGACCTAGATAAAACCGTGGGGATAGTTCAGGGACCGCAAGTGTAATTCTCTCTTTTTTCAATTATAATTCTTTTTAATACAAGTTAAGATGTGTGTTATATTAAAGTTGTTCTTTGTTACTTCCTCCGCCCACAAAAGAATATAATTATGGGAAACGTGTCGGTCAAACTAGTTTAACTTTGACCAAATTTATAGTAAATAATATTTGCATTTATGTTTTCAAATAAATTTATTATGAAAATATATTTTATAACTAATCTAATGATACTTATTTTATCTTATGAATGTTAGTACCTTTTCATATAATTTTAATCAAAATTTAAACTATTTGACTCCTCGAAATGTGAGTAACAAATAGAATTTTTTAAGTCTTTTCTAGTAACATGATTTTTAAGAAAACATATATTTCTTGCGAATTACTCCATTCATTTCCAAATATAAGCCATGCATGTCTAAATTCAAACTTTGTTATGTTTAATCAACAATTACTCTAATCATATAAGTACAAAGTTTATTTATATAGTATAAAAGCCGTAACATTAGATTTGTGTTTACAAATACTTTCTAATATACTTTTATTGTCATAAATTATTATAAATTACAAGGGAAATTAACGGTTAAAGCGTGATACGGAGAAAATAGAATCCAATTTCGGACCAAACGACGCCGATTCTATTTTGTAAAAATCTGGACCTAAAACAGTTGCACGAGAACCTCATTCCGTAGCAAACGCGGCCTGCCACGTGACGGTACATTCCGCGTCGCACGGTGTCTGAAAAAAAACGTATATTGTACGTGTTTGTCACGTGCACGCACACTCGAGCTCATTTATCATGCCCAGCCAGGACGTCCACCCACACCGCCACACTGTCCAACGGGGCCCACTCCCCGTGCACCGCGCTGCCGCCGTAGTGTGTGTACGTTTCCGTGTACCCCTTCCGTGCGCGGACGTCGACGTGGACGTAGCACCAGTCCTCCAAATACCAACGCAAAGCGACAACTGGTAGGCAGCACACCCGACCCGTTAACGGGGCGACCCTTCCCCTGGCCCTTGATAAATGGCCTCGGATCCAACCAGGGAGGAATCCAAGCCACTCCCCTCCGCTCGCTGCTTCCTTCCCTTCTCTCGCCTTCTGCTGCCTCGGCGTCTCCTCCTCCTCCTCCCGGCGACGGCAGGCCATCCGATACGACGCCGCGGCCGGGGCACGCCGCTGTTCCTTCCGAATCCCAAGACGCACACCCCCGCCCTTCCCGATGCTGGTGTTCTCGAGCGACGGCCGCGGCTTCTTCTAGTACTAGTAGGCCGCAGGATCAGGAGGTGATGTTTCGTTCTGTTGTTCGATTCGAATGGGAGAGTTTGCTTGGGATTTGTTGATCGGTTTCAGAACGATCAGTTCATTAGTTTTGGGGATTGGGACTAGTTTTTTTTTTTAATGCAGGAGAGCTGCGTTTCATTGTATTAGAGAGATGAAAAAAAGTGTTGGGGCTAGTTTTGTTCAAATGATTTAGAAGCAATTAACACGGTAGTTGCATTGCATGAAAGGGATTCATATACTGGGCCTGAACGGCTTGATGGCGATACGGTTTTCATTAGCAAATTTTCCGTGAGAGGTTTGGTACTCGCTGTTACTCAGTAAGTGGGCAATCTGTTAAGCCGGGCAACTAGTTACTACTGACATTGGCACTTTCTGTCTTGGGTTTCAGTTTCAGAGGGGCAAAAAATGAAAAATACTACGTAAGTATTATTTGATGAAAAGTGGTACTAGTATGTGGATAGACGAATGATATGTCATCGCACTCCCTTCTCAATGTCAATGATCATGTCATGATCTGGTGGAGGGTGGTCCCGATGCCCCTTTTCTTTGGCTTATCTGGAAAATGTTGTTTGCCGCATTAAGGTTATCTATCTATAACCTTCAAAATGTCGTTGTGTCTACCTTTCCTGGTTCCGTGCTGACATGCGTGTCTCAAATTCTCGCTCATTTGGTTACTGATGATGATGATGTGGGGTCCTGTCTGATGTTGATGCGGAAGGTGAGTTGGTAGTGGTACCCTCTCCACCTCGGACCTGGCTGCTTTTGGTACCGGCTTTGGAGCTAGGGCAATAGAGCTCAGACTTGGGTCTCAAAAGCGATTATGGTCATCGCTATGACCAGTATGCTAGGACAAAACTGTTTTCGTATATAGTTGGTTGCCAAATGCTAAGGGCCAATTTGACTCTTTGTTTGTTTGTTGCTCATATTGATCATTTGAGCACATCATTTTTCAGATGTTTATGTTTTGTATCTAATGTTAAGAAGTTCATTATGGTTAGATGAACTGTGAAGGATGCCTGCTGAACTTGAAAACATTTTTCACTCTGCATTTCCGAGGGTGTTAGGATGAGGTTCCATTTGGTAAGTTTATAGTGCAACAATATCCATACCAATGATATACCCCCAATACAAAGAGACCCTTGGTCATAACTGGTTTTCATAAATTCATATTCACAGTGTCTCAAATTTGTTATTATGATTCTGCTGATGGACAGTAATCTTAGTTCCAAAGCATTTTATTGTCCAAGTAAAAAAAATATATTCATTCTCAATATGTACAGGTGTATATTTCTGAATTTTTCTTGCTCATTCGTTATTTGTATCCCTCTTCCAGGTTTTATTGTTTACTGACCTTTACAAAATGTCTTACAGATCTGCAGAACTATAGGATATCTCAGAAAAATTATTGAGGTACTTATTGCAACCTGATTATATGGAGGAATATTCAGATAGGAGATCAAAAGCAGAAATTGCATATCTCAGGAGGGGTTCCAGATTCTCTTCCAGGAATCTAAGTTCAGAAGAGAGGACTAATCACAACATCGATAAACCGGGAAGCAGCACTAGATTCAATCCTATGAAAGCGAGAATTGGCGATAATCAAGAAAGACCAAGATATATACACGGTTCATTTAAATCTTCAGGCTCAAAGGTGACACCTGCAAGCTCTTCTAAATTTCCACTTAGCAAGTTTGAGGAAAGGCGAAGACAACCTTTTGTGCCAGGGATTGACATTGCTGAAAGTAGTAGAAGAAAGGCTGATACCAAGCAGCTAGAGGGTAGTAAGAAAATTGCTATAGACAACGAGAGTTCAGACACTCTGCAAGGTGAATCAGAAGGTTTTACTACTGAACAAGTACCTTATCCAGAAGGCTCTCATTTTACCAGTCATTCAGGTGTTTCTGCACATACAGTCAAGTCCTTGGTCCAAACTGCCTCACTAAGTTCTAGGACACAGACACAGAAACACAAAGAAGTAAATATGGGTACTCCAGGAGCATCTTCTTCATCTCTGACTAATGGGTCTACTATACCCAGAAGTTCTACCATGGGTCTGAGGCCAGCTTATGGTCATGTTAGTGGAGGGCAGATACGTGGTCTTAAAAACCTTGGTTGTACTTCAGTACCTGATGCTCAGCCATCAGGTTGCCCATCTGAGTCTGTTATTAGTAGGAGGTTTGAGTTCATGAGAAAGAGGGCATTTGATGAGGAAAGCTCTTCCAGATCAAGGAACTTAAGTTTAGGTCATTCCCCTCCTACAGATATTCGTAGTACTGGTCACAGAATCAGAATGAATGAACAATCACTTTCTCAACAAATACCACGAAGAAGCAGCAGAAACCATAAGGAAACGGCAGTTTCAGTTAGGACGAGACGACCTTCTCCTCATGCCACTAGGATGAGTGTTCCTGATGAAAGAGAAGATGGCATACTTTCTCTGCATGAGTCATCCACAAGGAATGTACAGCCAGCTCAGGAACATCTTTCATTGGAAGAAGTCTCCTCTGAGAGTTCAATAAGGCCATTCTTTGTGGAATTTGATAACATTTTTCATCTAGTCGTCGTCGTTGCTCGAATACTCGAGCTGAAAGGGGAAGACCAAGCTCCCTTTTTGAAGAAAGTCCTCGACAAATGTTCCATAGTCTCATGGGGGAGAGAGATAATCATAGACACATAACCATGGAAGGAATTACAGAGGTTGTTTCTAAAATGTTTCCTATAGTGGTTCCAGCTGTTCTGTTTTTGTTGTTAGATCTTATGTCATTACAATCCAGTTAAATATATAGTGATACTGATCTTATTTTGATAAATATCCTTAACTTTGACTAAGAAGGTGGTATAAGTGTAATATTTTGGAATGAAATAGGTTTATTTTCTGTAGGTTTTGGTAGCATTGGAGAGGATTGAACAAGCAGAGCTGACTTATGATGTTAGTTCGTTTTTATTCTTTGCCCACAAGTTGTTATCATCTTTCTTTTGCCTGAAATCTTGAATAAACTTATTTTTGCAGCAATTGCTGGTGCTGGACATGAATCTATTTTTTAGGTGCTGTTGCCTCCTATGATCGGCATAGAGACATGCAGATGGATATTGATAATATGTCCTATGAGGTACTATCTTTTATCATGTCTTATTCTACCTGAATGCTGGAGGGGTTTTGTTAGAGGATGCTTTTCTTTCTGGATTCTTCCTTATTCTGTCTTTGAAGCCCTTGCTATGATTTGAGTACTAACTATGATCCTTTATGAAATACTCATGGTTCATATTTATACTCACACAAGAGGTGCTTGTATCTCCTTCTGAACAGGAATTATTGGCCCTGGAGGAGAGAATAGGCTCTGTAAGCACAGCTCTTTCAGAAGCACAGTTTACAAAATGCCTCAGAAGAAGCATATATAGTCAAGTCGCTTCAGATGTGAACAAATCAACCGTTGATGACATGAAATGCAGTATATGCCAGGTATGTGGTAACCTTACCTAGGGGATCTACTATTTCTGTGGGTATAAACATATGCATATAAAGATTCAACATTGAGCACTTTCTCTTCATGTGGAACTGGTTATTTTGGGCACTAAAAAAGGGCAGACCCAGTGCCGGAGGCTCCCACATGAGTGGGGTCTGGGAAGGAAAAACCGAGGCAAAGGTTTTGAGTTTTGACCTTTTGTTTTGGACAGTCGGCATTGAGTAGTACAGGTCTTGTCTACCCTTCTCACAGAAGACAGGCCCTTTTATGCTGCTATTACCCCACTACCGAAAAGTCTTATGAAAATAAAAATGTACTGGATTCCTGGCAGTGTTTTTTTAACGTCTGAGTCTGCCTTTCTTGAAAGCAAATACTAGTGCAAAACAAGATTTTTTTTGTCTCGATCACGCAGGAGAGCTTTGCATTTTTATTTATATTATAAAAGAAATAACAGTCCCTTACAACCTCCTCATCTCAACTTTGACTATCAGACAAGGATGGGTTGCTGTACATCACGAGTCAAAAAAGCCTGAAACAGAAAAAAAAACGACCTCCAACCTGGACTATAGGATATGTTGCGCAAATTATACCAGAAATTGATGAGCAAACACACAAGTGGAGAGAATACGTTGGGCAAATTCCTCCTAATCACATGGCACACATTGCTGGAGTGCGCTAGACCTCTTGCTAGTTGATCGGCTGCCCAACATTTGTTCTGAATGGCCAGCCATAAAAATACTTTACATTCTGACAACACCCAGGATTTCCACAAGCATTTGCAAGGTTCAAAGGCGATGAACCATACAAGCCGGTGTTCTATAAGCTGTTACGTATTACTTATTACAGAGGTTATATTTCTCCAATATCAGTGGTAGGCGTCAGACTAGGCTTGAAGTTGTCGAGCCAATTCAGCACCCTTTCTGCAAATGTTATTTATGCTTGATTTTGCAGTGTACTGCTTATTGCTCTCATTTTTTTGGACGTAAGTGGCAGGAGCTCTGCCTTTTAGTTAATGCAGAAAGCTTATTGCTCTTTTCTTTTTTGAAGAATTAAAGCTTATTGCTCTCATCACTGATATTTTTTAGGGTTTAACTTTTTTCAGTCCTCACATGTTCATAACCAAAGAAACTGGTGCAGAAATATTCTGTTATGGATTGAAATTTGGACATCTGTGTCTATTCCAGGAAGAGTACATGGAGGGCGAAGAAGTTGGGAGGCTGCCGTGCGAGCACCGGTTCCATGTGTGCTGCATAGGCCAGTGGCTTAGGCAGAAGAACTGGTGTCCAATATGCAAAGCGTCTGCAGTGCCTTCCAAGGGCTAAAGCCGAGGACGTTGGGAGGCTTGTAAACTGGCGTGGTGTCCGAGAGTCCATGAACTGTGCTGTACATACAGACGGACATACATTTGAACTTGTGAATGAATAATAACATGCATGGGCTAGGTTCACGGACAGTTTTTGAGCATCAAACTTCTCGAGTTCTTGAAATTGGAAAGCAGTTCTGCTTCAGATACGGTGGCATTTCTGCTGCGCGGCCGCGCCACTTGTGGGGCGTGGGCGGGGTGGGAAGACGATCGACATGACACCTAACTATTTCATTTTCACCCACTTGATGATACCATCATGCATAGTACCGCTAACACCATGCAAAAAAGGCTACGTCGCATCTGGCCAGTGCAAAGCCTTGCGCTAGTTGCATAACGGTGTGTATGTCCCGACTGTTTCGGGTCGTTTTCATCCCTAATCCACACACCCTGACTCAGTCGGTAGCTTTCATCCCTAATCCACACACCTCGGCTGTTCCTGGTCGTTTTCATCCCTAATCTATACACTGACCGTTTTCGGTTGTTTTCACTCCTAATCCACTGGCAGCTACTCCCTCTATTTCAAATTATAATACATTCCTGATTTGTCGATGTACTTTTTTTTCTAGATAATATTAGCTAGTTAATAGTTTGTAACTATTAATTGGCTACCTATTAGCTGTGTCTTTTCAAATTGTGATACAAGACAAATGGTTGTCAGATTGTGAACAGCCTTATAGCTCGATGAATGAAAGTCAAAGAGGAATATGTTGTGCCAAGCACAACCCTATGCTTTCTTCGTGTCTAAAGGAGGGGATTCATATGCATTTTTTAGAAAAAAAAAAGAATTTGGTCTAAGGCATAAGGAATTATTTAAATCACACCTCCGTCCACTAAAATTAAATGCACTCCACATATGCACATAACCTTTACCCTTAGCACTCGGCAGCCTATAAGATCTTCTTAATAAGAGATACCTATACAATTCTCTCTTTTTGCGAAATAATACAATTATGTTTTACGGTGCATGCATGCGTTCATCTCTTTAAATAAATATATATACATGCCAGCACAGCACACTCTATTCTGCGAAGACCTCCACGAAGACCTTCGAAGAATGTTGAGATGCACAGCATCACCATTGGTGCCTCGCTTGCTATTTTTTTAAGCAAATAATAACAAGTTTTTTGAGTTTGCTTGGAACTTGGGCCAACGAAATCGAACAAACAAGGTCCACAAATGGCAAGTCGTCTGTTCCTCAGCAAGCACAACGAGATCAAGAACATGCCGGGCTCGACTTGGGTCCGGCCCACGCGCACTCATCCCAACCCTCCACGGCGTCCGTGGCGGCCCACCTCCGCCTGCGTGCGCGGGCGCGCGCCAGGGACGTGCCGACCGCCACCACATGCCTCGCCGGCACGTGCGCGCACGCCTCCAGGCGCCGCAGCGCCTCGCCGTGGCCGCCCCCACCCCCGCCCCCGCCGCCGATCCCACCGCGCCCCGCCACCTCCCGCCACAGCGCGGCGGCCATGGCGACGCGCGGCGGGACACGAGCGGAGGCGAGGTCGTGGGCGCAGGCCCGGAGCGCCCGCGCGGCCGCCGCGGCGCACGGGCGTGCCGCCGACCCCGACACGAGGCCCGTCCGCTTGGCCCACCCCTCGAGCACCTCCTCGGCGCGCGCGCCCGGGCTCGGGCTCCCTCTCCCGGCCGAGTCGGTCGTGGACACGCAGGAGCTCGCTGCGGACTCGTACCCGTCCTCGTCCGGCGCCGGCGCCGGTGATCCCACGGCCGCGAGAAGGAGGCGCGTGCGGCGGTGCTGCGACACGATGGAGTTGGCGGCGTGCACCTTGGCGTCGCAGGCGGCGCAGAGGAAGGCCGCGTCCGCCACGCAGTGCACGGCCGCGGGCGCGCCGCAGAGCTCGCAGCAGCAGCAGCCTACGCCGCCGCCGTGGTGGTGACCCATCCCCGCGCTTGTAGCTACCTGGCTCCTCCGCCGCCGCCGTGGTGGTGACTGGATCGAGCTGTCGCGCTCGCCTCTCGTTCTGCGCTGCTGCAGCGCTTGGTGAGCAGAGCAGAGCAGAGCAGCTAAATCCTTGGAGGTGATCGATCGATCGATGGTGGACGCGAAGCGATTAACGAGAGCTCGGCGTGGCGCGTATTTACGGAGGCCGGGGCCGGGGTGTATGTGACGTCGTTGGCTGCCGCCTTCCACGTGCGGTCTGGTATCCATCACCATGTGTGACTGCGACCTATGACCGGGACCTCTCCTCCTGCACATGCGCGCACCGGCGGCGCCATTATTTATTTAGTCTGTGTGTTTAGTTACACCCAAAATCCTAAAAAGTGTTACAGTATCCATCACATCGAATATTTGCGATCCGTGTATGGAGCATTAAATATAGATAAAAAAAACTAATTACATAGTTTGGTGGGAAATTGCGAGACGAACGTTTTGAGCCTAATTAGTCCATGTGTGAACATTAATTGCCAAATAAAAACAAAAGTGTTACAGTGATCCCAAATTCCAACCTTCTGAAAATAAACACGCGCTTAATTTCGCTTGAGCACTCTGATACGACGAACTCGATTGCTGAACATAAGTCTCCGAAGCCTAAATAAGGATAAACCTCTCCTATCTTGAGTGTCAATTAATGTATTCGTACTTTGTAGAGACAAGAATCTATTGAGAGTTTTCGATGGTATAATGGGAACTAATTGAAATTAATAGTCTCGGCAGTTGGAAAATGTAATTAGCATTTATCTTTGAAGAAAATGTACTTCAAATATCACTTGTATCATTTGCTTTCTCGATGGAGTGGTACATTTTCTTTGGCAAGCTTGAGTCAATTTTTTTAAAAAAAATTTATCAGCTTTTGTAGAAAATATTAGCAATATTTTATTTCCAAATAAGTTTATTATAAAAATATATTTAAAGATTAATTTAATGATACTATTATGAGCCATAAATATTAATAATCTCTATTATATATTTGGTCAAAGTTAACAATATTTGGTTTCTCAAAAAGTGAAAATGAAATAGTGCCATCGTCGTGGTTGAGGTGCACCCCCACTCTTTCCGCGCCTCTATCACTACCAGAGAAATGATTTTGAAACGCAGGTTCTCCAATGTCCGCATTCGTAAATGGTCTAGCGGTATCTAGGAAAATGCTCGCCTTCGAAAATCATTTACAAAGGTCGGCGTCCTATGGCGACCGCCTCAGGACGCATGACTACATAGATCGATTTTTAGAGGCGGAGACCTTAAGATGCCTATCTCTGAAAATGACTAGAGGCGGGCATTCTAAGCGTGTGTTGCTAAAAATCAATTTTTGGAGGCGGGTATCTAAACATGCCCGTTTCTATAAATAGTTGCATCCAAGAATCATTTATAACTTTTTCATATGAACTCGGATGGGCCAGCAGGCCAGGCAGCACATCTGGCTCCAGCCGTCCAAAATCCAACGCCTGACCAGCTCTGAACCGCAAACAGTCCCTTAGTTACACAATATATTTAATTACGAACCAGTAATATCTTCAGTTACATGTTTTACCCGTTATACTTTGTTCCTGACTTTGTTCTATGGGTGCGGGTCAATCAGACCTGAGAGTAAGGCATTACCGTGGTCATTAGGAGTGTATTGCGCCGATACGAAGTGTGGGCGCAGCTAGCAAAGCGCGCCTACCTGTCATGTCCTACAAGTTCATGACTGAGAAAAGATAGCGAGGATGAGGCCGGCAATCCCTTCCTCGATCGTCCCTCTGCTCGTTCTGTCATTTCTCATTTGTCAACAGTCGATCTTGATATTCACCAGTGAAACTGGACGATGCTAAGTTTCCATTTTCCAACATACCATGAAATTTAAATGCTTATGCGTGCAGGAAGCTACACCTAGCTAAAACTTAGCCATGCATATTAGTTTGTTGGTAAGACACATTAGCTATATATATATATATATATTAGATGTGTGAATTTTAAAACAGATCTTAGCAGCTAAATAGTTATTACCTGGAACTGGAAGGGATCTAGCTAGATATATGGCTTAAGTTTGCTCGAACGATCCAAGCATTCATGGCCCACGACGCAATGCTTTTTCATCCGTTGTATGTCTGCATCAAGTCTACGTCATGCTCATGCAAAGCACGCCGTCTTCTTGCTGTGCCACTCTAGACGACGTACCAGTTGCTGCTTAACCTGCGTAATAAACAAATTAGGTCATTAATTAGCTAGCGTGATTCAACTATACGTTTCTAGTTGCATAATTCATATGGTTGCATAAAGTTTATTAGGTACCATAATACCATAACTTGGAAATGGAAACCATGCATGCATATGTAGTCATGCATCAGCGTCACCAAAGCAATGCACCAAAGCTCTGGTTCTACCTAGTCTCCTATTGGCATAGTGCGTGCGTGCGTGTATTATTGCTTCGTTCCTTTGTCTAGTTGGGTCTTTTCTACCATGTACACCTAGTACTAGTAATCGTGGCAAGCAATGCAATGCAACCCACATGTAGATGTAGCTGTAGGAAACAATTGAGACATAATAAAGGAAATGTTATACATCAAATAATTTATAAACATGCATGCATGTGACTGAGAAACATATATGTCATGCATCCGGGCACCGATGATGATGAAGACGATATCGATCGGACTGAACCAAATAAAGATATCTTCTCTGTCATTAGTTGGCCTTATCTCTTTCCTCTCTTGTGATGACTTGAACTGACCGGAGACAGTATGGGGCTGTTTGGTTACTCGGCTAACCTCTAGCCAGGTTCTAGTAGGCCAGCTGCAAGATGTTTGGTTATCTGGTTTGGGCACATGGCCAGGCTTAGCTAAGTCAAGGAGGACCCCTTAGTCAGGCTTCCTGGAAACGGATCGCCAAGTCGTTTCCCACTAGCCACCTTGGTTAGCGCATCCCGTCCTCCGCTCACCTCCCTCCTCGGTCTCGTGCTGCGCGGTTGTCCCTGCACCTGCCCCTATGCCGGCGACTCCCTTCCTCCGCTCTCCTCCCTCCTCGCTCTCGTGCTGCGCCGCTGTCCCTGCTCACGTCTCCCCACGCCTCCATCGAATTCGGCTGGGCCCACGCCATCGCCGCATCCCGCCGGCCCCGCCTTTGCTGGATCCTGCCGGCCCCGCCTCCGCCGGTTCCCGCGGACCCTGCCTCCGCCGCACTTGTGTGCGAGCTTCTCCCGTAGGCCCTAGAGCTGGTTGACGAGGGCGCACACCTGGAGCCGGTAGATGTGCGCCGCCTGATCGGCAAGGACGCGCACCTCACCCTCTCGCTCGGCGCGCGCCCTGGAGGCGGCGACGGAAACAGCCCGGACCAACGATGAGGGCGAAGGCAGGGTGCGCAGCGGAGGCGCTCGAGGGGGCGGCACGCGGGTGCTTCGCGAGGAGGCCCTCGTCGCGCGAGGGCGCAGGGACGGTGGCCGGCGTGGCCCCCGGCGCCCGCCCGAGGAGGGGTGGGCTGGAATCGTGAAGCTTGATGATGTGAGGCCTACGCCGGACGGCCATCGGAGGCGACTGGCGTGGCCGCGATGGGGATTATGTGGATTCGTTACTCGCCGAACATGGTGCTGCTGCTGGTGGATGGTGGTAAGTCCACCTCCATTCTTATGCAAGGTGATTCTATTATCATAGCTAATACTAACCAAACAACCTAAGGTTATATTGCTGGAGCTTGTCTTAAGTTGTCCTGGCTTAAAATGTAAGCCGTGCTAGCTTTAAGACAACCAAATAGACCCTACAGTACTAGTAGTGGCCAGAGATGTGTCCGCTTGCCAATAATTCAGTATAGGCAAGGGATACATAGACATGCACTTTCCTCCCTGCCGGCCGGCCGCACGCTGCCTCTATTCTACTAGTAAAAGGAGTTGGTTTTCTTTCTTGTTTTCTATACTTTATTTTTAGGAGCAGGCCACATTGTGGACCGCCACTAAAAATCAATTTCTAAGATTATGAATCAATTTCTATAGGCAGTTATAAACCCGTGTTAAAAAATACTCAACTTTTAGAGACACTTGCTGTATGTACATCCTCTGCTGAAAATCTATTTTTACCATTGCTGAAAAATTATTGTGTAAGACTAGTGTTTATCCAACATTTGATTGACTATAGAGACTCTTTCTTGAAATATTCCCTCTTGCCTCCCAGTCACCAATGGCTGTTGTATTTTAATACAAACTTGTTAGGGTTTTTTTTGAAATAATAGACTCATTTAAAGATTTTAGAATAACAGTAACAAATAAAAGTGATTTTTAAATTTCTCATTAAAAATGAACCAACAGCTTGTTGGTTTAAAGATCTGATTTATGTTCCGAATTATACAAAATATTTGAACAACTAGTTGTACCATGATAAAAATATCTTTATTTTAATACAGTAATAAATCACACTTATCATCTCTATAAATAATGCACATCCTACCTTTTACAACATATTATCAAAGAAAAACTAGAAGCGAAATCACTGACCCTTTAGATAAAAAATACATCTTTTTCACGAGAAAATATATACTCCTATGTATATATAGTAATAATAAAATAAAATACTTTTCTACAACCTTTTTTATACACACATCCTCAGGAGGACGACCGCAGCCATCCACCGTCCCTGACCTGGAGATCCGATAGTGCAGATCGCCCACCAGGTGGATAACGTCACTAGACAGCCCTACCACCAGACCATAGGCTCTTTTTCGCAGCTCTGCTAAATTTTGGCTATAGCTTGATTTGGTTGCAACCAAATTTTGGCTATAGCTTGATTTGGCTGTGGCCAAATTTTGGCTTGGCTTGTTTGGAGCAACAACCAAACAAGCTAGAAGAAGAAGGGAAATAGTGTAGGCAAGGGTTTTGGATAAAGAGGATTTTAGGAGATTTCGGTATTTATAGAGAATTTCGAATTGGACAAAGACTAACTGAGACATGAGGAAAATAAGGAATGGTTAGATCAAAACTAAGGCATATTAGCATTGATACTTAATTAACTCCAGACTTTAGGGGTTAGAGTGAACGATTTGAATAGTGTATTCAAGCATTCAAAATTTGTACTTAAATATAGGAGATTCTAAAAGACAAAAGCAGTTTACATTAAATAGTAGCATAAATTTAGTAGGTATTATATTGTTACTTGTCATTTTGTGTTCTCTCTTAGGGCACCCTGGCTCTAAGATAACTTCTCCGGTGGTACCAACTTTTAGCACATAGCTCATAGCATAAATAGCCCCACATGACACTCACATAATCTTGAAAATGTGTGTATATATATGAGACTAGCTCTTGATCAAGAGATAGCTTTTCTCCCCCCTTCTATTAAAACATGAAATAATATGCTTTGAGCTAGCTCATAAGTTACCATTAGAGCTACCCTTAATCTGTTCTAAAGTCTCTAGAACGCACTATATTATAGGATAGAGCTAGAGAGTACGATGCTAGAATATTTATGGAAAGGCTAGCTGACTTAAAAGAGGTTTCATATGCAAAAAGGCAAGGATTTTTAGTGATATGCAATAAAAAGGAATTTGGGAGGTTTTATGGAGATTTTCACAATTGGTTTTCAAACTTTTTTTAGATTCATTTTAGTTTGAACTCGTTCTTGACATTTTTATTTCTCAAAAGGGACAAAACCTACTCTAAAGTTTATTCACGCTTTGGAAATCCATTTTCACACAAAACCAATGCATGCAACATAAATGAATTTGTCCCTCTAACTTGCTAAGCGAAGAACTGAAGGTTTAAATAAATTAGAAACACGAGAAAATCATTCATCTTATTTAGTGCAATCTAGTCACAACTTAAACTTAAATTTGGGTTGGCCTGATCGATGCAGTGCTTTTTCCATCCATTGTATATATGTGCGCATTATGCATATATAGCTTAGCCCTCAGCAACGTCATGTGCATGCAAAAGAAAGATGTCTAGTGGGGCTACTGTAGGCAAGCGTACTCGGTTGCATAAAGATCCGCTCATCCGCAACTATAGGTTCCTAGTTATGTAACGGCAGCATAAAGATCATTAGTTATCCTGCCCCAACTATATATTGCTAGTTGTACAATTTGGTTGCGTAAAGGTCATTTGGTACTGTACCCCTATTACTACTTGCATAGCTTGATATCGATGGATCATATAAACGAGCGTACACACTTATTATCATCTCTATAAATATGCATGCACATCCTACCTTTTAGAGCAATACAAAGAAAAACTAGAAGCGAAATCACTTACCCTTCAGATAAAAGAATACAACTTTTTCATGAGAAAAAATATATATGTATATACAATATATTAGTAATAATAAAATAAACTACTTTTCTTCAACCTTTTCTATACACGCACCCTCAGGAGGACGATCGTAGCCATCCACTCTCCCCGACCCGGAGATCCGACGATGTAGATCAGCCGCCCGACGCTCCGTCTTCCCAAACGCCTCGCCTCCCCTAGCCGTCGTTGTCCACTCGTTCGTCGCTGCCTTCTCCACCATCACCTTCCAGTAGTCCATCCAGTGCCGCTGCCTTGCCCCCCCCCCCCCCCTGATTACCCCCGTGATTAACCTCACCAATTCTGGTCCCACCGTGGTATAAATCCACCCTTCTTGACCCCGCACCCTTCGCACCCCTGCAGGGGCAGAGCCAAGGAGTTGATTTTTAGAATGTTTGGGGGCCAACAGTTGTCACACCCAATTTTAAGGATAAAATTGAATGCATAAAACTCATATGTGTCCAGGGATCAGTCACTCACATAAGTTGACAAATTACATAAAGTATCATCATAGTGTTTCTTACATCACGATTAATACAATCACATAGTCTTACACAACACAGCGAAAAATAAGAAGGTAGCTCTCTCGTGGTAGCTCCAACACAGGGACGGTCAACTGGTTGACCACAAGCCTAAAAGTCCTCTGAAAACTCCTCATACTCGTTGACATCTGTTACCCATCCAGGATTTTTATCCAAATATAGAAAGTAAACAAGCATAAGTACTTCCCGTACTTAACAAAATAACATGGGGTTATGAAAGCTCAAAAAGGATGACTCTGGTTTACTGACGGTTAGCACTTTTAGTAAGTCAAGATTTTATCATCGACTATTATCAAGTTATGCTTAAGCTCTAGTTAAACCCACATGATCAATGATCAGAAACAATTGAATCATATTATCATCGTAGAACATCATAAATGAACAATATTAAGTAACCATTTATTCTATGAGTTTTTTGGGCCGCTCGTGTCCGTGAGCATAGCTGTTATAACAGTTTGTAACACTTTGCAGAGGTTGTGCACATTCACCGTGAGTCGTGATTCTCATATGCCCAGGTTAATTACTCCCACAACACTACCAAGATGTACAGGGCGGGTACACTATGAAGCCATTTCATAGGTTTCCCTAACAAGTTAGGGCCGCTAGGTTTCCTCGGTAGGCAGATGTAGGAACCCCCTTTCCTATGGCACAAATCCTTCGCGGCTATACACATAAGAACAGGGGCAGTCTTATACCCAACGTGGCAAGCCCCTTTGCGCCATAAAGGTAACCTCTAACAAGCTAGAAAAGGTCATATTACTAAACTAAAGTCAGAGCCATGTGACCCTCACGGTTGCACTGTCAGTCCTAGCTTTTGCCGACAGATAAGTCCTTATGAAGGGTCGAGAGCATCATGATCAAAAGTCATTTGCTCCTTCGCCCTATAATTCAGTTGTTTAAAAGCAACTTTTACCTTTTCTTTCCATAGAATCATTGTTCAATACGTAGATCATATACAGTTACGTTGAGCGCTAGCAACTACCCATATGCATCTAACCCGTAGGAGACAAGGAAAACAGGATATTCAACCACTAGGATGTCCTTACGGCTATCAAAATTAGACACATGCAAATGAGTAATTAATAAATGGTGAATAGGACATCAAGGTAGATCCCATGCTATACTTGCTTTGGTTAACAAACTCCTGCTGGTCCTGCTGGTCGTCAAAGAACTCTTGGTCTCCAACGTTCTCCTCACCGTCTGAATTCGACCAACAAAGCAACACACACGCATTCCAAAGGCTTCATGCAAAGCAAACAAACCTATAGTTAGAACAGTACACCAGTAGTATAGAAAACAAGATAAAATGTTTATGAAAAGATTCTATGTCTCGCTACGATCACGTCAACGCGGAGATCATAAAAAAACGGAGCTAAAACACGAAAGTTATGAATTAAACGGGGTTTCCTATAGCAATTTATTTAATTAAATCTAACCTCAAAATTTAAATGTTGCAAACATGTTTGACAGTGGTATTAACATGTAGAGAACTTTATTACGAATCTAACGCAATTTGAATGGGTCGATTCGGAGCTAAAACGATGATTTTATAAGCAAAACAATGCAGTGGCATTTCTATAAATAGAATGAACTATTTTTGAATTTAAATAAATCAAATCTGGGATATTTAAACTGGCCGAGGACTGCGAGTTCAATTAGGCAAAACTTGGGGGTCTCTTTAGCAAAAAGACCCGCGAAGGGGTATCAGCCACCCTGGGCCATTGGATCATGGATGGACGGCTTAGATTAGAGCTGAGGGGGGAGAGAGAAGACCGGCGGCCGGAACAGGGCTCCGGCAGGCGGGGCACCATGGCCGGCGGCGAGAAACTCGCCGGCGCACGCGGAACAGGGTCTACGGGCCACGGTTCGACGAACCGAGGGCACCGGGCGAGAGAGAAGGTGAAAGCGACCTCGCCCAGGCCGAGAACACGGTCGGAGGACGCGGCCGACGCGGTGGTGGCCATGGCCGGCGGCGTGAAGCTCCCAGGCACACACGGATTGGGCCCTAGAGGCCATGATTTATGAATCTAATGGTACGGGAAGAAAGAGGGGAACAAGGGGGTCTCACCGCGGATGAAAACGAGGACGAAGGCGGCTTAGGGACGGCGGACCGCGCGGAGAAACGGACGTCGACGGATTCCGACGCGTCTGTGCGGCGATTGCGGCTTCTGCGTGCTCGGGCGAGTTCAAGAGTGGAGCGGGAGAGGCAGCAGGGAGGGCGGCGATGGTCTCGGCTCCTTTATAAAGGCCGGGGCACGGGGGAAGACGCTCCCACGACGCGAGGTGGGCGCGGCGGCGGTTCCGCTTGACCGACCGGCGCGGACGCAGAGGGTGGGTGACGCACACACAAAGCGGGCCTAGGCCGCCGCAGGCAGCAGGGAGGGGGAGGCGCGGGTAGAACAGCGGTTGCTGCCCGGATTGGGCCGGCCCAGGAAGGAAACGGGAGGAGGGGAAAAGGGGGGAGGCGAGCGGGCCGGGTTGGCCAGAGCGAGCTGGGCCAGCGGGGAAATGGGCCTGCATGCCGAAAATGAGGAAGGGAGGGGAGAGAAATGAATTTCCTTTTTATTTTTCCAAAATCAAATTTCCAAATTCATTTCCAAATGATTTTTGAATCCTTTTGAGTTTAAATCAAAACCACTCAACATATTAAATACAATGCTGCAGCATGAGTGCATCAACATGTATCTATCCTTATGATTGATTTTAATTTCACAAAAATTATTATTTTTCTATATTTGAATGCACACATAATTGCATAAATAAATCAGATTTAGCTATTTTAAAAGAATGTAAATTTTAGGGTGTTACAGCAGTGTAAAATTTTCAAAATTTATTTAATTTTAAAAATATGTAAATTTCACGTTCTTAGGGGGCCTGAGCCCCCGCTCGCCCCTCTTGTCTCTGCCCCTGCTCCCTGCTCCGACCACAACCCTAGCTACGTTCCCCAGCATGGGCTAGGGTTTCACATGGTGATGGAGTGGGACAATAATTATGACGGCGGCGGCGACAACGAGGAGGAAGAAGAGGTCCGCCACGGGCGCGGCGGTAGGGGTGAGGGCGGGGACACGGTACCGAGGTTCTCGCTGGCCATCGAGGGCGCGCTGGGCGTGTGCGGCATGGTGGTCTCTGACGTGCTCGACCCCGATTTCCCCATCATCTACGTCAACCGTGGGTTCGAGGACGCCACTGGATACCGCGCTGAGGAGGTGTTCGGGAGGAACTGGTGAACTGACTGACCTACCTGCTCTAGGCTCCAGCTTCGATTCGATAACCGTGGGTTTCAATTCATTCAAGCTTATTGGTCTTGATGTTGTGCAGTTTACCAATAACGAGCATCGTAGATACAAAATCGAGCGATGGTAAAAAATGCTATCGTGGACCCCCTGGCCGACTTCCTCCGGTTTAATAAGAAAAATCGTGACCCTCATGTAACGCACGGATATATATCTAGTAAGATATAAAAGTGGCCTTGCTCAGCTATCTTAATTATATTTTGGGACAACCGTGATAGCTGCAGCTCCAGTTCCATAGCGAGCCCCAATAGGTTGTTTCGATAAGGAAGATCGAGTATGTGTATCTCGGAACAGGAAAAAAAACATAACTTTCCTCCTATCCATACTTCATCTAAATGCTTGGTTGACCATATTAGGCCCTCAGGCCTAATTAGTTTGTTGGGTAAGACATTGTCCTACATATTAGCTGTGAATTTAAAAACAGATCTTAAGAGCATCTCCAGGAGTCTGGTATAATTTGGTTGCTAAACTAATTGATTTAGCAAGTTAATACAAGAAATAGCAACCTTATATTTTATCCTTCTCCAACATTTTGCCATTTTAACTTACAATTTAAAGACCACCGCCGCCCTTTCGTCCCTCCGTGTGTGAGTGCTCTGCCGGGCGCCGGCGACCATCACCTGGCACCGCAGACCTGCACCTGCTACAACCACAGAGCAGACTCAGCAATGGGCTAGGCGTCTGGCCATGCATCTGGCTGATGCTCCATACCACCGTTAGGCACACAACCGTGAAAATAAGGCTGCAAGGCGGCAGACAGGTACGTACTAGTGGTGTCGGAGGGGAAGGGCAGCGGCAGTCATACCGATGGGTGGTGGCGAAACAAACTCTCGCACGAGAAGCACCATGAAAATAGGTCCACGGAGGAGAGATAGGGAGTTCTCTTGTCTTTGGAAATCTATGAGTTGAGAAGGATATTTGACAATTTTTTATTTTTAAGGAGCTTTTTTATCAAACCGTTAGAGGAGACTTTTTTTTCCTTTTTCTAAAAAATTAAGATAGGGGTTCTTTTACCAAATTTCTGGAGATGCTCTTAAATAGATTTTAGCAGCTAAATAGTTAGCTGGAAGTCGGGTCGGCTGGCCCTCGACGCAATGCTTTTTCCATCCGTTGTATGTGTGCATCAAGTCTACATCATGTTGTTCATGCAAAGCAGGACGTCTAACGTCTTGTTGTGCCACTTTAGACGTACCAGTTGCTTAACCTGTGTAATGGTCATCTGCTGGCGTGCTCCAAATATACGTTGCTAGTAGTTGCATATTGGTTACATAAAGGTTATTAGGTACCGTACCATAACTTGATAATTAACCATATGATACACACTCGTACACACACTCCTCGTCTTTATGAATTTGTTCTAAATTACAAGACATTTTGGTTTTTATAAATACATTATTTCCTTTTTTACACTTATTAAAATACACTGTGTCCAGATATATAATAAAAATAATGTATCTAAAAGCAAAAATATCTTATAATTTAGAATAGAAAGAGTATATTCATAAGTGGCTAAATGCGTATACAAGAATCTAGATGCAAATGTTAAGATTGACAAATCAACACACTTCAGATTACCTTTATATTGGCAAACTCTTTGGCTTGTTTTTGGCTGGCGCCTAATTTCGCAACTAATATTGGGCAAAGCCGCACCTTTATATTGGACAAACTCTTTGGCTTGTTTTTGGTTGGCGCCAAATTTCGCAACTAATATTGGCAAAGTGCGTCTGGCGAACAAAAAATAGTCGCCACACTTTTCGTAAAGAAAATAAGTTAATTACATGTGCAGTGAAGTTCGTCGGTGTCAGCAAGCTCCGCGTTGGGTGCCGCCTGGCCGCACAGATTGCGGCGCAGCCGCACCATGTCAGGCTGGCGACGACCTAAAGGGGAAGCGGCACCAATCTATGTAAGTGTCCCGGAGCTCTATCGCTATAGTGAATGGTACCTATTGCAGTCGTTTTGGGGCCGTAGTAGTTGGTCTGGTAGGCAGCAAACTGTTTTGGTGGATATGCTCTAGTTCTATTTTTAATTTTAGGGTTGATTTTTGTTCTTTAGGTCCTGACGATGAAAGAGTTTTCAGTGGAAGTGCATCATGGAGGATTTTTCTGTGGGTCTGGTGTGGATCGGGTGTACCTGGATGGCAAGGTTGATTGGTTTGATCATATTAAAGTGCAGTACTGGTCTTTTTATGTAGTAGATGAGATATCAGTGGTGCTAGGTTATCATCTGGGTGTCCTGGTGTATTGGTTGTTGCCTGATATGGACTTATCAACCTGTTTGCGTTTGATTGAATCAGATAAAGAAGCACAGATAATGAAGCAAGTTACATTTAAGGTCAAGAACTATGTTCTTTATATGGACCATTACAATACAATTGATAGCAACAACTGAGAGGACAGTGTGTTCAATCTAATTGCAACCTTAACCAAAGTGATTAGTCCTACAAAGGTGCCTGTCCCTCCTAGTACAGATGTTGATGATGGTGAAGGCAGTTTAGAAGTGGATTTTGTTGACAGTGACTATGAAGTTGATGATGATGATGATGATAACCTGTTTTTTTATAATGTTGATGAAGGGGTAGTTGACGAGGGTGCAGCAAAGGGCATAATAGTCAGAGCAGGGAGCAAAAGAAAAGCCCCAACTGGCACAGACAAGGCAGAGAATGGGATAAGTTGGATTCTGATGAAGAAGAATTGGAGCCACCGGAATCTGATAAAGATGGTCAGGCTAGGCAAAACATGAAAAGTTTTAGACCAGAAGATTTGCAGAACCCAATTTTAAAAGTTGGTATGAAGTTTGACTCAGTGGAGGTGCTTAGGAAGGCTATTACTGAGTACAGTATAAAGAATAGAGTGGAGATAAAGATGCCCAAGAATGATAGGACCAGAATCAGAGCTCATTGTGATGAACAGTGTCCATGGTTCTTGTTTGCTTCATTTGACAGAAAGGTGAACTATTTCTTGATCAAGACATATGTTGGGAATCACACCTGCCAGAAGAAATAGGTACTGAAAAGGTGTACTGCAGCATGGCTAGCCAAGAAATACATAGACAAGTTTAGAGCTGATGAGAAGATGACTTTGACAAATTTTGCAAGGACAGTGCAACTGGAGTTAAATTTGACCCCATCTAGGAACAAGTTGTCTAGAGCTAGGAGACTAGCATGGAAGATGATATATGGAGATGAAGTGCAGCAGTTTAGTGACTTATGGAACTATGGGCAAGAACTCAGGAAGACTAATCCAGGCAGCACTTTATATTTGAAATTGCTTGATGGATGTTTTAGTTCACTCTATGTCTCATTGGATGCATGCAAGAGGATATTTTTAAGTGGACGCAAGCCTGTCATATATCTTGATGGTTGCCACATCAAGACTAAATTTGGGGATCAGTTGCTAACAGTTGTAGGAATTTGATCCTAATGATTGTATCTATCTTGTAGCAATGACAGTGGTTGAGGTTGAGTGTCTGGCTTCTTGGAAGTGGTTCTTAGAAAAACTAAAAGAAGACCTTGGAATAGAGAACACCTTGGACCATCATGACTGATAAACAGAAAGGTTTAATCTCTGTTTTATAGCAAACTTTTCCTGACTCAGAACACAGGTTCTGTGTTAGGCACCTCTACTCCAACTTTCAAGGTCAATTCAAAGGGGAAAACCTGAAGAATCAGCTTTGGGCCTGTGCAAGGGCAAGTACAGTGCCAAGAAGAAACCCAGAGATGGACAAAATGAAACTGCTCAATAAAGATGCCCATGCTTGGTTAGAGAAAATGGCCCCAAACACTTGGGTAAGGGCATTTTTCAGTGAGTATCCAAAATGTGATATTCTGCTCAACAATACCTGTGAAGTGTTTAACAGGTACATATTAGATGCTAGAGAACTTCCCAACTTGAGCATGCTGCAAAGGATCAAGGGACAGCTCATGAGCAGGCACTACAACAAATAGAAAGAAGTAACCATGCATTGTAGTCACTATGGAGAACCTGGGCACAACTCAGCCACTTGTGCTAAGAAGAAAGCAGGAGAACTAGCAGTGAAGAAGTCAAAGAAAGCTACTCCTACTACAGTTGAGCCAGATCTACAGCCAAGTGAACATCCTGCCACTGTCCAGGTTTGTGCACAGCCAACCCAAAGCAAAAATGTATCATTATATGAAACTCATCTGTCATGTTTTTCAGGAGGTGAACCTGCAGGAAAGTGAAACACAACCACTTATGTGAACTTTGGAGAATCCAATGGTGTCATAGTTGTTTGATGAGGCAACACCTTCTTCCCAACAACTTTCACTTTTTCCCCTTTGTAAGACTACTAATTGGATCCCATTTGTGCAGGCTGCCCAAACTATTAGGCAAACTGTAGTGAGACAACCTATTCCAGATTCTACCTATATCAGCTCCAACCTCCCACCAGCAAGACACATGCCACTTATAATAGCATCCAAGATTGTGAGGGCCAGCAGGGTAACTACAGAGAAGAAGAAGGGAGCCAAGTCGAAGAAAGGGACATGTAACAGAACCGACCAATTATACGAAATTAAGTAAGAGAATCATCCACCAGAGCAGACGATTGAACAAACTTAAGCCCGTATAACCCGGTAGTCCGTGAAATCACAAAGGATTTCAAACCAACTCGTGTCCCAGCCATGATCGTAATAAGTTTAGCGGTCACCATCACATATTACATAAAAGTTCGCGATCTCAAATACATCGAGTTTCAACATAGTTATTACAAACCAGCTCGAATGAAAATAGCGAATTCATTTGTTCAAACTACACACACACGGAGTTTAAATAGAGTGCCAAATGAATGATCATCTCCAACAAAAGCATCGATGAGACATAAGGAACGACTCATGCCCATGGTCCTAAGCATCACCATCGCAGGATAAAGGCGCTTGATACAATGGCAGTCAGAATACATCTCGCCCATCTGCAACAAGTGGGAATAAAACCCCGAGTACGAGAAGGTACTCAAATGACTTACCCGACATAACCGAAAAAATAAATGACACCAAGGATTATGAAGGCTTTATAGTAGGGTAGTCGACTCATTTGCGAGAAAGAAGCATTTTTAGCATTTCAAGAACTTTTCAAAAGGCATTATTGTCAACTTAATTATTATTAACCTATCGACTAGATTTGCATCTATACTAGAGTAAACATGTGATTAAGCAATTAATGATAACCACCGATCATTAAACAACTTCCATACTTGTCATATTCACTATAACTGTCCCAAGTGTTCCATAAACATTTACTACGATGAAGTCACTCAAGTCAAGTGCTCACTATCCAGAGCGATGGCGATTCGAATCGATTCCTAACCACCGGTGATTTATTCCTTACACAAATCTCACTCACCCGCTAAAGTGAGATATTGATCACCGAAAGTCAACTTTTTAGGTATCTCGAGTTTGCCAGAACCACATGTACCGGGGCCGACCGATTTGCACTTTTTGGTCTTATCATCCCGCCCGTGTCCTACCACACTGCTTTCCGAGCCGACACAAGGCGTCATGGGCAATCTACTCGCCCAAAAAATCTCCCGGCTTTCATGGTCGGAAGGTACTTTATCCGCCATTAAATGTAAGGCATCGTTCAACATGACTCGAGGCCCAACAACGGTCGGTCCTTAATCGACACAGACGGAAACACTACAGTCCAAAACTCTGCAAGTCTCCGCCCGGTCTCAACTTCATTTAACACTTAGTTATACCATGACTTCATAGCCATCCAAGCAGATCTAGGTAACCACCTATAGCTCGCAGGTGACAGGAAATCACCCGACTTCTACCGGTCTAAGCCAGCTAAGCATTGACTCGACTGCGGATACCAGGGTAACAAGGATATAGTATAACAAAGGTAAACAAGGTATAATGCAGCAACGGTTGCAAACAACTCCTGAACGTAATGCATCAATTTAAGTAAAGTATTTAATGAAATCATTGCAAACCGGGAGAAAGATGCTCCGGGGCTTGCCTCTCTCGAAGGAGCTCGGACGGTGATCGGGGCACTCCGGAAGTTCCTCAACGTCCTCCTCGTCGGCTTCTGGCACTTCCTGCTGCTGCACCTCGAGCTGCTCCTCGGGCTCCTCGGTTATGACGACTGGGTTCTCGGTTTGCGATCCTGTATGATGCAATGCGTGTAAGTGCCTATGCAATCGGTGCATCAAGGAGATGAATGCAATGGATATGTTGAAAGGCAAGGTAGTCAACATCATCCAAGAAACTATACTACAAGCACATGTCATCTATCTGCATTCTCTTCTCGACTAATATGTTAAGTTAACATATCTTATGAAATGCTTCAAAGATACCCCAAAGCTTTACTAATTTCTTAATCACACTTAAAACAACACTTGCTTAAACCCTAATTAATAATAGGTTTGAATAGCAACATATATTTCTGATGCTCCTAAAAATCTGAGAAAATTACAGTAGCATAATACTACCCTAAACAGACTACCATAAAAATTTCATAGCATTTGGATAAGTAAACTATCCTACACAAAAATGACAAGCTATAGCATAAAAATGAGCATGAAATTACTTTGTACTATGAAAAGTGTCAAACAACAGAATTAGTATTTTTTCTAGGTTCTTAATAGCATATAATGACTGTACAAAAATTATCAGATGCATGTTTTATGCAACTTTGGCTTTTTAGCAAAAATAACAAAAATCAGCCATTAAAGGGACTTGAACTACACCTCAAAATTTTCCCACAGCACATGCATGAAACCTATTTTTCTTAGGAAGTACATGACATATGAAGATGAACAAACTTGAAATCATATTTTTCTGAAGCCTATATATTTTTATACACATTTTTCAAGTTATCAGCAATTTACATGATTAAATAAAATCCTATAGAAAAGTATCTCAAAAATGACATGCAATAATTTTCCCAAGTAGATCTGGTGATAAGGAACCTAGCAAAATTTGTTTCAACAAATTTGGAGCAAGTTTGACCATCCAAATATTTTTCAAACCATTTCAGATTTCAAATAATAAAGAATAATAAAATCAATTCACTTAAGCGTTCTTTGGGCCTGCCCGTGGGAACAGCTGGGCCCACCACCACAAACTCGCTCAAGCGCGCCCGAAAGGCCGAGGGAAAGAAGACGGCCCAACAGGCGTCAACCCCGGCCTTGGGCTCGGCTGGCCAGCGAGGCAGCGCTTTGCGCTTGTCGGCGCTGGGCTGACGGCGCTGGATCGGCCAGCGACGGCGGCAAATCTCCGACCATGGCAGCAATAAGCCAATGAGCGCAATAGGTGTGCGAGGCCATGGCGCAGCGAGCAGGCGACTAAGCCACGGCCGAGAAGGGGAGGAAGAGGGCGCCCACCACGGCCGAGCACGGCGGGCGCCATGGACGCCGGTGGCGGGCGCGGGAAGCTCACCTGTGGTTCGGAAGGCGCAAGCGTAGCGTGAGCCGAAGGGAGGCGAGGCGCCACTGTAGGCGCGCGAGCAATCGGAAAATGACGCGGCGGTGCAGTGAGCTTACGCCGTGAGCTGGCGGCGCAAGCGAGGCAACAGGGGACGGCAGCCTGGCTATGGGAATGGGCCGAGCGATGGGCTGGGCTGCTGCTGCGTTTGTCAAGGCTACTGGTTTCTGAGCAAAGGGGCGAAGCGAAAGCGCAAGGCCCACGAAAGGTAAAAAACAAGATTTTTCAAATTAATTTGAATTCCTTTTCCATTCAAACGAATTTTTGGACTAAATCAAAGCAGTTTCAAACTTTGGGCCAAAAATAAAAGTTGCTCAAAATTTTATCCTCTACAACTTTGATTTTAAGACCAACGTCCAATTCATTATAGATTTTGAATTATACAATTAAAGTCAATTTTGACTTGAACCCTAATTTTGAAGAATTATTTTTAAAGCAAAATTTGGCAATAATTCAAATGCAAACCTTGCTCCAAAAATTGTGATAAACAATTCTAGATGATTTATAATTATAACCAAACAAGCTCTACTACCCTAGCAAGCAAAATCGGGGCAAAACAATTCTTAAACCGGTGTATGCAACATTCTGTGTTTCACGACGCTTTCAATTGTTTCAAAACAATGTTTCAATTGATATGCACATGATTAAGCACGTAGGATTTGGATGCTTGATGATGCATGATATGCGTGATTTGCGTTGCTTAAATGTAGGCATAACACCGGGTGTTACTGACCTTCCCCTATAAAAATCTCGTCCCCGAGATTTGGGTTACGAACCATTTGTTATAAAATTCTTCATAAGCTTTTTGCGATACTCTCCTGTTTCCCAAGTTGCATCTCCTCATCATGATGATCCCACTGCATACCTTGTATGTTTTTACCACACTATTCCGAGTAGCACGTTCCTTAGTGTCTAACACCCGGATGGTTGTTCACGATACACCAAATCTGATTTGAGTTGAATACCTCGAGGTTCTATTCTTTCCTCCTAACACGCAAACATTTCTTGAGATGTGATACATGGAAAACTCGGGAAAACTATACTCATTGTCTCGAGTAACTCTAACTTGTAGGCTACCGGACCTCTTTGTTCTAAGATCTTGTATGGTCCTCTGAATCTCGCGGCAAGCTTTCTTCTGACTCAAACCTTTTCTTCTTCATTGGCGTGACTTTCGAGATAAACATAGTCACCCACTTCAAACCTAAGGGTCTCCTTCTTTTTTCTGCGCATAGCTTTTCCGGCGTGATTGGGCCGCTTTCATATTCTCAATGAATAATATGAACTTTCTTCTCGGCTTCTTCTACAAAGTCAATGCCATAATATCTTCTATCACCAGGCTCGACCCAATTCAATGGTGTTCTACATTTTCTGCCATATAAAGCTTCGAATGGGGCCATCTTGATGCTTTCTTGATAACTATTATTATAAGAAAACTCAGCTAACGGTAACCATGACTCCCATGATCCCTTAGAAGACAATACACAGGCTCTTAACATATCCTCCAAAACAAATTCACTGCTTCCGATTCGACCATCATGCGAGGATGATAAGCGGCATCTGCTGAATCAAACTAGTTCCTAAGCCTTTGTGTAAATGTTCCCAAAAATGAGCCGTGAACTGTGAGCCTCTATCGGACACTATGGTCTTTGGTATTCCATGCAACCTCACAATTTCATGATATACTTCTCGAGATATCTTTGAGGTGGTCGATAAGTGGTTTTGACAGGTAGGAAATGAGCGGTCTTGGTAAGACGATCCACAATTACCCAGATCGAATCATGTCCTTTTTTAGTAGTGGGCAACCCCGTGATAAAATCCATACTGATATCGTCCCACTTCCAACTCGGGACTGATAAGGGTTGCAACATACCGGCAGGTTTCATGTGAATTGCTTTCACTCGACAACATGTGTCACATCTGACAACATATGCTGTAATTTCTTTCTTCATTTTGGTCCACCAATAACGAGATCTTAGTTCTTGATACATCTTACTACTTCCGGGATGGATAGATAGCTTAGAAAGGTGAGCTTCATCCATGAGTTTATTTCTAAGCTCTCGATCCTTGGGAACCACAAGACGGTTGTCAAACCACAACACGCCCTGTTCATCCACTTTAAAGTGTTGAGACGGCTTTTCTTTTATTTTCTCTTTGATGTGGAATATCCCCTTGTCAGTTTTCTGACCTTCTATTATCTTACTCTCCAACGAGCAACTAATCTGAATACTATTTAACACAGCAGGATGCATTAGATCGAATCCATCTTCAAGTAATGGTCGCACAATAAGTAATGTGACTTCTGCTTCAAAGCATCTCGCCACTACATTAGCTTTACCGGGATGATATTGCACATTCAAGTTGTAATCTTTGATCAATTCCAACCATCTACGTTGTCTCATGTTTAGCTCGTTGGGTAAAGATATACTTAAGACTCTTGTGATCCGTGAAAATATTGCACACATTACCAAGTAGGTAATGTCTCCAAATTTTTAGGGCGTGCACAATATGCAGAAGTTCAAGATCATGTGTTGGATAGTTGACCTCGTGCTTTCTCAATTGACGTGATGCATAAGCTATGACTCTCCTTTCTTGCATAAGTACACAGCCTAATCCAGTTTTTCGATCGTCATAAAACACATCAAATGGTTTCTCAATATCTGGTTGTGCTAGAACAGAGCAAAGTGGTCAATCAGTTTCCGCAAAGTGTGGAAAGTCGCTTCACACTCTTCATCCACACAAATTTATGATCCTTCCAAGGAGACTCACATTATCGGTTTGGCGATCTTCGAGAAATCTGGTATAAAGCGACGGTAATAACCCGCTAGTCCTAAGAAACTTCTAATCTCGTGAACTGTGGTGGTGCTTTCCAATTCATAACTTCTTGCACCTTACTTGGATCGACCAAACTCCATTCTCTCGATGTAATGTGACCAAGGAAAGGAACTTCCTTCAACCAAATTCGCATTTGCTAAACTTAGCATACAATTGATGATCTCTAAGTCTGGTCAAGACAGCTTCTCGAGATGCTCTTCGTGATCTTTCTCATTCTCGGAGTACACCGTAATGTCATCGATGACTACTACCACAAACTTATCCAATTCGGCATGAAAACCGTATTCATCAAGAACATGAAATATGCAGGAGCATTTGTCAAGCCAAAAGACATGACAAGATACTCATACAACCCGTGTCCGTGGAAAATGCGCTTTTGGAATATCCTGTGGCTAATCTTAATCTGATGATAACCGGATCTCAAATCTATTTTTGAGAACACCTTGGTCTTGGATAATTGGTCAAACAGAACATCAATATGTGGCAAGGGATATTTATTCTTGATGGTCACAGCATTGAGTGGCCTATAATCTCGCACATTCTCAACGTGCCCTCTTTCTTTTTCTTCACAAACAAAGCGGGACATCCCCATTCGGACTTGCTTGGCGAATAAACCCCTTTTTCGACAAATCTTCTAATTGCTTCTTTAGCTCAATTAACTCATCTGGAGGCATCCGATAGGGTCTTCTTGAAATCGGAGCTGTTCGTGGACTAGCTCAATTCCAAACTCAATCTCCCTATCTGGCGGAAGACCGGTAGCTCATCCGGGAATACGTCCGAATTCACACACTACCGGAATCGATGAATAGGAATGATCATCAGAAAGCATGTAACACTTATAAGGTCTGCATTCTTGAGGCAATGGTACTTGGAAAGTACCTCACCCAATGGATCCTTAAGGGTAAGTACTCGACTTCCAAAGATCTATGATCGCTCCCCAATCCTTCATCCAATTCATCCCTATAATGACATCCAAGACTAACCCAGCATAACTATCAAGTTCACTCGGAACTTCCTGCTACCTAATTCAAGGGTTGCCCTCGAACCATCCGGTTGGTCAAAACATCAGCCCTATCATTGAACTTATACTGTAACCATAACCCAATTACGTGCATAGTTGTTCATGTTTACGCAAATGCTTGACTCATAAAAGAATGCGATGATCCGTAATCAAATAGAACAACTGCAGGGTTTTCGTTGATGAAAACTTACCAGCAGATGGACGGGCTCTCCTCTAGAATTTCATCCACTTGTTGTACTATGCACTCTAGCATTATAAGTCTGCTTTGCTTCTTGGGCGAATACGGACAAAACCTCGAGAAATGACCGGGTTGATCACGATTATAGCAGGTCCTCTTCTTGTCTCGGCAGATCCCACTCCCCTTTGAATCGCCTTTGCACCGCAGCTTGCGGTTTGTTGGTTGAATTTTATCTTGCCATCTTGTACGGCTTTTTTTGAGGTCCACGGAAATTCGCTTCTTGGTGAGGTGGCTCAATCTAGCACCAGTGCCGATGGGCGATATGGGGACGACCTCCCATAGGTGCTCTAGCTTGAGACGGCCCTCCTTCAAAGGCTCTCTTGCGTGTCTTGGTCTGCGGTCTTGGCATTGTTATTCTTCTCCCGCTTGAGATATCGTGATGAAGTCATTGAATCAGACGCGTTGTTGGTACCAACATGCTTCATCATTTTTGGATTGAGACCCTCTTAAACTGGCTATTCTTTTAGCATCTGTGTATTTACCATGTCGGGAGCATAGCGACACAAGTTGTTGAAGGCATGCAGTATTGCGTCCACGGTCTTGGTGCCTGTTTCAACGCCCAGAAACTCTCCCAACTTCATTTCGGTCACCCCGTGGAATATAGACTTCACGGAAGGCCTCAAAGAAACTCTCTCCAAGAAATCTGAGCATTTGGAGGGAAGGTGGTGCGATGGTGCTTCCACCACATTCCCGCCGGTCCAAGAATTGAAGTGCAAAGATACTCCGTTTTAGAACCTCAGTCATCCTCAACACACGGAATTTATCTTCCATTGTGTTGATCCATTCCTCAACATCGAGTGGCTCTATTGCTTCCTTGAATACGGGTGGCCCGGTGTCCATGAAATCCTTGAAGTCGCTATATTGGTTCACTCCCATGCCACCACCTTGATTGTTACCACGTTGAACGTTGTTGGCGATGGTACGCAAAAATCCTCCATGTTCTTCTCGGGATTGTTCCGTGTTGACTCCCGAAAGCAACCGTGGCGAGAAACATCTCGGGGGTAAACGGGGAGGAGGTGGCAAATGTGGTTCATGGGGAGGTTCATTGTTGTTGCCGTGGTTCCCACCATCACCACCACCACCGGTCCCCGCACCGTTAGCACCGGTCTCTCGCCGACTTCATACGTGGTTCGGCGAGTGTTTGTCATCGCATATTTCAAAGAACAAGTAACGATTGAGTGAAGTCAGTAATGATTGCGAGTGAAGAAAAATTATGCCGCATCTTGAATTTATCGGAGAGAATAAATTCATGCAATAAAACAGAGGCACAACAATCTCATCCCAATTAAGACAACAACACTTAATCGAATTACTTCAACGGCAAACATTGCATCCATATAAATCACATTGCCAAGATACATACACCGGACTTTTTATGCGTTCAGATATCGCATTCAACATCAAGTTCCAACCACATGCCAAGTCTCATACGTTCAAACAACATACGATAGGTTACATGCCAACAAAAGAAAGGTCTTCGCGACAGACCTAGATACTAGCGCAAGGCAACTAGCCTATTCCTCGGGGCCATCGTCGGGATCGGAGACGTCACCATCGCCTCCGGTGAAACTACGAGCTCGTTCGTTGTCGTCGTCGTCGATGCCATGCCGGTGGCGTTTGCTGGAGCATATGGGCCAACCCCATTGTAGAGCGCGTGAAACTCCTCGTGCAGGTTGCCGTTGTATTCCTCTAGCTCATCGACTCTCTGCAGCAGAAGGTTTCTTGCGTTCCAGGCTTCATTCCTTTCCTGAACCAACTGTCCAATCATGCGATCTGCATTGTTGTTGGCTTGAGTCAACGTATGCACTCGCTGCATAGCTCTATCACCTCTCTCAACCGCCTGATCTCGCTGTAAGTTCATATCAGCCAACTGCTCCTGCAAGCTAGCTATAGCTCGTGCCTGTCTCTTCTTCTGCTTCTTCCCTTTGAGCTTATCCTCACTCCGCAAACCAGTCAAAGTCCAGTAAGTACTCTCGAGACCTTCATACGCTCTGATGGCGGCGAACATAGCACTCATTGCCTGGTTGTCACTAGCCTGTCCCTCAGCTGGACCTCTGACCAATGCACTTCCCTGAGGCTGAACCCAAATGGCATCGCGAGGATCATCCCTAGGAAAAGTACCAGCTAGAGCTGCAGCAAGCTCACTGGGAAATCTGCTCATAATGTCCCTGATGACACGGAAGGCTGCTCCCTCTGCACCCTCAGCTGGAGTGCGACCCTCAAACTCCAAATGCCAACCATCCCAATCTGGAGCATCACCGAGAGCAGGAACCATGATCTCCACCACTGCTAGTCCATCTTCTGCTAACTGGCTCTCATTCCAAGAGTACATCGGCTCTTGACCCTCTGGGTACCCCACATCATGGAGCACTCTCCAAAGCAAAGTTGGCATGCCAAACTTGCTCAAGAAGGTGTCCGTGGTGCGGTGCTCTCGTCAGGCCAACGGACGTCGAGGTGCTCTTCCTCCGGTGGACTTCTGGCGTCCTTCGTGCAAGGGCCATCTGTAGCAAAAAGTTCTCTTATTACTTGAAACATATTTTAGGTGATACCACTTTTATCAAAATGAGAGAATCAATTTATAAGGGAGGAATGCATGACACATGAATGAAATGCACAAGTAACATGATGCATGTACGGGTCGTACGTTCTCACAAACTTAGGAAATATATAATTTCTAACGACTAATTCGGTGGCATACAACGATCTCTCAATACGTAGCTAATACGTTCTACACGATAGCGTTGTTATGTACCTGCAGAAAATTCATTTCAGCCCAATTCCCAATGAATGCCTAAAAGCAGTAAAGTTTTATCTACACGCTCTACACGAATCCCCAGATACGTGTACAACGGTAGTAACTACCCGAACCATCGTCCTATTGACGGCATCGCCTCCATAGACGGAAGACCCATACATGAGATACCTTTGTAAAACATGCGTAGAACATGCAATTACTCCGGCATCATATAAGCATTTACCCTAGATCGGCGGTGTATCCGATCATGCTCTCACAACTCACACTTACCGAGGCGTAGAGGCAAATGATCCATTCATTACCACTCAAACAAGTGGCACTCATACAATAGCACGCCGTATGAGCGACGAAAGAGAAATATGATGCAAGAACCCCAGTCAGTACTTAATTAAGCCACCTAAAGTCCTTAACTGGGCATAAAGGATATGATCACTGGCACACTTTAGATTTTGAAAATCACGTTTTCCAAATGCCTTTTGTTTTAAATGCACTTGTGAACAGTAACATGCTAAACCATGCTCTGATACCAGCTGTAACAGAACCGACCAATTATACGAAATTAAGTAAGAGAATCATCCACCAGAGCAGACGATTAAACAAACTTAAGCCCGTATAACCCGGTAGTCCGTGAAATCACAAAGGATTTCAAATAATAAAGAATAATAAAAATCAATTCACTTAAGCGTTACTTCGGGCCGCCTGTGAGAACAAATTGCCCACGGCCACAACCGGCCTGCGCGGCCCGAGCACGAGGGAAAGAAGACGGCCCAACAGGGCGTCAACCCCGCCTTTACCGCTCGGCTCGGCCAGCCAGGCAGAAGAGCGCTTGTCGGGCGCTATGTATTGCGCTGACAGCGCTGGATCGGCCAGTGCGTCGGCACGCCTCCGGCCATGGCAAATAAACAAGCGAGCGCAATAGGTGTGCGAGGCCATGGCGAAAGCGAGCAGGCAGCTAAGCACGGTTGAGAAAGGGAGGAAGAGGGCGCTCCACGGCGGCCGAGCACGGCGGCGCCATGGACGTCGGTGGCGAGGCGCGGGGAAGCTCACCCAGGGCTCGGAAGGCGGCGCAAGCGCGAGCGTGAGCCGAAGGGAGGCGAGCCGCGGCTGTGGGCGCGAGCAATCGGAAAATGACGCGCATGGTGCGAGAGCTTACGCCAAGGAATGGCGGCGGCGCAGCAAGCAAAGAGGGGACGGCGCGCATTATAAATGGGCCGAGGCGCGATGGCTGGCATGTCATGCTTTATGGCTTCTTTGTGCGCTACTGGCTGGCTTCCAGAAGGGGCTGAAGCGAGGCGCAAAGGCCCACGAAGGTAAAACAAGATTTTTCAAATTAATTTGAATTCCTTTTCCATTCAAACGAATTTTTGGACTAAATCAAAGCAGTTTCAAACTTTGGGCCAAAAATAAAAGTTGCTCAAAATTTTATCCTCTACAACTTTGATTTTAAGACCAACGTCCAATTCATTATAGATTTTGAATTATACAATTAAAGTCAATTTTGACTTGAACCCTAATTTTGAAGAATTATTTTAAAGCAAAATTTGGCAATAATTCAAATGCAAACCTTGCTCCAAAATTGTGATAAACAATTCTAGATGATTTATAATTATAACCAAACAAGCTCTACTACCCTAGCAAGCAAAATCGAGGGCAAAACAATTCTTAAACCGGTGTATGCAACATTCGGTGTTTCACGACGTTTCAATTGTTTCAAAACAATGTTTCAATTGATATGCACATGATTAAGCACGTAGGATTTGGATGCTTGATGATGCATGATATGCGTGATTTGCAGTGCTTAAATGTAGGCATAACACCGGGGTGTTACAGGACAATTGCAGAGAAGTGAAGATAGTGTACTGTCATACTTTTGTACATGACAAATAGTTGGCTTTTGTGAAGTAGCTATAGTTTTCTTTTGTCCAACAGCAAGGCTGCCTTTTGTCAAGCAGCAATGGCTGCCTTTTGTGCAGTGATCATAGTGGACCAAATAGGTCATATGCAAACAGTCTAGTTGCTGTTTCATGGTCATAGAAGGAATGGCCTAAACTATGTTAGTTGATTGCAGTGACTGCAGACATGTTCCGGTTAATGTTATGTTCATCTGGTATGTTTCAGTTAATGGTATTTTCATCTGTCATTCAATCAGCTTGTGTCAATTTGATGAAGGAATTGCATTTACATCATTCTCTTGCAAAAACAGAAAGTAAAACAACCTTGCATTCACAGAAATTGCAACATAACTCAAATTGACTGAACATTACTCTTAACTGCACATAAAACATAGGTTTTACATACACTTCAACTCATGATTAACATGATGAATAAGGTGACACTTTTACTTGACTAACATGATTACTACACCCACAACAACAAACACAGCAACAACTACAAGGCACACTGCTGCTATTTTTCCTATGTCTATCAACTTCTGTAGCTTCTCATCTACTCTATCAGCTCCATTCTTCAGAGACACAACATCATCAAGCAAAGGTACCAATTTAGTCTTGTTTGCTTCAACTAGTCCCTCAAGCCGTCCAATTGCAATCTTGATCTGCTCAACTTCAGGCAAGGATTCCTAAGGCCTAATGATGGCCACAACAGTCCCAGTCTTCTCAATATATCCCTTGGCAATCAACATTTTCGTGTACTTGTCGGCAAATAGATACCATGGGCAAGTTCCAGGCACCTACAATTGATATAGGAGGGTTCAACCAAATCAAAATGAGGAGAAAGCTACTAGTACAGGAAGGGTTGAACCTTAGGGCTTACATCTCTCTCATGAAGCTGGCACTTGAAGAACATGGCTCTCCAGACCTTAGATCTTGGACCACAAGTGAGCTCCATGATCTCCTCGCCACATTTGGGGCAGGGCAGAAGCGGCAGCCCCGTGCACTTCTCGAATTTGGGGGCCACAATCCCCTACGCTGACGATGAGCCACCGAACGTCATCGTAGAATGCATGCCGCGAACCGGAGGAAGTGAGCGGTGGGCGCGTGGCGGCGCGCGGCCGGCGACGAGCCAAGAACCTTAACACTCAAAACGAATGGGGAAGACAATAACTGGAGTTGGGAGTAAGGGACAAAGCGAGTGAGGGGGCTTTTTGCTAAATTGGCACGGGCTCAGCTTCCATCAGCCATGGTGGCACGGCCACATCGGATTATGCGGCTGGCATGGTTGACTTTAGACCGTCCATGCGCCAGGGCAAAAGTTGAGGGACCTGGATAGTTGCTTTGAAAGTTTGAGGACGCAGATGGAAAGGGGCAAAAGTTTGAGGACCCAAGGTGCATTTTACTCTTTAATTTACATGTGTTGGACACCGATCTAGATGGATTGAGGTGGGATATATGAGCATCCTAAATGAAGACCTTAATACAAGTGATTTTTTTGAACCAAATACACGTGAATTAGGATGGCAACAAACGTACATACGTAAGGTGTAGTGAAACTGGAACGAGATCTCCTGCAGTCACTCAAGTCGATGACTCATGATCTGAACCATCTATTTTAGATCTAACCGTGACTCAGGACACTTACCTGTTCTAATGGGCCATCAGCTGGCCCATCAGCCCATGGACGCCGGCGCGAGACATCCACCAAGCCGCCATCGCAAAGCTCGGGCATCGTCACCGCGAACGATGCGTGTCGCCGCTCCGTGACTAGGCGTGTCGACCTTCCCCACCTCGCCGCCGACAGCTCCACCATCGTTGGATGCGCTCCGCTTGTGCAGGATCTGGAGGGCGCTGATCTGGAGGGCGCTTGAATCTTGGCCTTCGACGGAGCAGGCCCACGGCCACCGCTGTGCGCCGAAGCTGGAGGGCCATGCGTCGCCGCCGGCCGCTTGAGCAGGGGGCCACAGCGCGCTGGCAATGAGAATCTCCGGCCACGGCGTCGAGCTAGGCCTTGCAAGAGAGACAGAGAGGATAGAGGAGTGGCAGCACCAAAAGACCAACGAGGACCCTGCAGCACCAAAAGAGCAGGTCGTGGCACTGGCGGCGGCGGCGAAGCTGCAGCGATGCCGAAGACGGCGGTCGGCGGCGTAGGGAAGGACCCAAATCGCACATGGCAATCTCTGAGGGCTTAGATGGGCCATCTAATCCACCCGTATGGCCTGCTAGATGAGTTTTGCAAGCTTCACCATTGGATCCTAACGGACGGCATAGATACAAGTGACTGTCGAGAAAAGTCGATGTACACATACACGACTGAAGAGGACTGCAGAGGATCTCGTTCCGGTGATACTACTGACTGTATTTGGCAAGCGACTACATGTGCTCTTTCAAGCTTGGCTGGCAATAAGCACATTCAGAGCAGGACGATCGCAGCCCTCAGCCAGTCCTGAACCGTAGATCCGACGGCCTCACCCAACCCTCCGGCCATGCACGCCGTATTATAAATTCGGCCATCTCACCCCGCTCCGACAACAACACTAGCGGCGCGCCAGCCCCGGCCATGTGCTAGTGTTCCCGCGGCGATGGAGCGGTGCAGCGCCTCCGACGGCGGAGGCCGCGGCGACGAGGAGGAGGAGGAGGAGGAAGTAGTAGAGATCGACTCCTTTTGCGGGGGCCCGGGGTTCTCGGTGGCCATGAAGGGCGTGCTGAGCGTCTGCGGCATGGTGGTCTCTGACGTGCTCGAGCCCGATTTCCCCGTCATCTACGTCAAAGGCGGGTTCGAGGTCGCCACCGGCTACCGGAACTGGTGAGCCGCCGCTTAGGCCCGTTCGGTAGAGCTCCGGATCCAGGCAAAAATAGCTTCAGTTGTAGCTTTATCAGGGAATAGATTTATTTGGGAGCTGAAACAGTTTTTTATTTTAACGTTTGGCAAAACAGCTTCTCCCATGTATTAAAAAGGAGAAAATATCCACAATACTCATCTTTTTTTTTTTTTTTTACTTTTTTTTTTCTCCTTTTATTTCTCTTTATTTATTCTCTCTCTACCTTATCACCAATGCGGCAATGCACGCAGACCCGCCTGACACCTGCCTTATCCTCTCTAAGGCTGGATAACATTCTGGCTCGGCTCGTTCTGGCTCGTTAAGATAACGAGTTAGCTCGGCTCGGCTCATTAAAAGCTCGAGCTGGCTCGTTAAGCTCGCGAGCTAAATATAAAAAATACACAAAATATAATATTTGCATTTATCTAAAGTTTGAGAATAATAATAATACAAAAGAAATGCAGCTAGACCAGTTACCAGTCAATTTTTAGGGTCTAGACCAGTTACTAGTCAATTTTTAGGGTCTAGACCAGTTACCAGTCAATTGTAAAGTGCAAGACATGAAGTAATACAAAAACTAATATAAGTTTTGATACTTTTTTCCTTAAAAACTTGGCTCGTTTAGCTCGCGAGTCGCGAGTTGACTCGAGTTGGCTCATTATAGCTAACGAGCTAAAATCTTGGCTCGGCTCGGCTCGGCTCGTTATCATAACGAGTCGAGCCGAGCCGAGCCAGCCACGAGCCGAGCGAGCTAACGAGCTTCGAGTTTTTCATCCAGCCTTAATCCTCTCGTTACTCTGTCCCGTGGCCTCCTGTTCCTCTTCCCCACGCCTCTGCCTCCCCGCGCCGCAAGAGACCGAGGACCGAGCCACGAGCGGCGGCTCGCCGGAGTAGCCCGAGCACGTGCGGCTGCCCAGGGGAGCTCGAGCACGCACGGCCGGCGTGGCGCACGCGCTCGTGGCCGCGAAGGCCAACGCCACGCTGCCTCTGCTCCTCCCCAGGCCGACGTTGCTCCGTGCTGCGCGCATGGAAGAAGGAAGGGGCATCCACGGCCAAATACGCCATGGGCCCACGCGCTTCTGACAAGGACCAGGTGGAAGCTATTTTTTTGGCTCCAACCGACGTGCCTGGCGTGTGAGAGCGCAAATCACGCGGCTTTTTTTTGTCGGAGCTGGTTCCTTCTTACCCGTTTGGCACTCGGAGCACAATAACAGCTCCAGGAGCTATCCCGGGAGCCATACCAAACGGCCCCTTAATTAACCTGCTTGCTCCAGCTTCGATTCCATAACCGTGTGTTTTTTCAATTCGACCTCATTGGTCCGTGGTAATCGATGTGCGGGGGTGGGAGATTAGTTTGTTATTTGAGGAGCCGGAGGCGGGAGTTTTAACTCTTATATAATCCATCAAAATTGTTTTCTAGGAGTGGGAATCTAAGATGGAAACAACTCTTTTATTACTTTAGATTTTGTATGTACTAGCATAAGTAGTTAGGGAGAATATTTTTGGGTTCTTTACAATTCTTCAGACTATCTGAAAGGAAAGTGATCAATTTTCCCTGAATGTTTCCCATGTGGCAAGTATCCCTTGAGAGTTGTTAGAGCTGATTTGTTTTTTCTTCAACAGTGTGGGTTTAGCCGTTTATTACTGAAGCTAGTTTCTAATATAGGTTAAAACGAGGTACAAATGATAACTTACGGTTAGTGGTAGCCTATTGTTCCTGACACTGTTTCGGAGAATCATTTTGACAAGGAGTTTGCTTAGAGCATCTTAAAGAGCATTTCTAAATCCCACTCTCTAAATCAATATTTAGAGAGTCATTTGCATAAAATTCGCTTTCTATATCTTTTTACTCTCCAACAGTTTTTCTATATCTCATGCGCACTCTAGAGAGTCATTCTCGTCTTCTATTTTTGTCTAGAGAAAAACCCGTAATAGAAGATGGCTATATTTGGATGACCATTTAGAAAAGTTGTTGGAGTGTAATTTTTCACCAAAATCTCTATTCGTAGCATTTAAGAAGAATATGGAGAGTCTCTTTATGTTCATTTTTGTGCCTTTCGCCTTTCTAAAAAATGTTCATTTTTGTGCTATCAATCTGTATGTAACTCCTTTTTGCTTAAAAAAAAAAATAAAGAAAATTGTATATGCTGGCACCTGGCAGTGATCTTTATTTAGAATATGGAGTCTCTCCAACATGTCCGGCTGGGTTGCTTCTGGCTGGTTGGGCTGCTATTGAATGGGCTGATTAGCCCAGCCGTTCTGCAGTCCATGTGCAGCTGTTTGGCTGACCTTCAAGGAGGCTCAGCACACGGCGGCCGCTAGCTCGCCCTCTCAAACGCTGCCGCCCGTCTAGGGTTCCTCCCCTCGCGCAGTCGCTCTCCTCCTCGCGGCCAGACACGGGCAGCGGTGGCGGCGGCGGGGGCATCCCTCCCAAGTCGTCCGGCCCTCAGACCTGAAGACCCGCCTGGTCGCCGTCATCCGCCCACTCCGCCCTCCCTGCCGAATCGACGCCGTCGTTGCCTGTGCCGCAGGGCCACAATACATCTGTCGGACACCTCCCGTTCATCCCCCGTCCCTCCCCGTCTCCCCCTCCGGTTCATGTGCCACCTCGTTCTCCTCTTCTCTGCTTTTGTGAATCCATTCGCCGCCTGCTAATCCCTCCCTCTCGCTCTGTCTTCCAGGATCTATTGATCTGTGTCTCATACATTCCGGTCCGTCTTCGCTGTTCTTGAGATATGGATCCACGTTCTTAGCTTTGTTCCTTTGCTTTCTTGCATGTACAGTGGAGAGGCTCCGAACCATAGTGCCTTGCAACATCTGAGATACATTTAGATCTTAACCCTATTTCTCCATTTTAGTTCTGTCAATAAGTACCAGCCCTAGATTTGGTGGGTGGGGAGTAAGTCAGTAAATCAGACTTTTTTTGTCAAACAGAAAGTAAATCACATGGAGTGTAAAGAGTGTTACATTGTCCAATTTGATATAAAATAAATGTTCAGAACTTGCAGCTTGAATAAGTTAAGGTGCTTGGATACGTTCATCTTATTGTATTAGACACCTTCTTCTTATTGTAGAAAGAAAAGGATTGAACAAAGTCCAAACAAAAGGACTTCAACTAGTAGAAAGAAAAGGACTTAAACAACAATTTAGTTACTTGCACATGCATGAACCAGCCTTTTCATGTTCTCTGTCATGTTCACTAGTCCTTTTTCGTTGCAGGTTTTTAGCGGTTCCAACAAGTTTTCAACGGCTCCTGCGCAACGGTGCCCACAATGGCACAGTCGTCCTCGTCGTCATGCTCGTCACCTGAAGCCAGGCATTGCTACCGGCGTTCCAAACGAGCGAAGTTGCTTGATAAGGCAAGTGTACTCATGTTTATTCCTTACTAATACTGCATGTATGTTCCGTGCATCATGACCATTTATTTACTGTATCCCCAGATACAACTAGCGTAAGTACACCGTCATAGTAACTACACCTGGGTACAGATGTCGAGGCATCATGGACAGACGTCCAGCGACCGAGCCCATTGGACACCCGAGGAGACGAAAATTTTCCTAGACCTTTGCATTGCTGAGAAGAACAAAATGAACTTCAACCAGAAGGGCTTAACTAATCTGGGATGGAGAAATGTGTACCACGGATTCACCACAAAAACTAGCCTTCAGTTGCCCAATAAGAGGCTGCAGAACAAGCTATCGGCCATGCGGCGATAGTACTTCACCTGGCGTGAACGTACCACCCATACAGGACTCGGACGTGACCCCCAAACTCGGACGTAACTCCTTTCATCTATTCTTTGGGTCTGCTCGTGCAATGACATGTACGGTTCGAACACTAACTTGTTCACCTGTAGGACAATAAGGAAGGTGAGGATCCCAAGGTGCCACCAGATTTCCTTGACGAACTGACCACTCTATATGGGCACACCCCCAGAGATAGGGGAACAATGCTCAGTGCCGGTGGACACCGTGAGAGGACATCGACACTGATGACCGAAGCAACTCTAGCAGCTATGTCACAGGACTTCGTAGCTGGATCTAGTGTTGGTCAGTCATCCAAAAGGCACAGCAGGGACCAGGTGGTGGATAGCCCACAGAAAAAGAGGAGTGCCAACTTGGAGGACTACGTGCGAGACATCTCAAACACCGTGAAAGAGATGGCATCGGGTGATCAACATCTCAGCTGGGAGGAAGTGGAGATGGACCAAGTGCTTCAGATTTTAGAACAAGATGGTTTTCCAGAGGGGACCGAGGAGTTCCTGAAAGCCACGTACCTATGCAAGAAGAAACTCAATCGCAGGACGTTCCTAACCATGAAAACACCCGATGGCCTACTGTCTTGGATCAACTTTAACTGGGAAAACAAGTAGACAAATGGAACTGCAGCAGCGCTGATGTTTAGTCAGCGTTCGTTTAATTTCTTTGCATGTGTGTTCATATGTTTCAATCGATGTGTGTTTGCTTGTTTGAATTCATTTCATGTACCGTGAGTGTTTGGCATGAACTCTTTGTTCTTCATGTACTACATCATAATAAACTTCTGCTCGGTGCCCTGTGTTGTAATAATCTTTGCCTCCTCTACAAATTTATTAATGTGAGCTTATTATTATTATTGTCGGTTGTGTATGGGATCTAAAGTTACATTTTGCAGTGGAATCATCAGCACCACAATGATGGAACGCAAACTCACTAGGAGCAAGGATGCCTGATAATGAACTACACACGCAACATCTAGGTAAACGCCTAATAATGAACTACACACGCAACATCCAGGTAAACGCAGTAGGGGAGGACTAGTTTTCAATGTTGTAGTGGTGTTTTGTTTGAATTGCTTGCACTGGAATAATTAATTTGTAGCGGACATATTATGATAGTAATGTTAGTAGTGTAGGTGACTGATGTTGCATAAATGTTTTGTAGAATGAGCAGCACTGAACATTCCGACGAACAGTCAAGCATGAGCACAACTTCGAGTGATGGCCCCAAGAAGAAACTCAAGACAAAAATTATCAAGTTGGCGGGTCTTGGAGCTGCTCTTGCTGCTGTGGCTTTTTCCAGGCAAGGTCCTATGATGAATCCTCAGTGCCCATTCGAAGACATGACCAGGCAACAATGGGTCGAAGCAAATTTGCAGAACGAATGAAAGTGCTTTGAGAACTTTTGGATCTATCATCACTCTTTCATGAAGTTGCACAATGAGTTAGGGCAGTATCATCGGCTGGGTAGTTCACAAGACATGGAGTCGTACGAGTCACTAGCTAGGTTCCTATGGGTGTGTGTGACAAAGCAGGCAACTAGACAGATAACCCAAAGATTTGGGAGGGGTTTGGGCACAGTTAGTCAGAAGATGGGTGAGGTTGCAGACGCCATGTACTCCTTTGCCCAAATGGCTATTGCGGTAAAGGATCCGGAGTATAGAAAAATCCATCCTAGGTTCGACGAATTCAGACCCTACTTTGATGGGTGCATAGGAGCTTTGGATGGTGTTGGAGAGCTTGCTTGTTTGCTTCTTCTCTTTCTTCTTTGCTCCTCCCCCATTCTTCACCTTGCTCTCATAGGACTTGTGACCTTCCTTGTGGCACACGTAGCAAACCATGGTTTGTCCTTCATCAAGCTTCTTCACTCTCTTGACGGTGTTATCTTGATGAAGTTGGGCTTGCTTCGTCTTGCCTTTCACTTGAGTCAAGTCCTTGGTGAGGCGAACTACTTCTTGTTTGAGTTGCTCATTCTGCTTTGCAACCTCTTGTGTGTATGTATCTACAACAACTTTCTCAACACAAACTTGGTTGCACAAAGGTGAGTCTAAACATAAGTCATTACAAGAAGTAGAAGCATCCTTTTTAGGCATGTTAAAGATAGAGCTTTTCTTTTTAAATGCCTTAGTGGGGGTTGTACCGATGGCTTCAAGATTAACAACTTTACTAGTTAGATCATCACAATATTTGCACATGGTTTCTATTTTAGCAAGCAAACTTTTGTAAGCATCTTGTGATCTAACTAACTTTTCTTTTAATTTTTTATTTTTCTTTATAAATTGCTCATCATTGATTGTGCATGCATTTGTTGTTGCACTAGCCTCAAGTTGCTCAATTTTAGTAGATAGTTCAACATTGAGATTAGCAAAGTTCTCATATTGTTTAAGCAAAGTTTTGTATGCTTCTTGTGAACTATCTAGCTTTTCTTTTAATTTTTCGATCTTCTTTTGTTGACTAGTGTAAACTTTAGCATAATTAAGATTTTGTTGCACAATTTCATCATAAGAAGGCATTTTATCATCACTATCACTCTCACTAGAGGATGAGCATTTGTTACCTCTGCCATAAGGCATACACGAGAAGAGCTTGATGATGAGTGCTTGCGGCCTCGCCTCTTGTGATGGTGTTCTTCTTCACTTGAAGAATCATCCTATGACCTTATTGATGTGAGGGCTTGATTTTTGCATGCCTTCTTCTTTATCTTGGGTGTGGGCTTATTTGGACAAACTTCCATAAAGTGCTCCAACTCGCCGCATCCATAGCATCCTCTCTTTCTTTGCTCATTTTTTTGATTGGTGAAGATGATATCTTGAATTTGAATGGGCACATCCTTAACATTGAGCCTTTGAATCATCTTCTCCACCTTATTGATTAGTTTGATTGATTCTTCATCAAGGTCGGAGGTGGAGGAGGAAGATTGATCATCTTCACTTGAATCTTCATCATCATCATCTTCTTCTTAATCTTCACTTGAGGAGCTTGAGCTTGAGCTTGTCTCAACTTGCTTGCCCTTCATCTTCTTTTTCTCGCTACATGCGAGAGCTTTGCCTTTGCTTGATGAAGAGGCTTCTTCTTGACCCATCTTGCGTGACATTTCACATGCCACTATCTTGCCAATGACTATGGCCGAGGTCATGGTGCTCAAGTCCTCCATGTTGTGAAGGATGGTGATTATGCTTGCACATTTCTTTTGTGGTAGCACGGAGATGATCTTCATCACGATGTCCGCATCATCTAGCTTTATTAGTTCTATTGAATGAAGCTCATTGACAATTAGATTCAAACAAGAATACATATCATGAACAAGCTCATCATCATTCATTGTAAAGGAATCATAATTTTATTTAGCTAGACAATGTTTTTGCTCATGGACATTAGATGTGCCGTCATGGAGCTCTTAGAGTTTTAACCAAATTTCATGTGCGTATTTAAAGTGAACACTTAATTAAACACGTCCATACTAAATGATTTAAACAAGCAATTTTTAGCTCTAGCATTGAAATGAATTTTCTTTTTTTCACTCTTCGTGGGTTTATCGGGATTCTTAATGGTTTTCATCACATCATGAGTGACTCTCCAAACACCCAAATCAACCGCCTCACGGTAGCAATCCATTCTAGCTTTATAATAAGGGAAGTTAGTGCCGTCAAAGTACGGAGGCCTAGAGGTATCCATCCCAACCACTCTAAAAAGCGTCGGCTCAACGGCGGTTAAGCCAAAGGTCCAAATTGAGTCAACCTAGCTCTGATACCACTTGTAGGAGACCGTGACGACTAAGAGGGGGGGGGTGAATTAGGCAACTTAAAAATCTAACTCTAAACTATGGCCTCTTTTTCTAACCTTAGCAAAACCTATGCAAAAGATAAACTATCTAAATGTGCAACTATGGTTTTGCTAGTGTATTGCTATCTCTACCGCAAAAGGGATAATACAATCAATGTAAATGCGGAAGCTAAAGAGCAAGGTAGAGATATGCAAACTTCCGTCGACGACTCTGATATTTTTACCGAGGTATCGAGAAGCACGCAAGCTTCCCCCTAGTCCTTGTTGGAGCCCCTCATAAGGAATCCCTCGCAAGGGACAAGTTCCCGATCGGGTAACTCTGTGGATAGCCTCGGGCCTTCCCCATGCGCAAGTGGGTCTCCGACGTGCCTTCCAGCAAGCCTCTCCCGGATGCTCCCCGCCGTCTTCACTATCAAGCTTCCAGCCGAAACACCACGAGCCTTGTTCCCTCTGGTACACTGTGGCGGCCACACCACAACCGTGGTTGGTGTGATCTCACAAGACTACAAGCCCCTCCGATGTACAACAATGGTGCGTGCAAGCACCAAGTGGTAAGAGGTATGCAAACCTCACTAAATACTAGGCCTAAACCTAGAGCAAGCGCATAAGCGGTGGTCTAATCAACCTAAGCACTTCGCAACGCACCTACGCTAATCACCTAATGAATCACTAAGCACTATACAAGTGGAGATCACTAAAATGGTGTATCAACACCCTTGATATGTTTCCTTAGCTCCACACTGCTCAAATGGCCGGTTGGGGGGTCTATTTATAAGCTCCATTGAGAAAGTAGCCATTGAGGATGAAATCTCGCTTTTCTGCTACTGACCGGACTCTGACCAGCATCCGGTCAGCACTGACCGGACGTGTCCAATCACAAAAATAGCTCTCTGGAATCTTACTGATGTTGACCGGACTCTGGCACCTAGCATCCGGTCACTTTGCTGCTCAGCGTCCGGTCACCTCTGTGAGCTGTCCAGCGTCCGGTCACCTCTATGAGTTGTCCAGCGTCCGATCCAGCGTCCGGTCCAGCATCCGGTCACCTCTATGAGCTGTCCAGCGTCCGGTCCAGCATCCAGTCACCTCTGTGAGCTCGTTTCTTTGCGATCTTGTGTCTGGCTTGGTTCCTATCTTCGTGCTTGGACTTTGCTTGATATCTTGGGTCTTCTCTTGTGCTTCTAAGGTCTTGCTTATGGTGTTTATCATCAGATCATTGCATCGCCTTCGTCCAAGTCACGTCTTGTATCCTATTGAACTACAAAACAATCACTTGCAAATTCATTAGTCTAATTTGGTTGTGTTGGTCATCAAACACCAAAATCCAAAGTAAATGGGCCAATGGTCTATTTTCACTACAATCTTCCCCTTTTTGGTGATAGATGACAACCCGACCAAAGCAAGCAAATAATAAAAATTTGGAATTTAAAAACTATCTACTTGCTAGGATGCAATGCAAGGGGCAAGATTATATGATGCTAAAAGATACTACTTGTAAGACTAAAATATACTACATAAAAACTGTTGAACTACAAAACAATCACTTACAAATTCATTAGTCCAATTTGGTTGTGTTGGTCATCAAACACCAAAATCCAAAGTAAATGAGCCAAGGGTCCATTTTCCTTATAGTTGTATTGAACTGTAATCTGTAATCGGTAGTGAGTTGTTGTATTGAACAATAAACTATCTTGATTTGCCTTCTAAGAGGTTGGAGTTGGGCTACATATAAGAATGTAATGGGTTCTATTATTTGGCGCCATAATTTGAATGGCTTGTTGGTTTTGGCGCCAATATTTGAATTGAGATGCTTGAATTTGAAATGGCTTTTAGCTGTTCGGTTGCTGCATTTTGACTAGTGCTGAAAGTTGCTTGCAGCTTATTGGCTGGGCTGATTAGCAGAAGCTACAATGAGGTTCTTTGTTCTCCTTCACCAAAAGGTATGTTCGTTGGACCTACTTGTTGGCCCACAGGATCACCGGCTCAGGTGAGTGAACCACTCACCAGTCTTGCTGAGCACCCGCTAGTGTTGCCGAGCACCCACTAGCCGTGCTGACCACGAACAAGTGTTGTCCATTCCCATGCACTATGGCTAGAGCTAGAAGAAGAAGGGAGAACATAGCATGCACACACAGTACAAAACATCAGCGTTGGCCGAAGCCCTGTCTGGGAGATGGCAAGTCTGAACTCTCTTTACTAAGTTGCCGGGATAGTCTATTTATACAACTCTATCCATCTAGTCCTAGTACAGCTACCCTGCTGCAATAGTGACTAGATAACATACATGGCTGACTCTACGCCGGCCACTACATGTGCCTCAGTGCTGCATGTGAGCCATGTGGCGCCTGCACCTGCAGCGGCTACAGTATCACAGCAGGGGGCCTTTTGGCGCCGCCTTTCCTTGCTGTGTTCACATAAGGTAGCAGTAGATTATCTAACAATCTTCCCTAATCCTACTGCTAACCCTTGTACCCCCTCCATGCCAATCATCTCCTTCAGCTCTGTGAGTCGAAGACGTCCGAGCGGCTTGGTGAGGACGTCCGTGAGTTGTTGACCAATTTCGATGAACTCGATGACGATCTGCCCTCCATCGACATAGTCCCTGAGGAAGTGAAACTTCACGTCAATGTGTTTACTCTGGTCGTGTAGAACCGGATTCTTCGCGAGGGCAATGGCGGGCTGGTTGTCCACCATCAGTGCTGGTGGTGAGCTTCTACGCTGGTCAGCTCGCCCGGCCGCCGCGCCACACACAACAACGCTTGGCACGCCATGTGGCCAGCTTTCGTGCGTCCTGCCTCACTAGATAGCGCCACCACCTTCTGTTTCAGCGACAACCATGAAATTGGGGCCGACCAGAGGAAGACGAGCACGCCAGAAGTGCTCCATCGTCCGTCGATGTCCTCCGCCATATCTGCATCGCTGAACACGGTGAGCTACAGCCTACTCCCACTGGTCTTTGGGAAGATGATCCCATGATCCACCATCCCCTTGACGTAGCGCAGTAGCCGCTTCACCATAGCCCAGTGATCCTCTCTGGGATCCTCCATGAAGCGACTGACATAGCCCACGATGAACGCAATGTCCGGCCTCGTGTGGACTAGCTAGCACAGACCGTCGATGATGCTCTAGTAGAGTGTTGCATCCACCTTCGCCGCGGTGCTAGCCTTCGTCAGCTTCAGTCGCTCCTCCATCGGAGTTACGCATGGCTTGCACTCAGCCATGCTGCTCCTCTCCAACAGCTTGAAGGCATACGCGCTCTGACCGAGCGTGAGTTCCTCCTTCCCCTATCTCACCTCGATGCCGAGGTAGTAGGAGAGTGTGCCGAGATCGCTCATTCGAAAACGAGCCGCCATCTCACGCTTGAAGTTGTTGATGTCCTCCGTGCGTGCGCCGGTGATGATTAAGTCATCCACATACACGTTGACGGTGAGCTCCTCCTTCCCCCATCACCACGTGTAGCGCGTGCTCGGTTGCGCACCTCTAAAACCCAAGCTCACCCAGCATGGCGTCAAGCTTGGCGTTCCATGCTCATGGGGCCTGCCGCAGCCCATAGAGCGCCTTGCGTAGTTGAAGCACCTTGTGCTCCTCTCCCTTGATGGCAAAACCTAGAGGTTGCCTGACGAAGACCGTTTCCGCCAGTTCACCATTGAGGAAGGCCAATTTAATGTCCAAGTGATAGACGCACCAGTCCTTTGCTGCTGCCTAAGGCTAGTAGCAAACGGACCGACTCTATGTGCGCTACTGGCGCAAAGACCTCCTCGAAGTCTATGCCCTCACTCTGTACAAAGCCTCGGGCGACGAGGCGCGCCTTGTGCTTGACAATGGCGCCAAGCTTGTCCCGCTTGACCTTGTACACCCACTTCAGGCTGATCGGACGACATCTTGGAGGTGGATCGATGAGCTGCCAAGTCTCATTTTCCTTGATCGCCTTCATCTCCTCCAGCATCGCCCGTCGCCAGTTTCCATCGCGCTCGGCCAGCACGAACGTGGGTGGTTCCTCTACACTAACGAGCAGTAGCTCTGCGTCATTGAGCAGCCTGTGGAACCGCACCTCCTCACCTTCGTGGTAGGTGTCCACGAACTCAGTGATGTCACTTGGAGGTGAGGCAAACTCGATCGGCATCGATGGAGTTCCCTGTTCCTCCGGAGTGCTCGGCATAGCACCTTGAGTGCTTGGCACCCTGGTTGTAGTGCTCGGCACTACTTTTGGACAGCTCGTCATAACTCCTGTAGTGTTCGGCCACACTGTAGGAGTGCCCAGCCTTAGTCTTGGAGTGGTCGGCACCACTACAAGACATCTTGGCTCCGCCACGGGAGTGCTCGGCACCCATCCTAGAGTGGTCACCACCATTGCAGAACCTCTCGGCACCACTCCTGGCGTGCTCGGCATCCCTCTAGGAGTGCTTGACATCCCTCCCGAAGTGCTCGGCACTGCCCCAGAAGTGCTTGGTTCTACCGCTGGAGTGCTCGGCACTCCTCCCAGAGTGCTCGGCACCTCTTTCCCAGCATCTCCATCACCGTGGATGACTAGGTGCTCGACGATGAAGGTGCTGGTGAAGCCGCCAGCTTCCCCCACGCTTGGACTGCTCCAGTCCTAAGCCGCATCCTCGTCGAACACGACGTCGCGCGAGAAAAGCACTTTGTCTCCGCGTGGGTCGTAGAGCCGGTATGCCTTGGTACCCTCCGTGTAGTCTAGGAACACCATGGGTGTGCTCCTGTCCTCTAGCTTGGTGAGGTTCGGCTTCGTCTTTCTGACGTGGCCGATGCAGCCGAATGTCCGGAGGAAGGACACGCTCGGTTTGCGCCCATACCAAGCTTCGAACGGCGTCTTGCTCTTTCGGGCCTTGGTCGGAGAGCGGTTGAGGATGAACACCGCCGTGGTCACCGCCTCTCCCCAGAACCTTGCCAGCATGCCTTTAGCCTTCATCATGGATCGAGCCATGCTGACCACTGTCTGGTTCCATCTCTCCACCACGCCATTCTGTTTTGGCAAGTACGGCATGGTGTGGTGTTGCCCCACACCCTGATCCGCGCAGTACGTAGTGAACTCCACTAAAGTGAATTCACCACCATGATCAGTCCTCAGCACATGGAGCTTCTTGCCGCTCTCGGCCTCCGCACGCATCTTGAACTTCTTGATCACCGCCACTGCTTTGTCCTTGCTTGTCAGGAGTTGCAGCCACATGTAGCGACTACAATCATCCACGAGCAGGAGAAAGTACCGCCGACCACCGTTTGTAGCAGGCGTGATCAGCCCACAGAGGTCACCATGGACGAGCTCAAGAGCGTCCTTCACGCGATACTTGGCCGCCTTTGGGAAAGGTAGCCTCCTCTACTTCCCGGCCAGGCAGCTGTCACACAGCACGCCTCCGTACTTGATGTGGGGTAGCCCTCGGACCATCTTCTCCAGCCGACCAAGCGCATCGAAACTAAGATGTCCGAACCGGGCATGCCACATCCACGGTTCCTCGGAGTGCCTTGCCGCCAGGCACACCGGCTGCTCTACCTTCAGGTCGAGCAGGTACAACCGGTTCAGGGACCTCTTCACCTTGGTGAGAATTCGCTGCTCTCAGTCCCTGATCCTAAGGACTCCGTCCTTGATCAGTACCTCGCTACCGCGCTCATCTAGCTGACCAATGCTAATGATGCTAGAACACAACTGTGGGATGTAATATACATCCGTTAGCATGCGGTGCTCCCCGTTCTGGCACCTGAAGATGATGGTGCCGCGCCCTTGGATAGCCACCCTTGAGCCATCACCAAACTTCACCATACCGGTAACATCATCGCCGAGCTCGGAGAATGATGCCTTAGAGCCCGTCATGTGGTTACTGGCACTAGAGTCCAGATACCACCGCTGCTCCTGGTCGGCGCCCACATGTCCGAGGTGGACTTGGGCGCGTGGTTCATCGAGGTTGACGGTCTTCAAGGCCTTCCCAGGTCCTTCCACCGTCGTCGCCTCTTCCCTCTCCTCGGCCTCAACGCCGTGCAGTGCATAGAACGTCACCATTAGGATAGTGGCCTCATCCTCATCATCGGCTTGTGCCAGGTGAGCCTGAGCCTTCTTCTCCTACTTGCGATTTAGGCACTCCCATGCCCAATGGCCCATCTTCCCGCAACGCCGGTAGGCGTTGGGGTCGACCTGCTTCTTCTCCGAAGAAGCCTTGCCGCGGCGCTTGCCATTGCCACCGCGGCTGGAGGAGGCTGCCTTCCCGGAGTTCCTCCGAGCAGCCCACTCCTCTTCCGCCAGCAGGAGTTTCCCACTGTCCTTCGTTGCTGTCGCCTGCTCCAGACGCTCATCCACCACCCGTAGACGGCCTGTCACATCCTCAATGGTGAGGGTGGATAAGTCCAGCATCGTCTCTATGGAGAGAGCGATCTGGATGTACTTTGCCGACACAGAGTGGAGGTACTTGGTGACCGCCTCCTCTTCGTCAATGGTGACGCTGTGGCTCTTCAGCTTGCTGATGAGCGTCTGCAGGTGGAGGGAGAAGTCCTCCACCATTTCACCATCCTTGAACTTGAGGTTGGCGTACTCACGCTTGTAGTTGGATCGTCGCTTCTTTGCGCTGGTCGGAACCGGCAAGACGCGCCGCAATAGCCTCACACGCCTCCTTAGCCAAGCTCTTCACCCCAATGGCTCCCCTCAGACTGATGGTGAGATAGCCTCCAGGATAGCCTCCAACGCTGACATGTCATCTTCCTCATTGTCGGTGCCCTTGTCAACAGCATTCCAGAGCCGTTTGGCTCTGAGCTTGACCTTCATAGTCACCGACCACTCTCCATAGTTGGTGCGAGTCAGCGTCGACCAATTGGTGCCGCTGACCTCCCGCACCGTGCGAACAACAACCTTCGGTCGTGGTTGGGCAGCCACAGTAGTGCCAGTGTTGTCGCCCATCTCCGAACCGCCCGTCATCGCCAGCGGTTAGTCTGGCGACGGCACTTGTACGGCTCCGATACCACTTGTTGGCCCATAGGATTAGCGGCTCAGGTGAGTGAACCACTTACCAGTCTTGTCGAGAACCCGCTAGTGTTGCCGAGCACCCACTAGCCGTGCCGACTATGGACAAGTGTTGTCCGTTCCCACGCACTATGACTAGAGCTAGAAGAAGAAGGGAGAGCATAGCATGCACACATAGTACAAGACACCAGCGTTGGCCGAAGTCCTGTCTGGGAGATGGCAAATCTAAACTCTTTTTACTGAGTTGTCGTGGTAGTCTATTTATACAACTATATTCATCTAGTCCTAGTACAGTTGTCCTGCTGCAACAGTGACTAGATAACATACAAGGCTGACTCTGCGCCGACCACTGCATGTGCCTACAGTGCTGCAGGTGAGCCGTGCGGCGCCTGCACCTGCAGCGGCTATAGTATCACAGAGGGGGCCTTTTTGACACCGTCTTCTCTTACTGTGTTCACACAAGGTAGCAGTAGATTATCTAACACTGCTGCATTGTACATTTGTCAACATGTAGATAATCACATGTGATCTGTAACTGTATGGGAGTACTATGTTGAACGGCAGGGGAACCACCTGCGGCAAGGTGTATGAGGAGTCGAAGGACTGCATGTTGAAGTGTGCAGAATTAGGAGCGCTTTTTTGCTGAGACCTGCTACGTCTTTGTGCAGTAGCATATGTGGCTTTGGCAAAGGCTACAGATTTTGTAAAGTCTTCATTTATGCCAATTTGCAATATGTTGTAGTTGTGCCATTAGTAGAGTACTCAATGTGTTGTAATGTTGTGGTATTTGAGAGGTTGTATGCAACTGTATGTGTTTTGTGGTTTAAGGACCTGTAATGGCAGCCAATGTGGTACTTTAAGTCACTGTAACGAACTGTAGGTTGTAATGGACTGCCATGTCTTAAGGCTGTAATTAATTGTTAGTTTAAGGCAAGTATGAAATGATATTTGGTATGGTGGGAGTGTTGCATTCCCACCAAGTTTGAAATGGAAATGGACTCTGCAGCATGTTTGAATGGCAGTAAATGTTAGTTTGAATTTGAATGTGCTGATGTTGAGCTGCTGGTGGCTGATTTGGATGTGTGGCTGATTCTGGCTGATTTATGTTACTGTAGAATCAGTCAAAATCAGCTGGGAACTATACCAGCCGAACAAACTAGGAATCTAGAATTGATGCATGGAGTTTGCTAGATAGAAGTGCCCGCTGCTTGGTGTCTATTAGTAGCCAGAGAAGAGAACATCATGAATTGTTAGTTAGCTTATCGATCAAGGACTTGTGTGAAGATTGAGGCTGAGAATTTTAATCTATTGCTACAGTTTGTTGAGCGTCCTACTGCCAACTGTTCTGTGTCACATATGTTCCTTTTCTAGTTCAGTCTTTTTTTTCGAAAGAGCGGAAGAGACGAAGAAAGGAAAAAAAAAAGAGATTACAAGAGGATCAGACACCCCGATTCAAACCTTAGCCCTTCTACTAAAACCGATCAACAGCGACACATCACTAGGAGCCAAGCAGAACCCGGCCTTCAGTACCAGTCATGTGGTTCAGACGTCTAAGCCACACTAAATGTAATCTAAAGCACATCAGGGAACTTCTAAATATAGATTGCTTGTCACTGAGTTCATTGGAGGCTTCGGAAGGAATGCAACCGGCAGGTTTTCAATGTGTCTTTCGACACAGCGCCCACCATCGTGCTACCCAATCTGGGAGGAGATCACCTCCTGGGTGCAAGCGGGGTATCAAAGGTTGCACTGTTCCATGTGTAATAGTTTTTGCAGGCATAGGTCACTTTCTGATCTGTTTGTTTGTAATAACCAATTTCGAACACAGTGACATTCAGGCTCTTTTCTAGCCTGGACATATACTGAACTCAGTGCCAGGCATATATATTAGAGGGAAAAAAAACTTATGCCTTTTCTTTTTTGTTGCAGCCGATTTCTGCAGTGCAGAGGACCATTTGCTCAGAGCAGGCATCCCCTTGTCGACGCAGCAGTTGTGACTAAGATTCGGAGATGTTTAGAGGAAGGGGTTAAGTTTCAGGGCGACGTGTTGAATTTTAGAAAAGATGGTTCTCCGTTCATGGCAAGGCTGCAGTTGACGCCCATGTACGGATACGGAGACGGAGTAATAACACACTACGTGGGCATGCAGTTTTTCAGCGATTCTGACGTTGATCTGGGGCCGTTGCCGTTGCTGCTGCCGTCGCCGTCGCCGTCGCCTGGCTCTGTAACAGTGGAACTTGCGAGGTCCACATGGATTGCACCTGGCAACAGTAGCACTGACGAGCCGCCAGCTTCCTTGCCGGAGGCCGCCGGGGATGATGCAGGCCCGACGGTGGGCGAGGCCGCCAACGTGGAGGTGGAGGCGGCGGCGACCGCGACGGCGACTGGAGGAAATTCGTGCGGCCGCTTCAATCGTCGGGCTATCGCGTTGCTGACAGACACGAGCCCACGCAGTGACCGTCGAGTGGAGGAGGAGGAGCTCTTCGGGTGCGAGAGGGAGTGTCGTGCTGATTAAAAGTCCTGGCGACTCAGCTCCGGCAAGCTCGAGCAGAGAAACGATGCCCGCGAGGAGGACAGGAGAGGTCCGCTACCGCCTCCAGCTAACGCTTGCTTGGCGACTGACTGAACTGAAGTCGCCTCCGCCAACGCGCAAGCCTGCAGTCTGCCTGAGACGGCTTGGTATGGTATATATGTGTATATGGTATATGGACCATATGCCCATATGGTATATGGTACATGGTATGGTAAAAGGTGCAGAGCTTGGGCACGTTCTCTTGGATCTGAGCCCGGCAACCGGCATGCCTGGAGCAGTTTGCTTGCAAGATCTGGGCGACCAAAACAGCCGCCTCAATTTGGCTTTCACATGCTCATGCATGGCTGACGTGGCCACTACTGCTTGGATGCATGTAATGTTTCAATGTACTACTATTCATAATCTTATTACTGATCAAATGATTGTACGAGTACAGTGTCTCTTAAATTAAATCTGGTATAACATATTCGTTGTAATTGGATCCTCGATTCAAGATCCATGTTCATCATTTAATTAAAACAAAACATTGATGATATATGGGACCCATATGTCATAGTAACCTATCCAATAATTCTGGCAAGGTATCCAAATATTGGCATGGCTATAATCCAAAGATATATACTACATATGGCTTGATTTGGCTGCAGCCAAATTTTGGCTATGGCTTGTGTGGAGCAACAACCAAACAAGCCAAAAGAAAAAAAAATGAAATAGTGTCAGGCAAGGGTTTTGGGTAAAGAGGACTTTAGAAGATTTCTGTGTTTATATGTAGAAGAAGAGGTTATTTTGGAACACGGGGTAGAGAAGCTGATGGAGGTCCAAATTATAAGTTGTTCTAGTTTTATTGGAGAGTCAAAATCTCAAGTTTGACCAAAATTTTGAAGAGAATTACAAAAAAAATATGGCATCAAATAGATGTACTATGAAAATATAATTAACAAAAAAAATATAATGATACTTATTTGATGATATCATAGATATTATTATTTTATTATATAAATTTGATCAAGCTTGAGAAGAAAGTTGAAATGATTTATTATTTTGTGTTTTTTGGATCGAAGCCATTATAATTCTTCGAAGTCGGAGAAATGCCATTACAATTCGGATATTCTGAAACATGCCATTATAATTCTGGGTGTTGCTGGTGCTTGCCATTTTCTATGTATGTGAACAGCTCGGGCCCACTGTCAGGTTGAGGAAGGCATACGTGACTTTCGTATGGACATCGATGCCCCTGCCTGTTAGCGTTAGAAGCCGCCATGGCCCTCTCGGTCTTCGTCTCTCGTCTGACTCCGTTACCCACCCGCGCTCATCCTTCTCCGTTCCCCTCCTCCAAGAACCCTAACCCTAAAATATAGCCAGCATCCATCCCCCCGCCTGAGCCGACGTCGCAGCCCACGGCGGAGCAGTCTAGCATGGCCACTGAGATCTGCGGCATCTGTTGCTCTTGAGGCTCGGTTAGATGGCGGTGCCCAACTTTGAAGCCATGGCCGAGAAGTGGAGTCGCAGCACTATGAAGGCAACTTTCAGTGGCTCGAGCTCGACGGCCAGCGGTAGAAGGGAGTGCCCCTTTTGCCATGTTGCTTTGGTCCGCATCCAAAGCAAGCAACCGGCGACAAAGGGCGAGTGGTACCTCAAGTGCCTGTACAACATCAAGGTTATGATTTTTTATATTGTTGTGCTCGCTGTGAGTTGATTCATCTATGATTTATGCCCTTTGTTTCGATTGCAGGATGATGATAGTACCTGCCCATACATCCGCTCTGAGAAGGAGTATATGGCCTTGGAAGCAGAGGAACGGAGGGTGTAGTCAGTGAAGGATGCAGCTTGTGTTTGTTGCGCCGATTTGAAGGAAGAATTGGAACCGGTGAAGCAAACACCGGATAGTGTTGTAGCAGAGGTTTGGAAAATAAAGATGCTACATGTTGAGGTGATGCCTACAATGAAGCCTAAAGTTGACAACAAGAACATGCCTGCAGTGAAGCCTAAAATCGACAACAAGAACATGCAGATTGTGCTTGATTCTTCTTTTCGAGCCGCTATCTTTGTAGGCTTTGTAGGTGCATAATTGGTGTGGTTGTTGCTGGTATGTGAAAGTGAACAGCTGAAACAAACAGTGGACAACCCTAGGTGTAACTATGTAAGCTCCAGTAATTCCGAACCTACATTACAAAACACTGAGTACATACAGACCACCCAATTTGGGGTACATACTTAATCTGCACTGAGGAACTATGTCTCATTAGAAACATGGTTGTAGAATTAAACAACAACATTCCAGCATCAGGAGCTAACAACGGAAATAATTTCTTTAGCATATAGAGGATAGCCAAGCATGCCAATACAAAAGCATTTTACACAGTCCACATAAAGTCAGAGCGGGCTGATGCTGCTCAGATAATCAGACCACTGAATCTGTTTTCTAACATGCCAACAAGACCCTTGGGCCTTGTTTAGTTCGCGGTTAGGAATCAGTATTTAGCATTGTAGCACTTTCGTTTGTATTTGATAATTATTGTCCAATCATGGTCTAACTAGGCTTAAAAGATTCGTCTCGTAATTTACAATCAAAATGTGTAATTAGTTTTTTTTATCTACATTTAATACTCCATGCATGTGTCCAAATATTTGATGTGATGGAGAGAGAATGAAAAAACTTGGAATCTAAACAAAGCCTTGCTTAAAAAATACTACCAATAGGTATTAGTGTCAGAAGTAGGACATCGCACTCTTTAGGATCAAACTAACAAATTACAAAAATCAAGCTCCTGGTTAGGAGCTGGTGGCGCCTGAAACTATCGTTCCCTACCAGTCTAACTAGTCGGTTTGATTGTCAATCAACAAGGTTTATGATTTAGCAGTTCTGTCAACAAGGCTGGCAATTATATTTAAAACATAAAAAACCTCTAATGCAGATGAGTAGGAAATTAGCTGCGATCTTAGCTGATCACCAAGCAAACTCGCTAGCCAAATAAACAAGCATCGGCAATTCGGCAAAACGGCATACTCACACAAATCAGAGATGCGGGAGAACCTGCGCGCCGATCGCAGCTCGTTGGCGCTCCTGCACGCACGAAGCAAGCAATCATGCTTTCAGCACAAGGAACCCACCACCACGATGCAGGACGGAAGGAGTAGATGAGTAATTGACAGGAAAGGAAAGGAGAGGGCAAAAAAAAAAAAAGCGTGCAGGCAGGAGGGGCAAAAAATAAACCCCGCGCCGGCGCAAAGCGCAAATATAACAGGCAGGAGAATTTGGAGGCCGTAGTAGTAAATGTTGTAAAAACTGAGCATAGCTTTTCCCAACGTTTGGACCCCAAATTAAAACAAAATGCTACAGTAAACACTGTAGCCACAGTGTGTCTGCCGGCGCCGACTTCGTCCGCAACTAAACGAGGGCAGAATTGTTCCTAGAACACATGTATCATATGTATGCCATTGAAGCCATCACTAGTCAAGGCAATAAAATGTAACACAAATATATCCCATATAGGTCATCTGAACTTGAAATACAACACATGTACCATGTATATGCCATTTAGGCCATCACAAGTTAAAATAAAAAAATAAGACCAAATCTGCAACTTCATTGACAGAGCCAAGTTCACAAACCGCAGGTTCAAATGCCATTTAGGCTATTACAGATCAGGTTAAGGTTCAAAGGCCATATAGGCCATTCACACAACCAAGTTGCCATTTAGGCCATCACATAATAGGTTCAGGTTCCGAGGCCATATAGGCCACATATCCTAAGTCACAAAATAAGCTGCAGGTTTCTAACAGGCCATGAAGGCCATTTGCCATTACACACAAAATAAGCTGTGGCTTCATTACTGCCCATCATTTATCATATCAAACAGGCTTCTAACAACCTGTGCAGGTGGAGCTGCTGCATTTTTCTTCAATTTCTTCTTAACTGGTGTCTTCTTCTTTTTCTTAGGTGTCTTCTTTTTCTTAGGTCCCTTCTTCTTGTTTACTTGAGATGGTCCAGCTTCTTCTTCAACTGGCCTTTTCCTGCAAAATAAGTTCAAAATTATTTATTTTCATACCAGTATGTAGTGAACAGATCAAAATTATTTTTCTGTACTTATTTTCATACCTTTTATTCAGAGCAGCAGCAGGTTGGCCATCCGGTCCCATCTCAGGTTCCTTGCATGTCTTGGCAAAGTGTCCAAAATTTCCACACCTTTAACATTTCACTTTCTTCTTTGTACTTTTTTTTCCAAGGAACCTCTTATCCTTACCACTTTAGGCCTGCTTGGTCTTCTTCCAAGTAATGGTGGGAAAACTTTAAATCCCAGCTCAAAATAAGGCCACTGGGACCTGTCTGGCATAGGTTCAACTCTCTGTTCATATGCAGCTCTAAACTTTGCAATAGAGTAATACTCATGGACATAGTCAGAGATTTGAACTCCTCTGTTAGAGCAAATCCATGCCAGGGCGTGCTTACAAGGCTTACCAATTATTTGCCATTCCCTGCAAAAACACTTGTGGTTTTCAAGATCCACTGTGTGCCTTTTCTGGTTGTTCCAGTCATCTAATATTGTGACCTCTGCAATGCCATCATCACATGTTGCAACCTTGACTACTTTCAAATTTTTGCTAATGGCATTGAGATCCTTGAGTACACCTAGGAGGATGCCATCCTCCCACTGCCTTGCAACCTTCTTCCTAATGTACCTCTTCTCCATTATGAGCTCCCTCAGCCTGTCAACCAACTCATGGAGGTGAATTCCCTTGACCAATCTCATGGAGGTCTTCCTAATTTCTTCTCCATTATGAGCTTTTTCCAACCAACTCATGGAGGTGAATTCCCTTCAGCTTTTTAATCTGCATTGAAACTCTCTGACACATTGTTAGTTAGTTAATCACACTTGCTAAGCTCTAAGAAGGCACATCTGTACCAAATCCTAGAATGGTGTTCCTCAAGGTAATCAATTGCATCAGGAGCAAACAAAAAAAATTCTTCATGTGCCGTCCAATTGAATAAAAGTTGAAAACTTTTCTCATAAGAACCATGAATCTGGTCTAGAGCAACCTGCAAACCTGACCAAGGTTTGGAGTATTTCAACTTAATTCCATAGTCACCCTCCAATTTGTCTTTGGCATCCGTTGAGCCCTTATTTGGATTCTTTTTCACCCAGTCTGCTAGCTTGTCTACACACCAACATTGACTTGCCATCTTTCCTTCTCTAAGCTTGGTGGTAGGACAATTATGCTGTGCAGGAAGCACTTTATCTGCTAAAACATGTCAAACAGGTTATTAGCATGTAAAAAAAGGTCACAAATAGGTCATAAACAGCAGCAATTCAACACATTACCTTTATTGTTTTTTATCATAAATAGTGAATGCATGTATGCGCCACGGACAACCCTCGGCAGCACAATGAGCTAAGAACCCGGTCTTGTCTGTTTTGAGTCCAGCAAACTAAAAACCAGTATTCACTGCATGGTGCCCAATTGCTTTCCTGAATACAATGATATCCGGAAACAGTGCCCCCTTCACTATGTTTGGATTCTCATGATCATGTAGTACATGCACCTCAAGAGGGTCTGCATCATCAACTTCATCATCAATAGCAAAAGCGTTTTTATCAGATGGGTGAGCATCAACAGAATCATAAGCATTGTTAACTGGCTGTGCATTAGCAACTGAAATATAGATTTGTTCATCAACTCCAACATATTCTTCAGGATTATCAAATATATTAGGCTCCCTCTTAAGCTCTACATCAACATCATCACCTTATTCAGGCTCTAAATCAGTAGCTGCCTCTAGATTGTTAGCAGCGGCAGTACTGGGTTTAGGAGCCTCTGGATTGTTAGCAGGAACACTATTTGGTTCATCGGCAATGAAAAAATCATTGTTGGGTATCTCAAATCTAACATCAGCAGGAATAGCACATAAAGGTTGTAGGTCATCAAACTCAGCATCATTACCAAAGAATCCCACTACAAGCTGACAACCCATCTCTTCCTTGTACATTTCAAAGACATCAACCATATGAATTTCACTAATTAATCTGACATCCTCATGCAGTCTTTTTATTAAAGAACCACACTGTGGGTAACTGGTTAGAGGGCACATTTAATTCATTTATAATACTTGACACTAACAGTTCAAGCGTTAAAGACCCAAACTCCACATCCCACTTAATCACAGTGCCTTTAGTGTATGATTTTCTACCATCTGAGTCTTTCGTAGCAAAACCGTGAACTTTAACCTCTACCGCGAACATACCATTCCTACCAACAATCAAATCGAGTCCCAAATCGAAGTGTAAATAGGCAAGCACAAGTCAACTACACTACATGCTCAAACTGATAACAGGGGACGCGCATACATTACCTGCTATTGCAGTCCTCCATCTCCGTCGCAGCACTACGGCGCAGATGCAGGAAGACCCCGCCCGTCGTCTTCATGGGTCCTACATCTCCTCCGGTGGATGCGCCGGCCACAGACGCGACACCACCAGCCGCTGCCACCACCGTTGCACCTCCGCAGCTCTCCGTCGTAGCTCCGCAAGTCGCCGTCGCAGCTCCATAGGTTGCCGTCGCAGCTCCGCAGGTCTCCGACGACGACTACAGTCTAGGGCTAGGGTTCTTAGGGAACAGAGGAAGAGGAACATGGAGAGGAGCACGGGTGGGGGGTGGAATGAATGGGAGAGAGGGTTGCGGCAGCTTGTAACATGCAACCAAGGGCATCGATGTCCATACGAAAGTCATGTATGCCTTCCTCGACCTGACAGTGGGCCCGAGCTGTTCACATACGTAGAAAATGGCAAGCACCAGCAACACCCAGAATTATAATGGCATGTTTAAGAATACCCGAATTATAATGATATTTCTCCAACTTCAAAAAATTGTAATGGCTTCGATAAAAAAAAACCTATTTTTGTTGGATGGAGGTAGTAAAATACTTTTCTTCAACCTTTTCTATACACTTACCCTCAGAAGGATGATCGCAGCCGTCCACCCTCCCTGACCCGGAGATCCGATGGCGCAGATCGGCCACCCGGCGCTCCGTCCTCCCAAACGCCTCGCCTCGCCGTCGTCGTCCACTCGTTCGTGGCTGCCTCCCCCACCACCACCTTCCAGTAGTCCAGTGCCGCCGCCTTGCCCTCCCCCGATTACCCCTGCGGTTAACCTCGCCAATCCGGTCCCGCCGCGGTATAAATCCGGCCTTCTCGCCCTCACCCTTCGTCGCACCCCGCTCCGACCACAACCCTAGCGGCGCGCCCCGGCGTGGGCTAGGGTTCCCACGGCGATGGAGTGGGACAGCGATTCTGACGGCGGCGGCGGCGATGACGAGGAGGAAGAAGAGGTCCGCCCCGGGAGCGGGGGCGAGGACCCGGGCCCGGGCTTCTCGCTGGCCATCGAGGGCATGCTGGGCGCGTGCGGCATGGTGGTCTCCGACGCGCTCGAGCCCGACTTCCCCATCATCTACGTCAACCGCGGGTTCGAGGAGGCTACCGGATACCGCGCCGAGGAGGTGCTCGGGAGGAACTGGTGAGCCGACGGACACGCTCCTGCTTCGATTCGATAACCACGTGTTTCAATTCAAGCTCGTTGGTCCGTGGTGATGCGCGGGGGCCGGGGATTTGTTCGTTGGGCGCGGATAGGTAGGTGATCCACCACGGAAAGTTATTTAGTGTGCTTGTTGCTGTTTCGTGGTGACTTCAGTCTTCAGCAATATTCCGCAGACCATAGGTAATATTTGGATTTGTAATGGCTGTCTGGAATCAAATCGGGGTGCTGTTTAGCTGCTTTGCTAGTTTGAATTGCTAACAGGCAGTTTTCTTTCTTTTCTGGTGTTAGCTTAAGCTTTGTGAACCGCAGCAATCAAGGGTTCCACTTGCATGAACTACTGCAGCAACTAGAGTCTTGACGGTGTTTGGTATATGGGCCTGCATGGTTGGCTTCCAATTCTTGCCCAACCAAAATCATGGCAAGCCAAAACTTTTAGTGATTAATTGGTTCATTGCCAACGAATTGGCACACCAATGTTTATGGCCAAAGTTTTGTCAAGTCTCTAGAAACTTCTTAAACTGCATAAGAGAGAAAAGTGCTTTCTACTATTGTTACAGCACTTAACCAAATGCACACCTATGTTTTTGGCTATACAACGTATCCTACAACCCATAGAGGCCGAAGCATCTGCATTGTTGCTGGCAGCTAAACTTGCTGCTGCAATAAATGTCCAAAGACCAGTCTTTATAACAGACAATGAAGTTTTGGCGACTGCGGCAAACAGGAGGGACCTCCTCCATAATCCTGGTCACTGGTCACTGCAGCCAATCCTAGCAGACTTTACAGCTACCACAGCGAACATGATGCATTCTATCATTAAAATTGGTAGAGATGCAAATTCTGTGGCTGACAATCTCACAAAGAAAGCAAGGCAGGCTGCAATTCCTAGTTCTTGTTTGTTCTCTTGTGAGTCTTGGACACATTCTAGAAATTGTACTATCCAGATGGCTCTGGAAAACTTTCAATGGGGCAATTTTTGCCCCATCTCTGTATTTTGTATTTAAGCTCTGAATGAAATTTACCTTTCAAAAAAAAAAGTTTGGTTTGCCATGATTTTGGTTGGTCAAGGATTGGAAACCAACCAAGCAGGCCCATGACATGTTGCTTCTAGATTCTCCTTAGAGAAAGAGTGGCTTTCAAAAATTGGTTGGCTCAAATCAGTTTTAACTCCTTTTTTTCAACACGAGGCAACCCCATTTCCATTAGCTTGTAACGGAAATACAGAGAGTTTTGATGAAAGATGTAACAGAGAAGGACCAGATGAAGGACGGGCATAACAGAAATCAGTTTTAACTCCTAATCCATCAAATTGTTTGCTAGGGAGTGGGAATCTAAGATGAAAACAACCCATTTCTCTCTTTACATTTTATCCTAGCATAAGTAGCGAGGGAGAATATTTTTGGTCTCTTTACACTTCTTCACACGATTTGAAAGGAAAATGATCAATTTGCCACCCACAACTATGTTTCACATGTGCCAAGTATCCCTTGAGAATTGATGGAGCTGGTTTGTTTTTCTTCAACAGTGTGAGTTTAACTGTTTACTGAAGCTAGTTTCTAAAATATATTTCATAGGTTAAAACGAGGTTCAAATGATAACTTATGGTTAGTGGTAGCCTGCTGTTCCTGGATCTGTTTTGGTGATTCATTTTGACAAGGAACCTGGGTTTACATGTTTTCCTTTTTTTGCCTATTAATCTGTATGGAACTCTTCTTTTTCTTTTTTAAAAAGAATTTATATGTTTGTATATGCTGTCAGTGATCTTTATTTTGTGTTATGGTGAAACTAGTAGCTAGAAATCTATAATGGATGGAGTTTGCTAAATAAAAGTGCCGGCTTAGTGGTTGTTAATCTTGAAGTGGTGTTAGCCTGTTGATGGACTTGTGTGAAAACTAAATCATAAATATTAATCTTTTCTTACAGTTTGTTGAACGTCCTATTGCCAACTGTTCTGTTTCACATAAGTTCCTTTTGTATAGTTCAGTCTTGCAGCAACAAATTACAAATACATCGATGATATGTTACTTTTCGCATATGTTTCATCTTCTGGCTCCAAATTGCACCACTCTTGGTCTGTAGATTGTTGTTGAGAATTTTATTGGTATCTAAGATCCACTCAGCATGCTGACTAACTTATGCTTTCATGTAAAAGGGTTGACCTGGGGTTGATGTTATAGAAGTCTAGAAGCCTCATATGTTGGTCTAACCCACCCTCAACAACAAAGGTGGGACTAAACCCCCACAATCTCACATAAACACACACAAGGGCCACAATGGGCCAAATTTAAACTTGCCCAGATGTCACAAGAAAGACTTAGTAATACCTGGCCAGCACGATGCTAAAGATTGTTGGTGGCTCCAGCAAAACCGGAATCTTGCTCTGTTATCTTAAATAATAAGTCATATGGTGACCACAATATATTGCCAGTGGTAATAGTAACTAAGTTCTTTTAGAGACCAAATAGAAATGCCTTAAGGGGTTTTAATTGATATGTGTAGACCGGGGGGGTTGGATTGCTTGAAAAGTATAGGAAAGCAGAAAAAGCTTTAGTTGCCGTGAAAATTATAGTTGGGAATTAGTGGTAGAAACTAGAAATAACTAAATTATATATGGTGGCCTTCGGTACCAGTCATGTGGTTCAGACATTTAAGGCACACCAAATGTAATCTAACAGTATCAGCAGTTGTTGAATAATGAAAGCACACCATGAACTTCTGAACATACCTTGCTTGATTTTATTCAACTGCTAGTAGAAGAGGGTAAGTTCCATGGTTGCTAGTCTGTTGACATAATACATTTTTTTCTTAATATTTTATTTTTCTTTTGCTTCTGATCAAATGAAAGAATATAGCATGCTATGTTACTCATTTTGCTAGTACGATGTTCACTTATGTCTTATTTTCTATCGTTTTGATGCTTCTTTTGCAGCCGGTTTCTACAATGCAGAGGACCATTTGCTCAGAGGAGACATCCCCTTGTTGATGCAGCAGTTGTTACTGGGATTCGGAGATGTTTAGAGGAAGGGACTGAGTTTCAGGGTGATCTGTTGAATTTTAGAAAAGATGGTTCTCCATACATGGCAAGGCTGCAATTAACTCCCATATACGGAGATGATGAAATGATAACACACTATATGGGCATCCAGTTTTTCAATGATTCTAATGTTGACTTGGGTCCGTCGCCTGGCTCTGTAACAAAGGAACTTGCGAGATCCACATGGATTGCACCTGGCAACACTGACTCACCAATTTCAGTAGGCAAGGGTAATTTGTGGGAACATTCTAGTCTCTTTCTGCTGAGCGATGAGGTAATTTGCCAGAAGATCTTGTCTAAATTGTCACCCAGGGATATAGCATCGGTAAACTCTGTTTGCAAGCGACTTTATCACATGACAAGGAATGAAGACCTTTGGAGGATGGTTTGTCAGAATGCATGGGGCACTGAAGCTACTCGGGCCCTTGAGACCGTGGCAGGATCAAGAAGTTTGGCATGGGGCCGGCTAGCACGAGAGTTGACCACCCTTGAAGCTGTTGCCTGGAGGAAATTGACAGTCAGTGGTGCAGTGGAGCCATCTCGCTGCAACTTCAGTGCCTGTGCTGTAGGGAATCGTGTTGTCCTATTTGGTGGAGAGGGTGTTAATATGCAGCCAATGAATGATACATTTGTGCTGGACTTGAGTGCCAACAAGCTAGAATGGAGGCACATCAATGTGAGCTCAGCTCCTCCTGGTCGCTGGGGGCATACCCTATCATGCCTGAATGGATCGCGGCTGATTCTGTTTGGTGGCTGTGGGGGGCAGGGGCTGCTTAATGATGTCTTCATTTTGGATCTTGATGCACAGCATCCAACTTGGCGTGAGATTCCTGGTCTTGCACCCCCTGTACCACGGTCATGGCATAGCTCTTGCACTGTGGATGGAACCAAGCTGGTGGTTTCTGGTGGATGTGCTGACTCTGGTGTTCTTCTCAGTGATACCTACCTCCTAGATGTGACAATGGAAAAACCTGTTTGGAGGGAGATACCTGCATCTTGGTCTCCACCTTGCAGGCTGGGGCACTCACTATCTGTCTACGATGGCAGGAAAATCCTGATGTTTGGTGGTCTTGCTAAAAGTGGTCCTCTAAGACTTAGATCTAGTGATGTGTTCACTCTAGATTTGAGTGACGACAAGCCTTGCTGGCGGTGCATTACTGGCAGCAGGATGCCAGGAGCTGGTAATCCTGCTGGAGTCGGGCCCACCACCTCGCCTTGATCATGTTGCAGTGAGCCTTCCTGGTGGGAGAGTTTTAATATTTGGTGGGTCTGTGGCGGGTCTTCATTCTGCTTCAAAACTTTACCTCCTGGATCCAACTGAAGAGAAGCCAACCTGGAGGCTTCTGAATGTTCCAGGGCATCCTCCACGGTTCGCCTGGGGCCACAGTACTTGTGTTGTTGGAGGGACAAAGGCAATAGTTCTTGGAGGACAAACTGGAGAAGAGTGGACGCTAACAGAAATACATGAGCTTTCTCTAGCAAGCTCATTAGTCTGAGATGGGAAGGTCCCAGCAAGCTTTCCAGCTTCCTTGAAGCAATGTCTCTGGAGACCAGCTGCCTGTTCATGTGACTGAGGCTGATTATTATTTTTTCAACAGTGGGGTGCAAACAAAAGGGTTGGTGAAGTGGACAACCAGACCTGATTACTTGTACCATGCCTGGGAGTTGGCTGGTCTAGAATTAGGAATAAGTTACCTCTGCTGTTGTTGTTTGTATTGTCTACGATGATGAAATAGCTGGCATCCATAAGCTAATCTCAGTTGTTATCATGTTTCCAAGGGGACTGGCATTGTGTAGCTGGAGCCTTGTTCTGGTGGTGCCGCCGTCGGTGACAAGTGATGCAGTGGTCTTCTGATTTTTGATCCATCAACTGCTGCTTTCTGGAGAAGCTGTAACACTGTTGTATTTAGTTATGCTTTTGCGCCACTTTGTGCTTACTCAATTGCTGCTTTCTGGAGAAGCTGTAACACAAACACCTGTTGTATTTAATTTTGCTTTCATATCACTTCGTGCTTACCTCAGGTGATAGTGATACCTATAACATTTTCTTTTTAATCTGATTATCAAAGGATGAATATCAACAATCCCATCTTATCTGTACATTTATTGCACGTTAATGACTTGATTGGGGCCTGGTGCTGAATGTCAACCGCAATTGATCTCTTTCTCTTAGCTGGGATCAGGGCTTGGTGGTGGCAAACCAACAAGTGAGGTGAGGATCAAGCTGACGGCCATGTGATTATTGTCAAGAGTTTCTGTTATTTGATTTAATGATTTCTATCATCTTGCTATATGTTATCATGACCTGCCATTTCAGGTAGACCTGCTGCACTGCCTGATTGGCTGTTTATACGATCGATAACTGTAACGGGTCCAAACAGAGTTTTTCTTTTCACCATCTCTGTCGATATCTTTTATTATTATTATTATTCAGAGAAGAAGGGACAATGATGCGTAACAAAGGCGAACAAGATTCAGAGGCAATGAGCTGCCCATCCTGGCAAAGCCAGGCATCTTCAAACCACTCGGTGATTCAAAGTGAACCGGAATCGAGCAGACGCACCATGGAAGCAATCAGAGTCAACCGGAATCAAGCAGACACACCATGGAAAGCCATCAGAGCAAAGGCAGCGGGGTTGGCAGTCTAGCACGAAAGCTCTCGATAAGCCCAGGAACAGATCAGACAGTCCAGCACATCTGCTTGCGAGGCGGACCGTAGCAGCTCTTTTTTTTTTCATTAAGAGGAAGGCCAAAAGAAAGACCGGAGCATGAATACAAAGGACTCGCAGGTAATCATGCAGAATCCCTGACACAAACAAACAGCAAGAAAAACACGAGTGGGGACCTCCACCACACTTCACCAACCGACTATGCCTGCAAAAGAAAGATACATCCGCGCAATGGTCGCCAACAGAGAGGGGTGAAGCCGTGGTGGCAAAGCATCCACCGGTAGAATCCGCGAACAACCAGGTAGCCGCTACGAAGTAGGAGAAGTATCCGCCAGCGACCAGATAGCCGCTGCAAAGAAGAGGACGTATCCGCCAACGACCAGGTAGCCGCCGCGGAGAAGACGACTGCGGCAAGACCAACACCCGCGGTGGGACGGACCAAAGTTAAGCGAAAGCAAATGCATAGGCAGGCACAACACAAGCAAGGAGCAGCTCGGACCCAACACCAAAGACCTAACCGACTGCAGAAAAGGTTCAACGCAAAGGCTGCCCGCTCAGAAGACGAAGCCGCGGTGGCAAGGCAACGGCGACGACAGCGACCAGGTAGCCACTGTGAACACCCGAACGACCATCAGCAACTTCAACAACGACCAGGTAGTCGTTGTGAACTGCACGACTACGGTAAAACATCAACAGCGACCAGGTAGCCGCTATGAACCGCTGAGCAACTGTAGCGGTAACATCAACTGAGGCGGGGCAGACCTCAGCGCTTTCCAACACGGAAGGGGGTCGTTCACAGTTCCAGCAGCACAAGCAATCAAACATCCATCTGAAATTCAAAATTCAGAAGTTGTATTACCGTATGGGACACTCCTGTGATCTCAGCGTCTTCAAATTCAGTTTTTGAAAGAGGGTGAGAAAATCAGCATGGAAACGTCTTACGGGTGTTTGCTATAAAAGTTGGCTGTATTTCAGAGAAGCAATTTGAGATACAAGGATTTCCATGACAGGAAGCTGATCTTCAGCATTGCTACAAGATAGTAGAAAGCTAATATTTACATCAAAGAACCTAAAATGGTGAAATCTGCAGCGAATCAACAGTATGAAAATGTTTACTGCTATCTTATCTGTACATGAAGTTTGGGCTGCCCGAGTACAACCCACAGGGTAAAGTGATTTCTTCTTTTTTTCATTTTCAAAGAATTTTTTTAAAAAAGAAATAGAAATGAGCAGAGGTAGAACGGTTCTGATTTTTGTTACATCTGACATCAGCACAGCTTTCCTTAGTTGATGATCCTAGGAATGCGGCGTCCAAATCTGGGATCCCTGAATTGATGAAACAGAACGCATATCAGAGACAGGGTGCTAACTAACTCAATAAAAAGAGAACACAATTTGTTATAAATGTAAGGTATCATGTTACAAGATCTTCAAATTGTAACAGCTGTAGGCATAGTGTTACGAGATTTTCAAAGCCATGCACAAGATTTGGTTGTCAAGAGCTGAAAACAAACTGCGTTGTTGGTTGTCATGTTTATTGGCTATCCAGTACGCCAATAGCATGTTTCAACAGCGAGTAATACGTAATAATAACACTACAAAGTTTCAGCCAAATGATGCCAAAAATCACTGCAGGGGATTAAAACTTGAGTTAAATACATTGGCGGCCCTTAAACTTATGGCTCTATGCCACTTAGATCCATGAACTCTCAAAATCGAAATCTGCCTCCCTGAACTTGTCAAAGTGTGCCACTTAGGTCCATACCCCATCAGAGGGCATTGACTAGGATAAAATCTTACAAAAACCACCCTATCTAGTCATCTTCCTCTAGCACTCCTTTCCTAGGCCCGTGCGGTGTCGACATCGCCCAAGCCGGCCTCCTCCTCCGGCCGAGCATGCCTCACCAATCCCCATCGCCGCTCCACACCCTAGCCCACCTCCTGGCGTCCCCGCCTGCCAGCGCACGTACGACAAGCACCCCGGCGGCATTGCCCTGGCATTGCAAGTGGAGCTCCCCTTCGGCAAGCTACTAGTTGCGGCGGCGAACGACGGTCCCTCGCGGACGAGCAAGCCATAGTTGACCACAAGCTCCGCTGCTCCAACCTGGAGAAGGCCAGCTCACCCGCGGCTGCACCACAAGCAAGCTCCCTGACGCTCGCCTTGCACACTCGAGCCACCACTGCTCGGCCGCTCTACGCGCAGCCGCCGCCCGTGCCTCGCCACACACGCGCCACGCCCCCCGATGTAGAGGCGACCAACCCATCACCGTCGCCTCCAGCCCCCGCACACCCACGTCCCTGGACATCCTACTCCTCCCTGCTGACGCCAAGACGCTGGCCGTCCTGCCTTCGATGGCGACACAGGCAGCGCCAGGGAGGTCCTAAGCGCGCGAGGTGCTGCTGCCACCGCTGCTGTCGTGCCTTGGCGCGGGCGGGACGCCGAAGTGGGCCAGGGTGTGGGACGGTGAATCGGCGATGGGGAGGCGTGCTCGGCCAGAGGTGGAGGCCGACTCGAGCGACGCCGGCACCGCGGGCCTAGGAAAGGAGCGCTAGGGATAGAAGATGACTAGATAGATATAGATAGGGTGGTTTTTGTAAAATTTTAACCTAGTCAACGTCCTCTGAAGGGGGTATGGACCTAAGTCGCACACTTTGACAAGTTTAGGGAGGCATATTTCGATTTTGAGAGTTTGTGGACCTAAGTGGCACAGAGCCACAAGTTTAAGGGCCGCTAGTGTATTTAACTCTTAAAACTTTTATGGGCTCTCTGAACCCCGCAAAGCAATGCATATGGACAAGAATGTAGTCATGTAATAATCAGAAGAATTGGGCACAGTTTGAGACTGAAGAAAAAAGTGTGCAAATGGAGAACATAAATAAAAAATCATTACTCTTGATAGTTTTAAATCTGTATGTGCATGTCATTTTAACCATATGATCTCTGAGTAATAAAAGACAGCAGGAAATAACACAGTGACTACAGACCTGTAATGAGCAGCCATTCTCCTTGACACAGCAGCCCTAGTCATGGCCCCTGTAACTATATATTCATCATCAATTTCATCAAATCTGATTTCTCTCATGTCAACAGATCTTGCTGGCACTTCAAGATTAAAGCTTTCTTGACTAGATCTGTTGCTGTTCCTTGTTCCACTACTTCTCCTTTCCCTTGTTCTTGTCCTTCTTCGGCCTCCTCCTGTAGACCTACAGAATGCTTTGCAAAAAATGCAGGATGTCCACCAGTTTGCTCTAACCCTGTGGTAAACTTCGTAGTCATCTCCAGCTTCATCATCCCCATACTCAATGACATAATCTCCAAGAACTATACCATTTGGAACTTGTGCATGTATTGTGCTCAAGACATCTATTATGTCAGAAGACTGCTGCAAGTTCTCCCAATCAACCTGGCGAGCAGGATCAATTTCAGAAGGGCGTGAATCTGGATGTTTTTGTTGGGTGTGCTTCTGAAGCTCATGGAAGTTGCCAACATACGAGCAGCAACTCTCTTCGCAGCATCTTTTCTTCTGGTTAAGGTGCAAGCGAGCCTCATCAATAACAAACCACCCAATCACATCACCTCTACACAACGGACAAGCTGGGCGGTTATTTGCATTTGATGAAATGATATGAATGCTATTAAGGGGAGCCACAGTACGAGATGAGACTTTGACATTGGCTGGTAGGCCATGAGCGCCTTTGAACCTCTCGAGACAGTTTGAGCGAGTCTGGTCAGTGTCACATATGAAAGGTCTACAGCCCTTCTCATATGAGGTGCACCTAAGCAGTACCGCATTGTGGGGGAAATCGAGACAGATTGGGCAAGCAACATCCTCCATCCAACTTTGATCAATTTTTATGTCCAGATCAAAGGAGCTGGGCCTTATCGCCTTCTTCATTACCAAATTCCCTGAACCCATGCTGAAATTACTAGGCTGATGTTTGGCACTACCAAAGTTATCTTCTCATGGCAACCTGCATCGATCAAGCAGCAAGAAAATTAGCCTCTCAACCCTATAGTTTAGCATGTCACATGCATTTCCCATGTGCATCAAAGCCACAGACTTTGTATATGGAAACAATATCAGCGTGTTTACATCAAAATTTTAGCAGTTTTTTTATAACATTTGTGCCATATAATTAGCAAAACTAATGGTATTAGCAAAACTAATGGTACTGGAAGCCAAACAACTAGAAGTTCGATGCAGTAGCATGGTAGCGCCTTTTCAGATCAGCCAGCCAAATTTGAAATATATGGTTGCAATTAGTTGACCTCAATAGAGAAATGCTAACACAATCAGTTATTATATTCTGCAGATATGAAACACAGTACCATATTTCAAGAAAAAAACAACTAGCCAACTCCCTATATGAATCAGTATCCAACTCCCCCCATATTAATCAGTATCAGACAGATGCAGTTGTAAGTAGTAACTAGTAAGTTAATCCACACCACACCTTAAACTAGAAATTAAACGGATTTCGGAGGCAGGGGAACTCAATAAAATCCTCTGAAGAAAAATACTGAATCCAAATGTCAAAACAATCGACAGGCATCAGGTTAAGAAATCGAGTGGTAAATACGAAACTTCATCCAAATCATTACCCCTAAACCCAGCCCTCCCACGATTCCACGAATCCCAGAAAAGAAGCAAAGAAGCGGCTCCAATCGGGTACTATAAAGTCCACTGTATCACTGAAGAATTACTCGAAAAAAAAAAGGACGAAGAACACGTGATCGGCGCACACTCAGACCGCTCAACAGTCGCCGAAGTGGAGGGGAGAGGGGACGAGTCGTACCGCTGCGTCCTCCTCGGGGGGCGGGCGGGCTGCTGGTGGGTGACGGGGGAGAGAGCTTGAAGAACGGACGCCGCAGAAGACGACGAGGCGGGGTGAGGTGAGACGTCTTCCTCCCTGGCCCCAGGCCTCTCCCTCTCTCCTCTCCGTGGGTCACGACGAAGACGAAGACGAAGACGTGACCGCCGCACCCGTCCAGTCCAAGCGACCGACGGTACGGACGCCGCAGCAGAGGGGAGGAGCCGAGGAGCGGCGGCGGCGGTCCTGCGGAGGAGGGCACGCGGACTGCGGGTGGTTCGGTTTGGTTCGCGCGATTTGTCAGCGCCGGTGGCTGGATTTTGGGAGCATTTCTCGGAGCCGGTGGAAGAGAGGAGAGGAGGGAGCGAATTCCGACTTTGGGATAGGAGGAGCCTGAATTTCTAGGTCTCTTTCTCACTGCGATTGCGTCCCGCGATAGACTTTTGGAAACACGTGAATTTCACATAGTTTTCTCTTCACTTTTCCTAATCTTAGTTTTGTATATATTAAGTTTGACAAGGAACCATTTAAACTTTTATAGAGCTTATTTAGTAGGTCTTCTGGGGCTCTGACTAGCGTGAGGAGCCGGAGCTGATGAAGTCATCAAAACTAAGCTTGGTTCCATGTGTTTTCTAGCAGGTAATCAGATGAGGCGGAGCTCGTGAAGTCATCAAAACTAGTCGTGGATCTTGTTTAGATGTCGTTGGATCATCTTAATTCACATTTGTTGGGATAGACTATGTAAGAATTTAGTTCAGGTTTTATTCTAATCCACTTCAATACGTATGGATTGATGCGAATCCGACCACACACCTTAGTTGGTTCTACGTGTTTCCTGAATCATTTTAATTTATAGTGAGAAAAGTGATTTTGTCTACCGTGCGTGAAACATTATCTATACAATATTTTGTTAGAGAGCCGATCGAACACCGAAGACACACCAAACGAGCTCTTAGTAGTAGTAGTTGGAGAAAATAAAAGAGTTGTAAATGTCAAGGTTTTAGCGCTTCAGGCCTTAGAATTTCTAGGTAAGGAAATGTATTTATGCGCTGTTTTAATTCTTAGGTTTCACTTTTTTTATTAAGTTATTATTATATTCGCAACAAACCAAAAGATATCCACCTTTTCTTCTCCTTTTCTGCTGTGATAATGAAGTTCAGTACAACATGGATTTTTTCTTTTGTTATTAGAACTTAAAAGCTTGCTTAGTCCCCCCTTGATAGGAATGGGAAATCAAACACTTAAAATGTTCACGTCTCAACAACCGTAGATGGGATATCAACTCACCATGAAAACAAAATGTACTGAGCAGGATCATGCATCATCAAAATATAAAATGCAACAGACAAATTTGAGGAAATGAATATAACAGGCTGTACTGCACCAATATGTGTGTCCAACAGATGAAACATCAGCCATCAAATGCAACAGACAAAGGACAAAATAAATATAACAACAAGCTATCTTTTTTCTTTCCAAAAAATAAAAAAGGAATATAATAAGGGGAAAAGAGTTATCCATGATGGTTCTACTGCTAGTACTACTGACCAAAGCCAACCTCCTCCACTATTAAATTATTACTAGTTTCTGGATTTCATATCCAGATTTGTATTATCCAATTGCAGTGGCCAAGAGAATTGTTCCCGTAGCTAATCTCTACTTGTGTGATCATCACATATTTGCAATAATTTACACAGGAGACGAGATAGCTGCCTGGTCGATCAGGAAAGTGCTGTCGACGATGTCTACATCAATAATGCGTTATCACGCAAAGCATGTATTTTTTTTTCTTGGGAAAACTCTAGGGAAAAGCATCTAGGACAGTCCCCAAAAGCTAGTTTTTTTAAAAAAAAAGAAGAAGAAGAGAGGAAGGCCTATTCCAATCTTTCCCTAAAAAGTGTGGCTGAGCTTTTGTCGAGATCGATCAGAGGTGACATGCTAAGCTCCATGATCATGATTGAGTCATCAAATTCATATAATATTCGTCAATCATTCAGAGTCCCCGTGCAAATGTTTGATGAATTAGTGCCTTCATCTCAAAGATATATACATGTGGATGACATATATAATATATGAAAACGTAATCTAATTAGGCTGAAAGAACCATCAAATTTAAAAGCATGCAGTCTAAGGGCACTTTCAGTAACCTCTAGATTCACCACTAACTCCATCATCACCTTTTGATTTGGTTCTGTAAGTTGAATGCTGTAAGACGGAGAAAAGGTGAAAAGGGGAGCAAAAGAAAGTGACTTGTTGTGTGGAAAGAATCAAAAGGGTGTGTCAGCATAAGGGTGGAAAGCCATCAAGATGGGAATCGGAATGAGTTTCTTGTTGCAGTAATCTTTGTTCGCGATGCCCCGTACGACTCTTATTGGAAAAAAAATTAGAGAAAACAACTCTTACTGGAATAAACTAAAATTTCAGTGGCTCTATCACTTTATTTGTTGTTGTTATTCTGGATCGCTTTCGGTTTGACTTTGCATTCATAGGCTTGATTTGTTATTTCCTCTATCCCAAATTATAACACGTTTTGACATTTAGATTCATAGTTTTTACTATGTATCTAAACATAATATATATCTAGGTGCATAGAAAAGTTATGAATCTAGAAAACCCAAACCACTTATAATTTAGAACGGAGAAAGTACTAGTTAAAAAATATGTTTTAGGCTTTGTGAGTAAAGATAATAAAATTTAATTCGTCACTAGAACCATGAAGCCATTTGCAGGTTTGTGACGAGGACCATGATGGAGGCCGGGTGGCGTGTTCAACAAAAGTCAACGAAAAGAAGGCCTGAGATTCCCAGTAGGGAAATCGGCTTTGTTATTTCCCGTGAACTAATGCACGCTGATTTGAAAGATAGTTCTCAGAGTCAAGACAAATCTAACATGTTTATTATGAAAAATGTTTAAGCAACCATAAATTAAGGCATTAGGCTTATGTATGTTTTTAAATCAAACATATTTACATATGTTGTTACTATTACATTATAAAAAAAATAACTTAAAGTAAAGATACTCCGCATCTCGATTCTCTAAGTTTGACTATGTATATAAAAAAACTAGTATAGACATTTCTATATTCAAATAAGTTTATTATGAAATTATATTTCACTGTCAATCTAATTACACCTATTACACATCATAAACATTAATATTTGTAAATATGGTTAAGTTTAAAAAGTTTTGACTCCTTGAAGAGCAAGATGTGGGATTATTTTGGGACATATGTCGGAGAGAGCACATGTTATGCTTTTGTAACACCCTCGGTGTTACACTGTAAATTATTTATTAAAACATGTCATGAGCATCATGTTTATGTGTTAATGCATGTAATAGAGTGTGTAGATCAATTTCTGTAACTCGAAACTATCGACAGAAATGTGAAACGAAAGTTGATTCTATAGTCATGTTATATCACTTAGGGTTTAAAACTAATTTTTATTAAGCAAAAATGCTATAGAACATGTATGTGATACTTAAATAAAGTTTGAAGTACAAACTTTGTAGATGACAATAAAATACTTTTTGCTCAAAAATAATATTGCTAAGTAATGTTTCTACTAGCCTAGAAATGCAATTTGAAATAAGACTCAGCTCAAAAACTTAGGAAAAATTTAAGTATGTTAACAGCTAGACATTGCCGTGTTTAGCAAATTATTGCAAGAGATTGGGTTAAGGAGTGATGAGGTGTTATAGCTCGATTTAGCAGCCTCATATACCACCTTGAGCTTAGAGAAGACAGTTTAGGCTTAGAAGCAACGGTTTAGTCGTAGTCGATGCTTTAAAATTCATGCACGACACTTGCTTCGGTTGTCTGGCCGTGTGTGCGGTCACCATCACGCGGAGCCTCGGTGTTGCTGGGCTCGAACGCGCGCTCACGCACTGCCGCGCGTGGTCGGCCGCGACTGCCCCCGCCTGGCCGGCCACAGCTGGTCGTCTAGCCTTGCCGTGCGGTGCTGCCGCCACCGCCGGCGCGGTGCCCCAGCCGCCCTGTCGCGTAGACGTCCCATCCTGCTGCCGTGCTGTGTTGCTGTCACTCACCGCGTTGTGCTGCGGGCCGCCAGCCGCTGCTCCTCCGCTGTCCCTACCGCTTTGCTGCGATGACGCTGCTGCTGATACTACGCCGTGATGTGCTCGTCCCTCATCGCTGCGCGCACGAGGGCTTGCCTCCTCCTCTGCTGCCCGCACCATCGCTTTGCCATTTATGGCGCAGCAGCCCCGCAAGCAGTGCCGGTCGGTGGTGTGCGTGTGTTGTCCGTAGTAGCGACGCGCGGCTCGTCCGAATCGCGACGGATGCATCCTTCCAAGGTCGGTCATGTCGAGCTCCGGTTCTCTCTCTGCTCTCCTCGCCATGGCCGACTAAGCTGCGCGAGTTAATACGGCTGGGAGGAGTCATCTCGGGTCATGGCGTCGTGTCTCTGGCGCTGCCATCAAGTCCTCTAGTCGACCGTCCCCACCCCGCCTTAAATGGCGCCTAGCCGAGCTCCAATTTTGGAGTTTTGCCCCTGCCACAGCGCCATTAAGACCCAGCCCACCACCACCGTATGCAGCCACCAGCTCACCGCCTCAAGCCAAATTGGCTGCACCACCCGACCCGCCTTGTACCCCTTCTCGCTGTGCGCACCTAAGCCGTACCCCTACGACTACCCTCGCGGCGCTGACGCGACTGTGCCACCGCGGCCCGTAGTCACGCTTGCCGCGCGCACGCGACTAGGCTTGCTCGGGGCGTCTCCAGCCAAGCCACCGCCATGGGTAGGTGCGTGGTGAGTCGCTGATGCTCACCTACTGTTTATATCACCTCTTTTATGCCAAGGCTCACCGGAACATGGTTGCCGCCGCCGTAGGGTGCCCGCCATCGTGGAGAGGCCATCCTACTGCGTCTCGACTTGTCCCACCGCTGCCCGGAGTTGCACGTCCGCCCGTAGGTAAGGGTTGACCACCTAGCTAGGCCTGCGTGGGTCCTAGTTGGCCGACATAGCGGCTCAGTGCCGGCCAGTGTCGCGCCGACGAGCGCGGAGGCGTCAGGGACCTCTCCGATGCGAAGACGAGAGAATACGAGGGCTTCCTTGCAAAGTCACTGTCTATAGAAATAGTACGCGTAGTGCTCGCACTAATGCCTGGTAACGCGAGGGGTTTTTTGCAAGAGTGCCAATGCTCGCGGGCTGCCCCCGATTGTGGGTCGGCTCGCGTGGGCCGCGCTGAGCTCATCGTCTTTTCTTTTTAAGCGAATTAGTTAAATGGTTTTCCATTTCTGAGCTGATCTTTGGTAAATCATATAAAATCATGCATGTGTTCAAAAATTATGAAACCAATCTTGTTAGATTTCTAAAATTGTGCTCTATCTGTTGGTGTATTTAGTTCATGCTTATATGTGTTGACCTTATGAGCTATTAAATTGTTTGAGAGTACTTAATATTATCAAACTAATTATTGTAGGAATTTTTGTGGTAAAATGGTGATAGTTTTAGCCTTGAAATTTTTACAGTAGCTTCATTGTATTATTATGTGCTTACTGTAATTTTTGTAGCCTTAGAATAGACTAGGTATTAAGGTAGTTGGATGCTCCTTGTTTCAATATACATTAAATCATTAGTGGAAGTAAGGATATATCTTTAGTTGCTAAGTTAAAGGTTCTTAATTGAACCCAATACCTTGTTTGATGAAAATGATAGCTAGCTTAGTATCTTAGTCATTAGAGTTAGCTTAGTAGCTTGATAGATGTATTGTTATTTTAAGAGTTGCTGCTGTCGTAATACTAAGTGTTGCATCATCATCGCATGCATGTAGAGAACGAGTTGACGGAGATCGTGACCATCGTAGACCATGAATTCGAGGAGGTGATCGAGGAGTACGAGGAGGAGATCCTCGTGTAGGAGGAGGTCCCAGAGCCGCCACTAACTGACTGAGCTAACACCCCGCCTGCCCAAGGCAAGCCTCGGTGCATAACCCTTATTTTGAATGATCACTGTATATATATATGTGATGTGCATTTACGTTACATGATTTATATTGAAACTACATGCATAGATAAACCTACTTATGAGTGCTACTAGTATAGATCGAGTAGTTGCTATGCTTAGGCTATCGGTAGCGTGAGTAACCTGCCATTACTCGCAATAGGTGATTATTATTATCACTCTCATAATAAAATGGTGAAAGGAAAAATAAAGACCGGGCAGGGATATGGTACGAGTATTGGTGGGTGTAATAGGTTGTGTCCCGCGGCCAACGGGGCATAGCTTGGTTACACTGTTTTTCCTATCCGTGTCGGTTCACCCTGGGCATTTGGTCAGACCGAACCGATCGGTTTGATTCCTCGGTCATTCGGTCAGTTCGGTCATCAGAAACCTGGGACCGATCGGTCTTTGTAAAAGACGAAGACCGAGGAAGTTCGGTCTCGGTTAGTTCGGTTCGGTCTCGATCACGACCGAACTAACCGGACCTGAGTAGCAGCCACAAACAATAGCAGAATCTATAGCAATTTTCAACAGCATGCTTGCTATTTGAAGGCAAAAAAATAACAACACAATATATAAAACAAACCACATATTATTATGACAAGTTCTAGCACACAATTTTCTCAGTTCTCACAAATCACAATCACACATAATGACATTACGAACGAAGTCTACAGAACTACGGTCACTTCGGTCACTTCGGTTAACCGACACATATGACCGAACTTCTATCGGTTACTTCGGTTAGTTGGGAGCCAGGACCGAACTCATGACCGAACTTTTCGGTCTTGGTCTTTTCGGTCTCGGTCTTTTCGGTTCGGTCTTCGGTCTTCGGTTAATTATGCCCAGAGTTAGTGTCGGTTAAGGACCGGCCGTTGCATTGGATTCTAGTCAGGTCACAGACTTATTATCTTGAGCACATATTTGCTTATGGGAGTGGGAAGGCTCGTTGCTCTCTTGTCATGGGTTCTGGCTCTTTCCGGACCGACTGATTGGAGGCGGTGATGGTGGAGGTCTAAGCACCACATTGAGTCCGGAATTCAGGTGTGGGGGCTTGGAGTTCAAGTTTGGACGGGGACCTGAACCCCTTGACAGGAGAGTGATGGGTTGGTCCTACTTGTGCCTGGGGTACAAGCGAAGCGTATGTTTTGGGGTACTCAGCTGGGCTATATTGGTTCGCGAATCGTCGTGTAATAGGTACGACTTGTCTAAGATCTAGCACCGTAGTAAGAACTGGAAGATGAAAGGGAATGAATGTATCTGATTGCTCAACTCTTACTTGAAAGTAGAACATGTGCTTCCCTAGAATGGTTAGCTAAGGGATTAATCATGACTGCTAATAAAATACATACATAAGGATTCGCTACTATTAATACTTTTTGCAAAAAGGAAACACAGCAAACCATAAAGCTTATCATATCCTTTGGAGTCGGAAAATTATTCTCACTAGTCGGATAAGTCTTGCGAGTACGTTGTGTACTCAGGGTTTATTTACCCCTGTTGCAGGTGCGGCTTGAGGAATGGCTGTTATGTAGAGGATTCTTCTGGTGGGCACAGACGGATCCTTGTATCTTACCGTAGATGTTTATTGTAATTCCGCTGTTTAAATTCCAAACTCTGAACTTGATATTGTAATAATGTATTTCTAAGAACTCTTATTGTATGAAATGGACGAAGTATTGTAAACTCGTTCTTATTATTGGATCCTTGAGGAAAACGTGGATTGTTCGAGTTCTCTCTTGGGGTGTGCTCGATGGAACCGTTCGATGTAGCCAGCTTTCAGGGTGATTAGTGTCTGGTAGAAGACGAGTGTCTCGGAAGCGTGCTATTTCAGACGGTTCTGCCAAGCATAATTGCATGCATGAGCAATAAATTCTGCTTGAGTAATTAAAAAACTTGTTCGACAAAAAAAAAAATATCCCCAAGGCGTTCACTAATAAGAAGAATCTACTTCAATGCAGGCCGAGATAAATCCCAATCGAGGACCGAGCGGGGGCTCGGCTGGTTAGCTCTGACTGGGGTCAAGCTGCCCACCCACGTTCAAGCACTGACCGATGTGGGTGCCTCACCTTCTTCTTAAGAGCATCCTGGTGACTCCCCCGTGCGTTGAAAAAAAAAAAATCCTAAAGTCCGCGATTGCTCTAGATGTGCCACCAAGCGCTTTGACCAGCATGTTTACATCTGAGTTTCGCTCAAAACTACTCAATGTTAAATGTAAATATATAACTCAGGAGCACAATTTACATGGTTTTTTTTTTTTACTCAGAGTTTTTGGAACTCGGCCCCACAAGGGAGTTAAATACATGACTTGAGATGCTACTAAGGCGGTCTGAGTTTTTTAAACAAGAAGAGTATGCACATATGAATTTTGACTAGCAAAATTTGAGCAAATTTCTCACTGGCACCCTGGTTCGTAATCTTTAACTCAGTACGGATTTTTGCATTTTGGCTAATTTAGTGGTATATATAAGCGATGTGTCAATCAACAGCGAGGGATTATGTGCTGCGATCTTACCAGTTTCATTATCTGCAGGGCCAGTGTTCTAAGAAGAATTGGTAGTAGAATTGCATTAGGATGTGTGCGTGGGGGTGTGAACATGCATACGTGAGTAATGTATCTGCGATGTGTTTAAACTTTAGGCCCCGTTTAGATCATTGGAACTGAATTCATTTTAATAATTGTTAGATTAATTAAGCTAATATAGTTATATATAAGATACATGTATACTACTGTTAGTTGTACAGGGGAGATACTTATATGTTGCATTTCAGTGTAGGGAAGTGGGTTGAAAAACGTGTTATAAGTTGCAGAATAGAAATATAGCATTGTGATTTATAGAATCATTTTTTCATCTCCTATCCTATGAATTTGAGATAGACTTATACGTGAACTCGATAAAGTTGTGGAATGTCAAATTCGAAACCAAATAACCTAATCCACTAGGTAGATTCCGATTCCTCCAAAATAAAAAGATCTAAACAGCCTCTTAAAGAAATGACGACCTAGCATTCAGGTACCTAACACTGCCCTTGTTTCCTTTTCTTAGAAAAAAGAAAGCCGAATATAATCAACCTTTTCATGACAGCGAGTCACAGGTGCAGTATATATGTATCCATCATGCATGGCATCATGGACCCAAAAGGAAAAAGCTACCCAAGCGTCACATCTGTTGGGTTGGAATGGGATGTGGTGGAGACTGATCGAGATAGATTAACATCATGAATTCATGATACTCCTACGCTTGTATTCGAACTGAATAACCTGTTTCACTGTTATATGTCGGTCCGACGTTCCTCACTCTCATCTTCTTCTTCCCTCGCTTACTCTCTATTCTCTTTACGGATACCATTACAACACATGTACACGTTTTTTTAGATTACACGAACCCAGCACCTCAGGTGCTATTGAGTCTCCAGTAACCACCAGACTACATGCTCTTTCGCAACACATGTACACGTTTGCTCCTATATAGATGTAGTTTAAGGACAAACTAAATCTAAAAAAAAGAATGTCTATAAATAAACCCATCTCTAAAGTTGTCTTAAGTCAATTTTTTTTTACTTTTGGCAGAAAATTTAGAGAAAAGAGCACACATATTTAGAATAATTATATTATAAAATATATATTAGGTGTATCTAACGATACTAATTTGGGTTTATAAATCCTAACGTTTTTTATAAATTCGGTCAAACTTTAAAAAACTAACATGATTTTATACATTTATTTATTCGGGAACAGATGAAGTATTATTCTATATAAGCACTTAAGCATAAGCATAAGCATACAAATTGGAATAAGTGGTGGTCATCTTTCGGCTGTGTGTGCCCACGTATATTCTTTATAAGCGGAGCGGGTGAGAAAGTAAAATATGCCTAAGCGCATATACTCTTGTTCTGCACCGTTAGATATGTAGAGGAAGAATACGTGCCCCTGAAGCAAGAAGAAGAAGAAGAAGAAGAAAGAACTGCGTTTGGCGGAGCGGGCCACATGATCTTGCCTCTGACGCCAGCCATGGCCCGTGGTTGATGGTTTGTTTGTTTTTATCAAAATCATCGAGCTTTATTTATTGAGAGTAGTTACATCATTGATCAGAAAGTTTCGAATAAAGCTAGGGGGCTCATCGTTCCAAGTATAATTTTGTTTAGATTGCATAGCTCTTCTTGCAAGTTCGTGCGCCACCTGATTTACATCCCTATTACAATGCTCAATGGATATTTCCTGAAAACCACTCTAGATAATGTTATATTCATCATACAGAGACTGATGGTTCGGTTGGTGGATTGAGCCAAGTTTCTCCAACACACTTGCCTTTAAGTTTTTTTTTAAAAAAGACACTTGCTTTTACACACGCGGCAAGCATGCCCATTATAAGTCCATAAGATAAATATTTTCTTTAGAGCATATAGATTCTTCAGTAACAAGTACCGTACGTATCATTAAGCTTCAAGCATGTCATATTTTGTACAGCGGTGATGCAAGTCCCTTATCTCCCTCTTTTAGCCAAGGACGGTCGTCTAGTTTCCAGTAAGAAAGTCAACTTGTTTCTATATATAAATTATTAAATATCCGGATGAAATAAGAGCCCTACTTCACCACGTACATGCACGGTACAGTACGTCCTAATCCGTACCAGTTGCAGAAGCAATTCCTTCAGTTATAAAAATGCTCAACAGTTACGTGCAAGGAATGTATGTAGTCCAGGGTTTGACATCATGTATGCCTGGTTATTGATTGTTTTCCAATTAGTGCCATAACAAGCAGATCACCTATAATTAATTGGGAATTTCTTTACATGCACGCCTTCCAAATGGTTTTAGTCTTGCATCAACGACTTTTTCTACAAATATCTTTCTACTGGGGAACATTTTTGTACCAGCAAATTCTAAACCTGTCTCATTGCCTCTGTAACTGTAACCCTGTTAACATCTAGCCCTTCAGCACAAGATAAAATCTATCTCATTGCTGGATCAGCAGGAGAGGCTACCAACCTCATCTCATTGCCCGACCATGTTAGCGTCTCCCTCGCCGGCGGCGAGAAGCAGAAAGGAAGGGAATCGGAGAAGAGGGACTTTGGATTGGGGAAGAAGAAAGGATAGGCGAGGACAGCAGGCAGAGTGCTCGGCGTCTGATTAGTTTAATTCAGTTCAAAGTTAGGTTTCTTAGTACATCCCCCTTCCTTACATACGCCTCACTCGGGCTCACACACACACACACAGGGAGCACTGCCACTCTGGGCCGGATAGCTTGGAGCTTTTGGACCTCTTCCTTGAGCCGCGCCTGGGCCTTGGGCCTTCATCAGGGTCGCCAGGGTGAGGGGCACTGACACGCTCCCCCCTTGGGACACGACGTGTCCCCATGCCGGAGCTCCTGGAACTGTTGCACGATGTAATCAGCATCTTCCCAGGTGGCGAGTTCAAAGTCGACGCCAGACCACTTGATCAGGAGCTGAGGGACAGTGCTAGAGCCGCGGTGGTACAGTCGACGCTGCAGAATCTTCTCAGGTACTTGAAGGCCATCAGACAGGTCCGGCGGTGGAGGAACCTGAGAGCTTGATGGCGGAGAAGCAGAAGGCGGCGCCGGTTTCAAGAGCGAGACGTGGAAGACCGGGTGGATGGACGAACCCAGCGGCAGAAGCAGCTTGTAGGCGACGGAGCCAATCTTATCGACGACCTTGTACGGCCCAAAGAACTTGAAGCATAGCTTTTGATGTGCACGAGGCGCCAAAGACGACTGCACATAGGGTTGGAGTCGGAGGAAGACGTAGTCGCCAATGTTGAACTGCCGCTCCGAACGTCCCTTGTCAGCTTGAGATTTCATCCGCTGCTGGGCGTGTAGCAGGTGTTGTCGAACAGAAGCCCACATTGTAGCTCGTTCCGCCATTAGAGCGGCGACGTCAGGTACAGGTGAGACAGATGCATCAGTAAGCCCAAAATTTCGAGGTGAGTGCCCATACAGTACCTCGAAGGGAGAACGGCCGAGGGCGGAGTGGTAACTCGAGTTGTACCAGAATTCAGCCATAGAAATCCATTTGAGCCACTGACAAGGGCAAGAGTGCACAAAGCAGCGCAAATATGTCTCCAGACATTGATTCACTCGCTCCGTCTGGCCATAGGACTGCGGGTGATAAGCTGAGCTCATACAGAGTGAAGTATTGGCCAATTTGAACAGCTCCTTCAAAAATGTACTAGTGAAGACTGGGTCTCGATCCGAGATAATCTGAGTGGTCATACCATGGAGGCGAAAGACACTATCAAGGAAGACTTGTGCAACCTTTTGAGCAGAGTAAGGATGCAGCAAAGGGATGAAATGTGCAAACTTACTGAATTTATCCACCACAACCATGATACAGTCAGCGTGCCTAGAACGAGGAAGGCCATCAATAAAGTCCATCGAAATAACTTGCTAGGCTTCAGATGGAACAGGGAGAGTAGACAGCAGCCCTGGGTATTTTGAGCGGTCCGATTTTGCTTGGATGCAAGTGGTATAGCCAGCAACAAATAACTTGATGTCATTCTTCATACCGCGCCACGCGAAAAGTTTCTTGATCCGGCTGTGAGTTACTGGAAAGCCGGAATGGCCCCCAATGGCACTATTGTGCAATGCAGAGATAATCCGGGACTGTAGCTGTTTATTGTCACCGATCCAAACTCGTCCCTTGTACCGAATGATTCCACTGACGAGAGAGTAATGAGGACTGGACAGTGGAGACACAGCAAGCTCCTGCAACAAGCTGGCAGAAAAAGGATCTTGAGCATAGCCGTCGGAAACTTCGGCGAGCCATGTCGGGGAAGAGTAGGAGATTGCAGCCAACTGAGCCGGAGGCGCCGGGTGCCGAGAAAGAGCATCAGCAGCAAGATTAGACACACCGGGCTTGTAGACAATGCGATATTGGAGACCGGCCAGCTTAGTATACATTTTCAACTGCCATGGTGTGTGTAACCTCTGATCAGTTATGTGCATCAAACTTCTCTGATCAGTAAAGATTGTGAACTCGGCATGCTGCAAGTAGGACCTCCACTGTTCTACGGCCATTAGAATGGCTAAAAATTCCTTTTCATATGTTGAGAGCCCCCGGGTACGAGGACCCAAAGCCTTGCTGACAAAGGCCAAAGGATGGCCACCTTGTAGAAGAACAGCGCCGACTCCATTGTCGCTGGCATCAGTCTGAAGCTGGAACTCCTTTGAAAAATCCGGAAGTGCCAGAACCGGAGCTTGGACCAGTGCATTCTTCAAGGCTAAGAAGGCCGAGGAATGAACAGATGTCCACACAAATAACGAACCCTTCTTGAGCAGATCTATTAGAGGCCTAGCAATGACGGCGAAATGTCGGACGAACTTTCGATAATAGCCAGCTAGCCCGAGGAAGCTCCTCAACTGTTTGACTTCAGAAGGCTGAGGCCACAGCTTGATGGAATCGATTTTAGCTGGGCCGGTTGCCACTCCAGAATTGCTGACAATATGGCCTAAGTAGGAAATACTTTGCTGCCCAAAGCGACATTTAGAGAGCTTCACTAACCATTTGTCCTTGGCCAACAGATCAAAAACCTGACGCAAGTGCTGAAGATGATCTTCCCAGGTGGTACTGTAAACAAGGATATCATCAAAGAACACAATCACACACTTGCGGAGGAGAGGCTTGAGGGTGGAATTCATGGCGCCTTGGAACATGTTGGGGGCACCTGTGAGGCCGAAGGCCATAACTGTTATGAACGACGTATAGGAATATGAAGTAAAGAATCAAACCACAGAGGAGACACACGATTTAATGTGGAAAACCCCTCCGATGTGAAGGGGAAAAAACCACGGGCACCAGCCAGCAACAATCTCACTATCTCAAGAGTTTTGGGTTACACGCCTATGGCGGCTTACAAGAGAATCAAGTCTCCACGAAACCCTAGCAATGGTGTATATACTGTGCTTGATCATGGGGGCTCCGCCCCACCCCCAAAGACAGGGCGAGACCTGATGGGCGGGCTTGAGACTCACTCACGCCTCCGGCCCAAGCCTCCGGCGACGGGTCTCCGCTCCGTCGAAGCCAGCTATATCCCGGGTGAATTTGGAACAACTCCAACAAACTCCACCTTGAGACAAAATTCATCTTGTATCATAAATCAACCCTTCATCCCTGAACATAACAAAGATAGAAAACCACATCGATGCCAACAATAGTCTCTTGGACTATCCAATTAAACCAACTAAGCTTGAGCACAGCTCAAACTTAGCAACAGAAACGAGCTTTGTCATCATATCGGCATGAGTACTAATCTTGCATACCTTCACTTACCTTCTTCAATCACATCACGCACAAAATGATACTTGATATCTATGTGCTTAGTTCTCTCATGGAATATCGATCTTTAGTGAGGTAAATTGCACTTTGACTGTCACAAAGGTGCAAACTTATGCAAGATTCAACTCCACAAAGCTCAAATAGACAAACCTTTCAGCCAAATTAATTCTTTGCACGCTTCACAAATAGCCATATATTCTCGCTTGAAAGAGTAGACAAAGCAACAACTGACCGTAAAAGTAGCCCTCCAACTCACAAAGACAACTACCAACAATAAACACATAACTTTAGTAAGTGATCTTCGCTTTGTCGGATCAAAACATAATCGAGAATCCACATAGCCAATAAGACCCTTATCAGCCATTGTGCTCCGAGGTACCTGAAAATCCACTAAACTGCCTTTCAATGTTCTTTGCCAGGATTAGACATATATCTACTAACAAGACTCATAGCATATGACAAATGCAGACGAGAGCAAACCATGGCATACATCAAAGACCCAACAACACTAGAATAAGGAACCCTTGACATGTATTCAATCTCTCAGCATCTCGTACTAGGACACCGAAAGCAAATGACAACTTAAAGTGAGGTGCAATAGGGTACTAACAGCCTTAGCATTTTGCATGTTGAAACGCTTGAAAAACTTTCTTGATATAATTTGTTGACTAAGAAATAGCAAACCATTTTCTGTCTCTCTACTAATTTCCATACCAAGAATTTTTTAGCACTACCAAGATCTTTCATATCAAAACCACTACTCAATAGCTTCTTTAACTTAATGATTTCAATCTTACTCTTGGCAAAAATCAGCATATCATCAACATATAACAAAGAAATATATAGGTGATCCATTAACATGCTTGATGTAAACACAACTATCATACTTAGATCTTTTAAAAAATCTGTGTGCTAACATAAATGAATCAAACCTCTTGTTCCAATCGACGAGGGACTGTTTCAAACCATACAAGAATCTCTTCAACTTGCACACATATTTTTCCTTGCCGTGCACTATGAACCCTTCTTGGTCCATGTATATGTCCTCCTCAAGCTCTCCATGCAAAAACGCAGTCTTCACATCTAACTTGCTCAAGCTCAAGATCATGTGAAGCAACAATACTAAGGAAAGTACTAATTGAACTGTGTTTTACCACCGGAGAGAACACATCATTGTAGTCAACACCCAGAATTTGACTGTAGCCTTTAGCACTAACCTTGCCTTATACTTTGGAGGCTCGCTTGGAGATAAACCCTCCTTTCTCTTGAAAATCCATTTGCAGCTGATGGTCTTCTTATTCTTAGGCAAAGGTACAATCTCCCATGTACTGTTCTTCTCAAGAGACTGCATCTCATGCATAGTAGAAATCAATTCTCAAGATCACCACAACGAATAGCTTCTTTATAGGTTGTTTGGCTCATGAACATTCTCCACCTGCTCAAAGACAACTCAAAGCATAGTAAGACAAATTACACTCTTCAATAAGACGCTTAGGAGGTGCAATTGTCCTTTTTGACTTCTATGTTGAGCAATAGGTAAATCTTCCTCTAATCGCAAAATAGGAGGAGTTTGTTTGAACATCATCATGAGCATCATCCTCAAGAACATCATTATCATGGTCACCATGCTCATCAACAGCTCCACCTGCACACCTTTGTATCATCATCAACATGCTCCACTGCATGCGCATCTGCTGCAACTCTTTTTCTGGAACATGATCTAAGGGCAAATCACAAGAAACATCACAGATTGAAAACAACACTTACACTCATAAAAGTCTTTCCTATTTCAGGATTCCACAATTTATAGCCTTTGACTTCCTAACTATAACCAAGAAAAAGACACTTAACACTCTAGGCTCTAATTTTCCATTATCAACATGAGCATAAGCGGTGCATCCAAAAACTTTCAACTGTGAATAATCGCAGCGTGCAGACCATACCTCAATGGGAGTTCTTTTATTTAGTGAAATAGAAGGCGACTTGTTTATCAAGTAACAGTGCGATATTAGCGACTTCAGCCCAAAAATGCTTGCTCATCCCGGCATTAGACAAAGATGCATACTGAGCAGGGCCTTGGACATGATGGTTCTGTTCATGCGTTCGCCACACCATTCTGTTGTGGAGTATGGGGTATGGTGTGATGCCTAACAATGCCTTCCGATCTGCAATAATCATTAAATTCACGCGAACAAAATTCTCCACCATTATCAGTACGAAGCAATTTTACCTTCCTTTCAGTTTGCCTTTTTATTATTACTTTCCAGTCCTTAAAAGCAGCAAAAGTATCATCTTTCTGTTTTAGAAAATAAGGCCAAACCCTTCTAGAGTAATCATCAATAATTGTAAGCATGTAACGAGCACCACCAAGTGAGGACTTACGGGAAGGGCCCCATAAATCAGCATGAACATAATCAAGAGTACCTTTAGTGGTGTGAACAGAAGTGTTGAAATGTACCCTTTTATGCTTTCCGAAAATACAATGCTCACAAAACTTTATTTTACTCGAAGTGCAGCCATCCAGCAGGTTTCTCTTCATCAATTCTGCCATACCATGGTGACTCATATGTCCCAAACGCATATGCTAAAGGTTAGTTTTACTAGGTTCATCATTAGTAACAGCAGCAACAGCGGAATCAGAACCAGGTAAAGTACACCCTCTAAGGACATATAACTTTGCAGAATTAAGATCACCTTTCAAGCAAACAAGAGAACCTTTTGATACCTTCAGAACGCCATCTGAACTGGAATATTTGTAACCTTCTGCATCAAGCGTGCTCAATTAGATAAGATTTCTGGACATCCCTGGTATATACCTGACGTTTTTCAGCGTGCGTGTCATGCCATCATCAGTCTTGATCTGAACTGATCCAATCCCCACAATGTCACACGGGTTATCATCTCCCATCCACACAACATCTCCTTTCTGTACAGGCTTATATGAGATAAACCAATTTCTGTTAGTGCAAATATGAAATGAACATGCGGAATCGAGAATCCATTCATCATGACCAGCAACACAACCAGCAAATACTACCAGACAATCTCCAGAATCATCATCAGATGCAGCAGCAGCAACAGAGACCTTACCAGCCGACTTGTTTTTTCTCTTCTCCTTATTCTGTACTTTTCTGCAATCCTCAACATTATGATTTGTCAGCTTGCAATAAACACAGAACTTTTTATTACCATGCGGCTTGGACTTTGAACGGCCTCTCCTTTCGTAGTTCTTTCTACCATCATTGCCATCATTGGAGGATCTGTTTTCAGTTCTGCCTCTCACATGCAAAGCATCGCCCTTGGAGGACGACGTCCCGTCATTCTGCACCATGCCTCTCATCTTCTCCCTAGACTGGAGAGCCTCATAAACTTCCTTTAGGGTTAGTTCATCACGGCTCAAGAGTATGGTGTCACGAAAATTTGCATACGAATTTGGCAAAGAACATAGCAGTAAAAGACCTAAGTCCTCATCATCATACTTCACCTCCATCGACACTAGGTCGGCGACGATCTTCTTGAATTCAGCGATGTGGCTCATCACTGAATCGTCCTCCTTCATCTTCAGAGTGAATAGCTTCATCTTCATCTGCATCTTACTGGTTAGATCCTTGGACATACAGATCGATTCCAGTTTCAGCCATAGTTCTGCAGCAGTTTTCTCTTACGCTCCGGCCCAAGCCTCCGGCGACGGGCCTCCGCTCCGCTCCGTTAGAAGCCCGGCCTATATCCTGGAGTGAATTTGGAACAACTCCAACAATAACTGTGAACTCAAAGTGGCCCCAATGGGTCTAAAACGCCGTCTTATGTTCCTCCCCCGGAGCAAGCCTGATTTGGTTAAACCCAGCCCGCAAATCCAAACAAGAGAACCAGCTTGCTGAAGATAGTTCATCGAGTAACTCATCAACGACAGGTATAGGGAACTTGCTCTTGACTGTGAGTGCATTCAGTTGTCTGTAATCGACGCAAAAGCGCCATGATCCATCCTTTTTTCCGGACAAGCAGCACAGGAGAAGAAAATGCACTGGTGCTCGGTTGAATAATTCCGTGATTCAGCATGTCAGTAACCTGCTGCTCTATCTCCGACTTCAACATAGGAGAATACCGGTAAGACCAGACTGCCACGGGCTGAGCACCAGGTACCAGCGGAATGGAGTGGTCACACTGACGACGAGGAGGAAGCTCCGATGGCTCGGCAAAGATTGCATTGAATTCGTCCAGCAACTGTTGGATTTCTGGGGCAACAGGAGCAGAAGAACTATTGCTATCTGCAATATGGTACAGCTGAAGGACAGAGCAATCAGTAGCATCAGGCTGAATTCCGTGTAAAGTGATGTGCCTGGAGCCATAAGGAATGGACAGTGTCTTTTGTATCCAGTCCATCTTCATAGGAGAAAAAGCCTCCAACCAATCCATACCGAGAATGAGGTCGAAGGATCCCAGAGGCAACAACTTGAGAGCTGAATGAAATTTGAAGCCCTGAACAGACCACTCAACATTTGGAATTTGCAAGGAGCACTGAATAGAGGAACCATCAGCCACTTTAACCAGAGTCGGAGCATGTAAAGGAACCACCCCCGAAACGATTGAAGCAAGACTGTCGCTCAAGAAGGTGTGACTGCTTCCAGAGTCCACTAACACCACAATAGGATGGCCCTGAATTTCGCCTAATAGTTGCAATGTACGATGAGAGGGCTGCTCCGACTGAACTGCGGCTGAAATCATCATACAAGCATGATCTGTCATCTGAGGAGCATTAGTATCAGCACAATCTTGTTCAAGGCAATCAACATGACAGAGATCCCAGACTTCTTGCAGCACATGCAGTTGCAGATTGGTTGCACACTTGTGACCTGGAGCCCATTTTTCACCACAGTGCATGCACAAACCACGGGCCTTGCGGTAATTACGAAGAGTTGCCAGCCGATCATCGACAGAGGGTCGCTGGAACTACTTCTTGTCGTCAGGAAGCTTCTTATCATGAGCCAGACGAGGAGGTGGGGGCGGCAATGGCAAGGGCCCCTTACTGGCAGACACCTTGGTGAACGCCAAGTGGTCGTACTTTTGGAAATCACGACGTCGGCCTTGGTCCAGAGCCTCCTCCTATAACAGAGCGAGGGTGCAAGCAGTATCGAGATTCGACGGACGCTGAATCAAAATCACAGAGCGTGTATCGTCGTGCAATCCATCGATGAAGCGAGTGGTGAAATAAAGAGGGTCTGGGTTAGTGGTGTAAGAAGATAGCTGTTCCACTAAAGCGACAAATCTGTCGATATAGTCGGACACAGTGGAAGTGTGGCGAATATTGAAGAGTTGGCGAAGGAGGAGTTCGTGTTGGTCTCTACTGAAGCGTTCATGGATCAAGGCACAGAAGGTAGGCCAGTCAGAAGCTGAAATTTGTTGTTCCATAGACTGGAACCACCGGGCAGTAGCTCTAGTGAAATGCATGGTAGAGAAATGAACCCAAACAGAGGGCTGGACATGGTACATATCAAAATAATTCTTAGCACACGTGATCCAGAATTGGGGATTCTCGCCACCGAAGGTGGGGAAGTCGAACTTGGGGAGCTTGCCCAAGTGATCTGAATGGGGAGAATGGGGATTAGTATGAGCAGTATGGTGATGAATGGGTTGGGGATGTTAAAATCGTAGATTACCTCTGTGTAACCGTAGATCCGAGGTATGTGTTTCTCCACCATTCGGTCCACGGACGCCGATGTCATGGTAGTTCCGGCGTACTGGTGGAGACGATGTCCAGTGGCCCGGTGGTGACCCTGCAGAGGCGGCGGCGGTGTGGTGGAGCTTTCCGTCGCTGGCAGCACTGCTTTAGATCGGTTTAGGTTTTCTCTGTCGGTGGGTACGGCGGCTCCGTTGAACCTCGTGTCAAGAGCCGTTTGCCCCACCTTCTCTTTATAGGCACTATGCAACGGGGGCCCACCAGCCACTAGATGGCTGAACGTCCCCGATCAGGACACGGTCAAGGGGTCCGTCTCAACCGTTGGGTCAAGACGGATGAGATCAATTCTAACATTCTCCCTCTTGATCTCAACTCATACTTTAACTTTAAAATTTGACTTTAATCCCTTTCACTTTTATTTGTTCCATCACAGATTAGTGCATAAAGCATGCTTCATCGTCACGGTCAATCGCCGATAGACTTAACAGCTACAATACACATCTCTGTTCTGAAAACAGATTATTTAACTTTTGGGCCCTTTGTTGTCCGAAAATCATAGGCTATACCATAAACCCATGTCGACTGTGTGTTCTCCAAATACACTGGGTGGTAAGCCTTTTGTATGCGGATCCACAAGCATTTGCTTGTTACTTTTATGTTCAATACTTTTAGTATGATTTCGGACTTTCTCCTTCACAACGTATAACTTTAACGTCAATGTGTTTGGCAGCACACGACTCATTGTTATAGGAGCGAACTACTTAAATGGTTATTGCTGTTGTATATCATTATCAATTCCAGGTGTAAGTTCTTTTAACCATTTCGCTTGTCCTTAAGCCTCATAACAAACTATACTATAGGTATGCATCTTTCATAACACCACAACTATTTCTTTGGAGCTTTTCCACAATAAAACTTCAATTGCGAGTGTTAGCTACTATGTGGGTTTCACTAAACATCTCGCCAAAATTTAACATTTGTACCCACAACTATTTGAGAGTACTTATTCTTTCTTACTCATCATGAGGCCTATAAATCTTTACACAATTGCAAAACATTCTCAACTCTATTCTAGTGATCTATATCTGGACTGGACTTCTACCAAAATATCCCGGATACATGAACTATGTCAGGGTAAGTTCTTACTTATAAGCACTCAATAAGCTTCCAACAGCTGAAGCATATAGGACGTCCTTTTGATTTCACATTGGTTCTTGGAACACTGAAAGTTCCTAAAACTATTACCCTTGACTATAGGAACAGACGTAGGTTTATTCACATATATACTTTATTTCTTTAGAATCTTCTCTAAGTATACACTTGAGATAGTTCTAATACCCCTTTTCCTTTTGTCTCGGTAAGTTCCAATTTTTGGAACGAATGATGCTTTACCAAGATCATTCTCATTGAAACTTGAGGACAAGAACTGCTTCTTCTCTAATAGTAGATTAACACCACTATTAGCGAGCAAGATGCTATCCACGTGCAGGATTAGGAAAATTGATTTCCCATGTTTAAACTTTGCATAAATACAATTATTCTCTACATTCTCTTTAAAACTCAAACTTTCTTATTGTACTGTCAAACTTCAAGTACCAATGTCTTGAAGCTTGCTTTAATCCATAAATGGATTTCTTCAGGCAACATCCCTTACGTTCTTTTCCTTCCACGACAAAACCTTTTGAGTTATGCCATGTAAACTTTTCCATACAAATCCCTGTTGAGGAATGTGTCTTTATATTCTTCTGATGTAACTGTAAATCATAATATGCCACTAACACCATTATGATTCTAAAAGAATCCTTGCATGCTGATTATAATCTATTCCTTCTCTTTGTGTAAATCATTTCACCACAAGTGGCGCTTTATAGCTTTTAATATTCCCTTTGGATATCTTTCTATATTCCCTTTGGAGTCACCTTTGTCTTGTAGACCCATTATAGCCTACTATTTTGGCTTCATTGGAAATTTCTTCTAAGTCCTAAATATCGTTGGTATTTATCAATTTCATTTCATCTTCCTTTGCTTTTTGCCATTTAGACGAGTGAACGCCTCTCATGGCTTTTCAAATGAGATGGAATTATCCTCCATTTGAATTTCTTTTTTATTCTTTGAGATCTTCTAGGGCCTCGTGGCACTTCTTTCATATGGAGCTTTTGTTACTCTTCATTGTCAAAAGGCAATTGTTCTATAGCCTCCTGTATCACAAGATTCTTATTTACTTATTCATCTTCTTTAAGAGCTAACATCAGGTGTTGTATATGTCATACAACATCAATATGTATTAAGCAATTTGTTGCTCTAAAACACTGTAGTGGATATGTAATCCCACTTCTATTCAAGCCTTATGTATCTACATACCATGCTCCCCCATATTACTCTATTTTATGTGAAGATGGTGTATCTTTAAATTTCTTATTTTGGGTTTAATCTGCTAAAAACTCATATGGCACGTTTAGCACCGCCTTGATAACTCTGAACTCGTCCAGTATGAATACTAGCCGACTATGCTATCTTCCTATTGGAATTGTAAAAGGTTCAGGAATTTAGCTATTTCTTTACTTTAGGGGTATCGTTAACTCTGACCGTCTTACTCCCTCAACGATCACATTCATCTTTTATAGATCACTTTTGCCTTCAATGCATAGTATGCATTGCATTATCTGAAGTATGGGGAAGTATCTTTCTTAATCATCGTCTTTCTTAATTAATCTTACATTTCTCCCCCTCGAAATGTGGTATGAACTTTTCTACCACAATTTCGAAACATTCAGAACTCTTGTGAATGAGAAAACTTTGATTACTTACTTCATCCACATGATTACATCATGCAAACAAAATTCGTATGGGAGTACATTTTCCTCATTACACTTCAAAACTCAATATAGTCTATTATTATCAATACTTCTGCAAGCCACACTTGCATATCATTCTTATCTTTTGGTTCACATGCAACTTTCTTTTGTTCTTAAACTCATTGAGTACTTAATGACCATGACACAATCAGAGTGTACAGTCAACACTAGGATAGCATAAGAGCTATCCCAAACTTGGGATACACTTAGAGCACATGAGTCATCGCATCCTTCTCCCGCCATGCGGGATAAGTACTATGCCAACTTTACCCCGCCATGTGGGTATTTTCTCAAACTTTTCCCGTCATACGGGTACTATCACAAACTTTTACCGTCATGCGAGATAATTCCCTTAAACGGATATAAATGCCAGGATTGGCTCGTGTTCAATCATCAAATTCAGAAATAAATCCGAATATTCTTTTAACACACATGTTTAATCCAATGTTGGTCAAATTAAACATGTATATAACTTTTACAACTCTCATAAGTGAAACTGAAAATAAATTCTTCTTCACAGAGAATACATAAAAGACATTTCTCAATGAAGACTCTCATTGATCTATCTCTTTTCTTGGATCAATATCCTAGAATTCTTTTCTTTTGAAGCCATTCTTTAAAGAGAACATAGTCTCTTAAACAATGGCATTCGTTCATATATAACTTGCCCTTAGGCATTTCATCATCTGAGTCCCAAGTACCCAGCTCATTTCTCTTACTGCCTTCAAGAATGAAAGCATGAAGGTCTTTTGTCTGAAAAAATATTCAACAATAATGCTCATTAAACTTTGAAATATTTATGTTCTATTCTATATCACCGTTGGGCAGAAATAGAATAAAACATCATTCTTCTACATTAATTCCACATCACCGTTGGACATAGATGGAATTAACGTATAGAACCTCAATAACCTTGAAAACATAGAAGTGCTCCTCAAAATTAAATTCTCCTGTTGGTTCAAATTTAATTAGAAGACAATCAACTTCATTGCAGCGGAAACATGAAAATACATTTCTCTAGTTTAAGAGCATTCCTTGATTTTTATCTTTTCTCTGAAAAATTGGTCACTTTGATGCAAAATTCATCAGAGATTTAAACTTTAAACACAGAACTCATAGAATTATAATATTGTTATCATCAACGTTGGTCAAAAAATAACAATACCATAATTTAACTTTAACTATCAACCGACTATTCCTCCAATTAAAATTTTCTTGTTGGTTCCAATTTTAACTGGAGGATTAACTTTTCATCATTTACTAAATAACTACAACTGCTCTTCAAATTAAATTCTCCCGTTGGTTCGAATTTAATGAGAAGATAATAAACTTTAACTTCGCAGCGGAAAAAAGAACTCATTTTCTTGAATTTTACCCACAGGGAAAAAAATGAAATAAATACTTTTTCTATTTTCTTTTGAGCCAATTTCTATTTTTCAATAATATGTAAAAAAGAAAAGGAAATTGCAGGCTCATTCTGCCTCTCTGGGCCCAAAACCCGACAAAAGCTGGCTCGGCCCATGGCAGCACGCGCACTTCCCGCGCGCTCCGCCGCGCCCAGGCCGCAACCTGGGCCTGGGCCAGGAATTCGGCCTCGCGCCCTTGCCCGCCTGGGCCGAAAGGCAGCCCAATCATCTATCGCCGTCAGATCTCATCCGACGGCCGTTTGATCGTTTCGGTCGAAACAAAACCTTCTCCAGCCGCTGTCCCCAAAACCCTAGTGGCCATTCGGCCTTCTCTTCTCTCTCTCTTCGCCGCTCTCTGCTTTCTTTCTTCAGCGCAGCAACAGCAGCAACCGAGTGACTCGAGCGGGCGAAATGGTGGAGAGGGCAACCATGGCGCCGTCGCCGGCCCCCTCGCCAGCGTGCGCGCTCCCTAGTGGGTGAGCGCACCGCCATCGAGCGGCCTAGCCGCGGTGCTTCTTTGGCCGAGCCCGGGCGGACAGCTCCCCGGTTCGGTCTTCATCTCCTACGCCGGCAAAGGGTCTCCCTGGCGCACGGCGAGGTAGACTACCCCTTCCCCTTCTTCCCCATCAGATTTGGTTCTCTTTTGTGTTCGGATTGAACCGATTTGCGGTGTGGGGATCGAAGTTAGGGTTAGGGTTAGGTAAAACCCTAGTCTGTGTGCTTAGATCCTAAAGGATCTAATCCATTCTTTTCTTTTCTGTTCTTTTGATTCTCTTCCCGCGCGTCAGCAAGCCGGCGACGGGTGCTCCATCCCGCGTGAGGCGGTAGTGATGGCGGCGGGGAAGCCCTGGTAAGACTTCCCCGGACCGTCCAATTTCTTTAGGGTTAGGGTTTCATTTTCTCTGAACCGAAGTTCGTTTCTCTTTCTTTTCTTTCTTCTTTTCTTTGCCCCGATCTAGATCACACGCTAGCAACCATGGCTCCGATACCATTGTTAAATTCGTAGATTACCTCTGTGTAATCGTAGATCCGGATCTGGCAGCGCCTCCCTCTGGATCGGATTAGGGTTAGGACAGTGGGGCTATTACTGTAGCAGTGAACCTCGTGTCAAGAGCCGTTTGCCCCACCTCCTCTTTATAGGCACTGTGCAACGGGGGCCCACCGCCACTAGATGGCTGAACGTCTCCGGTCAGGACTGCGGTCAAGGGGTCCGTCTCAACCGTTGGGTCAAGACGGATGAGATCAATTCTAACAGGGGATGGTTGTGATGAATGTGGGGGTTAGGGGGCGATGGGAATGGGGCGGTGGGGGATTGAGATGAGGTTGTGGATGAAGAGGTGGTGGTTGAGGTGGTGGTGGTTTGTGAAGAGGATGAGGATTATGTGGCGGCGGAATTGGGGACCTCAGTGCAGGACGGGGAGGAGGTGGGTGCGCATCGATGGATCCACAACAGATGAATGACTGCGAGGCAGGAACGGAGTGCGTACCATTGGCCGGGGTCGGGACTATGGTCGTGACCGAACCATAGCCCTTCTCCCATGTAGTTGATTCTTCACGGTGCCCGCTGGGCCAGTCGATCGTGACTTCGGCAGATGGGCGCGCTGCGACCGACTCCGGTGAGGGCATTAGGGCGGTGATCGGCTCGCGAACCTTCCGATCCCAGTGCTGAGTGAGGCGCTTCGTCTCGGTGCGCATTGTGTCGAGCACCCCGTCGACGCTCGGCTTCCGGTCGTTAAGAGCGTTGACCGCGTCCTCGAGGGTTGTGACTGGATGTCCTGCTCGTCGTAGATCTCAGCGAACCGCACCAGCTCGACCTCTCCCATCCGGTTCTCTAGGTCGACGATGCGCGAACCGAAGTGGTTCATCCAACCGTCGCTGCCTGGAGGGACTCGGTGTGGACGCTGCTGTGCTCCTCGAGAACGGCGACACGGGCGACGATGTGCTGTTGGTTCTTCGCCACCGTGTCCTCGACGATGGTGAAGCGCTGCTCCCAGCGCTCGTCGATCCCGTCGAGGCGCTTGAGGATCTCGTCGAAGGCCGTCTTGACACTAGGCTCCATGACTCCCCACGAACGCTGCAGCCAAGTGAAGTGCTCGTGCGGCGGCGGAGGCGCCTAGGAAAGGGGCTTTGATACCCGTGTTAGATTCTAGAAGGAGCTGATTTTCTTTATGACGAGGCATTCTAGGACGGACGACCATCCCATCGCTGAGATTTTTCCAATCGGACGGCTCGGACGTCACGACCATACGATTTATGGCACCGAGTTCTTGTCACATCAGCATCAAGTCGTCCCGTCGCGCCACCCAGGCCTCGAGGCTCGGCACTACGGTTTATGATCACGAGCGCATACTTGAAGTTTCAATTTTTATAAGATGACAAACCTTGGTAAGCGATTAATATGTTGTTGAAACTTTATATTATTATTATTTTGTTATTTTGACAACCTCAAATGATAAAATACAATACTATGAATTTATAAATCTCATGAAGAGCTACAATTTTTATATACAAAGTATCTTTATCTAACACCATACAATAAAAGATATGATTTTTCTAAGATGATAAATTTGGGTGATTAATATGTTGCTGAAAATTATAATATTTTTTCAGCATCTTAACGATCTCAAATAAAAAAAATAAGAACAAGAAAGTTATAGATCTCATTGAGGACTATAATTTTCATATACAAATCATATTTATCCGAGGTTGTATGAAAAAGATACGATTTTTCTAAGGTTGTTAGTGACATGTGGATCTCATATGTTAGATCCATGTAAGCGCTGAGATCCGCCGCTACAGCAGCCATCCAGGCCACTCGGAGGTCCACATCGACGATGCCCACTATGTGTTCACTGAAATACCCTCAAGGTAACATATGTTACGAGTTCTGCTTTTTTGAGGATTTTTTAGTTTATTTGAAACGGATTTGACTGTTTCCTTGCATTTTAGTCTGCACTAGAGTGAGAGCTTCGATTATTATTAGGTATTAGTGAATCATAAGCGCCAAGAATCAGCAGGCATCCTTCACGACCTGCAGCATTACATTACTAGGCTCTAAAACACTGTGACAAAACATCAGTAAATTTTTCTAAAGTTTTAACTAGAAGTTTTTCATACGTTGCATGCAAAATACTTTTAAGCTATGTCTTTTATATGAAACGATTGTGTTCCTCCACAAAACCCTTGGCCTAGCAAAAGGGATTGGTGCGTGTTATCTTTTCCTTTGTTCATGCTGCTTACATTGTACCAGTGTTAACGATTTTAATTGTAGGTGTCTGATCCCTTTTCAGCTGCTGAAGGATTGCCCATGCAGCAGCATAAGTCTTTTTTATAGGTGATTACCTGATATTTGCACAAGAAATTTCTCCTTCATATTTGTGTCCTTCAACAACAACCTTTTACAAACCTGTAGCCTACCTAGTTCCAACTCATGCTATGCTATTTTAATGTAGAGATCCTTTAATGAAATGGTTACATACATGGAAGGGCCGCATATATTACCCAACATCTACAATCCATGTGAAAGGCTCATCTACGTAACTTTCTCCATTCTCAGTACTGCCTATTTTTTCCTTTTTCTTTCTGAATTGCCGATGGTTTATCTTCTTTAGATGTATGAGCATGTTCGTTGGTTGGTTTCTAGGCTGATAAGCTCGGCTGATGCTGGTTTGTTGTGAGAGAAAAACACTGTTGACTGGTTGATAAGCCCTGGCTGAAACCAACAAGCAAACAGACTGGAAGTATCTACCATCATGTGTGTCCTTGATATTTTCAAACATCTACGGGATGTCTGTGCTGTTGCTTAGTTGCCTTTGGAATAAAATGATCGAACCGCACGTTGGGTGCGGCAGCTGATAAACAACATATCTATATACAACTGAGATAAACGACCATTTCCTTTTGTTCTCACATTTTCTCGACAATCTGTTTGGTATTCCGTTACTGACTTGCTGCTGCTATTTGTAGGACCTCCTTTCATATGTTGATTCAATTTGACAAGGCCAGATCATCTTTACCTTAGGATACTCGGTGGCCTTCTTATGTTCCTGGCGTCCATGTGAATCATTTTTCCTCTTGATATTCATTTCATCAAGAGGAAATGGTACTGGTCACCAGTTTTATTTTTGCGTCATGCTTTCAATCTTCACGGGTCGATCCTCAGTGGTTTTGATTTGCTCCTTTTTTTCCATAATGGTTGGTTATACATATTCATAGAATGCTCCCAATCCAAGAACCGAGGTAGGCAACATTTCGGGAGGTTTGGCCGATCAACTTTTGGAGTTCGATTTGGAATTCATGGAGCTAGCTAGGCTCGTGGTGCAGCCAACTCGAGCTCAGCGACGGCCATGGATACCACTAGGCCCCTGGAGGCGAGCGAACAGGGCAGCCGCTCCAGGCCCCCCAAACCAAGGGGCCTTCCAGACAGTATGTTATGCTATAGTTGTTTCTGCTGCACTATTTCAGCAGTACTTTTCAGCGAACGAATAATGTTTTTCTCTCACAATAAATCAGCATAAGCCAAATTTTAGCGAAATGAACAACAGCGTAGTTGGTATAGTATGCGGTATTGTAGCGGTACATGTAGTGCGGGCACCTAGGAAGCAAGCTAGTGCTAGAAAGTAGCAATTTAGGGCTTATTTGGATCTCCTCCTCTAAACTATAGAGGTCCAAACATTTTAGAGCACTTTAGCTCAGATTTAAGGCCTAGCTCTAATGTGAGATATACTAAAGTTTAGTGATAATTTTAGACCACCTATTTGAGGACTTTAGCTCTAAAGTTTAGAGTTCTAATGTTTAGATGAGAGAATCCAAACAGGCCCTTACAATTGTCAATTGGCCATTTGGGCCTGGCGCAAAACAAAGTGTAGCAGTAATTAGCAACTTGCTTGCAACGTAGCGTGCAATGTCGACGCTCATAATTTAGCTAGGAGCTTGATCTCTCTTGTTACAAGCAAGCATATGTCTGGCTGTTAGAACCGCCTATTGGCGCGGCATTTGTAATTCGTATGACCAACTCCATCAATAAAGAGCGTGGCATATTCTCTCTTAAAAAAACTAGTATGCAACGTAGCGTGCCGTGAGTAGGTGCAGTAATTTGATATGAATATTGCTTTTGATACCCTTTAAGTGTTTATTGGTAATATTCTGTTTATGTGTTTAATTATATAGTGTTTATATATTCAGGGGACCTCAGAGTTAGGGGTGGTTTAGTTGGCGATTTTTTTGGAAAATAGTACCGTAGCATTTTCGTTGTTATTTGGCAATTAGTGTCCAATCATAGTCTAATTAGGCTTAAAAATTCGTCTCGTGAATTTCGTCTAAACTGTGTAATTAGTTTTATTTTTTATTTATATTTAATGTTTCATGTATGCGTCCAAAATTCGATGTGACGGAAAATCTTGAAAAAATTTACAAAATTTTGGGAACTAAACATGCTCTTAGTTTAGCTCTAGACCCCGAAAATCTCAGCACCGGCACAGGACAGCACACCGCATAACCGCTTTATATTCTTACCTGAAATACCCAAGCAGCAGGAGCATTGGAGACGGCACGCTGCTTGCCTGCAACGCCAGCTTCCCTTCCTTCCCGCCGTTTTGGCGTTTTCAAATCCCAAGCACCTTCTCCCAGTCCCAGCCAAGTGTTTTCCTCCAGCTTTATATATAGCACGCCACCACAAGCTTCAGTCAGCAAAGCTCGATCAGAGGGTGTGCAGCGCAGCTGGTTCCGCTCCAAGAACTAGCTAGACTAGACATACACTCACACATGCATGGCGGCGGCGTCGTCGTCGTCTATCTCCGGATCCCGCACCTGCTACCCTAGCGTTCCAATGGCCCGCGGCGGCCAGCGACGCACCAGCGGCTGCACCGTCATCAGGAGCTCCTTGATGCCCTGCTCGCCGCTCTCGACGCTGCTGATCGGCAGCAAGTGGGCGGAGCTCCAGGGCGCGCGGGACTGGGACGGCCTGCTGAGCCCGCTGGACGGCGCGCTCCGGGGCGAGCTGGTCCGGTACGGGGAGTTCGTGCGCGCGGCCTACGCCAGCTTCGACTCGTCCTACGGCTCCTGCCGGTTCCCGACCTACTCCCTGCTGCACTGCGCGGGGATGCCGGGGACGGGGTACCGGGTCACGCGCCTCCTCCACGCCACGTCCACCTCGTCGTCCGGGTGGCTGCCGTCGCCGTCGCCGTCGCCGCCCCGCGGCTCCAGCTACATCGGCTTCGTCGCGGTGTGCAACGACGAGCGCGAGATCGAGCGGCTCGGCCGCCGCGACGTCGTCGTCGCGTTCCGCGGCACCGCTACGTGGGGCGAGTGGGTGGACAACTTTAAGTCCGGCCTGACACGGCTCCCGGTCCCGACCGGCGAGGAGAATGGAGAGGAGGAGGCGATGGTGGAGAGCGGGTTCTGGAGGCTCTTCACCGCGCCAGGCGAGGCGGCGAGGCGCACACAGCAGCCTGCAGCAGCAGGTGCGCGACGAGGCGCGGCGGATCGCCCGTGAGTACGGCGGCGAGAGCGGCACGCCGTCGCTACGCATCACGGTGACGGGGCACAGCCTCGGCGCGGCGCTCGCGGCGCTCACTGCCCACGAGATCGCGACGGCGCAGCAGCGACAGGAACACGCGCCGAAGATGATGGTGACGGCCGTGTCGTTCGGCCGGCCGCCCGTGGGCAACGCGGCGTTCCGGCGCAGGCTGGAGGAGAGCGGCAGCAAGGTGCTCCGCGTGGTGAACTCGGACGACATCGTGACCAAGTTGCCGGGGTTCCCGGTGCACGAGCACGACGACTGCAGCGAAGGGGATGATGAAGGCGAGGGCGCTGCCGAGGTGGCTAGGTCTCCAAGATGGGGTGGGCGTACAGCGACGTGGGGCGCGAGCTGCGGCTGAGCAGCAGCAGCAGCAGCAGCCAGGCCCGGTTCGGCACCCAACGTGGTGGCCTCGCATGACCTCGACTTGTACCTCAAGCTCGTCGCTTCCTGCACAGACTAGATAGGAAAATGACCTACGTACACACGTAGTGCATGTTGTAGAGCAAAGCGATTAGAAGACACATGTCACTCTGGCACTCTGCTGCATGGCCTACAAAACTGACCAGGGTCCAAACTTTGTCTACCATCTTGTGTTGTATGTTCATGCACAAATCACTTGCATCCGCAGATTGACGGCTTCGTCTATCTCCATCTCCATTGATATTGGCCGTCACAGGACTTGGTCATTTTACCATCTCATAGGACTTGATCGTTTTTACCATGCATCTTCATCAGTTGGTTAAATGTTTGAGCTTCTTTCTCACATCAACACCACCACTATGTTTTATAACACTGCTACAGAATTGACCTTCACTATTGGCCCATCATTGTCGATTTCTTACAAACCAGCAGTGATAGTGCTTGCCTACTCATCACTGCTGGTTTGTGGCTAAAACCGGTAGTGATATTGTAATCATCACTGCCGGTTTTAGCCATGAACCGACGCGGCGACGCCCGGAGTGATATTGGGTCATCACTGCTGGTTCGTAGCTTGAACTGGCAGTGATATACAACGGTTGTTAAGGATCTTGGATAGAGAAGTGACTAAAATAAAAGTTGTAGATCTTGAGAAGTAATGTAACTTTGTAATTCACAACTTTTTTATTTAAAGTCATTTTTTATTTAAAGTCATTTTGATGTCGAAATATTTGATTCACAAGATTTTATATAAGTTAATACTGAAGGAATTCATATGCTTTATAGTCATAAGCGAATGTGTAGTGGTAGGATCTCGGATGGAGAAGCAACAAAAACAAAAGTTGTAGATCTAGAAAAGTTATGCAACTTTATAGTTGATAACTTTTTTCATTTGAAATCATCTATTCAACAAAAATTACGTTTTATTTCTCAAATTTAAAATTCAATTTTTTCAAATGACCTCGGATGGAGAAATGACCAAAACAAAAGTTGTAGATCTCGAAAAGTTATGTAAATTTATAGTTGACAACTTTTTTCATTTGAAATCATCTACCAAGAAAAATTATATGTGAATTTCGTCATAGTTGAAATTCAAATTCTTCAAACGATATGAAGTGTGCCATAGACCCATATTGCAATAGCAGGATTGCGAGTAAGAAGTAGGAGGCAATATGATGTTGCTTGATATTAATTTTGCCCTTTCCTTTTATGCCGAACTCTAAGGAGGAAGAGAAAATTAAGCAAAATACTAGCAGATATAAAAGATAGTTCGAATAACTGCTCTCTTTAACCAGACACGAATCCCTGCCTACTCCGCCCTCCGCCCACTGTTTGTTTTTTTATTTTTTATTTTTCCCTTTTCCTTTTCCTTTTTTTTACTGTTTTTTCTTGTTTTTATTATTTCCCTTCAAAAAACACGTGCAACGGGTAATGGGCGCACACAGCGAAGCGCGTGGACTGTGCTAGTGATTATAATTTTCTAGGTAAAATTCGAATGATTGTATTGTGACGTAGGCCCAGTTCACTTCGCTGAAAAAACAAACCGAAATACTGTGGCCCCATTTGCTTCACTGAAAAAACAAACAAAAATACTGTTTCAGCTGATTTGTTGTGAGAGAAAAACATTATTCCAACTAAAAAACAAGCAAAAGTACAGATTATAAGAGAAACAAACAGGGATATGTTCCGTCTGATTTGTTGTAAGAGAAAACACTGTTCTGACTAAAAAAACAAGCTGAAAAAGATAAATCATAAGAGAAGTGAACAGGGCCGTAGAAGTAACGGGCACTGAGAACATAATAATAATAAATAGATACAACCATAGTCGCAATATATACTTTGAAAGCTATCCATGAACTGAACTTATCAAAACATGACTTGGTTCAAAGAAAGCAGAGTGCTGCATCTTCTAGGATTTGGAGCGAAAAAGCGACCGGCCGGTTCACCGTGCTACCTCGGAAGGAGAAGGACTGAACTGGTCTGCAACCGGGTACAGATTTTACTAGGGCCTCGTTTAGTTCCGCCGAATTGGCGTCGGCAGCAACACTGTAGCAACATTGTAGCTACAGTGTCGTTTTGTTTTATTTGGTAATAATTGTCCAATTGTTGACTAATTAGACTCAAAACGTTCATCTCGCAAAGTACAACCAAACTATGTAATTAGTTTTTGATTTCATCAACATTTAGTACTCCATGCATGTACCACAAATTTAATGTAACGGAAAATCTTCTTTTTGCATAGTGTCAAATTCTGGAATCGGAGGGAACTAAACGCGGCCTAGTAGTACTAAACAAATGCAAGCCTAAAAGGTATTACATTCTTTCTAGCATGAACACATGAGCCCAAAAAAAACTATTACATTACGGAGAAAATGTTCAATTTATTGCAGTTACAGACTTACAGTGAGCTGGTATAACACCGGTTATAGAATTAACACATGTAAGGGCCCAAAACAATTGTTACATTACCGACAAGATGTGCAGTTAGTAGTTACAGTGAGAAGGTACAACACCGGTTATAGAATTTATTACTAGCACCAAACACACGCAAAGTCTAAAAACTTACTACATTCTTTCTAGCACGAACAAATAAATGCAAGTTTGAAAATAAAATTACTACGTTCTTTCTAGCATGAACAAAGGAGCCCCCAAAAATTGTGCCTCACGGAGAATATGTGCCATTACCATTTTTTTTATCTGTCTACCTTTTACCCAAGTGACGTGACGCCCGAGTGACACATGCCAAATAAACACTCGAAACTAGCCGGTTCATAGAATCGAGTGTTCTAAGTCCATGAAACACTCGAATTTTATAACCACAGGAATTATCAAAATAAATTCAAACAGATAGAACATATAAAATAAAAAATCATCCAGATTATTTTTATGAAAGCCAAATTAGAAGATTTTTAAAGGGGAACCAAATAAAACATACAGACAAACAACAGGATTTAGATCAAATGATCAAAGTTGATTCAAACAAATAGAACATATAAAATAAAAAATTACCCAGATTATTTCTATGAAAAGGCAAATTAGAAGATTTCAAAGGAAACCAAATAAAACATACGGACATATAAAAAAGAGCCAAAAAATGATCTGACTAATTTTGACTACTCTAATTTACGGATAATTAATTTATACCAATTAAATATAGAATTTACGCCTAAATAGAAATAGTAAAACGTGGTTCGATACGATGTAATCCGCTCCCGTTAAAGAAATAAATCTGTATCAAGGGCGAGGTGACGTGATAGCGACGGATCAGCAGTGAGCTGGTGCACCAACCTTGCTGCAACACTAGTAGGTAGCTGTACACATGCATGCCTAGCTAGTGGGTAGCTGGTGGTCTTAGGGCAGAAAAAAAACGAGGCGTATATCATGCACATCTCTGGTCGTAGAACAGAGTAGAGTACTCACACAGCACTAACCGAAAAAACGAGGCACCCGACCTCCGTGCACCTGCAGGCTGCAGCAGCATGCACGCCATCTCCACCCGCCCGTCCAGTCCCGTCCTGTGTCCGAGGGGGAGCGGGCGTGGTGTGTGAGCCCCGCGATCGGATGGCAAAAAAAAATCAAGTGACACAGGCCACAGAATTGCCCGAGTAACGTACAGATTTAGTGTTTTTTATTGTTAGCAGGTACAACAGGTTAGCTGATCATCTTATAGTACAAAATATTAGCTCAGGGTCCCGGCCCAAAGGTTTTTTTTTTCGATTGGATAATAAAGTGGAAATGGGTTCTGATGCCTGAATCCATGAACCCAAGAATGTGGCCAGGAAACCAAATGAAGTCAAAATAAATAAAAGACTATGATAATAAGACCTTGCATTGCATCCGGTGCATGCATGCTCATCAACCCAGCCGCCATAGTAAGTAAATCCATGATGATTTGGCCTGCTGGATTGTCCCCAGTCAGATCGAGAAGCTTTGTTGAACCGATGGATCGGATGCTGTGCCCCAGCAGCTAGATCCTCAGCTCAGTGCTGACTGCCTCTTCTTCGCCATGACTTGCTTTCATTCTCTTGGGGTGATCTTGGGAGGCCCGTGGCCGCCGATCCATGCCACCAAGCGAGGCGCTGGTTCTCGCGGAAACCGTGGCAGCAGCTGGTTGAGCGGCGGCGGCCATTATTTGTGCAGCAGGGAACCATTCCTCATCTCTGTCTCTGCGAGGGCGATGCAGCATTGTCGCCTCTGCACTCTCCGCCCTGCAAGAAGCAAACCAAAAGCGCAACAAAAACAAGGGAAACAACACTAGAGTCAGACAGATTCAGCACGGTACAAAGCGCAGTCCGATCATCTCGTTCATCGGGATATATAGGTAGGCTGCCCATACCATATACCGCCCCTCTGAGATTAGGAGTACGTTTGTGCTAGAGATCGAAGAGAGACCCCCAAGCCATGCTAGCTCTTATGAAGATATGATGTGCTTGCTTGCATTGGGGAGTACGTGTTAATAAAGGTATATATATGGTATGGCATGGCATAGATTGAAAAAGATAATGGCATGAGTTTGCTCCCTGCCTTTGCTTGCGTTTGTCCAGGAAGCGGGCGAGGGATGCCGTCCTCTTAAGACCTAAACCAATATAATGCAAGCCACGACTAATTAAGGTGCACATTATCCGTGTATGTATGTATATATATCACTGCAGTGCAATGCAATTTTCAGGGAGGAGGGAGTCTTACTATCGTTGACATGATGATGAGCCAATCTCCAATAATGCATTGTCATCAGCGCTGCATCACCTGTGGCTGTGGGTGCAGCAACTAGTTCTAACTGCGGCCCTCCTGCCAGGATTCTTGCAGCACGAGCCTCCTTTGCTACCATATCCAGGATCTTCTCGGCCTGCATGTATGGCATATATACATCCCTGATTTGTTCAGTATTTTTGCGCTCGCAGTCACAGCCACAGTGCCACACACATCGACAACTTAATTGGTCGGCACACAAAGACGTGGCAAACCTTTGGCGCGATCGAGAAAAACTTAATTCGTCGGCACGGCACCAGAGTAGGCGTGGATATTCTTACATGTTCCATGGTAACACCGCCATATGCATGCACAGAGCCCGCATAGATTATCGTCATTGGTGCGGTGGAACCGTCATGAGTGCTCCGTGCTGCTGCCGCGGAGGCGGAGGCGAAGCGCTCAAAGATGAGTCGTCCTGCGGCAACCGGCGGCGGCCCGCAGCTTGGTTGTTAGATAATTTATTGTTACTTTATGTGAACACAGTAAGGAAAGGCGACGTCGAAAAGACTCCCTGCTGTGATACCGTAGCCACTGCAGGTGTAGGCGCCAAATTGCTCATCTGCAGCACTGTAGGCACATGCAGTGGCCGGCGCAGAGTCAACCCTGTATGTTATCTAGTTACTGTTACAGTATGGGCAGCTGTACTGGGACTGGATGGATATAGTTGTATAAATAGACTACCACGGCAACTCAGTAAAGAGAGCTCAGATTTACCATCTCACAGACAGGGCTTCGGCCAATGCCGGTGTCTTGTATTGTGCGTGCATGATCTGTTCATCCTTCTTCTAGCTCTAGCCATAGTGTGTGGGGACGGACAATGTTTGTTCGTGGTTGGCACGGCTAGTGGATGCTCGGCAACACTAGCGGGTGCTCGACAAGATTGGTGAGTGGTTAACTCACCTGAACAGGTGATCCTATAGGCCAACAAGTGGTATCGAGCCGTACAAGCGTCGTCGCCAGACTAACCGCTGGCGACGATGGGCGGTTCGGAGATGGGCGACAGCAGTTGCACTGCTGTGGCTGCCCAGCCACGACCGGATGTCGTTGTTCGCATAGTGCGGGAGGTCAGCGGCACTAGTTGGCCGACGCTGACTCGCACCAACTATGGAGAGTGGTCGGTGACCATAAAGGTCAAGCTCAGAGCCCGACGGCTCTGGAATGCTGTTGACAATGGCACCAACATTGAAGAAGATGACATGTCAGCATTGGAGGCTATCCTCGCTGCTGTACAGGCGGAGTACAGGGAGCCATTGGGGGTGAAGAGCTCTGCCAAGGAGGCGTGGGAGGCTATTGCGGCGATGCGCGTTGGTTCCAACAGCGCAAAGAAGAAGATGGCCCAGCTTCTGAAGCAGGAGTACGCCAACCTCAAGTTCAAAAATGGTGAAATAGTGGAGGACTTCTCCCTCCGCCTGCAGACGCTCATCAGCAAGCTAAAGAGTCACGGCGTCACCATCGACGAAGAGGAGGCGGTCTCCAAGTACCTCCACTCCATGCCGGCAAAGTACATCCAGATCGCTCTCTCCATAGAGACGATGCTGGACTTATCCACCGTCAGCATTGAGGATGTGACAGGCTGTCTGCGGGTGGTGGACGAACGGCTGGAGCAGGCAACAGCAATGAAGGACAGCGGGAAACTCCTGCTGATAGAAGAGGAGTGGGCTGCTCGAAGGAACTCTAGAAAGGCAGCCTCCTCCCGCCGCGGTGGCGATGGTAAGCGCCGTGGTAAGGCTTCTTCGGAGAAGAAGCAAGTTGACCCCAACGCCTGCCAGCGTTGCGGGAAGATGGGCCATTAGGCACGAGAGTGCCCAAACCACAAGCAGGAAAAGAAGGCTCAGGCTCATTTGGCGCAAGCCGATGATGAGGATGAGGCCACTATCCTGATGGCGACGTTCGATGCACTGCGCACGACGGTGGAAGGATCTGAGAAGGCCCTAAAGACTATCAACCTCGACGAACCACACGCCTAAGTTCACCTCGGACGCGTGGGCGTCGACCAGGAGCAGCGGTGGTATCTGGACTCTGGTGCCAGTAACCACATGGCGGGCTCCAAGGCATCCTTCTCCGAGCTCGATGGCGATGTTACCGGTACGGTGAAGTTTGGTGACGGCTCAAGGGTGGCTATCCAAGGGCGCGGCACCATTATCTTCAGATGCCGAACAGGAAGCACCGCGCGCTAACGGATGTATATTACATCCCGCAGCTGCGTTCTAGCATCGTCAGCCTTGGTCAGCTAGATGAGCGCGGTAGCGAGGTACTGATCAAGGACGGAACCCTTAGGATCAGGGACCGGGAGCAGCGACTTCTTGCCAAGGTGAAGAGGTCCCTAAACCGGTTGTACTTGCTTGACCTGAAGGTAGAGCAGCCGGTGTGCCTGGCGGCAAAGCACTCCGAGGAACCGTGGATGTGGCATGCCCGGTTCGGACATCTTAGCTTCGACGCGCTTGGTTGGCTAGAGAAGATGGTCCGAGGGCTACCCCACATCAAGCGCGGAGGCGAGCTGTGCGACAGCTGCCTGGCCAGGAAGCAGAGGAGGCTACCTTTCCCAAAGGCGGCCAAGTATCGCGCGAAAGACGCTCTCGAGCTCATTCACGGCGACCTCTACGGGCCGATCATGCCTGCTACAAACAGTGGTCGGCGGTACTTCCTCCTACTTATGGATGATTGCCGTCGCTACATGTGGCTGCAACTCCTGACAAGCAAAGACAAAGCGGCAGCGGTGATCAAGAAGTTCAAGATGTGCGCGGAGGCCGAGAGCGGCAAGAAGCTCCGCGTGCTGAGAACTAATCGCGGCGGTGAATTCACTTCGGTGGAGTTTACTGCGTACTGCGCGGATCAGGGTGTGGGGCAACACCACACCGCGCCGTACTTGCCACAATAGAATGGCGTGGTGGAGAGATGAAACCAGACGGTGGTTAGCATGGCCCGATCCATGATGAAGGTCAAAGGCATGCCGGCAAGGTTCTGGGGTGAGGCAGTGACCATGGCGGTGTTCATCCTCAACCAATCTCCGACCAAGGCCCTGACGGGCAAGACGCCATTCGAAGCTTGGTATGGGCGCAAGCCGAGCGTGTCCTTCCTCCGGACATTCGGTTGCATCGGCCACATCAGGAAGACAAAGTCGCACCTCACCAAGTCGGAGGACAGGAGCACACCCATGGTGTTCCTAGGCAACGTGGAGGGTACCAAGGCATACCGGCTCTATGACCCACGCGGAGACAAGGTGCTTGTCTCGCGCGACATCGTTCGATGAAGAGGCAGCTTGGGATTGGAGCAGTCCGAGCACGGGGGAAGCTGGCAGCTTCACCAACACCTTCATCATCGAGCACTTGGTCATCCACGGTGGTGGAGATGCTGGGAAAGAAGTGCCGAGCACTCCGGGAGGAGTGCCTAGCACTTCGGTGGTAGAGCCGAGCACTACTGGGGCAATGCCGAGTACTTCAGGAGGGATGCCAAGCACTCCGGGAGGAGTGCCGAGCACTTCTAGAAGGATGCCGAGCACGCCAGGAGTGGTGCCGGGAGGTTCTATAGTGGTGATGACCACTCTAGGATGGGTGCCGAGCACTCCCATGGCGGAGCCAAGACATCTTACAGTGGTGTTGACCACCCCAAGACTGATGCAGAGACACTCCTACATTGTGGTCGAACACTGCAGGAGTTATGATGAGCTGTCTAGAAGTAGTGCCGAGCACTTCAGGTGCTGTGCCAAGCACTCCAGGTGGAATAGGGAACTCCATCGATGTCGATCGAGTTCGCCTCACCTCTAAGTGACATCACTGAGTTCGTGGATGCCTTCCACAAAGGTGAGGAGGTGTGGTTCCGTAGACTGGACGACATCATCGGCGGCATAGGTCCCTCAGGTCTGGCGGGTAGGCTGCTCAACAATGCAGAGCTGCTACTTGTCAGTGCAGAGGAGCCACCCATGTTCGCTCTTGCCGATGGCGATGGAAACTGGCGACGGGTGATGCTGGAGGAGATGAAGGCGATCGAGGAAAATGAGACTTGGCAGCTCGTTGATCCACCTCTAGGATGCCGTCCGATCAGCCTGAAGTGGGTGTATAAGGTCAAGCGGGACGAGCTTGGCGCCATTATCAAGCACAAGGCATGCCTCGTCGCCCGAGGCTTTGTTCAGCGCGAGGGCATCGACTTCGAGGAGGTCTTTGCGCCAGTAGTGCGCATGGAGTCGGTCCGGTTGCTACTTGCTTTGGCAGCAGCAAAGGACTGGCGCGTCCATCACTTAGATGTTAAATCAACCTTCCTCAATGGCTAGCTGTCGGAAACGATCTTCGTCGGGCAATCTCCAGGCTTCGCCGTCAAGGGAGAGGAGCACTGGGTGCTCCGACTACGCAAGGCGCTCTACGGGCTGACGGCAGGCCCCTCGAGCATGGAACGCCAAGCTTGACGCCACGCTGGGCAAGCTTGGGTTTCAACGGTGCGCAACCGAGCACGCGCTCTACATGCGGCGACGGGGGAAGGAGGAGCTCGTCGTCGGTGTGTATGTGGAAGACTTAATCATCATCGGAGCGCGCACAGAGGACATCAACAGCTTCAAGCGCGAGATGGCGGCTCATTTTCGAATGAGCGATCTCGGCGCACTCTCCTACTACCTCGGCATCGAGGTGAGACAGGGGAAGGAGAAACTCACGCTCGATCAGAGCGCGTATGCCTCCAAGCTATTGGAGAGGAGCGGCATGGCTGAGTGCAAGCCATGCATAACTCCGATGGAGGAGCGGCTGAAGCTGAGGAAGGCCAGTACCACGGCGAAGGTGGATGCAACACTCTACCGAAGCATCGTTGGCGGTCTGCGCTACCTAGTCCACATGAGGCCGGACATTACGTTCACCGTGGGCTGCGTCAGTCGCTTCATGGAGGATCCTAGAGAGGATCACTGGGCTGCGGTGAAGCGGCTACTACGCTATGTCAAGGGGATGGTAGATCACGGGATCATCTTCCCAAAGACCGGCGAGAGTAGGCTGCAGCTCACCATGTTTAGTGATGCAGACATGGTGGGGGACATCGATGGGCGACGGAGCACCTCTAGCATGCTCGTCTTCCTCGAGTTGGCCCCAATTTCATGGTTGTCGCTGAAGTAGAAGGTAGTGGCGCTATCTACGTGTGAGGCAGAGTACGTAGCGGCGGCCACAGCGGTGTGCCAAGTTGTATGGCTACGCCAGTTGCTGGGCGAGCTGACCGGTGTGGAAGCTCACCCACCAGCACTGATGGTGGATAACCAGCCCACCATCGCCCTCGTGAAGAATCCAGTTCTACACGACTGGAGTAAACACATCGACGTGAAGTTCCACTTCCTCAGGGACTGTGTCGATGGAGGGCAGATCGTCATTGAGTTCATCGAAACTGGGCGGCAACTCGCGGATGTCCTCACCAAGCCGCTTGGACGTCTTCAACTCACGGAGCTGAAGGAGATGATCGGCATGGAGGGGGTACAAGGGTTAGCAGTAGGATTAGGGGAAGATTGTTAGATAATCTATTGCTACCTTGTGTGAACACAGCAAGGGGAAGGTGGCACCAAAAAGGCCCCCTGCTGTGATACTGTAGCCGCTGCAGGTGCAGAGTCAGCCCTATATGTTATCTAGTTACTGTTACAGCATGGGCAGCTATACTAGGATTGGATGGATAGAGTTGTATAAATAGACTACCACGACAACTCAGTAAAGAGAGTTTAGATTTGCCATCTCACAGACAGGGCTTCGGCCAATGCTGGTGTCTTGTATTGTGCGTGCATGATCTGTTCTCCCTTCTTCTTCTAGCTCTAGCCATAGTGTGTGGGGACGGACAACGCATGTTCGTGGTCGGCACGGCTAGTGGGTGCTCGGCAACACTAGCAGGTGCTCGGCAAGACTGGTGAGTGGTTAACTCAGCTGAGCCGGTGATTCTGTGGGCCAACACTGGTGCTGCCAAAAAATAATCCGCCTATGGCGGGGCCAGGGCAGGGAGCTCGTTGCATCAGCGGTGACGCACGCGTGGCCACGGCGTGCACCCTACCCTGGCCGGCAGCGGCCAACAGCTGATCACTACTGCTAGGTGTCGACGGAACCTGAAAACAGACCCCCCCTGAAAGAACCGAGCTGAGAGAGGCTCGTTACGATTTGTCAGAGAAGATCGGTCTCATTTTCCTGGCTAGAGATCAGGGGCCCGGAACACAGACCTTCGGGGACGACGCCTGAGCTGTTGGCGCCCACGCGAGCTGCTGCTTTGGATTCATGCTCACCGGAGGTGCAGGGAGGACGACGACGCCGTCGTCCACGTCCACGGGCCGAGGCCGTGGCGCACCGTTGTCAACGCCAAAGGGGTCATCTCGGTGGCAGCGGCGAAACATAGGGGCTCGTCGAAGCCCATCTTCTCATAAGGCCGCTGCTACGCCGATGAACCACCTCCGATCATCGGCGGCAGCAAGTCAAGTCCTAGGAGGTCCAGGTCCAGCCCCATCTCTCCGCCCTCTCTCATCTCCTCGTCCCTCGCCGCCCGAGGGAGCATCTTCGTGTTCGCTGCTTAATTTCGTGTTAGGTTAGGTGCGCGGTGGCGGTGAATCGAATGGCCGGCGCCTGCCCGGTGGTGGTGGTGTGGCTAGCAGCTTGCTGCCTGCGCTCGCGCGCGCAGCGGTATTAGTACGTGCGGCTCGTGAACGTCGTCGTCCCACTTGGAGGAGTGCGATAGCTCCGACCCGCGCGGGCCGCGGATTGTTATTGCGAGGCTGGCCGGAGTCCGCGGGAAGGGAATTAGGGAAGGCCCAGATCGGACTGGAGTCTGGGATTCGGTCCGAAATATTTCGGCAAAAGCCACCCATTCCAGTGAGGCGCGAAACAGAAATTTCAGTGAAATTCAAACTTTTAGTCAAAGTCTAGAGCTCAAACAAACCTACAAGTTCTTCATTCAATATAGAACTGGAAATTTATCCAGCTGTAAATAATTCTTATTGTTTTTGGCTAAAATTCAGCCCAATATTAGCTACATCTGAACATTTTGACCGGTCAGAACAAGTGAGTCCCGATCCAAAACTATCTAAATTTTCAAGATTCGCCTATTTTAGTCAGATCTGATTTTTTTGGCCATTTGAATTCTAGAACCCCGCCAGTAGCTAACGCCCACAATAGTCAAGGATAATGCTCTCGACCAAGCGTCCGGTCGTTCGGACGAGACAGACCCGCCTACCCCTACGCCTCGCGCCTTGCGCCCCCACCTACGACTCCTGCCTCATGCCATGCACTGCTCACGCCTCACGTCACCCGCGCCTCCCGCCCGAACTCGCGTTGCGCATAGCCGAGGTCCGTGGACCATGGGTGACCTCCGCGCTGTGGCATCGAGCTCCGCGCTAGCGTCGAGCTCCGCGTCAATGAGCCTCCATTGGACGGCAGCAAGTAGATGAGCACACGTTACAACAGTATGTTTCATGCGTTTCAGATGTATGTTGCATATGTTTTATTTGGATGTTGCAAAAGTAGATCTGGTGTTGCATATGTTGCAACGTCTATACACGTATATTGCAAGTGTATGTTTCAAATGTTTAAGCTATTTTCAAATGTATGTTGCAAGTGGTTTATCTGTATGTTGCATTTGTTGCACTGGCTATACACGTACGCTGCAAGTGTATGTTTTCAAATCTTTCAGTTGTTTCAAACGTAAGTTGCAAGTGTTTTATCTGGATGTTGCATATGTTGCAGTGGCCATATACGTATGTTGCAAGTTGTCGGTGTTTTGTAGACTGACTAGTAGATTTAAATGATTGTCGCGCTGCTCCAGGAAGACGATGGTAGCATCCAAAAGACACGAAGAATTATACTGGTTCAGGCCGGAGCCCTACGTCCAGTCTCAGAGATGATCGAGTGCGTGTTCCTCGCTTGAATGCTCTGAAGTTCTTACAATGAGGGGTGCAAGAATGGTGGAAGAGATAGGAGAATGGAGCTAAAGCTAGGAGATGGACTACCTGAATGAGAGTTTTGAGAGTCCGATGCCTTGAAAGGATGACCTGGCTGCCCTTATATAGAGTCCAGGGCCAGGCCATATACAAAGAAGGAGGTTCTCCCGACTGAGGGGTCGTAATCCTGAGAGAAGGAACCTAGCTAACTTGGCTTGCAAGGAACGCCATCTTGTAGCGCATGTCTAGGCGTGGTTGTCGTCATGGTCTTGTGCCCATGTCGCGGCATGGGGTGGTGTGGTGCTATTGTGCTGGTTGTGGCAGCACTATAGGCATGGTGGTGATTCGTCAGCCGTCCTATACAATGTGGTCTCACCGTGGCCTTCGTCATCGCCTCCTGATCTCCCGGGGCGTCGTTCAGGAGTTGGTAGTCATGCCCTAGGTCGTTGGTCGTCTTGCTGCTCGCAAGCTAGTGGCCAGGATTCCCGAGCTCCGGGGTCATGGCCTTCGTTGGCTTGGACGACCTCAAAAGTCAAGGCCACCGTCGTGAACCCCATATCATAGTGGGTGGGGTCGTACACCTGTCTCGTGGGGCCGTATTTGGTCGGTGGGTCACCGTACTGGCCATCACTGCTTGGTGGTGTTGTCTTGTCTTTGCTGGATAGCATAGAGATGGCGTTTGACCAGGCTGAGAGGACGGTTGTCCCCTCGGTCCTTGCTGGGTCAGTATGGTGTGCCTGCTCTGGCATGTCTGGTGGAGTCCAATCTCTCCCCGTTCATCCTAGGGGTTGGGATAGGGGAGAGGTCGTGTGGTGCCATCACGGCGCATGTTGAAGGCAGAGGGAAGAAGTCACGGCCAACCCCTTCATTAGTGTCTGGCCTAGGTCCACATAGCTTAGCTGGGCCTTGGTCGTTCGGGCTTATACCAACTCATGTACCATGGGCCACCCGAGCGGCTGACTAATCGATGCCTTGAGATACCCGGTATCAAAACCCCAACATAAGTGTATGTTTCAAATGTTTTAGTTGTTTCAAATATATGTTGCAAGTGTTTTATCTAGATGTTCCATATGTTGTAGTGGCCATACACATATGTTGTAAGAGTATGTTCTAAATATTTCATCTGTTTTATACGTATGTTGTAGCAAATGCTTCATGTTGCAAGTGCTCCATGAGCAGACGCGGGAAGTGGGTGCAGGCAGAGGTGGTCCCCGTGGGCACAATGGTCCCCGCGTGTGCGGGAAGCGAAGTGGACGTAGTAGTAGGCGCGTGCGTACGGTAGCAGCAGGCGGGTTTGGGCCGACGAGTGAGGAAGCAGCAGCACGCGACCAGGCGGCAGGAGCTACATGCAACCATGCATACGAGTGATCGAGCGAGAGAGCCTTGCAGCCTACAAACATGCAAAATAACAAGGGAGTCGGGGGACCAGCAGCTGCCGAATTAATTGATGGGACAAACCCAAAGGGCGGGTGTCCGGATGCGTCTCGCAGGCCGAATGTCCGGGCGCTAGCAAAGCCCATAAGCAAAAGAGCCACAAGAAATTGTAGTACATCATCCACCAATCCAATATATAAAGGGTCACCAAGAGGTTGGCACATGATGTTTTGTTCTTCACTTCACATCCCATTTCTAAAGCAATCAACTAATTCATACTAGGTACTAGATAGGAGTAGTTAGATACGCTCGCTCTAGGATGCTATTAATTCATTCACAGGTAGACCGGTTTATGAGAGTTGCACAGATCCTACGCAAACCTAGCTTGTTATTTTGCGGTAATACTTCATGTAGGGCGTTCGTCCAACCGAACACTCCTATTGGTGGGCCACGATGTCATCCCAACGACCCCTCCTATCTATCCTATCCGCTTGTCCACTCGCTTCTCTAAAAGGATCCCTAGTCACGCAGTTTCTAAAAAAATCACCGCAGCACCACAACCGTGCTCCGTCGCGCCGCCTTGGCGTTCTCCACGGCATCTAGGCACCCACCGATCGGCATCTCCACCGTGCCCGAGTGTGGCCGCCCACCTTCCTCCCTCTCCATCGTGACTCCTACCCGCTGCGACCGCCCATCTTCCTCCTGGCCCTTGTGTCGTCCTCGACTTGCTCTGAGTGCCAGATGTGGCTACCTCTCTCGGCCGCTTTCTTCGCCACCCCATGGCATAGCCCTCCGCTCGGTGTCGTGTAGTAGATGAACTCCTCTGCCACATGTGTATGCAGTCGCGTGCCCCTCCTATTTGTTATGGCACCGTGCTGTGTCGACTGCCTTGATGCGCCTCCACCCCCTTCTCGCATAGATGTCCTTTCGCGTCGCCCGTGTTGATGGCCTACCTACTCGTGGATGATCTTGGACGACAGCAACATGGTGGCTTGGTGAGCCAGAGCGCGCTCCCTCCATGCAGCAAGCAGGAAGGAGATGTTGCATGAAAGCGCATGTTGTAAGCGAATGTTTTAGATGTTGGTATGTTGCAAGTGTTTTGCATGGATGTTGAAAAAGTAGATCGAGATGTTGCATATGTTGCAATGGCTATATACTTATGTTGCAAGCGTTTGTTCCAAATGTTTCATTTGTTTCTTAGACGTATGTTGCAAGCGTTTTATCTTGATGTTGCACGCATTTCATGCATATGTTGCAAATGTATTATCTGGATGTTGTAAGTGTTTGCAACGGCTTTCAAGCGTTTTAAGGCGTTTTGCAAGTGTTTCAGACGTGAATGCATCTAGGCCCCTAGTTGGGTTTCGGTGATTAATGACTACACAAGATTACGGTGATTAACATGTGTTTTGTAGAGGCAACTAAAGTTAGGTCGTGGTAATGGTGATTGATTGGACAATTATGGTTTTCATGCCCCTATGGATGGAAATCATTTCGGTTTTCAAAGGATGGACGACAAGGTTAAGGAGGACTAGTTCTAAGTGTCGTTTGGCATGGAGAGACACTTAGATTAGTTTTAGGACTTTGTTTTTCCTTTGGCAGTACTATAAAGGGGGGCATGGATGGGTAGCTTGACCTAGGCGTGTCTAGTGAGAAGAATGTGGTGCATATTTGTTAAATCTAGCGCCTAGATCATCGAAAGCTGGAAAGCGATTCGAAACGGCGATCGAATTGGACATTTACAGCTCTAGGGCAGCGGACAGGGCGGTGTGCACCGCCGTGGTCACTGCCATGGGATGGCGGTGCCACCGCCCCTTTTAACTAGAGGCTGGGGTGCTCGGCTGGCATCGGACAGGGCACCGCCCCTGGGGTGGTGGTGTCACCGCCACTATTTTCCAGAGGGCACCCCCAGGCCATGGTGGCACCGGATAGGGCACCGCCCCTAGGGTGGCGGTGCCACCGCCATATTTATCCAAAGAGGGGTGCTTTGGGGGCTTGGTGACCGCCCCTGGGGTGGCGGTGCCAACCCAATAATGGCTAGTTCAAAACTAGCCGTTGGGGTGGCACCGGACAGGGGGTGGCGGTGCGCCACCTTGCTGTCTGGTGACCCTAATTCTGCTGAGTTGGAGGATAACAGCTAGTTCCTTGGTTTGAGCCTATTTATACCCCTCCATCTCATGCATTGAGGCCCTCTTGCCCATTTATTCGGCTGAGAAAACACTCTCTTTACTTTGAGCATTTATATTTAATCAATTTAATTTATGTCTTTACATTCTTAGAATTACCATGCTAGAGTAGGATTGAAACCTAGGGTGCAAAAATTTTGTGTGGTAGAACAATAGAAACACTTTTAGGCACTAGGGTGAAATGGGCTAAGTGTAGGGCTTAATTATTGCAAGAAATTTAGAATTAGTCAAATTTACCCCCCCTCTTGGGCATCTTGATCATTTCAAAGACGTACGTTGAAAGTGTTTTAGTTTTTTCGGACGTATGTTGCAAGTGTTACATCTGCATGTTGTAAAAGTAGATCTGGTGTTGCACATGTTGTAATGGAACCCACCTACCACTGTCACCTATTACAGCTACTAGGGCGTCGTGCATGCGGTTCCTTTGTGAAGCGAGCGTGGGAAGCGGCTGGAGAAGGCACAGGCGGCTCCCGCGTGCTCAATACAGAGTAGGAGGACAGGCAGTCTCCACGTGCGCGTGGGAAGCAGAGCTGAAGCGGGCGGTTTCTGTATGCAAGTGGGCAGCACGGGCACGGCGACGCGGCCTGAGGGCACAGGAAACGAAGGAGGCGTAAAAAACGTAGCATCTCCAATTATTTGAGGCAATACGAAACCAGTGAATTTTGAACCAAGCTCTCTAGCACGTAATTTAGCCACTTGCACCAGTCTCGCTCGTACGTTATTCAGCCACGTCAACAGGAAATCTCCAGCCGTTGGATCTTGATCGGACGGCTCGAGCACTGTTCCAATACTGTTTATTGTCGTTTAGATATTGAATTGGGCTGTGGCCTCGTGGGGGCACCTCCGCTTGGAGGAACTGGGTACTGAATTGTTATGTGCAAGGAATGTCATCTTATTGGTACGTCCTAAGAGCATCTCCAATAGTTCCTTAAACATTTTCCTAATCCTTGTTTTTTAGAAAGATGGAGAAAAAACCCTCTCCAACAACTCCTAATATTTACTCCTAATCTTTTATGACTTGGGAAATTCCTCCTCTTTTCGCGTAACTTTACGCGGATGAAGCTACGCTCGAAGACGCTCGGAGCCTGACGGAAGTCGTACGACGCGTCGAACAGCATCTCGCCGTCGCGGTACCCCGCCTGCTGCAGCGCCTCGACGAGCCTCCGTCTACCGCTCCGAGGACCCCTCCGTGCCGGCGTCCGAGCTCACCGAGACGTACTGGAAGTACTACGGCGCCGCAGGCGCTGTTGGGGCCGCGCTCGCGTGGGCGTGGCTCGCGGCGGCGGCCTGGAGGAAGGACGGCGGCAAGGTGGTCATGCGGACCGCCGTGCACTGCCTCACGGCCTACCTCGTCGTCGTCGGCGCCCCACGCTTCTGGGGGAAGCACTTCTTCCGGGCGTTGCCACGCTGTCGGCGCCGCCTGCACTTCCTCTACGTCATGTCTCAGTGCTTTCGATAGGTACAGCTCACAACAACACTATGTTCTGAATTTGTGCAGTAAAATTGCCTATTCCATCTCATTTCGCATTTAATTTGGACTCTAGTGAATGTGGGTCTGATGCCTGACACCGAGTAGGAGAGCGAGTTTCTGCAAATAACATGCAAATTCCAAGAATATCCGCTCGCAATGCCTTAACCACCGGCCGCGCTCGTTGCTGCCCGCGCCGACATTGCGGCGACTCGAAGCGGCTCAGACAGCGTCTGGTGAGGCGCGCCTCGAGCCGGTGGCAGTGTGTTTCCGGCACCAACCTGACGACAGTACCACACGGCGGCGTTGGGACTGGGGCGCGGCGGCGTGGCGTGCACAATGGAAGAGTAGGAGCGAAGGGAGGAAGAGCAGCAGCAGGCGGCAGCGACGTGGATACGCTTGGCGACGAAGAGGTTCGCGTGGAAAAAAAGAAGACCGCAGAAAAAAAAACCCGTCAAATGAGACCAGCATTTGATTTTTTAGAAGTCAAATATTATGAACTATTGGAGATGAACTTCTTTTTTTCTTCTAAAATCTTTTTAGGAGTTGGTAAACATAGACTTTTGGGAGAAATATTTAAGGAACTCTTGGAGATGCTCTAATCCGTACCAGTTACAGAAGCAATTCCTTCAGTTATAAAAATGCTCAACAGTTACGTGCAAGGAATGTAATAGAATCTATTACTAGCAGTTTAGTCAAGGTTTTTTTTAATTACACAGTACAGATGCCCACAACACGCATGCACATTGATCCATATGAACACACGGACACAAACCCTATCCCTATGAGCACCTCCGAAGATTGAGCCGGCAAATCTCGAGATTCACGAAGTCACCACTGGCGCCTCGCTATCGACAGGGACGTTGCCTACCACCGAAAGCATAGCGTTATTAAATTCTAGAATAAATCCAGAAAAATACGAGCACCCGTGCCAAATCGAGGAGTTAAACCCGAATGAGCAGGTTCCACCACAAGAGACCTAACCAACTGATTTATTGACATTATGTGTGCCTGATCATTGCTTATTTGCCAATTACCATAACAAGCAGATCACCTATAATTAATTGGGAATTTTTTTTACATGCACGCCTTCCAAATGGTTTTAATCTTGCATCGACGACTTTTCTCTATTATATCTTTCTACTGGGGAACATTTTGATCCGGCCAGCAAATTTAAACCTACTTAGGGGGTGTTTAAAGCAGGTACTAAAGTTTAAGAGATATCTCATCGAATGTCATATAGAGTGTCGCAAACAAATTACAGAATCCGTCAGTAATCCTTAAGACGAATTTATTTAGGCTAATTAATCCATCATTAGCACATATTTACTGTAGCACCACGTTGTCAAATCATGACCTAATTAGACTTACAAAATTCGTCTCGCAAATTAATCTCAATCTATGTATTTAGTTTCGCAATTAGTCTATATTTAATACTCCATGCATCCAAACATCTAATGGGACAACGACTAAAGTTTAGGAGGTGGAACCAAACACCCTCTTATCTCATTGCCTCTGTAACCTGCTCAGCATCTAGCACTTCAGCAAAAGATAAAAAGCCTATCTCATTGCCGGACCAGGTGAGACCTCTGATATCTCCCCAATGCTTCCTTCTACCTCAACAACGTTCCTCTCGCCGGCATAGCACAGACCATCACCACCAGCCAACGCCGAGCTCCGCCCCGATCGCTGCGGCGGGCCTCGAGCTCCATGCTCTCCTTGATCTGTGCCACCACATCCGTCATCATAGGACGCTCCCTGGAGACTTCTTGCTTGCAGTGCAGCGCCAGGTCAGCGACTTTCCAGACGGAGTTAATGTCGTAGTCGCATCCCATGCTCGAATCTATGATGATCTCGATGCTGCCTTGGTCGAGGTTTTGCTGCACCCACTCGCCAATGTGGATGCTCACACTGTCGTCTATCGGGACGATCGGGGAATGGCCTGTCATGAGCTCCAGGAGAACGACACCAAAGCTGTAAACGTCACTCTTCTCGCTGATCCGGTAACTGCGGTAGTACCTGTGCAAGGGTAGAGGTTCAGTTACTACTAGTACTTGGTAGACTGGTAGACAGGCTAAGATAATTCATTTCCGTAACATAATGCTACTCTAGGTAGTCCAAATGAAAAGGGACAATTTTCTTGAAACTAAACCTCAAAAAAAAAAACTTGAAACTGGAAGTGGATTATGATATACTAGCTAGGAGAGAAGCTGTACAAGACTTACTCAGGATCTAAGTAGCCCACTGTACCAGCTGGTTCAGTGGTGATATGTGTTTCTGAGTCACTGAAAGCCTTGGTCAGACCAAAATCTGCAATCTTAGCCCCAAGATCGGTGGTCAAGAGGATGTTCCTACTCTTCACATCTCTGTGAATCAGTGCTGGTTTACATGCAACATGCAGGTACTCCAGACCTGCGATAAAGTGAAAGTTTTTTTATATTTTTTGCAATAGTGTACATATATAAAGGTAATCTCAGAAATGAGACAGTTCATCATACCTTGAGCAGCATCAAGGGCGATTTGAAGGCGTTGCTCCCAAGTGAGTGGTTTGTGAGTAGAAGTGTCTAGACACATCAACAGAAATTGAACACCGAGCAAAAAGAAAAGAAATCAAACACAGTCAGTATAAATTCAAAACACATGCTGGAGAAATTCATGCACTTCATACACTCTAAAATCAATGTGCATCTATGCAGTGAGTAACCATAATCACAACTATTTTAGGATCTGCAAATTGCTTCTTTGAGAAATGTAGCATTCCTCTGTAATTTGAATGCTAAGATATAGCACAGTTGATTTCTAATTTAGGACACCTAAAACCAGGATTATCTTATATTAGCATTCTATATTTGAGTGTCCAGGATGAACAACCTCTCAGATGATCCTGCAGGTTCCCTTCAGGCATGTACTCATAGACAAGGGCAAAATGATTTTTGTCCTTACAATAACCAATCAAGGATACCAAGTTCTTGTGATGTATCCTTGTCAAATGTTGAGCCTGCAGCGTAGTTCAGAAAATTGTTGTTCAGGAAGAAAAAAGAACATATTAAGAATGATTATTAATTGTAATTCCATCTACAAAAACATAAAATACTTCAATGTACTGTTCATCAGAATTATGAAACGGATGGTTACAGAAGGGGAGGGGGAGGCCAACACAAGGAAACTTTACTGCAATATTGTCATTATCATATCTCATAGGGGGGAGCTTAAGTGGAAACGTGGCACATCTAGTTCTCTAAGTTCATTCCGATTTACTCAGCCAGAAACTCTTTGCCCCCTTGTGAAGATGACTCTGACCGTATTTTCACAGCGACTGGCTTTCCATTTTCCAAGTAACCAAGGAAGACAGCTCCAAACCCACCTTTGCCAATCTCTAGGTTAAAGTTATTTGTAATATGCTTCAGTTCTCTGTAAGAGAATTCTCGGTTCTCAAGTAATGCTGTTTCATCTTTAGGATCAGCAACCCTTCTCCTAGCTGCATCATGTGAAAAAGGGTATTAAAAGGCAAGAAATACAACAGCGTGTGGCACCAAAAAAATTGATTTCCTCCATGTTGTGTTACCTTTTTCCTTGAGTGTTCGGAGCAGCAGAACAGTGAAGATAACAAATAAGGCAATGGCAGCAACTATTGGAATGATTATCGCAGAGAGAAGTGCCCTATCCATTTTCTTTGGGCCTGATTCATAGTTAGTACCGTTCCCAAATAAATTTGAATTGTTACCAAGCCTGGAAGCGTAAAAAATGCACGGAATGATTCACATTAAGAAACACTTCCAAGATAACCCAAATAAAGGGAGATGTTCTATATCTTTGGTCATCAGCCAGACCTAAAAATTGACAAGGCAAAGGTAGCAGCACTGTCACTGTTCTCAGATATGTTTTTTTACCCAAAACAATGTTACATTAAAGAACCCTTATAAAAAAATGTTACATTAAAGAACTGAAACTCTTAATGCCTTCTAGTAGAGCTCTCCTTCTAGTATGGATGAAAATTCCAAACACAAAAGCAGTATTTTGTTTACTACGAAGTAATGATATTGTCCTAATGCTAGTGAAAACTATTTATGAACTAGTACCCAGTAATGGGATAAGTGCTGCTTCCTTATTAAATGGACTCACAAAGAAACTGGGGAACAAGAAACGTCCAAATACAAAGGATATATTTTAAACATTTAAAAACAGATGCTATGACACTAAATGAACATTTAAAATAGTATAACTGCATCCTCCAAAGTATGTTTTATAAATTCGATGAATAAAACAATTTGATTTAAAACAGGGTTGCTCCATAGTTTGGTAACATACAAGTATAAAACATACCTTAGTGAAAGAGTCCCATTGTGGGATTTTTGAAGAACATTGTAAGGAATTGATCCAGAAAGATCATTGCTGGAGAGATCCCTATAAAGAAAATGTATGGCATATGAAAAGTTTGTTCTATGAAGATTCCCAAACTTGAGCATATGTTTAGTAAGACTTACAGAAATACTAGAAATGGAAGCTGCCCAAGACAATTTGGAATGGAGCCAGACAAGTTATTGTGTGACAAATCCCTGGGATAGGTAACAGTTCTTGTAAGAAATAGCTTTAAGGTATGGGGGAATAAAATGTTTCAGTGGTACTATTTATCAGCTTAATTTCACGTCTGAATTCAGGAAAAGGACTAAAGTAATCATTGCAAACAGGCTTTGCGCCCTCTCCTAATACATATATATATTTCACATGATTAGTTTTCTTTCAAAATGTAAGTTTTATAGTACGGTGGAGATATACAAGAAAGAGAACATATATTTCACATGAAATTCAATAACTTTACTGCAAGATACATGTTATTTTAGTTATACTATAGTAAACAGTGCAGAAATCACTAGACATAGAAAACAGGTAAACATACAAGTAAACAAGCAGAGGGGGGGAAATGAACCAGATGGACTTAATTTGGAACTTGCAAGTAGTACCCAAAAGAAAAATGCCACAGCACATTTTAACGTCTAAAGTAAGATATTGTGGAAAAATCCTACAGGTACTGGAGTGCTTTCAGATCTCCAAAAGAGGTAGTGATGGGACCGGCCAACCCACTTGAAGACAAGTTTCTGCCAAAAAAAAATGAGGAACGCAGAACAGTTAGTTTCTGCTCTTGCTATGTCCAGCATGAGTCTAAATTGAAACTTGCAATGCTATGTAACGATTCATTTTTCTTTATTTATTTCAAATATGACTGAAACATACAATGCTGTTATTCTTGGAATGCCAGTTGGAGGATCAGTACAGTCCAATCCTTCCCATGCAAAAGTTTTTGGAGCACATGGGTCACCCATCCAGTTTTTGCTCACACCAAAAGCTTCTTGGATTGCGATCATGGCTCTAGCTGGTATGGCAAAAACAAGAAAAGTATGTATATGGATACGCTACCTGTTACCAAGATAGCAATACATCTAAAATATGATATAACACAAATGCAATAATATGTGCATGTTGTAACTTGTAACTCCTTCTATTAATGCAATGATATGCAGCTCTCCTGCGTGCTCGAGAAAAACAAATGCAGCACAATTAGTTTTGCCACTTTTCCCTTTAAAAAAAGTGTTACTACTTTTCATGTTTTGCAAATTGTAAGAAAACGTAACATCGATACAGTTAGCAATTATAGAAAATTTACAAAATGCATTAATATACATTGTTAAACTCATACCATCTCCAGGGTCTGTTGCAATTTCATCTATCAGTTTCACCAAATACATCTCCATGGCATTGAGAATAGGTGGGAGTGTTGCGTTTTTCGTAGCAACAAGTGAGATGTTATACTGCGCTTGCCCCTGAACCGTACCAGAAAAGGAATCGGCAAACAGGTATGGTGGAGTGTAAGGTTTTTTGTTCCATGCTCTGTTATTGACAATGATATCAAACTGTCGCAGTTCATTGCTTGCTACACGCTGCAACTCAGCAAAGTAGAAAACAAAGAAGTATCTGGAGCTGATATTCACAGAGTGATCAGATGGATCCCATGAGAAATTAATTATTGAACTATTGGAAGGTGTTGCGGCATTTTGCATGACGGCTGATGGCACATCATAGGCATCAGTTAGGTAATTCCGAACAACAGATGTTGCAGATGCCTCGTTCCAGGTTGGGATGGCACCATATGTCAACCAGATACGATCATGAGGATCCAACGGGTACCTGTTTGGGCCAAAGAAAATATGCTTGTGAGTTCATTCAGTTAATGATAAAAGATACTAAAGATGGTGCAAAACTAGCCATAGTACCACTCTTCTGAGAGAACCATGCAAAAGGTGGCTAAAAGGAGGAGGCACATTCATTCATAAAGATGTTTTATTTTATTTTTTAGATTATTTTCAGCAAGTCCACAAGACACCAAGGTACTTCCGAAATATTTGTGTCAAGGAGTTTAATATGATTATCCCTTGAGCCAAGAAAAATAATTATTGAGCAATGGCTAGAAGCTTTTGTGTTATTGATTTGATCTTTTTCATTTGCTTCTTTGTTTCTTGATTGATCTTCTCTTTGTTTGCACCTCTAACTTTTTTATTAATTTATTTAATCTGTAGGGATTTTATCCCGTGCTCCCTCAAAAAATAGATAGATTTGTGTAATCAATATTCCTATTTTATCAACCAACAGGGTAATTAGAATGACTTGGCCAGTTACATTTGATGCATGCAGAACTAAATCAAACTCACCGAACTACAGACTTGTCTGTGGGCCCCATGTTAAACCGATTGGCATTGATCAGCACCAGGGATTGACTAGCATTTGCCTCTGGGTAAAGAGTACTCTTCAGTGGCCTCAAATCCAGCCCAGAGATAAATGGAGTTCCCGTCCCTTTATTCACCAAACAAACTTGCAGGTAATCAGCAGGAGCCACAACTATGATGTCCATCCAATTAATTGCACCTGCATCCCTGAACTTAACTTCATGCCAATAATTTGCCCCCATGTATAGATCAAAAACAGGAAGCTTGTTCAGGCCATCATAATTTGCATAATAGAAGGCTGCACGAACAAAATACTTGTTTCCGGCAACCAAGGATCTCAAGGTATAGCAATTCCGTGTGCCATCTAGAAAGAAGCGGACATTATAATAGCGCTGTGCTAGTGATGGGCTGATGTAATCTGAGGAGATGTTGTGGTTTTCTCCCGAGCTGATGAAACCATGGTCAGAGACATATATTATGCTTGAAGTGAGATCTTGGTACGAAGAGTTTCCCGGGATGCCACAATCAATGCTTATGAAACCTGAAAGGGAAATATAAGTCAGAAGACTATAGCAAATAAATAATCATGAGGAACTAGTTGGCTTCAAAAGATTGCTTGTACACATTGATCTTCGAAAATGGTTTGAGAAATGGTTCTATTTTCCTCTTTTATACAAATAGATTTCCATCAAGTGTTCCTATTATCAACCATGCAGGCATACGTATACCATTGGAATGAACACATGAAATGAGTAGTTGAGCTCTACATGCATTTTTTTCACTATTTATCATCTGAACTTAAAGTGCAGAATCAGAACAACATACCTCGGCTATTTGGCTGGCCGCCGGTATACTGCAAGATGTAGAATAGGAGAACAGCAACACTCAGCTTCATGCTTTTTGTCCAACCTTGAGAGCACAGAACATAAAGAAAGACCTTCTGAGAGAGACAGACAGCGATTATATATGCCTGGGACTAAGCCACTGACAGGTGCCTATGCATGCATACCTTACTAGGTTGTCCTCTGCCGCAAACATGGACACGAAAGTCAACGTCCAAGGAACTAAGTCAGGTATTTTCCAATTCAAAAAAGATCTTGTCATGCTACATGATTATGCCCCACCAACAGTGGGGAGACAAGTACATCATTATTACAACACTTACATTTGATCTCTCTCTCTCTCTCTTGTGGCAATGGTCAAAATAAATCTGTCTCTCATGATCACCGGCATAGAATGCACCTAAAGCTGACGCAGCTCACATTGTGGACCCTGGGCTTGGGTCAGGCATTTCAGAATATGCATTAAGCCAGTGTCTCTCAGGAATGGACCAAGACCTGGAGTATGAGAATTAATCCCATTTTCAACTCCAGAATGCAGCTAATGTTGGTGTAGCTTCAGTGTGCCCCTTAACAAGCATTGTTGTAATCTTGTGACTGAATAATTTAATCACTACCCTTCAACAACCTATTGACCTGATTCGGTAAACTATCCGGGTGGTTGCAACGAATCTTGCAAGTGGCACTATATTCGCAGATAAAATAAAATAAAACCAAGCAAAAACAGTATGTTTGTCACTGACTTGACTATTAAGCAACAATTTCATCGTTTATCACGATACTAAGCCCTGAATCTTCTACGCACTACATGCTTTACCAACTACTTGGACAGCGAAAGAAATGGAGACCCTGACTGACAATGACATGGAGCCTACCAGTTGTGTACTGCAGGAGGAGAAAACCTTTCCGCAATGCGGGGCAACTTGGCGCCTGACCAAGACGAAGATGGTGCGCGACCTGGGAGACCCTGAGGTCGGCACGCACGATCCGATTCTCCCCGATGAGACGACGACGTCACGCCAACGCTGAGGCGAGGCCGGCCGTCACACGCACAGCCAGTGGCCGGCAGCAACCAACGGGGCGGCTTTCCTCTCCTTGACCTCAGTCGGTCCTGGTCGTCAGTGCGCATGTCGGCGCGGAGGCCACGAATGAGCCACCGCGCAAGGCACACGCTAGCCCAGCGGCCCCGGTAGGAAAAGCGCGTAGTGGATGGGGGCATAGGCGGCCGAGGAAGTCGCCGCACCGAGCGCCCCACGCGCGCGCCGACGCTCGCGGCGTCAAGCTCGCGAACGTCGACGCGCATCGCCTCCGGTGAGCCGGTGGAGCACCTAGCCCGATCCCCGTAGGGCGAGCACCTCAGGCGGCACCACAGCCGAAGGCCAGGCCAAGCGGCGACGGCGGTGGTGCGGCATTCCGTCGAACATCTGCCGAGCGCAACGGTTACGCGGCACACACCATGGCCTCGAGTCCTCCGCTCCGCCCCATTAGTGGGCCAACCCAGGTCTATTGGGCCGTTGTCCCGACACGCGGGCTTCAGTGGGGCCGGCCTATAGCCTATAGCTTGGCCTGCTGGTCCTTGATGACGCCTCCTTTATTAACTTTTATTTAATTGGGTCGTTGTGTACTCTTAATTGGGCCAGCCCAGGTCTATTGGGCCGTTGTACTCTTTATTTAATGGAATTGGTCACACTCCACTAAAAAAATTAATTTGGTCACACAAAAAAACTTTGTTCAACCAAATTATAGACCGAGTTCATTTTTGAAATTGCTATGGTCCACTCGAAATTTAAATTCCTTCTTTTCGATTCCTTTGTTATGTGCAAAAACATGAAACAAATACGGTAGTCTCTAGTAGGAATTAACAAAAAGAATCATCATGTATACACATCCATCCTAAATCAATATCACATCTTCCTGTACTCTTTTGAAATGAAATGTTTATTTCCCACCATTTGTCATCGAAATCTTCCAAGGAAAACGACCTCTCCTATCAAAGATCCTCCGCCGGCGCCTCTGTCGCCACCGCCGCCTCCCGCCGCGGCAGCTGCCCCTCCAGCCGCATGAGCCTGGAGAAGACCCCGACCATGGGCGCCGTGTTGTACGTGCAGGCCTCGGTCTGCATGTACGCGCCGCGGTGGTCGTTGAAGACGTCCTCGCCGTTGGGCCCGCCGACGACGGCGCCGACGAGGTCGTGTGGGTTCTCCCGCCGCGCGCTGTACCACGAGTCGAACCCCTGCAGGCAGCCGATGAAGTCCCGGTCGTGACTGTACGACGCGCTCGACGCCGCGCGGTGGTGCACCTGCCGCGGGTACGCCGCGCCGTACCCTACCAGGTAGCTGGTGCGCATCGGGTTCGTGCCCAGGATGTAGTCGGCCTGGGACTTGGCGAACGCCAGCACCTCGCCGGCGTCGCTGGTGGCGGCGGACCTGGCGGCGGGCTCGCCGTCGTCGTCGCCAGAGCCGCCGCAGCGGAGGGGCTGGCCCAGGGAGGAGAGGACGTCCGAGTAGACGGTGAGGAGGAAGGCCGCGCCGGAGACGTACTGGAGGTTGTTCCAGGGGCGGATGAAGAGCAGCCCCGCCGGGGTGCGGCCGGCGTTGTGCTTCGCGCCGCCGGGGTTCCGGTTCATGCACGAGCACACGTAGTACTCCGCCTTGGACCGCAGCTGCTCCACCATGGCCACCTCCTCCGTGCTCAGCCGCAGCCGCTGCTCCTTCGCCTCCACCAGCAGCTGTCAGTAAGATTCAGTCCAACACAGCAAAGTCAGCAGCTGTTGAAGAAAAAAAAAACTCTCCTTTTTTTCAAGAACAGACCAACATGTCGTCTCAGAAAATTCGACCGTACTATTTTGATTTATTAAGAGATATTAGCACAATGTTTGTTCTAATGTATTTCCATATTCTTCTTAAAGCAACAAAAATATAAACTAGACTATGCTTCAAGCAACTGTCATTTGCAGTGTCATTATTCTGACTGAAATACGTCAAATCAGATTGTTATATTCCATTATTGTTAGCTCCTGTTTGTCAAACATTTGGCCAAACACTATACTACTGTTGACTTCAGGAGTAAGACTTGAAGCTATTCAATGCAGAATTGCCTGTTGGGCAGCCATGCCCATGCATGTAGTACTAGTATATGACACATCCCCCTGTCTTGTTATGGTCCAAATTTCAGTGTCATCCAAAACTAACTGTGTAGGCTTCGTATATATTAAGTTAACCTAAAGGTAAAAGTATACTTGAAAAATCAGGATCCAAGCCACATGATCCTTCTTTCCGGGTTCAGTTTGTCAGGGCTCTGGTTGTGATCCAACAACTTCAACCTTTTTCCAAACATGTAACTACTGTTTGTTGAATGGCCCATGTGTTGATGGATGTTCCATTGTTCTACCTTGAAATTGGCTCTAGTGCTGTCTTCATTCATGGGCAAGATCTGTCTCATGCTCTCTCTTTATCTCCCTGTCAGATCATTTATTTATGTGTTAAGCTTTCACTAACAAATTTCAAAATGACACTGACTCCTCTGTCCAGGTGCATCGCCAGTAAGATGGCTAGAATCTTCAGAGTTGGTTGATTTGCTTGCTTCAGAACATCACAGTCCAAGCATGATGAGATAGAGGACAGGCAGGCAGGCTTGTTGATGCATAAAGAAATGTTTGCATTGCTAAGAGACGTCTGTCTTGTATTCTAAGCATGGAAGGAGCTGTGGTCAATGCGTGGTGTCAGGATTAGGAATGCAGTCCATTTCTACAAGACCCCCAATAATGTCATCAGTCCACTATCCCTCAAAAAAAATGTCATCAGTCTACTCTACTCTACTACACCTTATAAATAAATTCCCAGCGTTAGGAAAACAGTCTGTTTCTTTTGTTAGAGAATAATGCATGCTATCAAGAGCACATGAGAGGAAAAATGACAGAAATGGTTGGCAAAGGACAAGGGAACAGGTAGAGGGAAGATATGATCTGCTTGCTCATCATAAACAATTGATGAGGGCTCCTATGCTGTGATCCCCATGGCTATGAACACTGATCCTCTGCTTAATGAGCTAGATTATTTCGTCCATGTGTACATATAGGCTGTTCATGCTATATGGTTTCTGTTTCTCCCAAAGGAAATGTGGATGTGCCAAATCAGCACGCGTATCTTTCCTCGCAAATGAAATAAATGACTAAAATCCGCATGTATACTACACAAGATGCATTCCTCCACAAGATGAAGTTGTTGTTGGATGTGGAGATGTTGTGCACCCACCAAATTCAAACACAAGCAAAAGCAATGGGTGAGCAGAGCTATGCTTGTAAGACAGCCTAAGCAAAAGGGAAGGTTGCACCAAACAGGCTTGCCCTTGATGCTATCTTGGAAGATGGAACTCGCGCTGCTGCTGCATGCTCTCACTTTGCATTGCAGCCTTGCAGGCTTCCAGTTAAAACATCTTTCCCCATCAAGCGTGGGCCATCCAAAAGAGAATGTTAACCACCTACTGCACTTGGTTGGTTCAGACGTTGTGCTGCCTTGTGCAATGCATGCATGCCAAACATTTTATTGCTCCCCAAAAAAAAAAGAACAAAAAAGAATATGTTTTTTTAAAGCAAACATTTCACTCTGTCCCATCAACGGCGGTAAATTTTGTTAGGCTTACCACAACACAACAAGAGGATAATAATAAAAAGGATTAAATTCTACATTATTAATTCCATATACACGTTAATTCCATACATATGAAGTGTGTGTGTTTTCACAAGAGGTTCGATTTACGTATGACTTAAACAAAAATATTCACACATTTGAAACAAAAAAAATGTCTGAACGTACCTGGGATGCGAGGACCTGGAGGCCGGCGTACTTGATGTCCCAGCTGAACTCGGAGACGGCCCAGCTGGTGCCGCCGAACGCCTCGGCGTTGTCGAGGGCGTAGCGGAGGTAGTCGCGGCGGCCGGTGGCGCGGTGCAGCCAGAGCGCCGCCCACAGCAGCTCGTCCTGGTACCCGCTGGAGGACGGATAGAAGTTCTTGACCACGTCGACGCTGTCGTCGTAGCGGCCACGGTAGGTGTCGGCGAACTCGAACAGCTGCTGCGCGTGGTGGAGCAGCAGGTGCGCGTAGTGCGCGTCCCCGGCGGCGCGGAACACGGCGGACGCGGCGGCCATGGCGGCGGCGGTCTCGGCGGCGACCTCGGACCCCGGGTGGTCCGCGTCCACCTTGTAGGCCCGCCGCGACGTGGTCATGTCCTCGGGCCGCTGCCAGCAGTAGTGGTCGGAGTCGCCGTCCCCCACCTGCGTCCACAGCTCGGTGGGCGCCGTGTGCGCCTTCAGGAAGTAGTCGGTGCCCCACTTGATGGCCTGAAGCGCGTGCGCCAGCTCCCCCGCGTCCGCCACGCCGCCGCCGTACTCGAGGATGCCCCAGGAGAGAAGCGTGACGGTGAACGCCATGGGCAGGCCGAACTTCACGTGGTCGCCGGCGTCGTAGTAGCCGCCCACCAGGTCCACGCCTTGCTCCAGCCCGTCCGTCAGCCCCGAGTGGCCCCGCCACCGGACGCGCTGGTTGTACGGCAGCCGCCCCGACCGCTGCGCCTCAAAGTAGAGAAGGCTCTTGTGCAGCGCATCGCCGTAGTGGTGCGCGGCGGACGCGGCGGACACCGCGGCGGCGAGCGAGATGGCGGCCACCGCCACGGCCGCCACCACGAAGCGGACGGACACGTCGCTCATTGCACGAGCCGCTCCGAGCGCCGGCGACGCGCGACCAACGACCAACCAGCCGGCCGATCAATCAATCATGCGTGTCCGAATCGATCAATTGGAAACCAAACCACCGTCAAACTCCGAGCCAACTCGCCGCGACGACGTACGCCCGGCCTGTTTCCAAGAACAGCCGCCGGCGCGGCGGCCTGGATCGATGTGTGGCTAGCTTCTCCGGTGTCCGATCGAGATCCTCCCGGTCGTCGCGGCGAAATGGAAATGGAAACGCCTCTAACAGCAGTGAGTGAGTGCTGAGTAATGGCTGCCTGGGTACGGTGCTGCCTAATAGTAATAGTGCGCTGCCAGATTTAGCATGCCTTGCTTGCTTGGCGGCGGCGGCGGTGGAATGGAGAAGGCGAAGCGAGCACGGCACAGCGGGAGGGCTCCTGCAGCAGCAGCGGCAGGGCGCGACGCATTTATACACATGGCTGTGGCGGAGGGCCTGGGAAGAAGAGACGAGAGGTCGACGGTGGTAGGAAGGCAGCGCGGGCGTGCCACGTGTGCGTGCGTGCCTGCATGGAAGAAGAGGGGGACGGAGGTGCAGCCTGCGGGGGACGCACTGCACTGCACTGCACGCACCGGCGGCGGGTTGGTGGTGATTGGTGAAAGGGCAGCCGGTCGCGGGGCTTTGGCTTGGCATATGGCGGTGTCTTCACAAGAGGGTGACAGGGACGCCGCCTCCAGTGCTGCGCTACTGCTGGTGTAGTACCCACACGAGAGAGACCCTGTCTGGTGGGGCCCGCGAGTTCCATGCTCTGTTAGTTCTCCGCTAGCGCTAGCCCGGTCAGGGGTGTACTACTAGTCTTAGTCTTAGTAAAACCAAACATAACTCTTATACTTGAGGAATGTACGCAATGAAGGATCGAGGAGAAAGTGACGTATGGGCGAAAATTTGATGGAAAGAAAATTTATCATTTTAATAGAAAGTATAGATATGATATATGGAGTAGATAGATGCATACTTCCTCCTCTGATTTCATAGCCCTTGTCATTTTGGATATGGAGATACTAAGATATCATGTACTACCTCCATTTGAAATTATAAGAGATTTTATTTATAGATTCATAGTTTTTGCTATACACTTAGATACATATTATGTCTATCTAGATATATAATAAAAACAATGTATCTCTACAGAAGCCAAAATGTCTTATAATTCGGAATACTATAGATAACTACTCTTACAGAGCACTTCGATATCGTTCTATATCTATTGAATTCTATTTGTATTAATAGTAGAAAATCGTAGCCAAAAGCTGGATTTTTTTTTGAGATTGTCATTATTCCAAGCTACAAGAATTATAGAACAGATGGAGAGAGTAGCTACTAACCTTCGGAAAAAAGTAGCTGATTGGTGAAGCTCTTTCTTCGCTACTGTTTCAAAATAGAAGCCGTGGAAAACACTAGGGTGATGATATATGTGGGTTCAGTTAATAACCAAGCGAGAAGGCAGGTCGAAACCATGGTTGCATTGCTTCACCACTGTGTATCTAAAGATAATTCCTTCGATGTTATTAAAATCTATAACTATTTTTTATGCGCTATAAAAGGTTCTTTTAATGTCATCAGTTTTAATTTTGTCTTTCCTTGTGTGCCATTGGTGGTTACTTAGCTATGAGTTGGTGCTAGAGAAGCACAATCATAATCCTTTATTTTTTTCAATGTTGTGATAAAGAAGTCCAAATCCAGCCTAGTGTTCCTCTTCCAAAGAGCATGCATGCACACTGAAAAAATTGTGATTTTATATCTATTCCAACACTTCGACAGCAATATAATTCTTCCATTAAGCTTGTATGAAAAAAATGAACCTCTCACAAAAATGAGATTCCTCGTCATAAATAATGCACAAATTAACCGTTAATAGAGACCTTATACAGATGATATGAACCGTTAATAGCGAGATATTTCAACGCCCTGGTGTCCAATTAACGGATTGCCTAAAATTATTCCACTGGTCTTTTTCTATGGAAAGAGGGTAGAAGAATTGGTTTGGCCTTGGTTTTCTATGATCAGGTCGCATGTCACGGAAGGCAAAAAGGTTTTCTGAACATGTAAGTAAACAGGAATTAAATTCCCTGAACCACAAAAGTCACACACACACAAACAAACACACACATGCACATCGATCATCAACCTATCACAGAGTCAATCAAAATAGAGACGAATAAGAAAGAAACTGAATTTTAGTCACTCGCTTATTGTATATGTTAGCTTGAAAAAACAGAAACGATTAAGCTGAAAAGTCTCGTGATGATGTGCCTAGCTAGCCAGCATATTAAAAAGAGTATATTGCTCTTTAAAAAAGTACTAATGACTAACGTGATCGATTGTGTGTTGTAGGTGTGGTGGCTACCTCGTGAAGCGTGTCGCAGGTGAGACGTGAGAGTTCGTTGCGACGTTGCTGTCAGGTGCGAGTGAGTACTCCTTCCTACCACGTCTCCGGACGTTCCTTTTTGACGCATAAAAAGAGTCCACGTTTACAACAAGCTTGGTTAGTTAGAGTTTGCGACAGCGTGCGTGTTAGGCGAAACTCGACCTTCTTCACAGGGACATCTTCTCTCTACGTATTATCTGCCAATAATATATATATATATATATATATATATATATATATATATATATATATATATATATATATATATATATATAGTATTAGCTGCCGATATATTTATTAGCATAGATATTTTTCTTTTGTCATATCATATAGGATTGGATGCATAAACATGCATATGAGCTTACGATTACTCATAAAAAATGTAGGGAAAGGCACGTATTTATCTTAGGCCATTCTCACTTGCTAGTTTCATAGTATTGTTTCTAAACATATATACCACATCAGATAGAATAGTACGATAAAATATAGATGAACTAATCACCCTTAATGCATAACTTAATTCTATTCATAAACTACTTTTAATTCCATGACTGATTTGGAGTTGGCCATCGAGCCAGGAGAGTTTCGTCTACACAAAACTCACTTCTCCTCTCTCTCTTACTAAAAACCTTGCAATGTCATTAAAAATGTTTATGTGGAAACCTATACATGTCAAATCAGCTCTGTCCTAAGTCAAATATTACTGACCAATTATTTCAAAAATCCTCATAGTTTCACAACATATGAATTATATATATCATAAAAGTATTTCTCATAGTGAATCTATTTTATGACACGAATCTATAATTTTTTTTAATCAATGATCAAATCAAAGATATAAATGTTTGACTTGGGACAAAGCTAATACAACATCTAGTAAAAAATGGAGGAAGTACTTGATTTCTTCTAAAATTAGGCGGAAACTTTATATCATTATTAATTCATAGGCTCCTTTGGAACAAAGGATTTTCATTAAAAAAACATAGGATTCTTCGTCCTATAGGATTTGTTACTGTGGCAGCCTTTGGAACATAGGATTGTGCCATAGGAAAAATACATCAGGAGACTTAACCTTTGGGTACTACTTCACAGGAACTTTGTAGGATTCATAAGATCCATTCCAAGCTCATGTTTTTCATTCCAGTGTTTTTTTATTCTCCTTTGTTTTACAATCCTCTGTTTTGCATATCCAATTCCTATGTTTTTCATATTCGTGTGTTCTTTGGATCCTATGCTCCAAAGGGACCTAAACTGGTCAATTCAGACAACACGGTCTCACAATCCGACTACCAGAAAGGCGACGGCTACCACAACACGGCAATCGAGGACTGCAGACCATACCATCCCCCAATGAGTTGGAGGGGCATGAAAGAAGGAAGCAAGTAAGGGGGTGATTGGTTGCTCAAGGGTCAGCGAGCCGGGATGGAGTGGCTGTCCAGGCTCTTTCCAGCCATGATAAGACTATGCACTTTGCTGTGTTTGGTTGTCTTTGTTGTTGGTCCAGTACGAAACGAGATCGTGTTTGGTTGCACGCATGCATCAAAGTTTTGAGTGTCTGACACATGGACCCCTGCACTATGCGTGTATGAAGCCATCCCGACTCGCGAGGGAATGTGAAATTGAGAAGACGGAGACGTGCGGGATGGAGGGGGCAGATGAATGGAACGAAGCAGGCAAAACGTGCGAGGAGGGGAACCAAACATGGCCACAGTGCACCACTTGGTACCGGATGGGGCTCCGGACGACGCGAGCAGGTCAACCAATCACCCCCTAAAAGACGCTGCACCAACACCCCAGTTTTTTTAACAGACAATCGAGGTTGTTAGCTAGCAAGGTTTCAGGATTCAGACTATAAAAAGCGTGAGCCGAGTGACATCCCCACCGGTTTTTCATTAAGAAAAGAATTTCTCACGCAGCTCCGTGGAGTTCGAACCCCCGAACCTCAGCCCACCCATATATAACGGCACCTGCATCCCCGTGAGACCAAGCCTGAAATTCGCCCTCGTGAAGTTCGAACACAGGACCCGAGGGGTGCCACCGGAACCCTCTAACCAGTCCGGCTAAAGGTCCTTTGGCAGGATTCAGAAGATCAGCTGCAACATCATATCAGATTCCATAAATAAAAGAAACACAATCCTCCAAAAACTCACATCCTGCCGTTGGAAAACAATACTACTATTATATATATACTACCACTATATAAGGTCCCAAGTCCCATCATATATACCTGATGATACCTCACCCAAATAAAGATTGCGTTTGTATGTATTATACAAACAATAGGCCGCACACATCACGCGTCGGTGCGTGCATCTTCAACGCGTCATCCATCCGTCATCACACTGCAGCAGCATCTCCGTGTCGCTACGGTGCATGAACAGTGCTTTGCAGCGGGAGCCGGAGCCTGGCCAAACGGGCTCATACAATGCAGTGCGATCGAGCTGTGTCAACATTATAAGAGTATTACTGTGAGTTGAAGCAAGCAACAAACGTACACTGCATGTCCGCGTCTTCGACGCCGAACCTTTGTTGACGACGATATGATGGCAGCCTGCGAACGGCCATGCATGCATGTATCAAGCAAAGCAGACATCCATCTATCGCCGCGTCGCCTCACCAGCAGTCAAGGTCGTCAGTTAGTTATCACCAACTCCTGCTAACTCTGGTCGTCAGTTAGTTATCACCTACTCCTGCTAACTCTTCTTCTTCCTCTGCCGACCGCCGGCCTTTTCTCATGCATGCACAAGCTGAATTCTCAAAGCCTGCTGCAAGTCTGCGATTAACTGATGACTGATTGACTGAATTCCAAAGGTAGATTGACGATTCAGAAAAGAAAAATGGGATGATTTTCAGAAAAGAAAAATGGTATAGGCTTGGCCCTGTTCGCTTCTCTTATAATCCGTATTTTTTAACTTGTTTTTTCAGCCGAACAGTGTTTTTCTCTCACAACAAATCAGCCGGAACAATGTTTCGACTTGTTTTTTCAGCGAAGCGAACGGAGATCGATGATGCATTGCTGCTAACTAGGCTGCTAGCTAGCTAGCTATAGGTGCATGGCCGGCATTGCATGGAGCCAAATTACAAGCCAAGCAAGTAAAAGATGATGTACTAGCTAGCAGGACTTTCTCAGATGATGACCAGCAGGTTGAATTGGAAGGGAACGTAGAAAAAGGAGAACACCCAGGTTGAATAGGAGGGAACATCTTTTCGTCTACTGAATTAATTAACTGATGGTATGTACGTACAAAAAGATTGCGGTGCACTGGTTGCGCGCATATAGAGAAACACTACCGGAAACGTCAAATTTGTCAAGTGTTTTTATGTTTGTTATCTCGGGCACTCGACAAACAAAAGCTTTGCTGAGTGCTACACTAAAAACACTCGGCAAAAAAAAAACACTCGGTAAACAGGAGGTTTGCCGAGTGTTTTTTTTACACTCGGCAAACCTGTAAAAATCTTTTTTCTGGGAAAAAAGGAGAAGAAAAAAAACTTTGCCGAGTGCCCAGATCCAGGACACTCGGCAAAGAAAGAAAATATTTTTTCTGGGAAAGAAGGAGAAGAAAAAAATATAAAAATAAAAACTTTGCCAAGTGCCGAGATCGACAAAAGTAAAAAAAAATTCTGGGAAAGAAGAAGAAGAAAAAAAAATAAAAAATAAAAACTTTGCCGAGTGCCCAGATCTAGGACACTCCGCAAAGTAAAAAAAATATTTTTTTCTGAAAAAGAAGGAGAAGGAAAAATAAAAATAAAAACTTTGTCTAATGTCCAGATCCAGGACACTCGGCAAAAGAAAAAAAATATTTTTTTAACCGCCGACGCGCCCTATCTTCTCCTCTCCCCGCACGCCTCTCTCCCCTCCCCTCCACAGATCCACCACCAGCTCCTCCCCATTCCCCCTCTCCCCCTGCAGCCTTGCTGAAGCTCACTTGCCGCCGCCCGCCCGGCTGCTGCGGCCACCACTACTACTGAGTCCGCCCCCTCCTCGCCCTTCTCTCTCCCTCCCTAGATCCACCTCCAGACCCTCCCTTTCCCCACCTCCACGGGCTCAGACTGCACCGATGAGCACTGTGCCGCCACTGGCGCTGGCCACTGCCACGAGTCCGAGTCCGCCTCGCCTTCCCTCTCTCCCTCCCTAGATCCACCTCCAGACCCTCCCTTTTCCCCACCTCCGCCAGGCTCGCCACGGGCACCGGCGCGTCCGCCATCATCACCGCTGCTGGGCCCCACCGTCCGTGCCTCAACAGCACCGGATCCCGCCGTCCGAGCCTCAACAGCACCGGATCCCGCCACTGACTCCGCCAAGGTGGGCCCCGCGGGCCCATTCTCGGACGCCGGCTGCCTAGCTAGCAAGCCCTCCATGGCTCCCCTGCTCCGCAGGGGCCGGATGCGGGCGCAGCCATGGCTAGCGTCTCGCCAGATGCGCAACAGGCGCCATCCACGGTGGGGACGGCCGGATCCAGCGCGGGAAGCCCCCGTCCCCCATCATCGGCCGGATCCAGCGCGGGAAGCCCATGGAGGCCTCCTCGCTGCCGTCAACCGTGGCTGGGCCTGAGACGGTGAACTCGGTGCCCAGCTCGTCGTGGCGGCACCCTCCATTGCTTCGTCCTCGCTCTCCCCCCTCGCCTCGCCCTTCCAACCAGGCGGTGGTGGTGGCCCGTGCGGCTGCCGAGCGTTGGAGCGTCCGGTGGTGGCGGCCTGTGCTTGTTTTTTTTTCCTTAAAAAAATGTTTGCCGAGTGTTTTTTTTTTGCACTCGGCAAAGTGTTCGCGGAGTGCCCGACAAAAAAAACACTCGGCAAATAATGTTTGTCGAGAAATCTTTACCGTGTGTTGGTTGCCGAGTGCAACACTCGGCAACCTAGTCTGGCTTTGCCGAGCCGTATCCCATAGTGAAAGAAATAGTTATGCCTGATAATGGCCTGGTAATGATGGGTCAAAACTCACTCCATTTCGAATAATCCACTCCAGACTCCACAACAATAAACTCCGGCACCTCCCCAATCCAACATTAATCCAAACCAATCCAAGCCTCTTAGCATCCAAAATCCACAGGAACAGTTCACCCAATCCAACCCATTCCATGCCAAACCCCAATACACATGCATCCACAAAAATTCTGAAATAAGTACAAATACACAACCCATCTCAACTACTTAAAAAAATCCACAAAAGTAAGGAAAATATTAAAAGAATGTGACAAGGACATAGTCACAAACATGTATCTGTTTATTATATTAGAATGATAATTTTATATAACTTGAAAACAAAGCTAGTGTCTTGAATTAACAAAGTAGAACTTTGCATGGTCAGGCTTCAGCTTCCTAGTGTTGGAATTGGAGAACTCAACAACCTGAAACAAAGAGTATACTAAAATAGTTGTCAGGTCAAGATTTATATATGGCCATCATATCATGCTAAGAAATTGTTACATCTAAAGAGAATATATATGGCTAGTATAGATGTACAAATTACAAAGGCTATAGAATATGTATTGGCCCCGTATAGATCCTTGGAATTGAATTCATTTTAATAATCATAATTTAGACACATATTAATTAAGTTAATATGGTTACATATGGATTATATTGGTACATTATTATTGTTGACTATACAAGAGACATACTTATGTGTTGCATTTCTACCGTAGAGGAGCAAGTTGAAGAGCGAGTTATAAGATGCAAAATAGAAACATGGAAGGGTGATCTATAAAATTAATTTCATCTTTCACACTATGAATTTGAGATAGGCTTATATGTGAACTTTGAAAAGTGGTGGAATGTCAAATTCCAAGCCATGTAGCCTAATTTATTAAGTAGATTTTAATTCCTCCAAATGAAAGGCTCTCATCTGCGCGTACGTACGTGTTTGGTGGATTCGTTTATAAATATATGTATATGATCCAACTTTTCTTTAGTGTTTAAAATGACTTTTGACATGGCTCTCATCTGCCTTTTCTCGATCTCTTTGCCTGCCGTGAGGGTAGTAGTTCGGTGAGCTGATGGAGCATTATTGTTGGATCAGCATGCATATGGAGTTACGGACGGGCACCGTTTTTGTCAGCCACGCCGCACTGACGACCACTGCAGGTGCCGGGCAGATGTCAATTATCGGCCCAAGCCCAATGGGATTCTGATCTTCAGTTCCCCGAGTGGGCCCTTTTCGGCCTAGGGTTCTGCCTCGGCCTGCATAGCCTCAACACGACAACGACGACACGGATCGTGTGTGGATGGACGCGGGCCGGTTTGACATACAGTCACTCGCTGCGCCGCAACGTACGCACTGTCCACCAAGCTCCGTTCCTCTCCACGCCGCGCCCCTAACGCCGCACTCTCCCCCTCCCCCTCGCCCTTCTCCATATCCTCCATCTCCACCGCATCCGAGCGCCGGCGGCCGCCTTCCTCCCTCTCCACCGTGCTCATCGAGCACTACGCAGGCACAAGCGCCGGCCACCGCGTGTGGCTAGGCGGCCAGGACAGGGGTCGTCGCTGGCCGGGCCTAGGCCAGGCACAGGCGCAGCTGGCCGTTGCCAGGCCGCGCCACCATCCTCGGCCACCGGTTGGCCGGAACCAGCCATTTCCCAGTCTACTTTGCGTCGTCCGAAAGAAGGGGTGAACAACGCATGTTTCAAGACTACATTTTAAGTGTTTCAGCTATAGGTATATTGCAAGTGTTTTATAGGATGTTGCAAAAGTAGATCAAGATGTTGCATATGTTGCAATGGTTGTCCACGTATGTTGCAAGCTTCTGTTTTTAATGTTTCATCTATTTTTTTACACGCGTGTTTTAAGTGTGTTTATCTTGATGTTGCCCACACATATGTTACAAGTGTTTTATCTAGATGTTGCGTATGTTTTGCAATGGTTTTTAAGTGTTTTCAAAATTTTTGATAAGTGTTTCAAACGCATGTTTCAAGTGTTTCATCTGCCTTCAAACATATGTTTCAAATGCTGAATCTAGATGTTTCAAAAGTAGATCAGGTCTCGCACATGTTGCAATGGGACCCACTTGCCGCAGCCACCTACAACAGCTTCTAGGGCGCCGTCGAGCGGGCGTAGATGGAGGAGGGGGCGTGAGCGGTCCCCACACGCGGTCTAGCAGCGCAGCGGAGGGGGCGTGAGCGGTCCCCACGCGTGGTCTAGCAGCGCGGGCCCTATGTGGCGCGGCGTGGGTGTGCAGGCGCGTGGGGGTGGAGCGTAGGTGCGCGCGGGAACAAAGCGCAGACGGGGCAGAGTACAGGTGCACGGGAAACGAAGTGCAATGGCAAGCGTCCGGACACGGACGTCCGACGTCCACACGCGCGTCCATCTAGACGTCCGGATGCTAAGGCTTCTGTTTGACAATTGACATACTGTACCATCGGCGGCGCATGCGAATGCATGACTTCGCATGATTAATAACGCAATCAATCAACTTGAACACAAAGATGACAGAAACAAGACGTGATGATTTACAGATGAGACAACGCAGCGCGGCATAAATATTGATCGCTTGAAACTTAACATAAAGAGAACCAATGTAATATCGCGAAACATCCTTTTAAAAAAAAAGTGAAAAGTAAAATAAAATAAAAGAAACTGAAAAGGATCGGAAGGCCGGCTATATATGGTATTATGGAAGCAAAAGGCTAGGCTACACAGGGGAAGAAGAAGAAGTGGTTTTCTTTTCGGCGAGATACAATTGGGTGAACTCGTACCCAGCAAGCGCGTAGACGACGAGGCACACGTTGACTCCAAAAATTAGTTTATTGAAGCTCCGCTTGTCCATCAGCCTGCATGCATGCGGAGTGATGAATGGAGTATATAGCTAGTTCAAATCAAAATATACACGTACGTATGAACCAACAATGTATAAGAAAAAAAATTGCACACGATCCGAAAAAAACTGTAGTATTAACTGTATGTATTTTTTTTAAACAAATCAGGCAGGAGAGCTACCGATTATATTAAAAATAAGAAGAAGATTAGACTGAGTAATACAACGTATCAACAACCACCCGAAGGGTCAACAAACCACAACAAAGCAACAGAGCTAAGAAACTACCACAACAACTGAAATCAACTATCTATCAACAACACAACAGCCGGTTAGAAAAAGGCCTCAACGCGCGCTGCACAACATCGCCTCACCACTAGAGCACACCACCAGCAAATGTCAATCCAACGCCATCCGGTCGCCACATTGCACCATTGTTACTGGACAATCAAGGCAACAAGTCGAAAAGCCATCGTCACCGCTTGCGCCATCTTTACAGACGATGTCCCATACCGAGCCAGCCAATGCCACGCAGTGCTGGCCGCCATAGGGCGCTGCAAGTTGTGTAGCTGCCATACTATCGGAACTGCTTGCGCCATCACTTGACATTGTCCAATGCTGGACTAGCCCAAGCCACGCATGGCTAGCCACCATAGTGTGCTGCAAAGCTGCCACCCCGACACATGAGCACCTGTCTTTGGTCATTCACATGCTGCCCATTTCCACCGAGATCCAGCGCATACACTGTAGCTCTCAGCAACCAAGTTGCTTCCCCGAAGATAACAAGACGAACATAGGGCCTCCAAATGCCAAAAAGGGTCTCCTTGCGCCGAAACGGCCACCGCCATACGGGGTCGGTCGCCACCACACCACGCTGGTCACTTCAGCAACACATCTCTGTTGGCCACCTCCTCCCACGCCGACCTCTTTGTCAACTTCACGGACACCACTGGCACACAGTCACACCAAACCGTCGCCCTCAACTGCCATGCGCAGAAGCCTTGCCCTCTAATCGCTGCACCAATTCCCTCTCCTTGACAGCCTTCCGCAACCATGAACACCCACGCCTCGAGTCCTCAACATGGCCTCCACCCCTTCTCGACACATCCAGCCTCCAGTGAGACCGCCATCACCACCGAAGCAGCACAGCCGCTGCAGTGGCCACCACGTCATGCTACCACACCAACTTGCAACAGCAGCCATCGCAGTCACCTCGCCGTGCCACCACGAGGCCTCCGTGCCTGCGGCCACCACGCACCGGTGCACAACAATCCCTACCACTCGTCGTTCTCCGCTTCGGCATCGTGCGGCCCTCCACGCCGCTCCTCCGCAAAGCGTGGCGGGCGTGCCGCCATGCAACAGTGCCGTCCAAATTTTTTATTTTTAGCCCTTTTTTGAAAATTTTTCACAAATATGCCCCTGGAGGAAAGATTTCAAAATCTGGACCCTTAGCTCGGCGCCATCGATGCTGGCGTCGAGCTAACACGTCTCGGCGTCAGCGACCCTGTCGCCGAGCTCTTAGGCTCGAAGCAAATGTGGAGGTGACATGGCAGGAAGCTCGGCGCCAGTCACCCTGCCGCCAAGCTCGGCGTCGTAGATCCTGGCGCCGAGATTGGCGACGTAGATCTTGGCGCCTAGCTCGGCGCCAGGGTGACTGGCGACGAGCCTGTCTTACGTATGGGCCCCAATATTTCTCTCTTCCTCTCCCTCCCTCCCTCTCTCTCTCTCGCTTTCCCCTCGCCCGAGCAGAGAACCGCCGCCGCCGCCCGCACCATCTCCTCTCCGCACCCAATCAAGGCTCCTCTCACCTCATTGCGCTCCGTGCCCGTCACCACACCGGTGCCCAGCGCCACAGCATGTGCCGGACTACTGCCCGACCCACGCCAGATCACGCCCAGCTGCGCGCCACGCCGGCATCCCACGCCGCGCCAGTCCCATGCCATTCCGCGCCCGTGACCAACCACCGCATGACCAAGCACTGCATCATCATGGCGACGCGCCGCCCCACGCCTCATTGGACCACCATGCGCCGCTTCGAGGCCACGCCACGCACCATCGAGGCTGCCGCCCCGCGTGTCCCCCACCGACCACCGCGCGCTACGCCTGGCTTCGCCTGACGTGTCGTCGCGCTGCGTCAAGCGCCTTGGCCGTGCCCCGCCGAAATGGGCCTAGCTGCCATGAGCACCAAGCTTCCAGCGCCCCCGCCGGCCCTAGCACCTGCAGTGCCCGGCCATGCCACCGTCGGCACGGCTCGTCGGACTGACCCACACACATCCGCTACGACTCCGTCGATGTCCGTGACTCCGTCGTCGGACAGGTAAAATTGTGAATTTGTAATGTGCGTACTTAGTTAGCTTTGATTGTAGTGTTGTAGTTTTGGCATTTGTTATTTACTAGTTAATGTGATGACTCAGGTAATTGATTTAGTTAGTGATCTAGTGAGGTAGATATGTAGATAGATGGAAACATAGATACATAGGTACATAGATATAGTTAGATAGCTACTTAGATAGGTAGTTACGTATTTAGTTAACTAAATAGGATCTAGCTATTTAGTTAGTACATTATATATATGTATGTATGTAGTTATTATCTTATTTACTTAGTTTGTAGTTAGAAAGTACTTGTTAGGTACTATCTGTCGGGTACCTTAGGACGGGGTACCCCGAGCGAACATCAAAGGGGTCACTTAAGTCCCATCAAAATACAAAGCTAGAAGGTAAGCCGTGGGCCCCTCACCTGCCACGTCCGAGCCCGCCAGGCTCTCCGCCTCATCTCGAGCCTCGCGCAGAAGGTCTCGGCATCCTGACGCAATCTCCGCCTCGCGCGAGGCTCTCCACGGAAGGCCTCGGCGGGGAACACAATCTCCGCCTCACGCGAGGCTCTTCACGGAAGGCCTCGGCAAGGAGTCCGATCTCCGTCTCGCGCGAGGCTCCGCCCTCCGTCTCACGTAAGGCCTCATTCTCCGTATTGCGCGAGGCCAGCTTATCCATAGTCCGTCGCCCCCGCTTCGACCGACCGTCCTGACAACACGTCATGTCCCATTAATACTTCAACCACTCCCGCAATCTCAGCCGAACGACGGCTTGACACCACAGAATGACCGACGGGACCTGAGGTCGCATCAACGCCATACCGGCTGGGACAGGGTGCGGCAGGGATTACCGGCCATTGTGTTCTGACACTGTGCCCACGATCAGCGCCCACACTGCACTGTGCCCCGCGATCCCCGCCTCAAAAACAATAGCGCGCGGACTACTTGGCCCGGGTCATCACCGCCTCCAAGCCAGCGCGCCAGATCAGCCGCCCTCTCGGAACCTCGGCACTATACACCCGGCTATCTCGGGGTTCGTGCTCGCCGAGACCCCCACTGCGGTGCAGCCTCGGCACTGACCGAAGCCTCGGCCTCACGCGCCGCCAATCCATAGCGATCCGCGTCCTGGCCGCCGCACCTGCTCCAAGGTAGCCCAGAAGCTCCCATGATGCATAGGGTCGGACGTGACCAGCACGTCGCCCCAGTGCTCCAAGGATGGACCACTCCGACGACCATGCCGCCACAGGAACAGGCCACAGGGCTCGGACACACCGCCCCTGTTGGCACGACGCCGTATAGTCAGCACATGTATTGTCCTTGTCCTCCCTTCAACTATAAAAGGAGAGGACTTGGGCCCCTTAGAAAAAAGGGAGAATAGGGAGAACACCTGGTAGCTCACACACAGACACATCCCAGCCACCTGAGAGCAACGTCTCAAGCAACCCACACGACACCTCGCCGAGACCTGGGATTAGTTCCCTCTCTCACTGTGCTTGTAACCCCCTACTACTAGCGCCTCGGTGCAAGGAATACAAGACCGATCTCTCAGACTGGACGTAGGGCATCGATTGCCTGAACCAGTATAAACCTTGTGCCTCTTTGCATCACCATCCGGGATTAGGGGCACGCAGTTCAAATTCACTAGTTGGTAGAGGACCCCTGGTCCGAAACACCGATAGTTGGCGCGCCAGGTAGGGGCGTCTGCGTGTCAGTTTCGTCATCCCCACAAGTTCTAGATGGCAGACCCCGTACGACCATTACGTCTCGGCACGATGATCTGGTTCGGGGACCTAGAGTTCATGTTTCTGGGGTATGAGTACGACATGGTACTCCTCACGCCCCGAGCCCCACCAATCGACGCATGACGTCACGCACCCGGCAGCCAGCGCAGCGGCGCTTGGCGGCCCGCTCTCGCCAGGCTCGCCGCAGCGACACGACGCGGCAAGACCACCCCTGATGCTACTCGAATCTAGGACGGCACGCCGCTCCCGCCGACATCCCACGACCAATGCTGGCACAGTGCTCCCTAGTCGGGGACCTGCCTCTGCCTCGAGCTTGGACGAAGGAAAAATGCTGTGGCACATGGCGACGCCTTGATCCTGCAAGCTCCGCCTCCACCACTCCCCTCAAGAGCCGCCAAGTGAGCAAAGTTCGGCGACCGCACCATCCTCATACCCCT